>OZ010660.1:41833392-43033392 GCA_963932335.1 Andrena marginata
TGAACCCCGGGCTGGATCGGAAGTCTGGCTCCGGTTTTATGGGGAACTTCTGCTCCATAGGGCCCGGACTCGCACTGCACACCTGGACACCTTCCATCGACGTCTCCTCGTGCGTATCCTGGGAACAAATAACCGTTTCCATTTGTAAAAAGGATTATAGGATACCTATTTCCTTCTCTTTAAACCCAATGACGAATTAAACAACACCCACTTGGTTAGTGATCGTGTTGGAAGACATTTCTTGATCAGACAGCTCTCCCTCCCACGACATAGGTCTCTCTGGTTGCTGCTGGGAAATATCGTTCCCGTCGTAGCAACCATTCCCGTCTTCGACATCCCCGTCGCCAATTTTCTCCCCACTTCCCAGTACGTCACGCTTCTTCTTCGTACGTAGATTCACCCCGCGAAAGTCAATCTTGCTTATCTCCCCATCGCTATCCTCTGCGTCGTTGTCTGCGGTGTTCTGGCCCAGAACACCAATCCCAATCCCGATACCAATACTGTGCGAGCCGCTATTAGTGCCGATTCCTGTCGCGGACGGAACGTTTGTGTTTCCGCAACCCAGGACGGAACCGCAACTCGATACTACGGATACCGTCACGCCGTTCTGTCCGGCAAGATATTTGCAGATACCCTTGCCTGAAATGTTCATCGGTTAGTTTTAGCGCTCTATTTTCATTCGGTAAAGACACAAATTACTACACACTCTATTTATGAAGAATAAGTGGATGTAAGGTAACTTGTACTAAAGACTGACTGTACGTCAAAGACTGATGCCTCATCAGATGCCAAATCAGATTCAGATTTCTTAACAGCTACCACTTAGCTATGAAACTAAATGTATGCAAGTAGTTTTGATATCTGCTGGGACATGTTTGAATTCCAAATAAGTACTTCAAAGAACAATAGAAATATGTATACATGAGTATAATTCAATCTGAATAGAGTACGTGTACTGCACATTACAAACGTAGTAGAGAATTACTGAGGGTTGAGTATTACTTGCAAGAGATTCCATGTCTATTAAGTTCGAAGTACTTGTAATCATATCTTGTAACATTATACATGTTCATTTTATATAAAACTTATACTTTCATTATAATAGTAACCACTGTTGTCACGATGCAAACAGTAGATTTGAAGTAACGAATACTACGGTTACTAATTGAGAAATTAAATAACCCCAACGAATGCTTGCGAGCCATCAGAATTATAATCTATTTCCCGATGGTTGGTTCATTCATCTACGAATGAATAATAATACCAATTCTTGCACATAAAATACTAATGCCCATAACAGAGTATAATTTTAGAAGTACTGTCAAGAAACATTAAGTACTTTAAGAAGTGTCAGCCCTCAGTACACTTACCTCATAACAATGTAGTCTGCCAACAATTGTAGCACAGATTTTACACAATTAATTACCATCGCGTATGTCCTGATTAGGTGGCACGTTGATCGTGGTGACAGAGACATTCTTCCCTGTTTCCGTGGAACGAGTGGCGGTGATCGTGCACGAGTGTCCACCAGGTGACGACGAACAGCAGGTGGATGAAGATGTAGCCGAAGTGGTAGTTGCCAGGGAGGAGGTAGAGGTGGTGCAGGATGCAGAGACGGAGGCGGAGCTATCTGGAGCGGTGGAGCTAGTGGATGACGAGCTGGATGTAGCAGAGTTTGCCTTCCAAGATTGCGAGGAGGCTGGCCACCAGCCCGGACCTGGCCCTGGACCAGGTCCTGGGCCCTCGCTGGGCCCGTTTTGCTCTGACATCCTCAGCTAGTTACTGCGCTGCACGCTCTTGACGCGAGTTGGAACCTTTGGACGCTCATAGAACCCTGCGGCATCCTGGGAAGAACCTCTCTGGCTACTTCAATTGGTTTCTGTGACTCTTGCACGAACTTCGGGGTGATTCGCCCTAGGTTCAGGTCACATTCTCTTGAATTCAACCATGGAGAAATAGTACCTGTGAGCAGAGAATGAATTTTCATTGAAATATCAAAATTTATTAAAGTAAGAGTTAAGAAATTAAATTTTCTCTCAGCGAAATAGAATAGAGAAGCTTTAAACTTATAATTAGCCTCAAGCAAACATGTAAATTAGGTGTAACACTTATAAGATTAACAGTGTTGTATTATCTACTATTTGTTCAGAAGAATTGGAAGAGCATGTACTGATTTGTTCAAAAGTATCTCTGTGAATATATTCCTAACAATAATCAAAGTTATTCTTTCTTTTTCTTTCAATACAGTGTAAAGCACGATTATAGTGATTCCATTTACAAAGTAACAAATATTCTGAGATACCCTTGACTTTTCTTGGATTCAATGGGTTTGTTTGAAAAGCAATTGAGAACATGATCACCCTACAAGTGTTGCACCTGTTCAGGAAATAAATAAATAAAGGTTTATTATTTAAACGTTAAATAAAATGGTACAAAGCAATTTCCTATTACACGAAGCATGATTGTTCCGATAATTTCTGAATAATTATTTGGACACTGGCAACAGTTAAGATGCATCGAGGTCCATTGAAAACGTTTTTAACAAATATAGAAACAGGTCTGTTGGATGTGGTTACGCACAAGCAAGTTACGCTAGTGTGCGCTAGCGGCCGCGTCCCGCAAGGTCGATCCATTTCCGGTTCCAGCGGAGCCACCTTCGTGGATCGACCTTCGCGCGGAAATGCAAACGTGCTTCGCGTCTTTTGTTTATGTAATTGATTCACGCAATACGGTAAAACGCGGCGGGCAGGAAACAAACGGTACAAAATCGTGTGCTCCGTCCGTTACGCCTGCTCGATGCGTCAACTATTACGCGTTAGTTATTACTGTCCCAGGTTATAAACAAGTACAATGCTCTACGTTCATATCTTATTGTAAGCAAACTGATTACCCAACAAATAAAAGGAAACGCGCATATCACATCTAAAATATTGTACATAAACGCGCAATAGATGAAAACCGTTGTTACACCTAACCTCAAAACGATGATAACTTCTTCGTTTTATAAAACTGGTGAAGGAAGTATAAAAGGTACACTAATGTACATTAACGAAGTGTAAACGTACAAGAACGTAGTACTTGAACTTAAATAATGAAACAGTTTATGTCGACGTGTTACTTTTTTCCCATGGTAGTCGAGTAATCCTGATACTCTATGGATAAGAGATGTTGTCTCTGTTATCAACAAGGATAGGTGTAAATCTATATAGTATACAATTTGAACACTTAAACTCCCCGATACATCTGTTCGATATACGGGGTGCTGTTAGTACATCCCATGATAGAAAAAGGTTAACTCTGACTAACAACGAAGAACTGGAATAGCCATCTCATTTGGCAGGCAGTTCTTTGTGTCCGTTATCTATGGGCAGAGTATTTTTCAGCTGATCTAGATATTATACTCGATATCTATTATATTTATTATATTTTACTACATAAGCACATACATATTACAGTGGCTCACAGCCATAATCGTACACTCTTCAAAATCGCATAACATTTTTGAAATTGAGCCAAACGTGAGTTTTTTCGAGAATCTAGAAAGATTAGTTTGCTAAGTGATGTGTTTCGTCGTTTTGAAAAAAATGCAACTGGTGGGAATAGCAAAAAAAAATTAGTAAAAGTCGTTTTTTTTTCAACTTTTTTCTGAGCCTGTAATGAAAATTCGAAAAACCCGTTTGTAGATCTAAGTAAGTTGTATACATGGCTAAAATTTCATAAAAATCAGTTAACGTTGCTCTGAGCTATAAATGCTTAAAGATCGCAGAATAAGGTTTTCCGGGAATTTCGCGATTTTCGACCTTATTCTGAGATCTTTAAAGCATAAAGTTTGTAGCTCAAAGCAACGTTAACCGATTTTTATGAAATTTTAGCCATGTATACAACTTACTTAAATCTACAAACGGGTTTTTCGATGAATCATTACAAGCTCAGAGAAAAAAGTTGAAATAACGACCTTTACTATTTTTTTTTGCTATTCCCACCAGTTGCATTTTTTCAAAACGACGAAACACGTTACTTAGCAAACTAATCTTTCTAGATTCTCAGAAATACTCAAGTCGTTTGGACCAATTTTAAAAATGTTATGCGATTTTAAAGAGTGTACGATTATGGCTGTGAGACATACTTACAAGGGAACATCCCGAACCCTGAAATTCAAAAAATTCTGAAACTTTGCGAATATGTAGGAAATTTCCTTCTGATTACAACGCAATTTTTGTTTATTGCCCAAATTCACTATAAGGGGGTGGAATTGACCCCGGAAGATCCGGTTATTTTCCGATTTTGTGTTAAAACTCGTGAACTGTAAAATAATTTTTTTAGCAAATGATAGATCTAATTAAAAGAAGTAACTCTTGTATTGAAACTTTTTTTCTATCTCTTAAAGTTCCCGAGTTATAACACAAAATCGGAAAATAGCCAAATTGTCAGGGGTTAATTTTACCCCCTTCGAGTGAATTTGAGCAGCAAACAAAATTTGCGTTGTAATCAGGAGGGAATCCCCTACATACTCACAAAGTGTCAGAATTTTTTTAATTTTCGGGTTCTGGATTTTCCCTTGTTAGTGCTTAACTTGCCAATTTTCTCTCCTTTTAATTTTATGGACTTGATCATTTCGTTTTCTGGGAGGCACGTTTTTATGTAACTCTAGACGTCACCAATAACACCGAAGATTCTGTATAAACAAGATTCTTCTGTTCCCAGAGATCCTCCAAAAATTATTCACATCAAACCCGATGAAATCTACAACATACAGCGAGTAAAAAAAGTATTGGCACACTTTTTAAAATCGCATAACTTTTTTAGAATTGGTCCAAACGACATGAGTTTTTTTTAGAAGGTAGAAGAATTATTTTGCTAAGTGACGTGTATCGTAGTTTTGAAAAAAATGCAATTTGTCGGAATAGCAAAAAAACATAGAAAGGGCAGTTTTTTCAACTTTTTTCTCTGAGCCTGTAATGATAATTCAAAAAACCCGTTTGTAAATTTAAGTAAGCTGTATACATGCTGAAAATTTCATCAAAATCGGTTAACGGTGCTCTGAGTTACAAACGTTTAAAGATCGCAGAATAAGGTCGAAAATCGCGAAATTCCCGAAATCAAGCGATTTTCGATCACGGTTTCAACTATTTCTACATCAAACGTGCGGGTCAATGCTTTCCCTGCAGCCTCGGCGTGAAAATGCGTCAATGCCAGGCAACGGATGGAATCGTTTCGACACGAGAACACCGCTCAAAGAGTTAATAAAACGTACGCTATCTACTGACCGTTAAATTTGAATGGTCTCGAGTTTTCCTTTGCCGTAATAGTGGTATAAAGTGGAGCAGACGATCAACCTAGCGTTAAAGTGTGCTAATACATTCCTATAATAGAATTAACGTTTTCAGTGATTTTGTAGCGTGCGAACGGTTTCCAATTGGAATAACTTTAAATGGTGAGCACGATTTTTCTGTGAACAAACGGCTTGCAAGTTTGCAAGAGAGAGAACCGTGCACTCATTGTACAAACGCTGTGTCCGGTCTCCTCTCGCGGAGGTTTACACAGGCCACGACGATGGTAGTTAAGTACTACTACGACTGCGACGCCGACGCGGACGGTAAGGTCAAGGCCCTCTGCAACCGCCCTACCCAACTCCTATGTACCTTCGTGGTCACGTGACGCGACTCAAGGTCTTTTCTCCCTACTCTGGTCGAGCACACCGGCCACGCCACGCCGTGCCACGCCACACCACACCACACTACGCCACGCCACACCACACCGTGCACCGATGCATCCAGATCGCTCTTTTTCGTACGTTAGGACGAATGATAGGCTTCACGATATGTACGTATGTATGTATGTACCTCTTAGCTTCCTCGAAAACCTTGAGAAATTCTCCTTCAAATCCCCCCATCGCTCTAATACCTTGCCAGCGGTCACGATTCGTCATAACTTCTAAATGAGAAGTTTCCCAACTTCCATGTGTTTAATTTTCTAATTAGAAGAAGCTCGAGATTTTGGCGATTAATCACAGCTGCTTATAAATTCGATTTTACTGGACAGCTCTGCCGCTGTGCCCGCAACGGCCACGAAATTCGTCTCGGTGCATTGAAACGTGTTACGAATAGTCACGGGTCAACGACATCGCTTAAAGGCGACCTGCATAAAACCCGATAACGCGAAATAACAGAACGGTTTCTAAACATGTTGCAGGGGCAGCTATACGTGCTTCTGTTGCGTTCGCTTGGCTTTGGGCGTCGAATTTATGGGACGTTGCTTATATCGTAAGTTCGGGAGAGTTCGACCACTTTTTGGAAAAGAAATTGTAGCATCGTTGTTTTTCACATTTTTGTCGTTTTATGCACATGAAAGCAAAGTCCAAACAATTTAGAGTACCGTAAACTGGGGTGACTTTGCCCACCCGGGGTGACATTGCCCACTTTTCGGAAAGACTTTATTTTATTGTGAAGTAATTAGAACATATGGTGCTTTGTAATCGATAGCAATAATTTCTCCAAGGTCAAACGAAAAAAAAAATAGCGAATTCAATCATATGGTAATTTTTCAGTCAGAGTAAAAAAGTGGGCAATGTCACCCCGGCGGGTAAAGTTACCCCAGTTTACGGTGTATATAAATTATAGTGTGCGATAATTTCAAATGTTTATTTTCATTTTCAACGAAAAACATTGGCACTGCAACTGGTCGGTCTCACCCGCATGTCGGGATTAGGTAGGGTAAGTCCGGGAGAGACCGGCTAGTGTTGATATTTTAAGACTGACGCAAGATAGGGCACTGTGTGTCATTCACACAAAATAAATGAAGGCGCTTGTTGTTTATCTCACATTGCCCATTGTCACAAATCCATATTTGAATTATAAGATACAGTTAAGACTTTATGCGAGGCTGAAAGTTTTTAGACCAAGTTACAGTGGTGGTGATATTTGAGAAACAGGTAAGTCTATTTACACTCTTCCGATATTGGGGATATAAATTGCATATAACTACAGTGTAACACCAACAATATGTATGTATTCGTTTATAATTTTTTTTTTGATAAGTTGGTCGATCGCTACCTTGATTACCCGTAGTGGGTGGAAGGTCGAACCCCGACATGCTGGTGAGACCGACCAGTTGCGGTGCCAATGTTTTTCGTTGAAAATGAAAATAAACATTTGAAATTATCGCACACAATAATTTATATATATTCTAAATTGCTTGGGCTTTGCTTTAATGTGCATAAAACGACAAAAATGTGAAAAAAAACGATGCTATAATTTCTTTTCCAAAAAGTGGTAAAACCCTCCCGGACTTACAATATAGAAGTAATTTTGAGAATGTAGATATTTCTTATAACGATTCGACTGATGCAGAAAATGACAACTACCGTGCAATATGTGAACTATATTATTACGATAAAAAAAGGACCTAAATGTGACTGGGTAAAAACCACTTGTTGCGAAAAGTGGGTTCATGAAGACTGCGTAGAGATTGGGGAGTGCTTAGTTTGGAAAAATGAGCTATTTTTTTCAAATATATTTTACGTTTCATTGAGTTGAAATATTTTTTGCTAGTTACCAATAGCTTGAATAGTTTAAAATATTGTTGATTCTCAAAAATTTGAGCGATTAGTTCAGATTTCATAGCTTGTGACATATTACCTCAGACCTTGTGGCATATTTACCCACCACTTGGGTAATATGCTATTTTCGAGGACTTTTGTATTTGTACGTTTCTCATTGAACTGTAAAAGTTGCGTATCTCTACGTATTAGTCAATACACAGTATTAGTTACACTTTCATATAGTTTTATCTTTTTCCCTGTATCTACTTATACTTGCGAGATATCGCGTTTCAAAGTTAACTCTGGCATATTACCCCGAGTTACCCTACTAGCGTGGGAAGCGTATCGATATCTTACAGGCATCCCGCTCTCATTACGCGACGCGTCAGCTACCATCGAAGAGACGGTATTATTAAACTCGAAGAAATCATCCATTCGCAGTATTTTTACGTTCCTCTGAAAATCGCCGTTATTAACGTTACTCTGTTATCCAAAAATCCACTTGATTCGGATTCATGTGCATCCAATTAGGTCGGATGGCGACAGTTCCGCCTGATTGGAGAAAATATCGAGATTCTTTGTTTAGATGTAGTTTCTATTCATCGCGTCGCGTGGATGCTAAGTATGCCCATGGCTTGATAGACGGTGTAGGCATGGCAGGTGACGCGGAAGAGGGATCGATGACCTTAGCAGTACACGCCGGCTCTATTTTGAGCGAGTCGTATACATATACATACATACCGTAGTCCCTGATCGAGGGTCGGAATGACCGTGAAAGACGCGCGAGGAGCCACGTTTGTTTCCCGTGTTACGTTAATCTCGTCACCGCTGACAAAACGCGAGCCCAGTGAAACGTCGCCGTGTCCCTACACAATCGCTATCCACTAATAACGGCTGCGTCCCCCGTCGT
Source organism: Andrena marginata (assembly GCA_963932335.1). Taxonomy (NCBI): domain Eukaryota; kingdom Metazoa; phylum Arthropoda; class Insecta; order Hymenoptera; family Andrenidae; genus Andrena; species Andrena marginata. The sequence goes on from OZ010660.1 coordinate 41,841,843, forward strand.
TTTGGTAACTCGTCGAGTGACCCTAATTCGTGAAGGTCAATTCCGTACGTCTACCATTCGGTAAATTACCTACAATGTCACACATATTATTATCCTGTTATTTAGGGTGCGGTACCGTGATCAACGTTGCATTGGATAATAGTAATTTTACACATTAAAATGAATGATTTTACAATCTTTGGTGTGATTAATGGACTTTTTTACGAACTTGGAAACGTGGCACCAGTTTGGGTGATCCGATGATGAGAATCCTGACATGGTCCCTCGTAAGAAGTGATGCTGAACATTTAGGAACAGTTCAGGTGCCAACGCAAGCTCCATAAACATCTACAATTATTTCGTTGCAAACAGAGTTGATTGTAAAATCTCTGGAATGCAAATTGTTGTAGGCAAAACACAGTCAGGTATTTACGTCAGGCTTCTTACTTTTGAAATTTATTCAAAGAGATTGAAAAAAAAGGAGGTAATTTATTTCTGCGATGGAAACTCATTCAGTCGAGCCGGATCATCAATCATCGTGGCTTTCACAATTTTACATCGGCTAGTCGAAGTCGACGGATTTTAATTATCGAATAAAACGCGTTTCGTGGAAAGACTCGCGTATGGGCATGGCGAAAGGTTCCCTCCAACGGGGACGGAGAACACTTTCTAAAGCGGTACTAACGAAGGATAAGCAACTACAACAGACAATTTGACTTTGCTATCAAACACCGAGAGAAATTATAATCTTGCAATGTTACGAGCCGGTTGTACTTTGGTCTTGATGCAACGGTGTACTCTAACTGGAGTACATTTCCCCAAAGAAGTTAGTTACTCCTTTATTCCCCACAAGCCTCATCATCAATTCTAAAATCTAACAGTACACATACTTTACTTGACATCGAAATTGAACGAGCAGAGAAGAAGATTAGTCTGGCAAAGCGTCACGAAAAATTACTTGTAAGTAGTAAATGTACTGCGGTAATTTGCAGCACGCGTGGATCTTAAATTTTATTTCTCATTCGAATCGCAAGAAATCTAGAATAAATGCATCTGTTTTTTCACAGTCACGCTCTTTGCACATTCTATAGTAACATTTCTCGCCACAACTATCTTGCATGTAGGTACAATTAGCTCAAGAGTATTACGCAAACAAAATATATAGAGCAGAAAGTATGTATTCCTCATTCGGGGGGTGTTAATTAATATTCATTAATAATATTCAGGCTTAGGCGAATAAGCCCTCCAAATAAACACCTAAGCTACTGTTAATGCGTTACGACTGCGTAAGAGTTATGTAATTTATGGTTGTTGGCAGGATATTTTTGAGCCGATTCTATGTATGTACATACACGTACGAAAAGAGTACTGACTTCAACGTGGAATCTTTCTCTCTCCCTGTTTCACTTGGAAGGTAGGCGCGGTTTTCCTTTCACCCGGGCCAGTGGGCCCAACTGCGCATATGTTTAATATCTCCTGGAACGTAGGCACACGTAGTAAGCACACACACACGTAACTCGGCGCGCGTGTTCTCTATAGCTGCACGTGCTTCTGAATGCACGCTTTCATCGTTTCGGCTAGTTACTTTTCCTTCTTTCGTACCGTTCAATTCCTGATTGATATAACGGTCATCGTAAAGTAACAGAAACAGTGTAAAGTCGTAAATTCTGGCCACTGAAAATGCTGTCTCTTACAATGATTAGGAGATTTAAAAATTTATATTTTTATATGCCCGCATAGCAAACTTAATACTAGACTTTACATATCATGTTGGTAGGTGTTACTAGTCTATTTTGAGCAACCTTCCCTCCGTCAATGGGATATAAATTTTAAGATGTATACAAATCTTTGTAATGGAACTACCTTATCTTTTCGTTACCGTTCACAGTTTAAAGTTTTTCTTTTCGCCACTACTGTCGATCTTTTAGGCGGGTGGAGTAATTTCGTAGACACGTTTCCTTCGATTTGTTTTGGAGATCTACATTCGCATTTACTGTATCGTCGGTTTTCGATATAGCAGCACAAGTTTGTGTAGGAAAATACAACGCGCAATTTTTAATTCACTTTCTCTTAGAATATGTTCTTTCCTGTTAGTAAACGATTAAAAAAAAATGTGACAGATCCCCAGAAGAACGAGCGCGAATATGGCCCTATTAAATTTTAAACTCCATCTCATATTTTCTCCTCGTAAATATTAGCTTGTTGATTAGCATTTCTTTCGCTACGAATGTAATTCCCAAATTTCTACGGTTTTACGAAGAACGAGTTCGGATACAAATTGCGCAGGGATAGTCATAAAAATAGATACGCCTCGAGATCTAGACGAAGTATCGACGATTACGTAAAAATGCCGGGAATGTTCATTTTTCATTCGCTGGATACACCTTATACGAGGCAACCCTTGTGTACACGCCGATCGGAGATACTCAGTGGTCTGGTCTGGGTGTCAATTAAAATTATTATAGCTGGTCGAGGGGCATTTTTGAGCAGCATTGAGAACCGGTTCGGTTCTGGACCGGCTGCAACAGCCCCGGCTACCGCCGCCTATACACACTGGCGCATTTTGTTTTCGCCTGCTCCAACGAGATCGCGTCGGATTGGCTCTGGCAGTCCGATAAAAGTAGCGTTCGCGATAGAAAACAATCGATTGGCCAGCGAGTTTAGCTAGATTTCTCTCGATGGCTTGTGACTTATAATCGAGCGCTTGCCCCGACAGACGTATAGTTTCCCGAGGGTAATTTATTAATATTCCAAAGTAACAATAAAAATCGCCAGATCGTTACTATTAAATCGTACAAATTCTCGTACAATTTCAATTATCTACTTTTAAGAATCATTAAACTACACATTTTATTACCCCTTTTTAATAAAACGTCTGAGTAGTATCGGCATTTTAATCACGAGACGCAGCTATATATAACTCAAGAATTATTTACTTTATTGTTTCATTTATTAGAAGGTACTATTTTCGAACTGCGAGGCATAGAGAATCGATTTAAGGTAGTTCCTGAGTATTCTACTGAATTCAAGAATTCTTCGAAATTTCGTTCAAAACTAATTTGGAATACGAGAAACCCTTGTACAAAGTTTAAAATCGACTTACCGCATAGTTATCGAGAAATTTTTAATTAAAGTTGATGCATTTTAACACAGTGCCATATGGCGGAGTCGAAAAAAGAGGGTTATAGCTTCAGTTTTTCTGCCGAAGCAGGAAAACTATATTCAAGAAGTGTACCAAAATTGGCACCAAAGTACGTCGAAATGTCACGAAATGAATTTATTTATTTCAGCGAAACTGACCACATGGTTTCTTCGTAAATGCCCATAAAAAATACGTTTACGCGCAAATTTTTTAAGAACTGCGTAGATCAGTCAACGTGGCAACGTCGCACTATCGATATGTTCAGACATTTAAATATCGAACGAAGATTCAGATTCATATGAACGTTTTTTCCTGACATTTTGGCTATAAAAGACGTTCCGAATGAATGCGACGTTGCCAGATCTGTTGCTCCAATTCACTACGCTAACCAATTTAATATTCTATTTTCGTATTACAATTATTTATATACTCCAAGTCATTTTAGAAGGAACTTGGCCGACCGACGAGTTTAGACCGGTTCAGCGCATGTTGGCGCTCATTGGTGCCGAAACAAGTTACTATTGGCTATACCCCAAACAAACGCTTCCTCGGAGCCAATGAGCTCATTCTACATGCGCGAATAAGTTCCTTCTAAAATGACTTGGAGTATATTAACGTTGAACTTTTTAAAATATATATACTACCCTCCTTAGTTAAAACGTCCTATCTAACATTTTTTCATTTTTCAAGATATTTTGAAATATTTGAAGTTCCACGTGTCTTTTACGTTTTAGGTAAAGTTTGCAAACCCTACGTGCTTCGTAGAGATCTAGAAATAGTCTAATTTATTCATCCTAACTGCTTTTCAGATCATTTTACTAGTTTATAATGTCCTACGTATTATCTACTAAATTAGATTGTCCTATGTTTACGTGAGGTGTTTGATTTTAATGATTTTAAATGTGCTGTGCAGGAGGCAAATTCGTCAAAAGTAAACGTTTGTGAAATGGACATCAATAATTTTTTTGATTGGGAAGACTTCACTTCTCAGCAAAAATTTAAAAAAAAATCCTCCTAGACCATATCTTCGTGATTTTGTACCTGTTCAATTCACAAGAGGGGAAAAAATCTTAAAATAGAAAAATGATTGTTCTGCTGAATTTAAGGAGTTAAATTTTCTTAATGCAAAAGCAATGAACCTAAGTTATCAAAACCAAAAGCCAGAGTTGAATATAAAGGAATTCCAGCAGAGAGAAAAGAAAATTTAATTACGAAATTGAAGCCAATCATGCCAGCCAATCCCCTTGCCTTTTGGGAATCATTAAAACGTATCTAATACTAATGATGTTGATGATTATTAACTTTAAATAATTATGTTCATGTCTATGTTTAATTTGTTCATATGTTTAAGTTATATGTATATGTTTATGTTGGTATGTTCATTTTTAACTACCTAGTTTATGTCAATGTTATTTTTAAGTTGTACATTTAAAAGTATGAATTAAATACGATTTCAAGTGTTTGCATTATTAAAATATCCTATCTTACTTTACTTACTAAGTTAAAACATCCTATCTGAAACATTTTATTAATTGTCAGGTTAATAATTCATAATATGCCGGTACACCTATGACAAAAAATTATATTCGGCTGCTACGAAATAATGACTACATGTTTTAAATTAATTGACGAAAAACAAGGACGGCACAAAGGAAATTATTAAACTTCAGTTTTCTCGGATGTTTCGAAAAGCTAGATAGGACCTTTTTAACTAATGAGGGCAGTATACATGATGTTAAAAATTATTATTATTATTATTTCCATAGTATCATACTACTTTATATTTATCGTTTATTACCCAACTCGAATTTGATTAACATAGTTGCTTAGGAACTACCTTAATTGAAGGTCGAAGAATTTGAAAATAATTCGTATGGTCCAAATTGTTTAGCGATCATTTACAGTAACAATGAAAGCTAGCAATCATTGCGAGGTAGAACTACGGCATGTTACTCAATGCAGTGCCCCCCTTCCCCCTTTTAACTTTATAGATTACAGGTTGCGTACACACATGTACCCCAGGCGCGATCCGAACAAAACCTACACGATCTTGCATGCCATTCGTAGTGCATACCTATTTCCACGCGAAGGTAGCAGCTTCCTGCCGCGTTCCTTCTTCTAACGAGTCTTTCAATTGCCCCCTCTCAATTCTCATTTACTTGTAATTAACATTACAATTCAAATTACATTCGAGATCAATATTTCTACAAGACTTCACATCGTTTATACATTGCGCTTCTATTTCACAGGAATCTCGATTCAGGAACGACGAAATTTTCTGTCACGTGTAAAATCAGGTTAGGTTAGGAAGGTTTTAATCGATAGCGATCAGTGTTGGATTTAACAGGGTGGCTGATGAGCAGTTGCCGTCTGGGCCCCATTTCCAAAAAAAAATTACGATTAGGTATAGTTATCCAAACACTACAGTGAGTAAAAAAAGTATTGGCACACTTTTTAAAATCGCATAACTTTTTTAGAATTGGTCCAAACGACATGAGTTTTTTTTAGAAGGTAGAAGGATTATTTTGCTAAGTGACGTGTTTCGCAGTTTTGAAAAAAAAATGCAATTTGTCGGAATAGCAAAAAACATAGAAAGGGCAGTTTTTTCAACTTTTTTTTTCTGAGCCTGTAATGAAAATTCAAAAAACCCGTTTGTAAATTTAAGTAAGCTGTATACATGCTGAAAATTTCATCAAAATCGGTTAACGGTGCTCTGAGTTACAAACGTTTAAAGATCGCAGAATAAGGTCGAAAATCGCGAAATTCCCGAAATCAAGCGATTTTCGACCTTATTCTGCGATCTTTAAACGTTTGTAACTCAGAGCACCGTTAACCGATTTTGATGAAATTTTCAGCATGTATACAGCTTACTTAAATTTACAAACGGGTTTTTTGAATTTTCATTACAGGCTCAGAAAAAAAAAGTTGAAAAAACTGCCCTTTCTATGTTTTTTGCTATTCCGACTAATTGCATTTTTTTCAAAACTGCGAAACACGTCACTTAGCAAAATAATCCTTCTACCTTCTAAAAAAAACTCATGTCGTTTGGACCAATTCTAAAAAAGTTATGCGATTTTAAAAAGTGTGCCAATACTTTTTTTACTCACTGTATATTGTTTCTCTGTGCTACTACACTTACAAGGGGACTTTCAGGTTTGGCAATTTCAGAAAATACTGATACTTAGTGTACGCGAAGATCTTCGCTCGGGCATTAATTTCCCAAAGCAGTAAGGCGCGCGAATTTTTAGCCAAATTCGAGAAAATCGACTTGGAAAAATTCTGAGGTCAGTGCATAGCACTCACAACTAAGTAGTCTTACTATTAACAGTTTTTTTTTTATTCATTTGAACACCTACCAAATTCTTGCGAATTAACAGATATTTAAATATAATTTTCAATTAAACACTCACATCTTATTTTACATTATCCTTAGCGAGAAAAATCGTACGTTTTATTGAATTTTTCAAAGTCAATTTTCTCGAATTTCGCAGAAAAGCGCGCCACACTGCTTTGGGAAATTAATGTCCAGGTAAAGACCTTCAAGTACACCAAGTATCGACATATTCTGCAATTGCCACACCCGAAGGTCCCCTTGTTAGCCCGTTTTTAGTAAACTGTCTCTTCATTTTCCCGAGAAAATTGGCATTTCAGAACTTTCGTCACCTGGGCCTTTTTTCTTAAATTATTATTAAACGTCTTTATTGCAAAACACGGCAGATAACAACGAAAAGGAAGTAAATAAAGACAAAAGCAAAGGCGAAGTTCAGACAGGGACCGTTTTTCAACTTAACCTGATCCGCCACTGATAGAAATATCTTGTTCGATTCATGGCGGCGATATTTCTATTCAGCGACCTCCAAAAAGCAACACGTTCGCAATATTTGCAACAGCTTCGATTCTGGATCAGAGCCTTGAATTAAACCGTTTTCCATCGACGCGTTAGAATGCGCCGCGAGATATTTCTTTCTAAAATGTGTACCAGAGTTCCATACGCACGCGGTGAGTCGGTTCGAGAGCACGGATATGCAAGTTTTCTTGCACGACATGTACACTACTGGTATCTCAGGGTTTGCAGCTATATCGCGATACCTTGTGTCCAGGCACAGAGCCGATGGACGACGGAGTTGCGTTTAAAAGGGCCCCAGACGTGACACAGTCGCGGTCACGTGTCTGCATGTATACATATTTCCCTTGAGAGGTATTCTCGTTTGGAGGGACGAGATCCTCTATTCTCTTTAGGGACGACCCACAAAAGAACTACGCAATTTTCACCGATAAGCATTATCCACGCGTATTTACTTACATTTCAGTAAGTTGTAAAATGAATTCAGTCATATACAATAATTAATGGAGATATGAGTTTCTCTCAAAACGGTGCTTTTCACGACGCACAGTGGTCTCAAATCCCGAAAACGTGGCCAAAATCTCGAAAATGGGATTTTTAGCCGTTGGGTTGGGTAGAGTGATGATCTGGCCATAAAATACCGGCAAGAAAAAAAGCAGAATGTTTATGGTTTGACAGGTAAGTCATTTCAAAGTTAATCTTCGTTACTAAAACATTTTCTGTGCGCGCCGATACGAATTCATACGCCGACTTTGATATTGAATAACTTTTGAAAGAGTTAACAAATTTCTATTGCGTAAAATGGACGCTACTCGTAATCAGCGATACCAAAAACCCCAGAGTACCGATTTTTGCCTAAATTGAATAATATTTGAGATTTTGGCCACGGTTCCAGGATTTGAGACCACTCTGCGACGGTGCGCACGATATATCAACTTCTAGTGGACCAATTTGGTCCATCTTTTTCGCACACTTTCAGAAAACAATTCTAGCTGCTAGCAGAATCAAGGCGAAATAGTTTCTTTCACAAATTTAAGGCCGTTTAAAGACGAAAAAAAAACACGGAAAGGTGAGTTTAAATGAATTTAAAGTCCCGCGTCCTATTTATTGAATTTTTAATTTTTTTTTCATAAATCTGCTACAGGATATAGCCGCACTCTAACTGATTAAGAATTCTTTTAGTTTCTTGTTTCGGATCAACTCCATTAATTATTATTATATATGGCTGAAATTTTTAAAAACTAAGTGAAATGTTAATAAATACATGTGACTAATGCTCATCGCTGAAATCTGTGTAGTTCTATTGTGCATCATTCCAGAAGAAAGGCAAAAAATTTGCCTTCTAGACGAAAATACCCCTTTAAGGATAAATGTATCTGCTCACGAATAATAAATATCTATATTTTATCAGGAGCTGACGAATTAATGGATTTAAAAGTTACGTCTCATCGACGATACACTTAATTACAGTTTACCATCACGTAAAGGTTGCATGTTTTATGTCTGTGGCAACTCCTCGTATTAACTTGAATTATTAAAAACAATGGGAATTCAAAGAAACTACAATTGTACAATGTATTGTATGGGATTTGTTGCAAACGAGATAAAAATAATACCTATTATTACACAATCATACTAACGCAAATAGATCATTATTGCAAGGAGTGCACTGGATTATAAAATATCGTTGCAACTACTACTTACAAATGAGAGTAGCCCAGCCTTATGCGGTTGGCATCTGCTTCGTTAACACTTTTGTAATATTTCCTGAACATGGTATAGGCAAGGGGCTGTTATGTGGATTTGCCTTACTGCAATATTTTGTGAATATGGTCTACGGTTAAACCACACCATAGGCTCATGCCCATGAGGTTACTGGGACCGTGAAAATTGCACAGAGTTTGACACCGTGTGTCATACACACGGATTAGAAGACGCCAAGAAGTTTTGAGCGGGCAAAAACGAAGGTGAACGAAAACTAGAAAGAATCTGGGATAACCAGTTAAGGACCACAACTTGTTTGCCTGAAAGGTACATATGACCATCTTTCCCGGACATTAAGGGAGATATGGGCAATGGCACTTTTTTTCTTTTGTAAAATTTGTATATTAAATAATAATTTTTCGTTTATTGATATTAACGGGCATGTAGACAAAGGATTGAAGTTTTGTTCTACATAATTTTCGTTGCTTTATTTCAAATAGGTTGGCTGTAGCAGACTCTAAACGAAACTATGACCATCTCACCCTGACTTACCCTACATAGAAGCGACGTAAGTTCGAAGTAACGTACCTTTGTAAATTGAGTGGACGTATAACAGAGGATGATTGTGTGGCGTTATTTAGACAAGGGTAACAATATCTCTTTGTGTTAATAACATTTGTAACGCGTTAATGCATTTACGGATGCTTACAACTATTGGGCAAAGTTTATCAGGCATGGTTATGTTAAAATTTTTAATTAAGCCGCGCAAAGGGGCTGGGGAAAATCGGCTCGAGAAATGGGGGTAGGAGGAGAAGAAGAAGATGAAGACCGTCGCGTCGCCGAGTAGCAAGGAATGATCGAGGCGCGGCCGGGCCAGTACGTCGAGAAAGGTTCATCAATATTCATAAGTCGCACTAGGCCTATCCGCGTCTCAAGGATCCAGGGAGTTTCCAGTACATACTCCTTCTCCCTGTCTCTTTTTACCTCTCTTTTCACTTGTAGGGTGTGGGACTGCATATGCGCGACACAGAATTCTCTACGTGGCCCGCCACATGTGCACATTGTCATACAGCGTTACTCTTTCCTGTTTCTATGTGTTTCGCATGCGCAGTAAGGTCGAAGCAACAGGCAATCAAATATCTTTTTGCACAATCGGCTGAGAAATAACGTGTCAATAATCTTAAACTCCTTCGAGAAGAAGATACGTCCTCCAAAAACTCAATAAATAAAAAAGTACATATAAATCCATGAATAAAATTAAGTCTAAGGTCGATCTTTTTTAACTAATCACACTAAATCTGGACGAACTAAATGATGTATATCGTCCATTAGAAACACGAAATATATCCCTCAATATCTAATGGCAACAACTCGCACATTGTTCGTTATATAGTATGTACTATGTTTTGAAATTTCGCGCCAATTTCCCTTCGGACACCCTGTATACTGTAACGGCGTTTACTCACTCGAATGCTCAACACACGCGTTACACGTACACGTGTAATGTACGTGTACACGCACGTATGCACATGCATGCACGTGTAATGTATACATTTTGCGGTCGTGATAAGATCGAGAAGGAGCTTGCGCAATCTCGAGTAGCGATTACTACTAGAGACAGTATCGTGGACAGACAGACCCGTCGCCGCCGATGGAGACGGGCTTTTACCTGCACGTTGCGCTCGGTATTCTCCACTGAGATATACTGGTTACCTCGACAGTTTCAGGGTGCAACGGATTCACAAGAGCCGAGTCTTCTTACTCGAAAGAAAAAACTTTTCGCCACATTTCGTGGAAATAGCTTTTCTCTTATCCCGCGTTAGAATGTTTGCCATTTTTTGAGGTTATGTTCGTGTCGCGTGACGCAACCAGCTCCAAGGTGCACGGTGCGTCGCTTGACAGCTCCTGTAATGTTCTTATCGCTTCCGTTTCGATTCATAAAAATTATGAAATTTATCTGATTGCTAAATATACACGAACGGATTTTATTGAGAATCCGCCAAGTTGCCTTCGTAAGCGAGTTAAGGCACGGTCATATGTACGTAAGAGACGATTACGAATTTATCAGAAATGTCGGATAACAATGTGCGTTTCCGTGAAGGTCGCATTCAGCACAGAACAATGTGGATGAGCAACGATAAAATATCGTGGAGGTTGAGAGTCACATTTTTGACATGGTCTAGCGTTTAATCGAAACGATCGAAACTGGGAGCGAACCTGCGCCACTTCCTTACGATTCTACAGAACAGAACTTCACAATTGCATATATTCTTATTTTTCGAATTTTAAAAGTGGAAATTTGGCTTAAAAAATAATAAATGAATCGACTGAAAATTCTCAGGTACAAATGTCACTAAAATAGAAATACTTATCAATCGATGATAACCTAAGTATCAAAAGTAACTACATATTCAGGAAATTACTGGCAATTGAAATATATTTCTTTTTCTATTACGAAAATGATTTTCGTAAAAGTGATTCTTCAAATACCTTTCCCAGTTTCGTCAGAAATTTCCAAACACGGAGAAGGAGTGGTGTTCGGTAATGTTTCATATTATTTGATCGTTAAAAAATGTATGGGCATCCTTCACGTGTATTATCGGCAATTTTTCCAATGTTGCAATGGCATGCATATCCGAGGGAACATATCTGCCTGCAATGCCGTGTCAATAACGTCATTACTGGCTGTGTACACGTATATAGTTATATACCGCTATAGGCTAACGCCCCATCCATTCGATCCCGTTTCCCTTTTTCTGTAACAGTCAGCCTCGAGCGAGTGATTTTCTCGTACCCCCACTCCATTCCTCCGCGTTTTTATTTGTCTCGGCTTACCGTCTTCTTTGTTCGGCTTATTTTCGCGATTTCTTTCCACCATAGGGAATTGAAACTGTTCCCACCGAAATATCACTGTGGAGGGCTCAAATAAATTCATACTGTTCAACATTTAAATTGTGGGATCGAATAAAACAAGATACGCAGACAATTTCAGTTGTTCGAGAAAAGAAATGTAGTTAGTAGGAAACAATGAATCGTTCACGAGATACTATAGTGACGTTATCGTTACAGGAACTGGCCATCGCATGACGAAGATTTTTACCGATTGCGTCGTCGTTAATTTTACCTACGTAGGTTCTACTTCAACTTTTGCAAGTATTTAGATAACAAATCGCAATCAGTAAAATGTGGTGGGTGTGACCAACCGTGTTTTGAACATAGAGAAAGATAAAGAATGAAATTTCAGAAGGACTGGTAGTTCAGTAATAAAAAAAAGGATAGAGGCACGCCTGCGTGAAAGATTGCGTTCATTGGACCCTATTCCTTACTTCTCTCGTGTGTCGTGAACTATTTTTCTACAATTTTTCGATGTGAAATTTTGATAACGAATAATTCTAATCAACAGATACTAGACGCTAATAAGAAACGTTTGATAGGTAGAACCGCTGGATTTTGTTCGGTTTTAAGTTCCTTGATCAATGATAACGCATCTACGCGCTAGATTCCGCGTTCGACCTTCGGCTTGATAACAGCTGGGATAACGATCCAACGGGAATGCATTTATCATTTCAGCCGGGGCGATTAAAGAGGGTCGGGGAAAAAGTTTTCGCCTGTGCAAAAGTCTATATCAACAAGAATAGGCTCTACTCGAAAGAGGCATTGAATTTTACAGTATGGGTGACAGTATCTTTCAATATTCCTTGAACTTGAATAGTTCTATTAATAAGTGTCAATTATAACCCGAGAAGAACCAGTTAATAATACTTTTTCGTCTGATCCTATGGATGCCATATAGTTAACGCCAATTCCTCACCACTCCGGGGAATGAAATTTAAATCCCAATTGTTTCCTAAGGAATCTATATATGGTATCCGCTAACTACGGTGACTTAAACGTCAGTACATTCCTCTCGCTAGAATGCGAAGCCAACGTTCATATGCAGCCGCGTTACGGGAGAAAGAAGGTGGTGCGCGCGCGCCACCGAAGAAAATCCCTGAGGGCAAGAATCTCGCGCGTTGAGGAACACTGATCTGCACTGTATATCGTGTATATTATCGCAGACGGTGGGGATGGAGGTGAAGGGTGCAAGAGGGGGGCGCGGAGGGGCTCAAGGCCGGTCACGCTGTCAAGCCAGAAAGCCTGCGCGCCGAAATATCAACGTGACTTGTCCAGCTTGGTTTGTCTCGCTCGCTGCTCCAATTACCTCGGACACATGTACGTTTGGCTAGACACGCGCGTCCGTACGCGACACGATAATCGTGAAATCGTGGAAAAAATTCGCGCCGTCAGGGGATTAGGTGTATTGGAGTGGGGAGGGAGGAGCTGCGCGGCTCGACAATTTAAACATAAAGATGAAGGAGTTTAAACACGAACGTATTGAAAGATAGTGAAAGAGGGGGGGAAGGAATCGACTTTCGGACAGGTGGTATGACTACGGGAGTCTGACAGCTGATAGTTCGTGACTCTGGTCGTATCGAGGGAGGTTACGAAACTCGTTACCGCGAGAAAGGCTGCGACACGGTCTCTCGCAGGAGGAAAGAAGCGGAATACGTGCACATCGGTGTGCGAGCAGGCGTGCGTGTGCGCCAGTGCCACCGCGACTCGCTAGCCTGGCCGAGAGAAAGAGAAAGAAAGAAGGGCACAGTGAAACAAAAGGCAAAGACGCCGAGTGCGGGAGAAAAAGAGTCCCGCTGGATCAACGATAGATCGATTCTGGGCTCGATATCTCGGTTATCGAGACGTGCCGAGGCCCTCGCGGTCCTCGGATAAAACTGAAACAATTTTCCAACGGGGAAAAGGAGCGATATGATGGGCCAGGGGAACAGCGGGGAGGTGGTAGATGACAGAGAAGGAGAGGGGGAGGAGGGGAGAGAATGATGAAAGGAAAGGGGGATAACAAGTAGAAGGAGGAGTGAGACGAGGGGTCATCGGGAAACATAACCTCTGCAACGCGCAACAGTACCCAATACGAAGCGATTTTCAGACGTTACCCTTCCCGTTTCCAACTAGAACACTTGTGTGCACAGGCTCGGTTACCTTATGCCTTGGGCTACAGCGACGACGAGTGCCCGAGCGTATCGGGTCCGTTGGGCAGCGTCTGGGTACACGACACCGATCGCTCTTGACAGTTTTCCACGATGGTACGGTATTTCGGTTGGCACACGGGCAAGGGGAAGGCATCCAAGCCGATAAATCACAACACTATCGGCACTTTCGTTAACGCGACACCAGAGTGGACCGCGCGATCGGTCGTCTACGGGCGGCGAGAAGTAACAGGCGACCGAAAGAAAGAGAGCTTGGCACACCTTCGCGTCACGTTACAACGAGTTACAACGAGCCACGGGCAGCTACAAGGCGCACGGGCTACCTCGGCCTCTCCGTCTCCGTCTCCGTCTCCGCTGTTGACTGGTGGCTACCTCACACCACAACCTCGTCTCTCGTACCTGTGTCTTTCTTTCTCCCTCCCTCTCTCTCGCTCCGGCTACGCTCTCTCGCGTGCAGCGGCGGCGACGGCGGCGAGCCAATCACGGCGTAGTACAGTGCATCGCCACCAGATGGACAACGTTGCCGCGCGTCGACGTGCATATAGAGGGTGTCCCGACATACGCGGCCGACCCGACGTGAAATAAGTTCTCCATTTGAAAAAACGCATTTAAAATGTAGGATAAAGTGTCCCGAGTGGCCTCCGTTTTCGAGGAAGTTGATTTTGGAAATGGATTGTGTGGCGCAATGAAACTAATTCAGTGGCTCTCGTTGCATACAGTCACGAATTTATACTTGATACATGCAAGTAGCAATTTATAATAAGAATTGTAATTTTTTTACTGTCATTTTCGTAAATGTGTAATTGTATTAAATGTATTTAGTATGTCCTGCGATTTTGAAAATTGAAATTGGAAAGTTTCTGTTGGACTGGTCCGTGGTAAGTACTGATCAGGTGTTATGACTGCTAAAGGAATAGGCAGATTGATGGGGATTTAATTAATCTGATATACAATTGATTAAGTCTATTACTTCTCTAATTGACATTAAAATATCGAATTGAAGGTTTAGATGTTAAAATATCGAATCGAAGGTTTAGATATTAAAATATTGAATTGAAGGTTTAGATATTAAAATATCGAATTGGAGGTTTAGATATTAAAATATCGAATTGAAGTTTTAGATATTAAATTATTCAGTAGTTGAAAAAAATTATTTGATTGTCAATTATTATCGTTTAAGAAGTCAGTAATTAGTCTACTCGAAATTTTTAGCGCCATTTTATAGTAAACAGAGGAAGTGGCAAAGTATAAAATAATTTATTCGTAGGAATAATGTATAGGCGATAATTGAATGTTTTCTTCTTTTGTACGTTTTTTATTCATTATTACAAATATATTGAATATGGAATGCACCACATACATGTAATAGCACAATACAGAAATAAATATTGAACAATAAATAAAAAATCACTTAACATTTTTTTGGCATAATCGTTTAAAAAAAAAAGAAATTTTCATTTGTGTCCTTCTAATTATTTAGCTGGCGAATAAATAAATTACGTCATATGTTTTGAATATGAAAATGATTTTTTACAAGGCTTTCAAATAGAAACAATGGGCATTGCGTCAATATGATCTAGGAGCGTAAATCTCCATGGGGTCTTGATCGACAAATTCCCGAAGTGATCAGATTCAGATAGATCACATCGAGTCACATTCAAACATGGCGGACATGAGATGAGATTCGTAATCGAACCGTTATCGTTAGATTCACTGTGTGCTGCGATCGTTCTCTCTAAATATTAATATTCCCGATCGTTATTGCTTATTTTGTGTTATCTATGAAATCGATGATATTGAAGAGGGATTAAGTTATTTCCTAAATGGTATTCATTTGAACGCGAGAGCTGAACGTAGGTTTACGCGTCTGAACCGACAGTGTGGATTTGGCAATTAATTCGATGTAATAAAGAAATTAATTAAAATGTGACTGATTGTTTTCTTAATAGTAACATATTCGAGTGTAATAAATTTCTCTGTGACAGTTATGTTTTGTTAGGTTATGGTCGATTTTCATTTCGGTGCTCCCAACGTATTTACATATATACATACAGCTGTGAACATTAAAATAGCAGTACTTTAGGGTAAATAATTAAAATCGTCTTTCTCAATAATACACAATGTTCACAAATGCCGTAATATTTGATGGACAGACGAGTCCAAAATAGTTTTATTTGGTGGTACTGGATCCCGCCAGTATGTCCGTCGTCCTCCAATACAGAATGCCAACTGAAGTATACAACCAAAACGGTTAAACATGGCGGATCAAAAAATATGCTGTGAACAGGCCAGTCAGCGTGCTTTTTTACAAACTCCATGCGTTTAACTTTGTTTTTTGGTTAAGAGTGGCTTCTTTCTGGGGCCACGTGCTGCTAAATTTTGCTCTAACAATCTTCTCCGTACGGTCATATCACTTATTTTTAAGTTAAGTTCCTTTTTTATTTGTACGGTCGATTTTGTTGGGTCCTTTCTGGAGATTCTCAAAATATTGCGGCCATTGTGGAGCGTTGTTTTACGTTTCCCGCCTTTTCTCTCCGGCTTCTTCTTTATATTTGATAGTGTTAGAGATCATTTTAGCAGAACAACTCAAAACAGTCTGTATTTCTGTATAGGATTTCCCATCTTTTCTCAATTTTACAATAAGTTTTCTTTTTTCATGTGTAATATAACCCTTGAGTAATCAATACATGTGCTGACGATGAATATTTTGTTACTGTATTATTAGAAAAGACGATATTAATTATTTACTCTAAAGTAGTACTATTTTAATGTTTACAGCTGTACACAGAGTGTACTGAAATCGACGAATTTTTTTTTTGAAATTGAAAAGAGCTTAGCGTGGAAAAGTTGTGTCATTAGGAGTTAAAGGCATAAACAAAAAGGGGGGTCATATCTCAATTTTCCACCGAGCCCCAGGGGCCCTAAAAGGGGCGTGAGTGGCCCCTGCGATGGACAACGCTGTTTTAACGCAATAAGCACGTGTTCCAAAACAAATGAACATTATATAATAAAATCGTCCTACTGCCTTAGAGTATATACTACTGGAGGTCTCATTGCCTTATGTTTCCTGTCCTCGAAACTGTCGCCAACATCACGCGAGAGAGAAAGACATATGCGAATTGGTGCGAGAGAGAGAGAGAGAGAGAGAAGTATATGTCCTAATCGACCGTAATACGCATACGCCGATATTGTGCGAGAGAGAAAGACATGTGCGAGCGAGAGAAGTATAGATTCTCAATACTTCTCTCGCTCGCACCAGTTCGCACATGTCTTTCTCTCTCGCGTGATGTTGGCGACAATTTCGAGCTCTCAATGAGACCTCCATGTCTATATGCTCTAAGGGCGGTATTCATAAACGTGTCTTATTCTTAAGCATGTGCTTAAGCATGCGGCATCCTCTACTAACCTAGTAGCATAGTAAACGATGCCGAATGCTTAAGCATTTGCTTAAGATTAAGACACGTTTATGAATACCGTCCTAAGTCTACTGCACAAGTTATCTTTCTGTAGTTACATTTTTAGTAGTAGCGGGTTCTGACTGAATCGTATATTTTTAATGGCCCGTGCTCGGCTCGTTAAATTAACGTTGTTTACCCCAATCGACGACCAGCCATTGCAACCACCGCGCGTTCCGATTGCCACGGCGCGAACAGCCAAAGCTGGGCAACGGCACCTGAGCACCGTCAGCATTTCACGAAATGTCCGAAAAGCGGGCCAAAGACGGACAATCCGCTGGTCCTCGCTTCGTCCCCCATTAGCTACGTATAAGACTATGTACAAGCGACGAGCGAGACTTCATACCGAACCACATACGAGATAGTACGCGGTTTGATCGTCACACAGATCGGGACAGAATAAGCTTATTCAAATCCTACGGTGAGTTCCAATTCTTTAACCAAGAACGATCCCGTACCTCCGGTTTTCAACCGAATATTTATGTCCCAGCATTTGCACCCATATCGTCGAAGCCCATTGAACGACGACTGTGAAGGATGACCCGGAGCACTTCGAGATTCCTAACCCGAATCTCGGCTCCAGGCACCTTGGTACAACAACGTAATAACGATAAAATATCGTGCCCATAAATGAAATATTAAATATTTAATTAAAAATTAAATATTTGATTTCCTGTAATAATGGAGAAATAAATAATGGCGACAGATTCATGCTTTCAATGAGACCTCCATAGTATATGCTCTAAGACAAAAACTTCCACGCACCGGATAAAATAAAATACCGTAAATTATAGTCAATGTATCACGTTTCCATAAAATATTCATGAAAATACATATATCGAGCAGTACTTAGTGGACAAAAATTCATAAATAATCGAAACAAAAATATTTACTTCCTGCCGGCCTTTTTAGATTTTTCATTCTCACTGATAGAGCACGCAAGTTTTTGTCTGGGCGACACATTAAATGATATGCTGGTCATTCACATGTTTCTATATCTCGAATCGCAACATAATTTACTTCATCATACAAGAATTAAAGGGAATTAGTCAACTAACCTCGTCAGTCAACTAGCCCCGGTCTCCCCGACGGCTAAAAATATTTAAAAATGTGCATATTCGGTGTGGTACGCGACAGATACAAGCCACAACTTTTCCATGCTAGGCTTTTATGAAAATTATAAAAAAAATTCGGCCCAGCCTAATACTGCAGTAATGGTTACAATTTTATTTAAAAAGCAAATCATAAATAATAATAACGAATAGTTTTTATTCGAATATATGTATAGTTATTCGAATAATAGTTATGTTGTGTTATCTGTATTTTTTATTATTCTCGTGGTGAATATTATTCAATGGAGGATCATTATTAATTGTTTTTAAAAATATGTCATTTCGCTATTACTTGATGAACTTTTGCGATACTAGGAGTGGAATCTAGGTATATCGATCAAAATATGTATCGGAACCCATCGAAATGTTGTTCGAGCAATTTTCGATGCACTGTTCGAAAAATTATTCCACTGAAGAACTCCAGAAATTATTCAACCAATATAGACAGAATAATTTAATCTTAATGAGCAATGATTATTCTCCAGATAGAATCTTAAAATTAATCTATATTATAATAATATAAGAATACATCGACGTGCGTTACGAAAAGTAGCATATTTCATTTCTTTTACAAAGAGCAGCACATTTCAATCTATCACGAGAAGAAGCATGTTTCAATGTTTCTGCCGATAACAAGCATGTTTCGAATATACCACGAGAACAAGCACGATTCGCCACGAATAGTAGCGCGTTTCGAACGCCGTTGCGAAAACTAGCGCGTTTTATTTGTTTTCTGGAGAGTAGAATATTTCAGTTTCCAAACAGTTCACAGTCGACGTTGATCTTCTATGAAACGTGATATTTTTCGCGGCTAAAGGCAAACCGTGCTATTTTTCGCAGCAAAGTACCGAAATGTACTACCTTTCGTCGCGAAAGAGCATAAAATGCTACTTTTCGTGGCGATGAATGAAAACATACTGCTTTTCGCGAACAAAATCGAGACATTCTGTTTTTCGTGGATAGAATGAGCAGCGTGCTAGTCTTCAAAACACAAATGAAATGTACTACTTTTCGTAACGCACGTCGATGTATTTGGTATCGTGTTGTCATAACGAAAAGAGAAGAAAGGGAATGTCGCGAAGTTGGTTGAAAATTTGCAACTTGTCATAAGTGAGAATATGTATGAGAAAATTAAATCGAAATATATCGTTGCTATTGTAAGTCAGGTAAAGCTAAATTATTTATTATGGTTCAACGATCGAGATTGACCGGGGTCGCTAAAGCATTTTGCTTTAGCTCCGCTTGACAGCGATTGGCATCTATAATTCTCGTCGGCGGTGTGGCAAAAAAGTCGCGGAATGCGTTTGATTCGAACCCGTTTGAACGCGTTTCAGGAAACGTGAGCTACAGCCGTTTTCACTGCGAAGATCGTATCGATCCGATCGTTATCGCTTAAGGTCGTTCGAACAATTGGATTCCAATTTTTGTCTTCTCTTATTTCAACCCATCGAAATACGGAAAGTTTTCGCTCGCCTGGCGTTGGGAATATATGCTGACGTCAATGAAAATTTAAATTTCTGTATCTGCTATTAAATCTTTATGAGAGTACTACCAGTAGATTGGTGAGATTTTCCTGATGGATATCAGAGCCAAGTCGACCTTATTCGAAATATTTTTTATCATACATTTGAATCGGTTTTGAGTGATGTACCTATGGTTAAAAATATTCCGAGTTCGGTTGATTTTGGTGTCATTCTCATCGAGAGAATCTCGCTAATCACTTGGCGATAGTTTCATGAAGATCTAATTGAAAATATATAAACTTAAATTCACATCAGTGACTGTATACATAACGTATCCCAGAGTCGATTGTCGAGCGAATAAGCAAAGGAACTCTGAAGTGGTAAAATACAGAATCCTCCGAATTTCTGTTATTTTCAAACCTAACATTTGGAAGTTCTCGGGCAATACTTCCGATGTTATACAGAAAATATCGACGTGAGAACGTGCCAAAGCACTGGGAGTAACACCCTCGGCGTGGAAGCACGCCGGCCCCAGTCAGGGTTATGTATCTACGAAAACCTGAGAAATGGAATTCATGGTTCCTTGAAAAATAATTTTTTTAAAATAATTCGAATTTTTGTAGAATGGAAATATCGAAATGCAGTGATGCCATTTCTTCAAGTTAAAATTCTCCGAGTTTTTTAATTCTTCGACGAGAAATTGAAAAAAAAGAACGATCTTTGTTAAAAAGAATAATGTTATGCATATTAATATTTAATAATACGTGATCTATGTGCAAAATTAGCTTCTGATCCTGAAGGTTCAAGATGAAAATCGAAGGATCGGTAACCCCGTAAAGGGTTTGTAAAAATTTGATTTAATAATTTTCACCTTAGCATATTTATTGTACACAAATATATCGAGAATTATTGTATTGGGGAATAAAATTGTAAATTGTATTAAGTGTAAAAGAAAAGGTGAGGGAATATTGAAAATGGTACTTTATGAGTTTAGAGGCTATTAGTTTAAGGAATGAGGATACAGGTTCTTTCAATTTGCAACCCCTATTTTATTTAATTTACCGTTTTGTATTGTGATGGTTAATGCGTATTTTTTCCACGATGTCCTTTTCTTTCCTCTTTTTTATTTGCAATAGATACATACACGTAGAAACTGAACAACTGTTATAATGAAATATGGTAGATCGCCTGCTGATTTTTCAACGACGTGAGCAAGTTCGCGGCGGAAACGTTATTAACGATATCACACATTTTATTATTTTTATATAACACCTGTGCAGAGCCTGGAAATAGTGATGCCTGAAAGCCCTATTCATATCGATTCTCTAAAAACAAAACTTTGATATTCGAGGTCAAATTGATCCTTTTATTTTCCAAATTCTACTCGATGCGAGTAAAAAATTCCACAAGGAAATATATGTCGTAAATCAATGGTCTTGTCGTAGAAAATTATTAAAATTTCAGTGAATTAAATTACGAGAAGTCACGTCGGAGGGTAGAGAGCATGCCCCCCTCCCCCGTATTCAAATCTCGTTTAAGTGAACGGAAGGGGGAAAAAACCTACATATCTACTTACCCACTGATCATAAGTTTTTCAATTTTGTGCGTGAAAATGTATTTTTCCATATATGATCACCGTTTAACTTTTTATCTTCTTATCGAGTAGAATACACAGAAATAGAAAAAACTGACCATGAACTTTATGGTTGAGATGAATTACACGGATTCATTTATGACAATCGTTGCTATTCCTATTTTTATTGTTTACACCCTGCACGTGTGAGATCAGATACAGTATGTCCAATTTACATATATAGTAGCAATTATTTCTCAAACTATTAAAGCCTCGCAGGTGCAAATATTATGTATATTGAACTTGAAATTTCTTTTAAGATTACCCCTTTAAAGATTTCCATTTCATCTTCATTTTTTAATATTACCAACAAGTATATCTTTGTTACAGCGATTTTATCGTGCGTTTAATATCCCGTTTGACGTGTCATACGAAGTGTATACCCTTTTAGTGAATAGCTCCAAGGTGACATTTTTTGTCTTCAAACGACTGAAAAATAATCGTATATACTTAAACCGTACATACTGCACAGGTACTATAAAATCGGAACGGTTGCCAGAGTAATTCTTTATCGAACAAATCCATTTACGTAGTCTGCAATCCTTTTAAAAATATCTGTAAGACAGCGCTGCCCAGCGTAGGGGCCCCTCACGCGCCTGCTTCCCCTTCCAATATTTCTTTCCCGCAGCGTACCTTCCGTTGTCAAGGAGACCGCGCGACGCTGCGAAGGCTGCCAATTCGGGCTAGCCAGGCTCTTATTGTTAGAGCATATTGGGAAACCAAGTGGAGGCGTGGCTTAGATTTCAGCGCTGTGGTGGTAAGTTGGCAACTATTAAAAGTAGGCCCGATCCCACCAAACATTCCGAATAAGTATTTATTAATCGAAGAAGTAAAAATTTAGCGTTCAAAAAAATTTAAAAACACTCGTTTTTCACAACATGTCTATATAAACACTGATAATCGTATGGACTTCGACGGATTTCGGCCTACTCTCATTAGTTCAATTTTCTGCCACTAGTTGGCGTATCGAAATTCTTGGTTTCCCAATACTACTCGAGGTCTCATTGCCTTATGTTTCCTGTCCTCGAAACTGTCGCGAACATCACGCGAGAGAGAAAGACATGTGCGAACTGGTACGAGAGAGAGAAGTATAGAGGTCCCTTTCGACCGTAATGCGCATGCACCGATATCGTGCGAGAGAGAAAGATGTGTGAACTTGCGAGAGAGAGAGAGAGAGAGAAGTATAGATTCTCAAGCGCCCGTCTTTTTCTCTCGCACGATATCCGGCGCATGCGCATTACGGTCGAAAGGGACCTCTATACTTCCCTCTCTCTCGCACATGTATTTCTCTCTCACACCATGTTGGCGACAGTTTCAAGCTTTCAATGAGACTTCCATAGTCATGGAAGTCTCCATGGTCACCTCTTTAGCGTCGCGTGGTATCCCTGACAACGCGTATGAGAGTGGGAGAACCACGAGGTTACGCGTAAGCGACCTTGGACAGCGCTGCTATAAGACGTTGTGCACAGCCCAACAGATGAAACTTTTCACAAGTAAGTAACAGCCTTTATCGCGTGCTATCCACGTTCCCCTGCGTTCTCTACGAATCTGACGGTTCTGTTGTTAGAATTTGATTATTCTTTTGATTTTCTGGACTTATTCTACAGCGAACGTCCCGACTAACTCCTTCAACGGCAGTAAATCTACGAAAGGGAGGTCGCAACAACGAGCTCGCCAACTTCAACCAAACTTATCAGTAGATTTAGAACGACAAAGAGCACTTCCATCCATCATTCGCTTCTAAAGCTTTCACTTTACTAAAAAAAAAAATCATCAATATTACCCTACGCCCCCCCATCAATTCCAAGTCCAATCCAATCTCCCATCTTAAGTGTACCACAATAATTATAATATTAAATATATCTCTAAGTAATCTTTTATGCTCAGTTCCGCTCTGGATTCACCGAAGAAAGAGAAGCGAACTTGAAGAGTCGATCAGCCCGCTGCTATGATCTCGCCTTGTAAGTACGATAAGTGCAAAGAATCGCGAGGACGCGCCATGTTTCCGGCATTTCCCTTCGATCCTACCGAGGCGCGAGTGTCAGGTACCGTGCAATCCGTAAACCTCGAGGCTGATGTCCATACGATTTGGCATTACTTCCTTAACCGTGGCGGCACCAGGGTCGTCGGCGTTGGCGTGGGACTACTGCTGCAGGACCTGCTCAACGCCCTGTGAGGCTCGACGCTGAGGAAACTCTTGTCGGTGGTCGGTGGCGCCGAGATGACTTCTGGTTCCCCTGGACTAGGGCATCGTCTTTGGTTGCAGGTCGACAGGCTAGTCTTTGATAACGTCTGCAACGGTATCTGATAGATCCTGATTGGTTTCCAATCGCCATGGCTATCTGCGAAAACGAGAGAACGAGGTTGCCCTTGCTTTCAAAACCAATAGCGGTGCTAGTATAGTGCCTATCCGAGATATAGTGACTTAGGTGTGAAGTCCCTTAGCGGGGTCTTAACCGACACCCTACTGGGTACTGGTCGCTAAACTGGTGTTTAGAGAAGACCAGGACAGAACCGGGATCCTAAGGCCCTAAAGCCCTAAGGCCTTAGTCTTAGGCCTGGTCTACTCTAAATACAGGCCTGCAAGAGGTAGTAGGGGGGCACGTTTAGCGGCCAGTACCCAGCAGGGTGTTGGTCAAGACCCCGCTGTGGGACTTCACACCTAAGTCACTATATCTCGGATAGGCACTATATCAGAGATTCGCCCAAATTATGCTTTTCAACATACTTTGCGGATTGGACCGAGACGACGAGGATTGCAAGGGATTGGACACCTGTTCGTCCTTGTCCACGGGCTTCGAATCCAACCGAATTCTTTCACACTTGCCGGGCAGGAACTCTGGGGCTGTGGTGGCGAAAAAGATGTCCTGTTTCGAGGTGATCAGACTTAAATTCGGCATGGCGATCGTGTGCACCAGGTTTCCATTGATTATCAGTCGAATCTCCATGGTGTCGTTAGTGAAGGCAATCACGTAAGGGAAGGCACAAGCTGAAAGTACAAATTTCTTCTTGGAGGTCGCTGCTTCTTCCAAAGAAGGATGAAGAAGAAACGATATCGCTGCCTTACCTATAGCGGCTGGCACAGAGTTCCAGTTAAAATCGAACTCCGTTGGCGCGGTGCTCTCCTCTACGAGCTTTTGAAAGTGGCACGTGTCTGCGGACGAGAAATGCACGTTGAAGAGGAGCGACGAGTGGAAAAGACGATTTGGGAAAGCAATAGAATTATTACGTGACGTACTGTTGTAACAGAGCAGCAGCTCTGGTTCTTCGTCTTCGCAGAGGTCCAAAGCTGCTACTAAGTGGGGCTTCGGCGTCCCTTCGACGTGGAGGGTCCTCGTGCTCCCCGTATGGGAAATCAGCTCGAAGTGGTGTCGGACGCCGCAGCAGAGCGTCCATTCATTAATGGAGTCTATGTTCTCTATCATCGTCACCAGGGACGGTGTTTCGCTCGCGTTGAACTCTTTTAGTAAGACGAAACCATCAACGGTGTCCATGTCAGCCGCGGAACACCACGCTGTCCAAGCCGCGCTGTGCTTCCATTGGAGAACGGTCAGACGTCGACCAACCACCACACACTGCGGGTAATTACGACAGCGCAGGGGTGACACAGGTTTTTGCGACAGGAAGAATTTTTATGTCACTATTATGGGGAGGACGGGCAACGCGAAGTCTATAGAGTGAGGCCCGTGTCAATGGAACGCGTGACGTAAGCTCTGACACGTGTCGCTAAGTTCAACAGGAAGATACCCTTTTTAACCACTTTTAACCACTTTTAAGGGGCGCAACATTTCGAAAAACATCCCGTCAAGTCGGCCAATACTTCCCAAGTGGTAACTGTTGCCCAGAAAGTTGTGCTCAGTCCTTCAACGAAATTATTTTAACCTTTCCACTCTTTAAGGGGGGATTACGCCTTGTTGGGCCAAAAAATAGGTAATTCTTTGTGAATTTTTGGCACGAACACGGTTCGACAAATTAATTTGAGGTTTGGCACGCTATTTCATTGTATCTTGAACTAAATATTGTTCTGAATTTTTGTGTGACAGTGAAAAAAACATGGCAGGTCCAGAGAGAGCGTTGAAAAATAATCGGACTACCCTGGCGCTGACGAAAAGTACTGTAAGCGTTATCCGAAACACAAGAAGGAAAAGAGATTCTTAAACCATATGAATGTGGCTATGGGGGTAGTAGTTGCATTAAGAAAAATAAAAAAATGTTAAAATGGCAACCTTTTGAAGAAGATGAAGTGCTCTGATTTGAGTCTCAGAAAGGTTTTGCTCCAAAATCGGAAAAACTTCTTTACATAAAAAAGGAACGGTAACAGATACAGCAATAAATCTACTACCCACCATAGCGACATTCATATAGTTTAAGAATCTCTTTTCCTTTTTGTGTTTCGGAAACCCTTACAGTACTTTTCATCAACGCCACACAGTGGTCGAAAATCGAGAAAAACTGCTCAAAACATGAAGGTGACCTTGGATTTGTTAAAAAATTGATATACTAAGGTTTATGAGGTCGCTGATTAAGAATCTGAAGTCAAAATTACAAAAAATAAAATGGCGGATCCAATATGGCGGACGCGCATATCGGAAAACATTAGATTTAATCTAAACTTGGTATCCTGGGGTTTTCGAAGTCGCTGATTACGAATTATAGGTAAAAATGGCATAAAACAATATTGCGGACCCAAGATGGCAGACCGCATATCAGAAAACATCAAATTTGGTCTAAACTAGCTTGGTGGTCTAGATTTTTCGAGGTCGCTGATTACATTTGAGGTTAAAATTTCAAAAAAATAAAATGGTAGACGCAATATCGCAGACCGCATATAAAAAACATCAGATTTGGTTTAAATTTGGTAGCAGCAGCCAACAGTTTGTACTTTGACGGCCACTAAAAAAAAATTCCGATTTGTTCCAACTTGGTGCTTGTTGGAACTTGTTCTCACAAATGTAGAGTGTCTGAAAAAATTATTTCCAGTTGCTACTTTTTGCAACTTAGAACCGCATATGAAAAAAAACATCATATTTGGTCTAAACAGCCTGCCAAACTCCACACAAATTTGTCGAACCGTTTTTGTACAAAAAAATCATAAATAATTACCAATTTTTCAGCCTATTAAGGCGTAATCCCCCCTAAAAGGTCCTCCAGACGCTGATACATGTTGCAGTGAAACACTGATGCATGCATCATGATGCAGGCCTAGCTGATAAGCAAGATGCCAGTTCCGCTTCTGATGCTGAAACATCGAAACCGATCTACGGACGTAGCAACATGTATCATGAAACCTGCATCATGATGCATGGATCAACGTTTCACTGCACCATGCATCAGCGTCTGGAGGACCCCTGAAGGTAGGCTATCACTACGCCGCGCCTCGCTTCACCTCGGCGCAACTTCTTTTCGCACTCACATCTAGGCTCGAGCCGTCTCGGGTTTTCCGTACCTGAAGTTATTCGAGCTTGCCTCGGTTCATGTGTTTGGTCAGTTGCTCAGAGAATCTCTTCCTTCCTCTTTTAGCGGTCACCGAAAGCGGCGACATTGCATCCACTCACAGTACGACTCACCTCGCCTCTCTTCCTCAAAATATTCTCGAGGAAGAACCCGCGGCTCGGAGTCGCGCCGAGGCGAGGCGCAGTGAGAGTCAAATTATCAAAATACATAAGAAAAGCTTAAGAAGAATAAAATGAGCCGAGCCGAGGCGTAGTGAGAGCCTGCCTTGGATTTCAAAGAGAGAAGATTTAAATAAAATGAAAATCAGATGGTTCTTTTTTAATTTGTATTACGGGCAACCCCCATAGAACTGAGGGTTAATATCTAAGTCACTACTTATGTCTGAAGTGGATGAAAATGGACCCTTCGACTGTTTCGCCAGGGGTGTGTTAGAGCGTAATCCCGGGACGCACTTTCACGCAAAGAATTCATGGATCCACAGGCTATCCTCACGGTCAGTGATTAGAGAAATGAAGGAATACCATTCGCAGATGAGAACCTCCAGGCATTGTGGTGGCGTACAAATGGCAGCCTCTGGATCGCGGTAATCTTCTCTCCTTTATGTGTGCCCGCCCTCTGACAGCCAAAGGACGTACGCGGACACGTCCTCGATTCATGACAGGCTTAAACTTCGCTGTGGCCCGGGTGAAATTGTCGTAGTCATTGTCTTCGCTCTCGTCCGCGTCGTCGTCCACGTCTTCCTCGTCCCCGTTGTCCTCGCCGTCCTGATCGTCCTCCCGGTCGTTCAACACCTCCGCGGACCTGTTCGCCGTGTTATTCTCGAATTCCCCGAGACGAAACACGTAAACGTTACTCTCTTTCCCTTTGTCCCTGGCACGGAACAGTAAAATCCCGTGCTGTTCCACCACGGTCAGCTGCTTGATCTGCACGGACTCGTCGAAGATTAGCCTGTGGGACAGGCTGTCTGAAAAATAGTTGGTCGTGGAATTATTTGCACGAGGCAGGAGCTCCAAAATGGATGACTTTGAAATCAATGACTTTGAAATGGAAGATTTTAAGGCAGCAAGTTGAAGCATATCGTCCTGGCAGTATCTATTTAATTTAAGGCCAGTTCTACCTACCTATTAATACTTTATATTGTATTAATTGAAAGTATAAGTCGGGAGCTGTTTAAGAGCTTAAATAAGTACGTAGTCATATAACAGGGAATTCTTTGGTATCGGCTATTTACAAATACTAATATACTAAGTGATGCTCATTGTCAGTTGTGTGTGTAAAGATTCTTATACAGTTCTGTGGTTTCAAAATGGTTATTTTTTTATTTTAATGGAGAAACTAGTGGAGATTTAGAAATAGGAGAGAGAAAACTCCAAAAAATTGTGTATACAAATGTACATCGTAAGTCGGCCATTAATAATTGAAAAAGTGGTAGTTCTAGAAGAGGATTCATTGAAAAATTCAGTCTGGAATTAACAAAAACCCGTAAAGGTAAAGGTAAGAAAGGTAAGAAAGGAGAACGGATTAGAATTTCAAAAATTGACAAAATAAAAAGTCCAAGTGTACCAGATTTCTACCAAGCAACTATCATAAATTTATCTGGCTACAAAAGTACAAATATTTGAAGTAATGTTAAAGGAATTAATATATTAATGTAATGTAATGTAATGCAATTAATATATTAATATATATATGTGCCTTAAAGGAGAATGAACAGGAAAATAGGTGTAATTGGAATGTTTTCTAACCTTCTATGAGAAAAGTCCCATTCTCAGTAGCAATGATCAGCTTATTCTCCAACCAAACATCTCCGCAGACCACTTCATGGGGGAAGTCCGGATATATGCACCTGGGTTCCCATGGTCTAGGTTTCAAGGGGCCGGCAGTAGCCAAAGAAGTCGGTGCTAGACCTCGAACGATGGATTCCAGCTTTAGGGCCTGGCCAACGCGAACCATCTCTACTGCACGCGTTTCCTCGCGACGTCGACCTGGAGCCTCCACCACATCCGACAGTGCTCGTCGGTTTAACATGCTCTGCGAAAATTCCATTGCATTTCTTCTTCACGGAGGGAGAGGGACCGAGAACACTACTATCACGATCAAATAGGCACGTATGTATGTTTCTTTTTACAAATCTCCTTTTACCGAGGCACTGAAATTCATATATATTCTTTTTCAAATTTTCTATTACCGAGGCAATGGGATCCATATATTTTTTTTCTTCCTACTGAGGCAATGGAATTAATACTTATATTTTTTTCTACATTTCCTATTACCAAGACTAAATTTTCTGTTACCGAGGCAATGAAATTCATATATTTTCATTCTAAATCTCCTTCTACCAAGGCAATGGAATTGATATATTTTTTTCTTAAATTTTCTGTTATCGAGGCAATCAGATTGATATATTTCTTTTTCTTCTGTATCCTGTATCATTAAAAACAGTAAAATCGTACAGTTAGAAATAAACACCCCGATCTCGGATCGCGGTTGCCGAGTGCACATTTCTCTGTCTTGCTCACCCTGGATTTGATTTCCTCGTTAAATGGTTCGACATAAAACATAGTCAATTGTCAAAAAGTTCACAACCTCGGTTATATGCTCGTGTCCGTTCTCGACACGCTGGCAATTATCCGGGCAGTGTATATTCCGACACACCCTGTACATAGACCAGGGCTCTCCAAGGGAGATTGGGGTTCTCCCACTCTCGTTCGCATTGTCAAGGATACCGCGCCACGCTAACCACGAATTAGGGATGTCAATTTAAAATCGATCTTTTGTGCCACGATTTTCGATTTTTCAAATCGAATCTCAAAATAGGCACCGAATTGAAGATCGTATCGCAATCGAAGCGATCGTGGATTGATTTTCACATGCGGTGATATAGAGACACTACTTAGGAATTTATGTTATTATTAATAATCCTCCGATTGCCTTTTAGTATCTAAGGACATTTTGTAATTAACAAAATATGTAAAACCGATGGGCTTTGTAAAGCGTATTGTAAAGCGTATGCTGTGAATTTCCAACTTGTATCAAATCCAAATTCTAGTTTTGTTTAGTAATATTAAAGTTTATTTACCTTGTTTGAGTTTAAATTGTTTCTTTCGTTGTAGTGTTATACTAAAAACCCCCGTTCACCGAGCAGCGTGCCTTAGTGCTCCACGGGCATCAACCTGCGTTATAACTTCTCACGAGGAAGTCAGAATCTCCCGGAACTACCCTTTATATTTTTTATTAATGACTCGATCCTGATGGAATTGATTTTTTAGGTCCGATCTTTTTTATGAATCGATTGTTTGCACAACGATCTGAATTGAATCGAAAAATCGATTCCATGGAAAAGATCGGCATCCCTACCGCGGAGACGCTTGCCCGGCTAGCCCGTCGTGGCAGCCTTCGTAGAGTCGCGCGGTCTCCTTGACAACGGAAGGCACACTGCGCGAAAGAAAGATTGGAAGGGGAACATGGCGCGTGAGGGGCCCCTACGCTGGAGAGCCCTGCTGTACACCATATAGAGGCGACTTGGCGGTGGAAATACTTACGTTGCTTTTATTTTCCTGCGTGTGCTCCTGATACATGTCCCGGAGAAGAGCGTCCAGCGTCCTCTCTCTTTTTCGCGAAAACGTCGGAGTGTTGAACGTTGCCTTCTCGCCGTTTATCAGTTTCACGAGCAGGAATTCGCGCAGCGTATATGGATCCTCAAAAACAGGTGGACAGGGCAGGCTGGGCCCGAACAGCGGCACACTTTCGTCGCAGTAGATTGCCACGCGCCACCCTCTGTTGTTGTCTTCGGCCGACACCACCGCAAATACATCTGTATCGCGACACAGAGATGGCAAATTCAATTTTTATCAACCAGAGGATAGGTTTTGCGTTTCACACTTGGTCGAATATAAAACTTAATTCTAGATTAGTGTCGCCATAAAACTTCTTACAGGTCTTACGGTAAAACAGAAGTATTTGATGAAAGGAATGAATCGAGAAGCCTCATATAGGTACCTACATCAATCTAGCACGGAAAATTCTAATTTTGTTTAACTCTTTGGCTGATTACATGACTACTGAGGATTTAACGGTGTTTGGAGAAAGTAGTGACGGGTTCGAACGTCTCGGGGGTATTTTTGTTTGAACAAATATTTCCTTCTAACGATACGAATTTTGGTTATTTAACTCAGAGTTGACTAACTGCAGTGATCCTCTAGGTAGTGATCGGAAAATGTGTCACCGTTTTCTATTGGTCGACGCCATTAGTGACCGAAACCGGAAATAGAAAGAGCAAGTAATTTTTCCTATTGGGCGAAGCAATAACATCTACGAATTGGATTCCACAACATTGAGCGAAAAGTGGGATCAGCAGCAAACTTCGTTTAATATTGAAGTGCCCGCCGATTTGGGACTTCCGCTGTAGGCCAACATAGTGGACACATTTGCCGATCACTACCTACAGGATCACTAACTAACTGGTGGCTCGCGAGCCACCTGGAGCCCCTACGCCTTGCTGCCACGCTAAAAGGCCCCCCACTCCATACCGACCAGACTCTGACGATGGCAGTTGATTCCTGCTTGTTTCCTTCTCTTTTCGATTGCGATCGTCAAAGTCTGGTAGGTAAAGAGGGGGCCAGTGATGCTAAAATCGTGGGACGCGGGACCAAACGCTTACCCCCACTATGACCTACCGTCGTCCCCTACTTTCTCCCCATCGCACTGCACACAAGTATATCCCTACCCCTGTCCGTGTGATCGGCAGCCCAACAGGCAGCTCACACAGACAAGAGTACAAATATGCTTGTGTGCAGTGCGGTGGGAAGAAAGTGGGAGACACCGGTAGGGCATAGTGGGAGACGACGGTAGGTCATAGTGGGGGTAAGCGTTTGGTCCCGCGTCCCACGATTCTGACATCACTGGAGGGGGCCGTTCAGCGTGGCAGCAAGGCGGAGGAGCCACCAGTTAGTCAACCCTGATTTAACTCATGGATGGTGAATCTTTTGTAGGTCTAGAATCTTCGTTTTTTTTTTTGAAGAAGTGATATTAATAAGTAATAAGTAATATTAGTAGCTTGATATACCTGAGGATGGGGTGGATCCGCATTTTCCTTGAACCCGTCAGGCGCGGGTTCACAATTGATATTGGTAGAACATTACTAAACTTACGAGTAAATTGGCTCCTAATGCAATTCGGATTGAAAGTGTCTATGGCATCGGGGTCGTCCGTGTAAACGATGTTAACGATGTCGTTGCCAATGTGACGCTTTCTCTCCAGCTGCTGTGGATTGTCCTTTGAATAGGGAAGCATCGTGCTCACGTGATACATGACTTCATGTCCCGCGTAAACTGTATAGTAACTTTCCTTTCCAGTCATGTCCCCTATAAATTTTTTTAATTTTAGCTTTGGTAGTTACAAATTTGTAGGGATCATTCCACGCCAAATTTGGATGAAAATGAAATACAATGTAGCTCTCACAATAGTAGGGGGCGTTTGTGTTATCATTTTGCTGGTTTCAAATTTGTTTGAAAAAGAAAACCTGATAAAGTTGGCAATTTTTTTTGTCTATAAATGAATCTGTATCTCCGCAACTGTACATTCACACGAATCTGGTTCTTCTGGTCAAAGGATTGACCTTCCTGAGAAAATTGGCGTAGAATGACCTGTAGGCAATTTTATTGTTCTGAAAAATACATTCTGCCTATTTTCCTTCTACCTTTTTTAATTTTGTAATTTTTGGAACTATAGATATATTATAAACATCGGTGTCCGGAGGGGGGGTGCAAAAGGGGCATTTGCCTCCCCCTGGCTTTTGAGAAAAAATCGCTTATTTTTCAAAACTGATCTTTATTAAGTTTATACTAAAAAAGGGAATATTTTTAAATTTCTGTGTTAAATTTTTAATTAAATTGGCACTATAACATGGGTTAAAAAAGCAAGAGAGGTATATTTTTTTACCATCATCCCAAAGTTGCCCCCCGCCCCCTGGAAAAAGTCTGCGGATGCCCCTGATTATATAAT
This sequence comes from Andrena marginata, assembly GCA_963932335.1. Classification (NCBI taxonomy): domain Eukaryota; kingdom Metazoa; phylum Arthropoda; class Insecta; order Hymenoptera; family Andrenidae; genus Andrena; species Andrena marginata. The sequence continues at coordinate 41,874,674 of OZ010660.1, forward strand.
AAATAATAGGCGATACCTTTAACGTCCAAACCACCTCGATACTTATCCCAGTTCTGTAGTCGTATTCTTTCGCCCAGCATCTCGAGGAACTTTTCAAAACCTGGACTACCTTTCTCTGCAAACAAGCCACTATGTAGAGAATACCTATTTCATCACCATTAAAACTCCTTCCTTCAGACAGATTCTAAACTACCAACCGCTGACAAATATTTAAAATCTTAACATCCATTTTAATGCATACTGATATCTATGGTCTCACATGGTATGTAGCTTCTGTTCACATTTTACTGCTTTCGATTAAAATTTAACAAATTCAACAAAATCAACATGTAATTCCTTTGCGACATAAAGCAACCAAGATATCGTTGTTATTTTCAACCACGCCATTTGCAAAATGTAATCGTCAGATTTTCAGATGTAGGTAATAATTGGCTTTTACTGCGAGTATGAAAAATTTTTGCTCGTAAAACAAGCTAAAAACTCGATCTATTATTCCTCTGCCTGGCGAATGTAAACATGAATGTGGTTTCCTATCGTTAATAATTAAACTTTTAGTTAATTTACCATTAGACAGCATCTCGTCGTCGGTGATTTGTCCTCTTTCCGCGTATATCACGCCGAATTTGAAATTCACCGATCCCTCTTGCTCCTCTAGCAGAAGAAGATCCTGCAATACGAAATCCATTATGAAACTGATGATTTTTCCGTGTTTCACAGACCTCAGTTTCATACCCATCACTGTTTCAACATGTTCCACACATTCTAAAGTACTTATTTATTATTTACACAAACGTTACCACGATATACATAGATTCATCCCAAGAAGATTAATAATTGACGTATTTGATGGAAAAAGGGCACATACGCTAAAATGCCATTTCAAGAAAATCGATTTCGAAGTTTTCATTATAGTATAACTTAATAAAAAGTAATGCAATTAAATCTAATTTTTTAGGGATGTAGTTATCGTGTCCTTCAAACGTTCTGAAAACAGAAGTCATGATTTGAAAATGATATGTGCCTTTATTTATAAGTTTCAAGCAAGTGGGTTATGTGCCCTTTTTCATAAATGTGGTAAAATCGTAACAAAACTGCTTCTTTGTTTAGTTATTTAAATATATTTTTGTTTAATTACTTCATTACACATTTTTTTACATTGCTTAAGTAAAAAATACAAAATGAAGCACAAAAATAATAAAAAAAAATCTAATGTTTTAAGTAAGTATTAGTTTCCTTGATTTTTTGCAGCAAGCTGTCCTTGATATATTATATGTATAACACACACCTGAGTTGATTTAAACGATTTAAGGGAAAAAGGCACATAGGCTTTTTTCCATCAAATGCCTCAATTATTCTGGAACATACACCATCTTCTTCATCAATTTTACGAATATCCCAATCAACTTTACACATAAATTTTACACACTTTATACTTTTAGAAAATGAAAAAAAAACACACACACTGTAGGTATCTATTATACATTTACGTTGGTACTCTACACATTTCATACTTGCAAGAAATGCCGAAAATGCAAAAAAAAAATAAGACTTTTGAACCAGATAAAATAGAGAGACATTATTTAAACAATCGACTCACTTTCTGAATTTCTGGTGAGAAAACCTCGCGTGGTGCTTTTTCGAGCTTCTCCAGTCCGAAGAAGTTGCTGGAAAGTTAAAAAAACGTTTTGAAGTACCGGTGAAAAATTTTTGGCATGGAGGCTACCTACTTTGAATCGACGAAGAAAGGAACAGGTAATAAAATATTCACCTCAGGATTTGTCTGATCGTCAGCGTTTTGTTGGCGGAGTAGGGCAGCGATATTTTCTGGGCCCCCTATGGTTTTGTGGTACATTACTTGCCAACCGTTCATGAATTTTTTTTTAATGTGAACTGTGTTTCGAGAACGACTACTCACCGTTTTTCTCCACAGAATCACCCTGTAATGCGGCACACTTTGATCGCTGTTCTCGCTCGTCACAACGGATAGAAACAGGGGATTCCTTTCTTGGTCCGCGGCGACGTAATTTTGATGCACTGCTGGCAAAGACGTTCGCGTTGTGAATATAAAATTCAGGGAGTTCAGTGGCAGGAGGAAATATCTATAAATCTGTGCCCCTCGATTTCAGATAACGATAACTTTTTATTTAACTGTGTAGAACCGCTAAGGTCTAAGCGAGTTCATTGACGTCAGTATCAGTGAGAAAAAAAAAATAAAGTTTCCCTGTTTTGGAATGAAGCAGTTCACATTAACACGTGTCAGTTATTGACACTGAAACAAACGAAGCATTGACACTGACGGCACTGAACCGTCACGGGACTGATATGTGTGCGTAGACACAGAGCTTTAAAACTTTGAATGGAATAAGCTGTTTTGAAAAGTACTCCTCTAAATCGGTCAGGCCTTCCGAGCGATCACTTCTGTCGAGAAAGTTTTGCTTAACTCGCCCCGAACAAAAATTCCTGGCCACTGCTTTCGCGAAGTGGTTAAATTAACGTTGCGTGCCAGTTTCATTAAATTTTCTACCACTGGCGGAATTCTTGATTGGTCGGATTAAAAGGATAACTGGCTGTGGAATTAAAATTACTCTAATATTTCCGTTTGGCATTCTGCGAAAGTATGTATCTGTGATCGATCGATAAGCGCATATTTTGCAGCAAAAAAAGTTAAAATTGGGAAGAAACACTGATCTGACTGATCTATTAAAAAATATCAGCATAATGAAACGAACTGAAGATAACAAAGGCAATGGCAATATTCGACAATGAATATAATAAAAATAATGGCAATGAAAATAATAATAATGACATTGATATGTTGGATGTAAAAGCTAAGAGGGTGGGGTGCATTTTTTAAAAATATATATACATGGATAATCGGAACGAGAGATATCGAAGGCAACGAATAGCAGTTGACTCATCGTTCCTCTTATCTAATGCACTACTTATCGGAAATCCTTAAAAAAACACCTGGGGATGCACTCTACTCACGTTTCCCGAGAAAGTACTTGAAGTACCAGCGCGTTTGATACTCGGGATTCTCCAATATCGGCGTGCTGGGCGAGCCGAACATCTGCACACGTTGAAAATCCGTTCCACCGAAGTGATTCAACTTTATTAACAATGAAACAGGGGATGTGGTTCGGCGAGGGAGGGAGAGAAATAGATGGAAGATAAAATTTTGTTCTTGGAATATTTCGTTAATAAGAATCACTTTGTAAACCTTTCCTTTCATTCTTAACAATGAATCCTACATTACCTTAACATTTTCAGTTACTTAGTTCACCGTGTACAGCATTATATTAAAAATGTTAGCAAAATCAATTCCCCGTAAAAAAATAAACCAAAATTGTAAAATGAATCTTTTTCGTAAGCGGCTTTTTCTTAGTTTCCGAGGAAATTGATTACGAAGATCGGCGAGAGATGGAGGTAAGGTTGGGGGGGGGGGGGGGGGGGCGACTACTCGCCGAGCTTTAGCAGCCAATCGATTTCGTTCCGACTATAGCCATCTTCAAACTCGATTTTCTCATAAACTAAGCGTCCTATGAGAAAAATATATTCTACAATTTCGACTTATCTTCGCATAAGGAATCGAGTGCAATAATCGTCAGAAATGTACATAATCCAGAAACAAACTTTTCCAGGGCTGAATGGCTGAGTTTTATTATAGTAGAATGGCGAACCGAAGATTTGAAAGAGAAGATCGATTGTAATCGGTGTGGAGATTCAGGGAATGTGGGAGGCATGGAAAAAGGCCGTGATTACACGTTTCTTACTTCCTCTTTCTCGCCGGGGGAATCGCCGTTCTCGACTCGAAATCTTCTCCCATTGTCGGAGCCGTCTTGCTCGATCTGTGGTAACTGAAAGACGAATTCGAGCAGCGGCATTAGTAACCTTGGCGAATCTCAGTGTGTCGAGAGACCGCGCTCGAGTTTCGCGTGGAAAGCCGGAAAAACGAGCGCCGTTTCGCAACCCCCTTCCGCCACACTCTTCAGCAATTAACTGTTATTGTGCTGCAGCATGCCCCCCCCTTTCCTCTCAAGTGCGCCACATTCACGGAGCCCCTACGTTTTTGCAAATGAAAGCGACCGCGAGGTAAGTAAGTAGTTTTGTGGATTTTGAAGCACTGTCATCGGCATGGACCACCTTTTGGATATTTGAATAACGAAAATTTCTGAAGAAGGCCGTGGAATTGCGGGAAAGCAATTCGCTCTGTCGAAATTTCTTTAATTTTGGGGGTAGTAAGGCGGAAGGGTAGCGGTGTTTTTTTTTTAAAACAAGCTCACCATTTCCACGCTACCATAATATCGTCTGGACAAGACTCCTCGCCTGGAAATCGCGTCCGTAGTGGTCCTGGAATCAAAAGGGATTGGTCAACGATCTGTTGCGGTTATTCAAGCTTTCTACTGCATTTCGTAGATACATATTGTGGAACAAAGGCGGGTATAAATCGAATTGCTGACAGGGAGTCCTCTTTCGGAGCTCCCCTCGATATTTCTTGTCTTTCTGCTGCAGAAATATTTAGGTTAATGAGGGCAGCTCGCGAAGAAAGAAATCCGGATCTCGTCAATTAAGACCCAGTCGAACTGTTTTCAGTAGGATTGGTCTGTTTGAACAACTTTTCGATGGAAATTGAAGAGCTTTTTGTGGCGCGCACTTTAAGAATAATGACAAGTCGGTTGGAGCTTGAAGGAATTGTTTACTTACATATTTACGGAGGATTGATGAAATGAATATTATCTTTTGGAATGATTTTATTTTAAAGATTTAAAGTATAATTTTGATTCACTGTTCACATCTGTACAATGTTTTCTTCAATATCACAAAAGAGAAATCAGTACGAATTCTTCTACCGACATTGAAACATTAAGGGTTTGAGGAGGTCAAGAAATATCGCATCTTTGGGAATTTATTTCTAAGTGACAAAAACACTTTTATCGATAAAAAATTTTCAATGAAGATAGACACATCTTCGAATAATACATACAACTTTTTTTTCTCGAAACCATGTTTTCCGAAACGATGTATGCTGTAATTTGAGTAGAACTATGGGTTATTATACAATTTTGCACAGATGTTCTTAAATGTATTCTCTATCGTCCGACCGACAAATTTTTCGATTCCTTGAAAAAATAACAAACTAGATACACTTTGAAACAAAATACTCATTATCGCGCGTAAGAAAATGGATTTTATTTGCGTATAAGCCAGGTAAAAATTAAAATATCGAAAAAATTGTCGGTCAGACGATAGAGAATACATTTAAGAACATCTGTGCAAAGTTGTATAAAAATTCGTTGAGTTTTATTCAAATTACAGCGTACACCGTTTCGGAAAATGTGGTTTCGAGTAAAACACATTTAAAGTTTTCGGAATGTTTACATATTTGAAAAAAAATTGTATATGTTACTCAAAGATGTGTCTCTCTTCATTGAAAAAATTTTATCCATAAAAGTGTTTTTGTCACTTAGAAATAAATTCCCCAAGATGCGATATTTATTCACCTGGCTACAGTGGTCTAACTCCTTAAGATATGCCATTTTGAATCATTCTGTACCTCTGTGAAATTATGTAGAACTTTCTTTGCAGATTTTCAAAGATTCTTCTTCAATAAACAAAATAAGAAGAAAACATAGTCCTCCAACAATATTAAAGGATTAAAATGCTGCCGGCAGTTATGAAACACCCTATACACCAAATTGTTCAAAAAACCTTCTTTAAAGATCCTCACAGTCTTCTTAAGGGGATTTACCCGTTTGAACCCTCGGAAATGTGTAAATTTTGTGGATTTTTTTACAAGTCAACAGTTTGATGCAGATTTCCCGGTTTTTTACTATCTTTACATAGTATTATTAACTACTTAAAAAAAAAGTTGCAGTTAAAAAACTAATGTTTTTCGGAAGCTATGTATACATATCCAAAAGTCTCTCGATTTTAGACGGCTAAACGGCGGGCCTCAAAACAGCTATATGTCGTGTCTGAAATCAAAAACAATAAAATCTTCTTATAAAGTATGTCAATAGCTATCGTCCAATGGGGTCGATTTTGAAAATTTTGAAAAATAAAGAAATGGCGGGAGATCAAAGGTAAAGTTATAACTTTCTAAAAGAAAAGACCAACTTTTTCTTTATAAATAATAAACGGGGAATCGGAATAAAAAAAGCCCTCGTTGGACGATGTGGAATCTTATAACGATCCTGCATGCAAAATTGGAAGTGAATTGGTTGAACGTAGCGCGAGTTTTTAGGCCCACCGTTTAGCCGTATAAAATCGAGATACTTTCGGATATGTATGCATAACTTTCGAGAAACAATAGTTTTTTAACTGAAACTTTTTTATTAAGTAGTTCATAATACTACGTAAAGATAATAAAAAAACGAGAGATCTTCATCCAGCCGTTGACTTGTAAAAAAATCCACAAAATGTACACATTTTCCGAGGGTTCAAACGGGTAGACCCCGTTAAATAAGAGAACTAATACGAGAACATAATGCTCTATCAATATTAAAACCTCAAACTACTGATATGGAATTATGAAACAGCCTGTACATCCAACTATCCATCAAACTTCTCTATAGTATCGCACAGTCTTCTCCAATAAAGAAAACCTTATTCTCCCATCGGTATTATAAAATCAAAATACTGCTAAGCAGATATGAAGCACCCTGTATACGAAATTACCCTGAACCGTCTCTACAGATATGCAGATACTCGTAGCGCCTTGTTAATTAAAAAAAAAGAAAAAAGAAAGTAGGTAGGCCCCTCGATCGCCAGTAAAGTAGCCAGCTCTTAAATAAACGCGAAGAGCAACGTACACATGGTGACTGGCGCGTCGATGAAGATGTCTCAGCTGGGTGGATGGCAACGCGGACACGCAGACTGATCTGGATCTATTTCTGCGGATCATCTCTTGACTGACGGACAACGTTTCCTCCTCGCTGTCGCTCTCCGTCGCCGAGCCACCTGTGCTCTCCCTTCTACCTTTGCTTCGTTTGCACTTCTCCATAGTGGCGTTCATCGATGAGGTCGAGGTCGCCGACGACGAGGGCGTCACGCTCGCGGACGAGCCACTCGTCAACGCGACACCTCGCAAACGGGACACCAGCTTTATGTCCAAGCACAGCATCTTCGCCGTGTCGCTGATCAGAGCTGCTTCTCGCGTTTCGGATCGGTCTCTGGGACTTTAAACACCCGTCGGCACAATTCTCTCTTCTTCTTTTCCTGGGGATTGGGCAGGAATGAATTTAGAACAGTGCTCGTAAAGAAATTAAATTTCACAAGTCAGTCATGTTTGCCCGTTCGTTTCGACGAATGTTCCGCTGATTTTCTTCTGACGACTCTTTTTGGGGGAATTGGACATGGAAGGTCCAACGAGATATCTTTTTTTTTTTCGGAAAGAGGGGCGGACGAATTTAGGACGCAGCTTCTAATGGAATGTAATTGGAAGATTCAGTGATGTTTGCTCGCTGATTTCGACTATTGTCCCACAGATTTTCTTCTGATAACACTTTTTTAGGAACTCGACCTTGAAGGTCGAACGAGGCATCTCAATTTTGCGGGAGGAGGGAAAGACGAATTTAGAACACTGCTTGCAATATAAAATTCGATAATTTGTTGGTTTTTTTTCTTGTCTTTTACCGTTCTGTGAATTGAATTTTTTGAATAATTACGTTAACTGTAACGTAAATTTTTGTTTTGTTATAGAGATAGGTTTACGTAAGAAATAGGACTATTTTTCGAGATTTCATGATTTCCCTTACTTTTATTTGTTGGGAAATTAGTTTCTTAGTGGTTTGCTGGTTTGTAATATATTTTAAACTTAATACAAGTGAATTTAAATTAAACAAATAGTGAGCAACACTTAATTGCTCGCACAAAATTTGATTTTTTATCATGCGTCGCAGTAATGGCTACAATAAAGCTATGATCGCATTATCGTATCTAAATATGGCAAAGAAGCAAATAATATTCTTATCTGGGTCGTAGATAAGAGTAGGTGGATTCCCCAGAATAGCCCTCTAATACCAATATTGCATGTAAACTCTACTATCAAAATTATTCATCTATACAGGCTGTTCGATTACTGATGGTCACCCTTTTCTGAGGTGATTTCACAGATCAAACAAAGACCAGAATATAAATTAAAATTGTATGATATTGCTTTTAATATCTGTACACACAATAATCTTAAACTTTCTTGCTACCACCAGTACACATTCGACCAAAAAGCATTGAACCTTTAAAAATCTCTATTCTTCATTTGTGATTGATAGATAACTGACCCCTAATGGCCCAAGAGCCACGAATTTATCATCAGATATTTTGTTGTGTGAATAAAAAACGAGGGCAGTTCGATTGCCCATGTGCAAAGAGATTGCAGAAGGGACTATTCTGAGAAGTTAAGCACCATCGACCGGAGCATCTCGGTTTCCCTGTCCCTCAAAAGTTGTTTAGTGAGTACTGGGTTACGATCCTTTGACCTAAATCGCGGTCGAGTTAACCCCCGGGGGTTAAAAGTGTTGACAACGTTCCAGCGAGAGGTTCAACCCTTCCGAAAATCCTAAGCTCATCGACGCGTACAGTGGTGGTAACAAGAATGTTTAAAACTGATAACTTTATATGTCTACATTACCAACTGAATACTATTTAGGCTTTAAGTACTACGTTGGTACATACGATCTACAGTACTGGAAATACATACATATACCCACATTAAAAATCCTCATTATCACTCAATTCTACATATATTTTCAAAATATATGCCTAATTCAGACTCATTAACTAGATATTATAAATTAATTTATCTCAATATTTATTTAGGTTAGGATTAATAATAAAGTAGGAAAAGTACAATGTTGTAAAAATTTGACTTAATTCTTTGTATGGATATTCAATATGTTTACCTCCTGATTATATATCCTTCGAAATATAAATTGATTTGTGGGGTAAAATTTTCTTGATATTATATGGCAGGTTTTAGTAAATGGTATTAAACTATTAAAATTGAAAATTGATATAATTAGACCGATAACTCCTCCCAGTTTATTTGGAATTGCACGAAGAATTGAATAGGCAAATAAAAAATATCATGCAGGCTTAATATGAACGGGGGTAGATATTGAATTAGCGTAAATAAAAAAATTGTCGGGGTCTCCTAAAATGTATGGGTCCCAAGTGTATACGCCCCATGGAACAGTCTTCGCACTCCACGATTCATAAAGTAGTTGGTATCCAACTTATTTTAACCAAGATATCGGCCAAAAATATTTTCCGAATACTAATACCAAATGTAATGTGAGGTGGAAGTGAATACACGCTAAATATTCGACGGGTGCAATAAATATTTCCAGTATATACTGTATTCTGACAACCCCCAATCTATGGGATAAAAATTTCATGACAATTTTTCTAATGGAACTATCTTATTTAGTGTAAACTTTCTTTTCATCACTATTGTATACATATTTTTCTCGCCCGTGACGGTTCTTGGATTTAGTAAAAAACAATCAAAAGTACCAACTAAATTCTTTCAAATTTTTAAGAGCTGAAAATGCTTAAGAAATAAACAATCGAAGCACGCGTTTTGTTTGTAGGAAACGGTGACTATAAACAAATCCTAATACATTAACACCTAGTGTTCAATAATTTTGATAAAAATGGACCTTGAACGTTAAAATTTCGAAATTATTGAACCGAGTTACAGATTGCTTTAAATTATAGACCTTGATGAAATGAACGAAAATGTTTCATGCCTCATTGCTGTGACATCAATGCTGTCCTCTTTAATTAAAATGTCCTATCTAGCATTTTGAAGCAACCGAGAAAACTGCAGTTTTATCATTTACTTTGTACCGTTTTTATTTCCTTTCATTCAAATTAAAACGTGTTGTCATTACTTCGTAACAGCCTAATTTTATTTTTTCTAATAGGTGTATTGTATTATTAACGTACCAATTAATTAATCGTTTTAGATGGGATATTTTAAACATTTGGAAAGAAGTTAGGTTAAATACATTAGACTGTTTATAAATCTTTACGAAGCACGTAGAGTCTTCTAACTTTACTTAAGGGGGTCGTCTTATGTGATGGCCGGTTTTTCTTTCGCTTTTTGGGGATTTTTTTTTTTTGACGAACCATGAAAGCACAATATCCTGGAATTTGTACTACATATTTATTAACATTTAAACAGTTATTCACAATGTTTTGAAGTTAAAATATGGAGTGGAATTGACTTTGCAGCTCTCGAAAGACACATGGTGCAAAAAAGCGTTGGTCGACGGCTGACACGATTCCGGCTGTCCAGCTCATCTGAAATCAAAAAGTCAAACGGCACATTAATTTGTAGACTTGTGGCTATAGCCGGTACCAGAATGAAGTCAAAATATTGGAAATTTAATGTTTGCCACAGTTTTGAAAATAAAGTTACAATTTTGTCAATGTAACTTTCACAGTTTCGAAAATAAAGTTACGATTTTGGGAATGTAACTTCATTTTCAAAACTGTGGCAAACATTAAATTTCCAATATTTTGACTTTATTCCGCTATAGCCACAAGTCTACAAACTAACGTGCCGTTTGACTTTTTGATTTCAGATTAGCAGGGCAGCCGGAATCATGTCAGCCAACAACCAACTTTTTTTTTGCACCATGTGTCTTTCGAGAGCTGCAAAGTCGATTCCACTCCATACTTTAACTTCAAAACATTCTGAATAACTGTTCCCATGTTAATAAATGTGTAGTACAAATTCCAAGATATTGTGTTTTAATGGTTTGTCCAAAAAAATTCTTCAAAAAGCGGCCGTCACATAAGACGACCCCTTTAAAAGGTAAAATACGTGTGGAACTTCAAATACCTCGACATATCTGAAAAAATAAAACAATGCTAGATAGGACAGTTTAACTAAGGAGGGCAGAATGGTATAGGTACTGAAGAAGTTGTGGTCTACCAGTCATTGACTGGTCACCCCCGTCCCGCCACATCAATCAGCCACCCTGTCGCTACGCGAGGTAGGTATAAACACTATGAACGTATAAATCTAGTAAAGTAAAAAGTCTCATACAGTTTTAACCCTTTGCGTGCCAACGATAAGATTCAAACGGTCGACCCGCGCGCGGAAATACTCCAATTTATTGTATGCATTTGTTTACCACAGATACTGAACGCCGAAATGCGTTCTCCGACGCGCACCGCGTGCACTGAACGAGCATATGCGTCCATAGCACCCAAAGAGTTAAATACATCGTAAGCGCAAAGAAAAAATAAATTTTTCAAAACATAAACGATCCCGAATGCACCCATAGTCCTATGCTCGATCAGATTCCCAAAGCAGTACCACCTGTCGTTAATGACCAAATATTCGTTACCTATTTCAGGACGTATCTTCCATCTCGTTACCATCGTTATTCAAGTCGAGCAACGAGCAATTGCTAGAAGAATCGAGAATTAATTATGGAAGAATAATTCCTCGAGTCGCGGGCAAGCCTCCGGGCACGAAACTATTCCAAACGCGCGATCGTTTGCACGATAACTTCTTATTTGGGAATAGAAAACTGCACCCTTCCACCGGGCCCGCGGTCACCGAACAAGTGCCAACCGAACGACACACCATCGGACATCGCTCCAAACACGGCCAATTAATCGCACAGAACTGTGTTCGTCCACCGTGGATCATCGGCGATGGCAACACAACGACCGACTTAAGTTTCCCTTAGGAGTAACGCGGTCACCGCACACCTAGCGGTCAAACTGTCGCCTGAAACAGACCGTCCAGTCGGGTGATCAGACGTTTCACTTGAAACCAGAGAAAGAGGGGAGGGTAAGAAATTACGATGCACAGTTCGATCGATTAAAGGGGATCTACGAATCGATGAGGAACGAAGGAGAAGGAAAACGAAACCAACGAACGATGGGTTCGCCTCGGGTCTCTAACCCCTACTGAGCCAGGACACGACCCTTTTCGAATGAGGACGCAAGTAGTCGTAGTAACGGCGACTCGACGACTGGCGCCGCGCCGTCGAGCTCATTGGCTCCCTTTCCCCCACCGTCGCCCCACTATTCGCTCGTGTACGTATATGCACTCGCTCCTATGTACATCTCTCGCGTTTTCCATCTTTCGGCACCTTCGCCTTTCCCACTTGGACCTGGGTGTCTCGTTTCTCCCTTTGCCAGGAGTGTTTGCAAAAGTCTGTTTTTCCCCGATGCTTAAATAGATTTCGTCAGTCGAAATTGTGCCACTTGATTATTGCTTCGCACACTTGTTCCATCCCGAGGGGGTGTTTGGTTCTTTGGCATAGGTATGTGTATTTCCATTTCAAAACGATGCCTTCTTCTCCCTTTGGAAGGGATCACTTGTGTTCCACAGCGTTTGGAGGTTTCGGTTGAATATACTGGTTCAGACTCCTCGTTTTGTTTGCTTTATCGATTACTTGTTTTCCTATTTTCGGTGGTTCGCTTTGCCACCGTCTGCTGTCTCCTTTCAACGCCTCCACCCTAGGCTTCCTTGTTTTCCAGTGTTTTCGATCTGTATTCCTCGCATGACACTCTTTTGTGTCGTTGCCCTTTTTATACGTTTGTTCAACTTCCCCCTCCCCGTTTAAATAAAATTATTTTTATTTCGTTTTCTGTGATCAAGATTAAGAAATATGGTTCTGCGTTTAGGGGACAGAGGAATTATTCTAATCGGAGGAATGTATATACTTGTGTTTATTCTAAAAATTTGTGTCGGGCAGGTACCTACAGATGAAGATGTGTGTATATGTGTGACAGATTTATTTGTAATATTTCCAGATAGACAAATGTAAATATATTTTAGACTGGAAGCTCTGTCTAGTAGGTATTATGTAATATTAAAGAATCAAATAAATATGTAATGTTTTTAGAGGAAAGTAGCTTGTAGAAGTAAAATCATTCTACGTGAAAATCTATATGTACATTATCCTTCAACCCTTTAATGTTCTAATTGCAAGAATATCGCTTGAAGGTATTGATAATTTGTAGTTTTTAAGAATGTTTATTAATTGCTTAATGCATGGACCACGAAATACTGGGGCCATCTAGCGGTAAAAGCTATGAACTAAAGCACTGTGCTCAATTCATACATGGAACATAGGAAATCTTGTTTACTTACTGAGTTATCTGTGTTTCAGGGTTCTTTACCTCTCAAAGTGGTAGTGCACCTCATTATACAATTAGATTGGGCAGCAATATTATTAATTTATTACACTTAAGTGGAGGTTCCGGTTTAAAAATCGATTTTTTTTTAATTTCATTTTTCGAATGCTCAACCTTTTAGGAATACGTGTTTGAAAGGATATGTTGAAATTCGTAAAATTCCCGAAGTTATACGCATTTAAGTAGCGGCAAATCCATGGGTAACATTCGGCCACTCGGCACTCACGTAAAACTTTGAACGTGTTTTTCTCGAAACAGTGTTCTCAAAATCGGTGGGACCTGTACCTCCAAAAGTTATTATCCGATTCGACTGAAACATTTTTTATTTTGAAGAATATACTTCTGGCTGTGAGAAACCAATAAAATTTTAAAAAATTTAAGATTTATAATTTTTAAAGGCGTTGGAAGTACGAAAAGTTTAAGGAAAAAGTGATTTCAAATTTCAAGTGTCGTTATTTTCTAAAAAAAATGTCATTTTTGTCATTTTCTTCTGGTCTCACTCTAGCCAGAAGTATATTCTTCAAAATAAAAAAAGTTTCAGTCGAATCGGATAATAACTTTTGGAGATAGAGATCCCATCGATTTGGATGAATGTCTTGACACCTCGGCTTTAATTAATCACTCCCCAGTGCTGTCTGCAATGATTAATTATAAAACAAAAAATAGATTTCAATAATTTCAAACATCCTTAATACAATGCAACAAGTCCCATTAAATGATCTGTAGTAGTTTTCCTTTACTTAATTTCTAATGATTACTTGTTTTTATGGGCTCTAGACCGGAACAGCCCCTTAAGAGGGTTTTAACATTTTTTTTCTATTCATGGACCTGTAACGGCCAAAAATTAAATTGATCACACTACAAATCTTATTGGCAACTTTCCGCCGTTTAAAAATAAAATAATGTGATTTCAAATAACTATTAATGATACTTCAATCTGACGACAATTATGAAGCTTATTTTAAAATACAGGAGTTTATTAACGACACTAACAGTTCCATAGTCTATTCTGGATGTTTTAAACAAATCTTGGTATCTAAAATATGTACAATATGTAGAATAATGAAAATCTAAATACTTTAATCCAATTTTCGCGGGATCCGACATTATCATGCGCAGAGAGAATGCGCACTTCGTACGCCGCGAAACGCTATAGCCATCTAACGATGATACACCTGAATTAAACCATTCCCTCGATATGTGCTACAATATAAAACCACAACGGCAAAACGTAGCGAATGTTAGGAGGACATATTGAAAAAGAAGAATTCTTTTACAGCATGAACTTGTGTGTCGTACGACGTCAAACCAATAATTATTTATCCTAAAAACGAGGGAAAGTGGTCATTAACACATGTAAATGTAAAAATACAATCGTAATAATTGATCACAACTCGTCTGCTTACAATCGGTAACTATGCTTTATTCACATTTTCTTCAGATGACAGTCTATCTTTGAAATGATTATTTCACAAACATACAGTTACATACGAGCAACAAAAACAAAGACCCACGCAACTGTTGCCACATGACAGCAAACTTCCACACCCCCATTACTAGGGTGGCTCCTACTTACTCTTGGTAATTTTTTTTCAAATTTTTCTTTGGGCATCCTCTAGAATAGTTCTAAATAATTAAAAAAAAATCCGTGTAAAGTTTGAGCCCGATTGGATAACGGGAAAAGGTGCCCCTAGGCCCTTGAATGTTTAAATAATTATTTAACAGCTCAAAAAGTTGATTTTATATAATATCCCCCAAGTTATTGATTATATAAAAAAATATGTCAACCAAAAGTTGTATTGTGTATGTTGTATTACTTTTTCTCGTGCGACAAACGGTTTTCGAAAAAAGTCCAAAAAACTTTTTTACTCGAATTTTGAAATTTTAAATACTTCTCAAACACATTTTGTTTATGAAGGCGAACAAAAAACGTGAAATTTTTATTTTCGTGGAGTATTTTTTAAACATGAAGGGGGGGGGGAATATACCGAAATATGCCACAAAAAAAGATAGTAATTTTTTTTCTTTATTTTCAGTGTTTGGTACGTCATGAATGTTTCCTGAAAAATTGGGACCCAAATTCGCAAACATATCGTTTTCTTGTAATAATAATTTGTCCTATTTCACGCATTTCTTTGACGGTTTTTGTACGACTTGTTTTATTTCGTGCATCTTATCAATGTGTCTACATTTTCTGCTCTCCTTCAAGTACTCGATGGTTTTGCATGCTCATGCTTGATCTTCGATACTTCGAGATCATCTCGGTCAGCACCAATCAAATAAGTCTTCTCCTAGTTTCCCTGCCCCAAGCCCACCACCCATTAGGTATGGGTATTGATGATCTGAGAATACTTTGCCTGGCCAAGCCAAGTATTTGACTTCCAGGCCGCGGGCATCTAAGCAAATGTCTAGATGTTACATTTTATCTTCACATTATTAAAATGTCCGCGATATGAGTAATGGAATGTATGAACACAGCATTTTAGCTGTGTATATGTAGTTGTGTCATCTTAAGCGCAGGTGGAAAGCACCTTTATGTACTTGCAGCTCATTTTGATTTCACATCTTTTTTTTTTTAGAATGTATATTTTCTTTTATTTTTTTTTTTGTGATTCACTCTTTTCCGTCCTCGATTTTATCATGTTCTTGGCGTATTTTTTTACTTTTTTGAGGTTTTTTATGGTAACATTTACCCTATAACGTTTGATAATCCATGGATTGAACAAGCTGGCAAAACTCCTTTAAAAGAAAGAAATGCAAATGAATATCATTACATAATGTTTCACAATACTGCTATATTGCTATACTACATGCAATAATGTGCATGTTTGCACAGAGATCGACACGTGTATGCCACCCCTTTGGACTTTAAAGTAAAGTCTTTTGAAAGAGTTTTAGTAGCCATTTACCGTATATTGCAATCACAGTCCGAAGGGTTAAAATATCGAAGCATAGTCTGTTATGCTTCCTCTGAGTGGTGTGTGTGTGTGTGTGTGTACTGCGAAACTTAGAAAAATTGAGCAAGCAAGTTTAGTTTTAAGCGTTTCATCGAAGAATTCGCCGAGGGATTCGTCGAGGGATTCACCGAAGGGTTCTCTGGTGAATTTTTTGAAGAGATTCCCTCAGAGTTTCGTTGGCGCTCTCATAGTGAAATTAGATCTGGGTTAGGGTTTACTAACATTGTAGAGTAGAATTGGAACATTTTTCAGGCATTCCATGCCATTAGCGCCTGACGAGGCTGCTTTTTTCACCTTACAATTCGGAATTAATATGCGCCCAAAGAGGCTGCTTTTCTTCCGTCTTGTTATTAGACATCGTTAAGCGCCCATAGTGGCTGCCGTTTTCTTTTTTTCATTAAAACTGAAAAGTATTAGGCGCCCAAAGGGGCTACTGCGGGACGTGATGTGTTGATTACCGAAGGGATCGATGGAACTTTGTTTTCATCCATATCTTTGGTTTAGTAGGCTAAGGTTTTCATGTACAGGGAGATCGATGGAACTTTGATTCCGTCTATCTCTCTACGTGTTTCCAAGAACAGCAACCTCCTCGCGGTGAGACCTGGTAATCGGTGAGGACCACCGAGCCGGTAGCTGTGATTGTCAAATATTCTAATTAGATATAAGAATTTCTTTAACTTGCAATACTATAGTAAAATGTAAGAATAAAATATCTAACTTGAAATGCTGTTCGATTTTTCCTACCGGACCCCAAAACACAAGTATAGTGTTAAAATAGAAGGATAAGTGCAAGTTGGAATATTTCTGCGAGATACTGGAACTAAGGGGATTTTTACAATTTTTAATGTCCTCTCTGCTTCAGCACCTTATTGAAATATATTCCTTGACGAGGTATTCCACGTTACATCATCAAAACATGTCTTCCACAAATAATGTTGTTGTTTATGTAAATTTTTATGTTAAATAAATTTATTTTGCGTTAAATAAAGTCGGATTTGACAGCAAGGTTAAAAGGCGTATGTATTCTTGTTTTGTTGTGATCCTTCTTTCTCTGTCGTTGAACGGAATACGTTTATAAAACGATCTTTAAATTGTTACTGTGACAGAATCATTTGTAAATCATGGGTTTCAAATGATCAAAGTTTTACCCGTGTTGAATTCTAATTCCTACCACGCGTAGCGTCACAATCTTATTTTAGATTGAATCGATAACTTTGGGTGTGACATGAAAATGGTAAGGGGGATCGCGAGCCCCCCGAGCGTGTGACACAAAATTACATTGCGTGATGGGTCCATCCTGTATCTGGTCTGTGATGTTAATACTATAAAAAACCTACTCACCAACATTATATAATTTATATATTTATAAATATGAGGGCATATTTATATTTCTTGCGGGAGTAACATAGTTAAATTAACCCTCTAATTTGTTGCATATCGCGAAAATTATTAATAAAATTCAAAATATGGATCTAAAAAATTCTAGAAATTCGTTCTTTGGAGGGTGAATGAAATGATAGAATTTTGTGTAATTTTAAGTTACATAGTAATTTAAAGTGGTGAAAATTCATATTTATTTAAATTAGATTAATTTCAGTTAGTAAATTAATTAAATTAAATGATCTATTAATT
This sequence comes from Andrena marginata, assembly GCA_963932335.1. NCBI lineage: Eukaryota > Metazoa > Arthropoda > Insecta > Hymenoptera > Andrenidae > Andrena > Andrena marginata. The sequence goes on from OZ010660.1 coordinate 41,892,430, forward strand.
CAAGTTTTAAATAATGATTATTCAAATAGTAATTGTTTATGTAAAGACTTAATTTAAAAATGAATGAAGGTTTAATTTATCTATTAAATTTAATAAAGGTAATTTTAGTGCCAGCAACAGCGGTTAGGCTTAATTTTTAAGGTACTTTTTATTTAATTCTTGAATTAGTGTATTATTATAATAATAGGGTAAAGAGTACAGTGGTTGGCCACCTGACCGTGATTGGCCGTATTTTGAGAAATAAATGAATATAAAGAAATACCAATGTTATGCCTTTTTTTAATGAACATATTCATATTCCTTGTACTTTCTTGCTTCGGATGTAATCAATATTTCTCCACTCATTATATACTGCGATTATGTATAAAAGCAAATAGGATGACTCGGCTTTGAAGCTTGGAAATTACAGCCATTTAATCAAAAAACCATAAGAGTACAGTTGAAAGTTTGCGAATAGTTTACTGTATCTATGATATGTATATATCTCATAATCGGTATATATCGATAAATAAAAGTTGAAATTTTATAAAAGAATTATTTATTTGTTAAAATTATACATATATTATGAAAAACACAGGGGGTCAACAACTGTCATATGAATAATGTTGAATGATAGTAATTGGCCGGACGGCCAGTGACTGTTTTTTAACCATGTTAATGGTGAAACAGTAATTATCCGTTTGCTAAAAACAGAAACAAACACGACGAAAACATACTAAATAAAATATATCCATTTTTATTGAATAATTTTAATCTTATTTCTATCACCAAATCAGGTAACCGATTGGACAATTACTGTCTTGACCATGCCAATAACTATATTTCTTCGTAGGAAACATAATTTTTGTATATTTTTATACATTCTTGATTTTTATTTTATAAACTCTATTTATTTTTAGATTATTAGGGGTTTTTCGTACTTATTTATATTGATTTCCATTTCAAATTTACTAAATTCACATTTATAATTCATTATTTATGTGACACTCTTACTTAAGTGGCCAACTATTGTACTCTTTACCCTACTAATCGTTTCTAATATGTACAAATTCAACAGTGGTTACACATTATCAATATCTACAATTTCAACAGTTGCGAATCGTTTCAAATCTTTGTAATTTCTATAGTCACGAGTCGTTTAAAATCTCTGTAATTTCGACAGTCGCGAATCTTTTGCAATCTCTACAATTTTCTTAGTCGCTACACGTTACCTGGATGTAGAAATTTTCCACATTCGCTGTTCCACTACTTACAATATTGTGATCGAACAAATGTAATTTGGCAATAAGAATTTGTTTGGGAGCAGTTATATTGTCATTCATTAGAGTGGCATTTTGCTATAGTAGGCATAGAAACTACATAATGTGTCCGAAGGAGGTAAGAGAGTATGGCAGAATGTCTTGCTGCAGAAAATTTAAATGCTAATGGTAATTTAAGGAAAATGAACGAAGAGATGCAATATTTTTAACGCATAATTTATCGGTGTTGGGATAAAATGAATCGAGTACGTTTATCGGTGAATCGAAATATTGTTAATGGGAAGCTAATAAAATTAACATATAGCGTGGGAACTACCGTAGATTTTAAAGTATTACGAATATCTTTGACAAAAGATTGAAAAGTATCAAGGAAGTGTGTTTTCAGCGTACATTCTTCAGCAATGTGACTTGCTCTACACTGCATGCAGTCGGCAATAATTTTGTTAATTCTTAGTGCTATGAATTTTCACAAATTTTTTTCGAATTACATTATTTGACAAATTTGCAAAAACTTGTGCGACAGAAGATGCTTCATTTTTATCCAATCCTGTGCGCCCCTTTCGGTTCTATAAGCTCTACATAAAAACATTTCACTTTTCACACGTACGGGTGTCGGGTGTAGTTGTGAAAAGTGAGAATTTTGCAATGGGCATTGCTATATAATATTATTTCTGGCCTCGACGAATTTCAAGTTAGCTACGAGTCGGCCGAGCGCGACAAGAACCTCTGTCAAAGTCAAACCATTGAACTGCGTGTGCGTGTTCGCAGTCGGTTCCCAAACGCGAACGTGATCGGACGTGAATTATTTGCAGTGCCATGGTGCTTCTTAACTCGCGATATCTCGCTTCGTGCATTAATTCTATCGGTTACCGGACTGTGTGAGAGGTCTTTAAACAGCATTTCACTGCGATATACCCTTTATCTAGAAGACTTTTGGGAAAACTCTTTCCACGAGTCTGGACACATCCTCGCACTACGCACGAACAATGCACGGGGCATTTTCTGGTATTTTTTATCTTTACACTACTGCCCAAATATTAATCTACCCTTTGCAATAATTATAAATATTATAAAGAATGTAAATTTAGGATGTTTAATTCGTCTAATTCAATTAAAACAATGTATCTATATTTTATCGCTATACATATATGTACCTACGTGTAGGTCGAGGAATTTACTATCGTTCTTTTAAATTAACCCCTGTAGGAGTAATTATTTTATTAATATCCAATAGCTGCAGTATTCCTCGGCTAGTTTTTACTGTGAGGTCAAATATTTTTTGAGGAGCTACTGTAATTACTAACCTATTATCAGCTATTCTCTATATTGGTCAAATAATAGTTGAATGAATTTGAGAAGGATTCTCTATTGATAATGTTACTCTAACCCAGTTTTACTCATTTCACTTTATTCTACCATTAATTATTGTAATTTTAGTAATTATACATTTATTCTTTCTTCATCTAAAAGAATCCAATAGAAACAAATAGAAAGAAATACAAAATTTCATTCTATTTGTACTTTACAGTTCAGAATATTTTAGGTTTCATTGTAATCCTTAGACTTTATTTCTTAATTATTATACAGTATCCTTACATTTTAGGAGTGCCTGATAATTTTATTTATGCTAATTCAATCGCTACCCCCATCCATATTAAATCTGAACAATTCTTTTTATTTGCTTATTCAATTCTACGTGCAATTTCAAACAAACTGGTAGGAGTAATTGGTCTAATCGTATTCATTTTAATCTTAATAGTTCTACCATTTACCAAGACTTATCATATAATATCAAGAACATTTTATCTCAAAAATCAATTTATATTCCGAAGATATGTTTCATTATTTATCTTACTATCTTGATTTGGAGGGAAACATATCGCGAGTATCCTTACAAAGAATAAGTCAAATTTTTACAACCTTATACTTTTCCTTCTTTCTGATTAATCCTAATATAAATAAATATCGAGATACATTAATCTATAAAATCTAGTTAATGAGTTTGATTAGACATATATTTTGAAAATATAGAATTCTATTTACTTAACCACGGTTGAAAAAATAATTTTAAACCAAAAATAAAAACTAAATAAATTAGAGCATATGAAAGGAATTTGTTTCAACATATATACATATTAATTGACCATATCGGATACGTGGTGTAACACCACGAATTCGGGTAACAAAAAAATATGATATAATCGTGCAGCCAAAAATTGAACTCTAGCTAAATAAAAGATTATAAACATCAATGAAATTAAAGATCTTATAAAAATAATACTTAAATACTCAGCTATAAAAATTAATGCAAAGCTACCTCTAATATACTCGGTAACTAAACTAAAAGGCGTTCAATTTAATTCAATTAATAATCCAATTAAAGACATTAAATAAATTGGAATTAAAAATAAAATAAATTTAATATAATTTTGAAATTTTTATAAATCTAATAGTGAATAACTTTCAAGTAATAAAATTACAGAAAACATTGTTAAAAATAAACTTACTTCCTAAGAAACTGCCTGTGAAATTGATCGAATCGCCCCTAACATTGAATAATTAGAATTTGAAGCCCAACTCCAATCATTACAGGATAAACACATATTCTTAATACTCTCAATAAATATAAAATTCCAATTTTTATAGAGTATATGTTTAAAAAAAATGAATAAATCAATCAAACTGTCATTGATAATAATAAAATCAATGCAACCCTGAAATAATATAACTATAAATTTACCTTATCGATAAAAAAATGCTTTATTTAATAATTTAATAACATCACTAAAAGGTTGTAATAACCCTGCCACTCCTACCTTCTTTGGTCCCTTTTCATCCAGAATATAACCCAAAATTTTCCGTTCAAATAAAGATAAAAAAGTTATACCAATTATTATTAGCAACAATAAAACAATGATATAAAGTGTATTGAAAAAATGTGTAACTAATGAATAAATTACTACCTATAATTTATACACGTATTTTAAATTCTAAATTTAAGGCACTATTCTGCCAAGGAAGTAATTTGTTTATTAATCTTAATATAATAGAAAAAATAATTTATAAATCAAATCCTTTCGTACAAAAATTGACCACCCCCACTTTAAATTACCACCTAACTTTATATTACCTAAAATTCTATAATTTCATGCATCCTCCAATGAACGAGTTTCTAGAATTATTTAGATCAGAATTTTTACTTTATTAATAATTTTCGTGACATGCAACAAATTAGAGAGTTAATTTAACTATATTACTCCCACAAGAAATATAAATGTGTTCACATATTTATAAATATATAAATTATATAATATTGGTGAGTATGTTTTTTTTATAGTAGTAGCAGTTATATTTATGTCTTTGATATATTAGTTTATATAATAAATAATTTATATACATATATATATTATATATATTATTAAATATATCTTATATATTATATATATTATTAAATATATCTTATATATTATATATTATTAAATATATCTTATATATATATATAAAAGGTGTGTGTGTGTGTGTGTGTGTGTGTGTGTGTGTGTGTGTGTGTGTGTGTGTGTGTGTGTGTGTGTGTGTGTGTGTGTGTAAAAATATCTATTAATCAAATTTAAATTATTATCGATAGATTTATGGAATATATCGAACTAAATTAATTATTAATTCGATAAACCCATAAATAATCTATATATTACCAAGTTGGAAAGATTTATTTATAGTTAATGGCATGCAGAAAATAAATTTCGATTTATGTATAAATCATTTATCTTCTTCTTGTTGTCTATTTATTTCTTGATATATAAATGATTTATATATATATTAATACAGATTTACTATATTTACTTAATGGAATATATTATATTACTTCATAGTTTTCATAGGTACACATATTCATGAATATAAACGTATACATATAAATTATTTATTGTATAATAAGTTCATTATTGAATCCCTATCTTTTATATATAAATTATTTATATAATAAATACATTATTATATAAATAATTTATAAAAATTAATAAAAATTTATAATAATTTATCAAAGTAATTACATTTCAACTTGGATGGGAAACAGTCGAGGTCGACGGCGACCTCTACCAATGTGACACTTACAGTGACGCGAAAGATGCGAGCTATCAGTTGGGCTTTGTCCGCGAGAGTGATCGGATCGGTGTATATCCGTGAACGTTACGATGGCTATTATTTCCTGATTTCTCGATGCCTACTCGAAAATTTTCCAATGGGCATATATAAAATTATTTCTGGCCTAGACGAATCTGACCAGAACGTCAACAACCTCTACCAAAGTAGTCATCTGCCAGTTGAACTTTACCTGGTACAATGATCGGATCTCAGCGAACGCATGAGCATATTATTTCGCGATATCTCGATTCCTCGATTCCTGGATTCTACTACAATTCACCCAGTATCAAGAAGACTTCTTGACCCGCTGCTTAGGGACATTGTTCAGACTGTGTTCAACGATCGGTGAGTCGTATATTTTAATTTTTTCAATTTTTCTGCATGCTATTGAACAAATGATTACTGTAGCGATCACAGTGACTAAGAATACATATTTTGTTCTCGTAAACTGTAACATTAACGCGCATGATTTCCAATTGTTTAATACAGACAAAAGCAATAAATAAATTTGTAATTCGAGATTAAAGTTCTAATAATGTGTTTTAAATATTCCAAATTATTTTTCTTGAATTTTATAATCAAAGCTTGATGCTTTGAATACGAATTACACTTATCAAGTTTAATTACATTCGAACCATTAGATTCTCGTAATTAAAAGAGAATTGAAAGCAATAATTTATTAAGGATTTTTAATTATATTAGTTGAAGCTCTTTCTCATACAAATAATAATATCTGAGAATGACAGTTAATATTGGTACTACATGGTCACTATATGCTCGCTACTTCTACTTTTCTCTCTCCTTACAATATTAAAATCAACCTGGCAATAAGTCTTAGTTTAAGAACTTTAGTCGTAAGACTTTTTCCAAATTTTCAAAAATGCGCAAAGCATTGGTCGAATATGGACCAGAAATATTTCTTAGAAATGGGTCACTTTCGTAGGTACCTCCACGTTGGTGTGCCTGGACTTGGTAACGTTTTCCAGTGCATTGCGACCTGCAAAACGTTATCAAGCTAAAGCCTACGATCTAGTTTAAGGGTCCAGATCGAGCCAAACTTACTTATTCGGTGAGCTTGGTTCGGTCTGGATATATATTCAGAAATGCACTTGCGTACTTCGGGCAATAAGCTTCTATGTCCCGTCTCGTTCTTTTTAAATATAAGAGTGCCAAACGCACTCTTCTAGAAATACAATTCGCCTTCGATCACTGATTTCGATTTCGCGCATGGTGTGCTCGCCCTTCATAGGCCTGTGCTGGGTAGAACTTATTACGGCTTAGAATTAGAAAATTTTCCTGACATTCCATGCCATTAGCGCCTGACGGGGCTGCTTTTTTCACATTACAATTCGGAATTATTATGCGCTCAAAGAGGCTGCTGTTCTTCCGGCTTGTGATTAGGCATCGTTAAGCGCCCATAAAGGCTGCCGCTTATTTTCTCATTAAAATTGAAAAGTATTAGACGCCCAAAGGGGCCACTACTTTTTTCTGTTAATCTTCAGAAACAGTAAGCGCCCAACGGGGCTGTTCGAAATTTTTCTGAATGTCCGAGTTGCGTGGCGCTCCATGCGGCTGCCTGGAATTTAAAGGAAATTTTTTGGAACTTGTTTAAATACAAATTGTCTGTTTCAGTAATAGTGTTTGTGATCGCCCGTAATGCGATCGTAGAATCAGTGTTTTTGCGCAAGTAAAACTAGTCGAGAGCCCGGTGCTCTAATAGCCTTTTCACCGCGAAAGTAGAGTCATGCACAAGTCCAACTGGAGCTGCTGGGCTGAAGGCTAAAGGGATGATGAGCTGAGGGGTGCTGAGCTGACGGGTGCTGGTCAGAGGGCTGCTGGTCTCAGGGTTGCTGGTCAAAGGTTACGAGTTTGCAGAGATGCAGTACTCTTGATGACAGCGAACGGCAAGTCACTTTACAATTCTTTGAATATTGGTGCATGCAATAGATCGAAATTGTTTCTGTAGAAAACATAGCGTAGCCAGCTCTTTCGATTCTGGCCGTTCCAACACAAATGCGCGACATGCAGGGGCCCATTTCACATGGTCGGTATTCCTTTCGGGAACACTTATGCAATATTTCGCGAATATGGTTTAGGGCGTCTTGGCAGTAGCCTCATGACGTGGCTCTTTTCTGAACCACATTTACGATATATTGCAGAAATGTTGTTAAAACGAATATTAATTACATGAAATGGGCCCCTAACCGTTGCGCATATGTGTTGGAAAGAGCCGAATCCAATGAGCTGACCATACAAGGAACTCGTAGATAGTGACATGCATGTGTCTGTTTCAAAATTATAAAACTAAATCAATACAACAGTTGCTCGCGATTTTTACAATTCCGATTAATAATTCGTAAAAATAATTGAATCGATCGAGCCGAGTAGAGTCACCGCGAAAATTTTGAAAACCAGACTTCCGAGCAATCTTGCTGTCTAGCAAGATCCTTTGTGATCGCGCGTAATGCGATCGTAGAGTCCCCGCTTTTTTCGCATCCATGTACATATTTTGCAGAGCACCGTCGCTCTTACTTAGAGTACTATTACCGTGAATTTGGAGTCAAATTTATGCATATCTAAGACTTGTCCAGAGCATCGAAGCTCAAGTTGAATTTTCTTCGCGATAGTAGAGTCAATTTTTTGCGCATTCAAAGTTTGTCCAGAGCACCGGTGCTCTAATTGCTTTTTATCGCGGAAATAGATTCAAATTTTCGCTTAGCTTCACTTTTCAGCTTAGACTTGTCAAGGAGATCCTAGGTCCTAGAGGGGGCCTAGCTCGTGGGCCCTGGGGGAGGCCCAACACATGGACCCTATAGAGGGCCTAGCGCGTGGGCCCTAGAGAGGGCTCAAAGGGGAGCCCTAGAGAGGGCCTACCATAGGCCCTAGAGAGGGCCCAAAGCTTGGAAACTAGCGAGGATGACAGGATGGACCATATTCGCCGACCGGTGAGTCATATTCTGTACTTGCATGCGATTGTAGACACGAGTACCTTGTATTCCTGGGTAGTAATATTTGTGCGCTCATTTGCGAAGGGGAAGCAACCTACCTAATTGCACGCATTGCAGTTTGGTAGGATATGCATCCTACAAAATGCATGCAAAAAGACTTTACCCAACAAGTCCAATCCGAGTGCAAGGAATGTGAAATAATTGAAATGGCGTGTTTAAAATTGGACATTCCACGCGAAATCGGACACTTGTTGGAGTAACGTTTCGGATATTGCTGAAATTTTAATATGATGTAGTCGTTACTGATATTTAAACGTACCTCAAAAGATTTTTGAATATTTTGAAAAATGTCGATTTTACAACTGTTTGAAGTTAAGTGCTAAATTTTTTCAATACATTATAGCTATGGAAATAGTAAACGGATGGAGACGAGGTTTACAGTACTTATAGATGAGACATTGACGTTTTAAGAAAAAATTATTTCAGTTTAAAAAAAGATTGAACTATTTTTGTACAATTATTTTAAACAAATGCAGGTTTTTGACACCGGGCGCGATTTTAAAAGTCTGAAAAGGGAGAATATAGATTATAGTTCTATCCTTCCCCTTGATGGACCAATTTTCCAAAATATGGACATTTTAAAATTGGGCTTGAAAACATTGCCGAAAGTTGACGCTGCGTCAAATCACACCGGTTCGACTGCCTGAGCCGTGCGGTACTCGCAGCGGCCAAAAGGCTATATCTGCTATTCTTATACAGTGTTCTCGAATATGTTAAGTATTTGTAAAGAACTGAAGAATGGAAACTTTAACTGTTTTTTATACACAACATAACACGGTAACTCAATTCTTGGCATTCGCAATATTTTCCTTGAAACAAAGGTGACCCTCAGTTTTTTAAATGGAATGCTATATATTTGATTATCTACTATGAAAGCGACTGTCAAGACAAATTCAACCATATGGTATACTATGGTCTTCAAAGCTACACATGGTTAGAAATGAAATAAATATATCGAACTATCTATGTAGTAGATTGAATTTTATCTTTCATTCCTAACCATGTGTAGGGGAGACCGGGGTAAAGTGAACCTCGGGGTAAAATGAGCTTTCTTAATTTATTCTTTAATAACAGTATATATTTACAAATTTTGGAGACGTAATAAATGTGTGTAATATCACACTGATAATTATGCACATTTATTACGTCCCCAAAATTTGTAAATATATAAATTATATAATTATTTTATATATTTATTAAAGAATAAATTAAGAAAGCTCATTTTACCCCGAGGTTCACTTTACCCCGGTCTCGCGTAATCTTCAAACCCTTGAAGATCAGAGTATACCATATGGTTGAATTTGTCGTGACAGTCGCTCTCATATTGGATAATCAAATATATAGCATTCCATTTAAAAAACTGAGGGCCACCTTCGTTTCGAGGAAAATATTGCGAACACCAAAAATTGAGTTACCGTATTATGTTGTGTATAAAAAAAAAAACAGTAAAAGTTTTCCTTCTTCAGTTTTTACACATATCTACCATATTCGAGAACACTGTATATTGGACTTTAAATTAAAATCTTTTGAAAAAATACAGTAGCCTTTTCCCTCTAATATTGCAGCCAAAGTTCAACGGGTTAATATATTTTCGGGAGATATTCCGGGATTCACTTCAAAGTCGCCGAGGGATTTGTGCGTTTAGATTTAAGTAAGAGAATTATAAAGACCTATGTACGTACAGGGAGATAGATGATAATCGGAGGTCTAAATAAATTAATCTTAAATAGTAGAGTGAGATTGTTGCTTCTCTCATTGCTTGCAATGCGTGACGCGATGAGTTGATTATAATGGAGAGTGGATGGGATTGGAGTATTTCGTAGCAACCTCTCAATGTGAGACCTGGCGGATTACCCAGTAGTCACTGAATTAGTTTTGTTGCTCTTTTGTTGGTTCCTCATCTCCGATGAGGAGTTAGATTCTATATCTAAACCGGAGGGATCGATGGAACTTTGTTTCCATCCATCTCTTCGGTTTACTAGGATAAGGGTTTCATGTACAGGGAGATCGACGGAACTTTGATTCCATCTATCTCTCTACGGGTCTCCAAGAACAGCAACCTCCTCGTGGTGAGACCTGGTAATCGGTGAGAACCGAGCCGATAGCTGTGATTGTCAAATATTCTAATTAGATATCAGAATTTCTTTAACTTGCAATACTATGGTAAAATGTAAGAATAAAATAGGGGAAAGTGGGGTAAAACGGAACGGGTGGGTAAAACGGAACATCAATATTTCTCTTAGATAAGAGTTGCGAATCAGTTGGTATCGCGTGACATGAGACCAAAGGGTCCTCAAAGCATTTTGTGACAGACCATAGACCCGTGCATACGTTATTTTTCAGTTAAAAGAGTTGGAAAAATTTCCGTTATCGACGTTTCAATATTGTGTTGTACTTTCGACCACTTTTCGGCACTTGAATTTCGAAACTTATTAACGGCGAGTACATCGTTAGATTCTGTAGCTCTTACGCTACATTTTGACTTATTAAAAAGTTCTTTATCTCACGCTGAAGTGTAAATATTAAATGTTTAGTAAATGACTCCATGTGGGGCAAAACGGAACACTTTTCGTGGGGTAAAACGGAACACCTATTTAATCCAATTCCACCAATCCAATTGTCTTGAAACTTTGCAGGGGTGCATAGTTATTATGGCAATACAAAATTATGAAAGAAAAAACGGGAGGGGTGAAAAAATTACTTAGTCATCGATAAATATAACCCATAACCACAAATCCAAACGACTTGAAATCAGCCTATAACCACAAATCAAATAAATTCAATTGATATGCAATCGCATATAACCACAAATCAAAAGACACTAAAAAGTAAATAATAAAAAATATGAAAATTTTTAAGTTAAACAATTTTATTCAAAATGCACTAAAAACTAAAAAATTCTCCATGCACGTGTTGATATTCATTATTCATGTAAAAATGCATATGTATTCGGTTATATTCACTAATCTTTATGTTATCTGGTAAATAATTTTTCCTATGTGTATAATATATATTTTTGTTATATTTTATATGTAATAATTATACCTAAAACATATATTTATAGTTTTTAACATAAATGAATACATTTTAAATCATAAAAATAAAGATGTTGTACGTTTACATGGTGTTCAAGTGGGTGTTCCGTTTTACCCCACCACTTGAGTGAGGCGAAGATTTCAATACTTCGGGTAAATTTAATTTTCCGTCGATCCCAAAGATTTTTCTTAACAATGACTTTGATTTTCTCATAGTCTAAGGTCTACTGAAGAATCCCGTTAAAGTTCCGTGTCTTTTTCTCTTTCCGATTTTATGTTATCACCCTCCAAAGTTAAGCGTTCCGTTTCACCCCACTTTCCCCTATGTAACATGAAATGTTGTTTGATTTTTCCTACCGGACCCCAAAACACGAGTATAGTGTTAAAATAGAAGGATAAGTGCAAGTTGGAATATTTCTGCGAGATACTGGAACTAAGGGAATTTTTACAATTTTTAATGTCCTCTCTGCTTCAGCACCTTATTGAAATATATTCCTTGACGAGGTATTCCACGTTACATCATCAAAACATTTCTTCCACAAGTAATGTTGTTGTTTATGTAAATTTTTATGTTAAATAAATTTGTTTCGCGTTATATAAACCTGAATAGGACAGCAAGGTTAAAAGGCGTATGTGTTCTTGTTTTGTTATGATCCTTCTTTCTCTGTCGTTGAACGGAACACGTTTATAAAACGATCTTTAAATTGTTACTGTGACAGAATCATTTGTAAATCGCGGGTTTCAAATGATCAAAGTTTCACCCGTGTTGAATTCTAATTCCTACCACGCGTAGCGTCACAATCTTATTTTAGATTGAATCGATAACGTTGGGTGTGACATGAAAATGGTAAGGGGGCTCGCGAGCCCCCCGAGCGTGTGACACAAAATTACATTGCGTGATAGGTCTATCCTATACCTGGTCTATGATTTCATCCAGTGTCTTAGGACTTCAAAATGCAACAAGATAAGCCAATAAAGAAGGTTTCATACGTCTGCACGTATCGAGCGAGTCGCTTTACTTCACAAGATTTATCGCTAGATGGCCACAAAGTTTCGTGCATGGACATAGGGACAGGGATCGAAAGAGTTCTGGAACTTTTCAATAGGTTCTGCTTAAAACATGGATCACGGAACTTTTTTAAAAAACGTTTTCACATTATAAGTCCCGTTGAGAACCGATAAAGAAAAGTTCTTGAAAATAAATGTTTTAGTTTGAATAGAACTTATAAAATATAAAAATAAAAAAAATTCTATAACAAAAACAAATATTTTGTTCATCAATTAAAAAAGTTCTCAATCATTGTAACAAATACTGAATACCATTCAATGCATAGTATTACAACAATTTTAAATAATTATACAATAGTTAAATTGATATTCTGAATGTGATATTTATTTGTAATATTTACCTACGTAAATAATTTATATGTTGATATAATAGAATTTTCATGTATTTCGGTTCATGTAAGTTGTAAAAAAATGGTATTTAGGTATTATTCTTGACAAAATCTCTTTTTTGTTCAATACTTATGAAACTATTAATTACTTGTGTTATAATTTTCATACCTTTTATTATATAAACATATGAAGAATGTGATATATTATATTGTCAAATAAAACTAGTACCTAATAGTTTAGTACTTTTCTTTATCTTATGGAACCTTTTGTAATAAATGTTCTAAATATAACTTGTTTCCGTGTAACTTATATTATACAGATTCTAAAATATCTGTTCCATGAGAACACTTGTATAAAGAAGTTCCTAAGGGTAACATTTCTTTCAATAAAAATTCCCCAGTAACAGCTATTTTCTTAAACGAAACATACAAGTTCTAACAGAATTTTTTTAAAAACAAATGACGAGAACTCATCCGATCCTCGCATACGAATATATTAGGGACGGAGTAATTGTTGCGGGTGTGAATCAGCTCTCAAGAAGCGGGGAACTGTGTTCACGGTGGGAAGTTATATGCTGTTGAAAAATTCGTTAAGGGGGTAGACACGGGTAATGCAGCGCGCTGTATACCGACACAATCTGGCCCAAAACATGGGTTTGGGAAATTACGTTGTTTGTCCTTATATGAGCAAATTTTGGGCTGGGCGAGGTCTCATTCGAAAGAGGAAGGTTCAATGCAGCCCGCTCTGGTCATGGCTCAACGAGATTGTGTTGATATCTGATAATATGAGTGTCCAAAGTAGAGAAAAAATTGACAAAATACACTCGCAGATTCCAAGTATTTGTAGGTCACTAAAAGAGTTTTATGACTCAAGCTATGACCAGAGCGGGCTGCATTGAACCTTCCTCTTTCGAATGAGACCTCGCCCAGCCCAAAATTTGCTCATATAAGGACAAACAACGTAATTTCCCAAACCCATGTTTTGGGCCAGATTGTGTCGGTATGCAGCGCGCTGCATTACCCGTGTCACGTGGGGTGTTTACCTCCTTAAGTATTTTTAGGTCACTAAAAGAGTTTTGTGACTCAGACGGTGAGCAGAGCGCTCCGCATTGAATCTTCCTCTTTCGAATGAGATCTCGCCCAGCCCAAAATCTGCTCATATAAGGACGAAAAACGAAAAATCAAAAACCCATGTTTTAGGTTAGATTGTCGGTATTACAGCGCGCTGCATTTCCCGTGTCTATCCGTGTCACGTGACGTGTCTACCCCCTTAAATCACATTCTTAAGAGCAGAAGAGTGAATGATAATCCTGTAGTTGTATCTATTTCTAAGTAGTAAGGCTTTATTTATTTACAAATTTCATCAAAATTATATATAAAATAAAAACAATAAAGATTTTTCAGATCTATAGATTCAAACTTTTAACCATTTAATTCTGACATCTCAATAACAAGCATTTATACGACCCTATTACATTTTAGTATGTTTATTTATAAATAAAGCACTCTGTTTCTCTATTTTACTACAAATATTCTATCGTACATTTATAATTGTAAATAAACTGAATGTCTCATCTTGAAATTTCGCGCATTTTGGCTAGAACCAATCACCAATGCGGCACCAGAGTACCACGTGACCGTGTGCCCCTCTCCTAAAATCGCAGGTATTACTGCGTCCCTATTCCTGTGTCCATAGCTTCGTGTCTGCAACATTTCTGCGGCAACATCGAACGAATAATTCCATGCGAATTTACATATTTTTGACACCTCTCGCATTTACATAAATTCATGATATACAAGGATGAAACATGAGTTCTCTCACTATAAATACTAAAGCGCAACGCTACCGTAATTTAACATTTATCTGGCGCTTTGCACGTCGTAATGGTTAGATATGTATAGTCGATGGAAGAAATATGGGGCGGTCATAAAACCCAATCAGCAGCAAAGTAAACATGTTTCAAGCCTTGAAACAACACTGTGACAGATATACAGAGAGTGATTCTCTCGCGACGTTTCTCAAAGTGATTTTGTCTGGCTCTTCGTGGCGAAAAGAACACCCTGCAATGCCTCACCGAGTGCGATGGCTTCGACCCTCGAAGGGTCTGCAATACCTGTTAAGAAGTGAGAAATGTCAAGTATCGCATTTCCCATCAGATCTTTGGGAAAACGACGCTAATCGATTTCTTATGTCTCTCCGATAAAAATAACACCAAGGACGACGTAATTCTAACCATAATGAAGGAAATAACATGAAAAATTGATTTACATCTCAAACTAACCTCGTTAAAAATAATTCGATTTACTTGGCATGATTTTAATCAGGTGAACGCCAGGAATCAATTGGTGCCACTTTCATATCGATACGATGAAGAATGAAGAATTTCTTAATACGGTATAATGAATATTTCACCCTCCACTGCGAGGCGCCAACCTTGATTCGTTGTGCTCGGCTGATGATTTTGGCCAGTCGGCATACCAACTCAGAAAAACTAAATTCTTTATTCTTTATCGTATCGATATGGAAGTGATGCCACACCGATGGATTTTTTACGCTCTTCTGACGAAAATCATACCGAATGTCATGTAAATCGGACTATTTTTAACGAAGTTAGCTTGAGATTATGTAAATCAATTTTTCATGTAATATCCTTTATTATGGTCGGATATACGTCGTTCTTGGTGTTATTTTCATCGGCAAACACACAAGTAATCGATTGGCGCTATTTTCGCAAAGATCTGATGAAAAATGCGGAACTTGAACATTTCCCACTTCTTAATGGGTATTCTAGCCCCTTTGATGGTCAAAACCTATAACACTTGGGTGGCATCTCTTTGAGCCCTTTAGAGGGGCATAAGGCGTTCAGACCTCATTCAGAGCCGTACGATATGAACTTGAACTAAAGTTAGACGTACAGTAAATCCTCGTTATGAGCCCGACGAATAGGTCTGGCGGCGAGTTCTTAGCGCGTGTGGACACTGTTCCGCGCGGCCAATGGCGCGAGTGAGAAAAGACAAGAACGATCGAGAGGAAACGAAAGAGCCTCTCGTTCGTTTCCGGGTTCCCCCACTCTCATCCAAAGTATTCAAAGACTACCCGGCGTACAGTGTTTCCACGGTTCGAACAGGTCCATCAAGTAGTTCCAAAAATACGAGCACATTGCTGTCTATTTATTAAATTATCTAATAAATCGGTACGGTTCATTTTCGATTTTATTTTTTAGAATTTCACAGGAATATTTAAGCTTTTAATTGCAACATTTTTTAGAACTTTCTCATCATTTTTAGGAACTCTGTGTAACATTTTATAGACATTTTATCGCTTCTCCCATAACAGCCTTTATATAAGAACGCAACTTTGAATTTAATTTTTTCGAAAAATGTGCGGTCAGTCGTACTTGAAATTTTGACACATTGCGGACTACACTTTGAACGTCAGATTAAAACACTTTTTAAAGATTTTTCATGATTTTTTCTCTGGTACCGAACCTCCTTAATACTCCAAAGCCTACAGTGGCTAGCCGCGCGCGGTCTCCTGGCTGTCGCTGCATCAATCGGTGGCGCCGCTCGAGCTTTTAAGTCATGACCGCCCTATATATCCTTCATCAACTGTACGAACGCGCGGTCGTTATTCCTCTGTGTTCGGTAGCTTATGAAAGTTCGGCACACGTCCACAAATCGATGCACAGGTATATATGTGTGTGTGTGGTGCAAATGCGGGCCATCGAGATGACGCAATTCTCGATACGTTCGGGTGGGACAAAGTAATCGGCAACGGTCTAGTTCTCTCGAGCGTTTTCTGTGCGCACGTGCATAACACGTACTGCATGTACACACCTTGAAACATTCCTGTATTCACAATACCCTTCTAATATTGCATGGGATAATGAATGACGTTCGGGTCACTGATTTGCTTCAAAGTTTGTACACCGCATTTTGTAGTTACCGCACTCCTTCCATTAGCCACTTACGTTGCAATTTAATTTGAGTCCATTTTGTTTCAAAGCACAGCCTTTTATTTGTGATTCGAGTTGCTTGCAGCTATACTATTATTGCGGTTGAAAAGTAGTTTGAATAGTATGCATGTCAATCTTTATAAAAGGGTGGAAGTACATATTACGTTTGTATCTGTTTCGACAGTAAGGTATACTATACATACAGTATGCCAGTAAACTCTCGCTATGGGCTTGCGCTTGGAGCTGGCGGCGAACGCTTAACGCATGGTGTCGATGATTCAGAGCTGCCGATGGCGCGAGAGAGAGAGGGAGACAGAGCGTAGGCACGTGAAAGACGAAGCGAGACAGATCGTAGGCACGCGAAAGACGAAGCGAGACAAAGTATCATGTTTCCCCTCTTTCATAGTCGACGGTGACATCGCTTCACCCTTTCGTCCCCTCTCGCTCGTTCTCGTGTTCTCTTCCTCTCGACCGAAGGATTACAAGTGCTGGGTATAGCGACGAACGTTGAGACTTCAGACGAGCCTATAGCGAGAGTTTACTTTACTATATACATCTCTAATAATGAAAGGAAATCATATACGGTTCGGATAGTGGAACGTTCGAATAAGAAAACACTCTGATAGTAGAATGATCGGATAACAGGTGTTCGGGTAACGAAGGTTCTACTGTAAATCTATGCCGATTATTCAACCTCTTTAAGCCTCTTCTCATCATGTTTCACCCCCTACCCCCTGCCTCTCCACCCATCCTACAGATTTTCTCAATACTCTGGCGCATTGTCATTTCTCTCTTGTGCTCCCCTCTGTTTCTTTGCTATAGTATAACCCATGTATCGTGCGCCTCGGTTTCTCTCTGTATGCCCGTGGTCGGGATGCGACCGCGGTCGCCTTCCACTTGGTCGAGCGTGATCGAAATTGATCTACACGGCACAAAAGGGAGCCGACCACCGCTGGGGACGATCCGTTCGGCCCGATAGCAAAAGAGTTAATTATATAAAGGTGGCGTCAAAATCCGATACGTCGTCGTGCCGCCGCCAATGAAGCCTAATGCGCTCGCTCGATCGCGAATAGTTAGTGATTATCGGCGGTAGATCGATACAGGGGCCGAGGGGGGGAGGAGAGGTTAGGAGACGCTCGATTCCCAACATATTAAAATAGAAAGCGATCAGTTTGCTTTTGTTGCTAAACTGGTTACTTTCAGAATCTATTGTCGTAGAACCGTCTATCGTTTTCTTATTTTTTGTGACAGATACGATAGGTCTTCTTTTTAGAATTGTGGGTTTTCAGATTTGTGCAGCTTAGGAATTGGAGACTAGACAGAGATGGTCCGAATAATGATGAATTTTGATAGTTTTCCAATTTAGTGGAATTCGTGGTAGTATGTTTTAATACACACTTCAGTTCTTTGGTTTTGGTTTACGATTGGAGTCAGCAAGTTTTTAAATTTCCCGCGGAGTACTTTCAAAACATTTACACAGGTATATTACCTGACCTGTGCAAGATTTTTCTTTGCATAAAATAACAAAATTATTCATTAACTCTCACAGTGGTGGCTGAAAGAATATTTAAAACTCATATTGTTACATGTCTTGAAGTACCTATAACTTCTTACTGAATTTATTAATATGTTTACTTCCTAAATTATCAATATTCCCTGCATACCCTGTACTACTACCTCATAACCCATACTATGTGATATCACTGGTCCATTCTGACAACCCCCTAATCTGTAGTATATGAAATTTAAGAAATAATTCCTTTTAAATTTTCTTTTGACCACTACTGTATATCCCAAGAGTGTGATTTCGATTTGTATGCGCATTCTAACAGAGGAACAATTTCCCAACTTTTTAAATATTTTGACGTGACAATGTCTTAAACTCAGCCCCTCATGTTCGAAAAGTTAGCGTCACGAAATGGTCCCCCTCCATTATTCTTCAACCATAAGCGGTACGTTAAATATAAATACATATACGATTGCGTGGGTAGATCCTTAGGCATCATGCCTTACACAAAATTTTATCGAAATGACGTCATCAGGCCGCGGGGGAGGGGGGCGGCACCAAGAAACTCTGATGATCTACAAGGTTCAGATTCAGCATGAAGTTTCCTCGGTACCCAACGATGCCGTAAAAAATTCAAAACCTATTATGTACATTGTACTAGTCTTCTCTCGCTCGCGTTCGAAGGATTCCAAAAAATGGTGGGAATAGTCGCTGGGCGTACAAAACATGGTAGAAACGGGCTTATAACGAGTGTGTAGTGTACTAATAAGGAACGCAGTAGCGAGCGTATGGCTCATCGAGTTCAGTGAAAAGGACACTGATAATATTTACAAAATGAATAGTGCTGAACAAGACGAAACTAACAGTGACGAGACAAAAAGCAAACAACAACGTTACAAGCAGCGTAAACGTCAAAAGCGGCAAGACAGATTGCAACAACGGAGACATTTAAATGCAAAACAAAGGAAAACAGACATGTCTCACGATACACTAATGAGCAGGCCTCCACCTCTAAAAAGCCCGCGATGACTTCCTCGGAACGATCCAAAGCATACCGCGAAAGAAATAAAACTCTGGGCTGTGTCGTCTACACGGGCCTAGGTGTTTTTGCTTGACAACGTCTAGTAGCGGTGAAACTGGTGAGAGAAATGATAGACTGTGTGGGTTTGTTAATACAAAAATATATAAAAAAATTAAAATAAATGATTTCATTTAAATTGCACTAAAAATTAAACAATAATTCTTTCTTTGTACTACAATTTCGATGGTATTTTGACGTAGAACTACGTCTTTCCCCGCACTATATAGGTATGCAAAGCCTATGGGGGCTCAAATTAAGACTTCGATGTCAGGTAATATGAAAAATCATTGCAAGGTTAGTGTTCCCAAACGGAAAGAGATAGAGCGATGATTTTAATAGCGTTAGATAGAAGAAGGGACACTAAAACTAGAACATCTAATACTATATGAACCGTTATTATCAGTTGACTCTGAATGAGCTGACAGCGTCGCGAAAATAAACGAGATTCAGTTCGTTTTGAGCTCGACGCAGCGAGCACTTAGAATTTAGTGAATCCACAGCTTATGGGAAAAATGAAATTCTTTATTTTCTTTATCGAATCAATATGGCAGTGACAGCAATGGATTCCTTACGTTTTTCCGATGAAAATCATACCAAATATTATGTAAATCGAACTATTTTTAACGAAGCTAATTTTATATTATGCAAATCAATTTTTCATGTAATTTCCTTAATTATGGTCCGAATTTTGTCGTTCTTCGGGTCAATTTCATCGGGAAAACATGAGAAATTGATTGACGTCATTTTTGCAAAGATCTGATTAGAAATGCAGAATTCGAGATTCGTCGCTGTTTAGTGCGCAACTGTATGGGCCATTGTATGGCCCCGCTGATTCGAGTATCGAAGACCACCTAACTCAGCGAGCCGCGTGATTGTTGGCGGTATCACCCTTGACGACTCTTGCTGGAGAATCACCCTATATTTTGCGTCGTGTTTTGTTACATTTTGCAAATTATTATACTCAGGAACTGGAAAGGTGACACGGAAACGCGCAAAATTGACTCACTAGGGAAGGTTATCCGAACATTCCGACTTTTTTGAAACTGTGCAGGATTGTATAGGACCTCGATAGATGTATCAGGCAATTTTTCGTTTGTACCCATTTTCGGTTCTGCAGAGTGAAAAAAAAACTTAAAAATTAATGTATGATTTTCTACTTTCCTGTACCTATATCTTGAAAACTATAGCAGATATAGAAAAATAATTACAATGAAAACATAACGGCTTTTTATAACCTATAAAATGGCGTAATCAAATTGTTTAAAATCGGCAATTTATGCAGGAAAATGTTCTCCACCACAAATTTTGAAACAATTTGAATGCATAGTTTTATACAACACAAAGAACCATTAATTTTGTTTATAACACCTTTTTTATATATCATTTATAAAATATACTGAAAAGTAGGAACACACTCATTAACCTTTAGGGGGTGCTTTCACCCTGAAAACCCGAAAATGGGTCCAAACAAAAAATTTCCTGATATTTCTATTGAGGTCCTCTGCAAACCTGCAAAGTTTAAAAAAATCAGAATATTCGGATAATCGAACTTCCTGTGCCGGGGTATATTCATAGTTCTACGTGAAATATGCAGCATAATACATTTATGATTGAGACTTTTTTCACTTTAAATAAAATCCTGGTGCAGGATATCTCACAGCAAATTTATTTCGACGCTTGCTTCTGTATTCAATTTATTCATATCCTGTTATGAAATATCCTGCTCCGCGATCTTATTTAAAGTGAAAAAAACACCATCGAAATTGTAGTGCACGGAAAGAATTATTGTTTAGTTTTCAGTGCATTTTAAATTTTTATTAACAAATCCGCACGATCAATCATTTCTGTCACCAGTCTCACCGTTCATAGATGTTTTCACGCAAAAATACTTACGGCCCTGTAGATTACACAGCCCAAATATTTTTTGCGCAATATTATTAAGCCACTCATAATATTTTCCAGCAACTCTTAAAAAAATAATTATTATTCCGTTGATCTTACCTAGTGCGAGGGATTTTTTCTTTCATCCTACCTCATAATCCCTATTTAACCATGTAATAAGTGCTGGAACGCTTCCCTACGTTTAAATCTGTCTTAAATCGCTACACGATTTGAGAACTCGAAAATACACAGCGTTACACATAAAATCTGTTCATCTATCGATATATTAAGAGCTCAACAGCTCAGACCTAAGTCAGTTTTTAAAAACGCACGCATTTCAGCTTGCTCGCATCTTCACTAATGGGATCTCGCACTCTTAGACGCCACATTTATCAGACACCGCGGAAATAAAACGGTAATATTGACTCACCGTGCTGTCCACGGCAGAACTTTGGTACCCTCCAAGCTGATGCTCCGCAGCTCGTATTTGGACCTGTGTCGAAGCGGCGAACCAGGCGCGGTGGTTGCGTGAAGAACGTTCCTCATGCTCTTCGAGTTGATCCCAGTGAGCGCGTGCCTTCTGCCGGACGTTCCCTCTCTTGTCGATTGATTCGCCGATCTCCTCAAGGAGCTCATCTTTCTTACTAAACACTTCTTACCCAAAGAGACTACTTTTACATTTTTCCCAGAGAACACAGTTCTTCGCGGAATCCTTTCAAACTCGCGGGCCAGTTGCAACCAGCTCGACGCCGCTCTTCGCCATTGAGTGCATCCTTCTTAAGGCACCGAAGAAGAGGAATCTTTCCCAAGGGATTAGATGGTTTAAAACAGTCGCGCACGTTTCCTTTTAACTTGAGACGAATCTGCGTTCAGAGGGCGCCTTGATTCTTCATTAATCCAACTCCTCCTCGAGCTTGTGGTTGATACTCTTCCGCCATTTCTCGGTACCGGCCGCGACAAACGACGAATGTAGCCGTACCCTCATCGTACGTTCGACCTGTGCCGAGGTTTTTGTCGTTGTTGGGCGGACAGACGACTGAACCGTCGGATGAACCGGCAACCATAAACGACGGCGCCACCTTTCAACCCCACCATCCAGCGTTGTTCGCCACCATAACTGGTCGCCAGCCTCGTACCACGTCAGCCCCACCATCCTGTCCCATCGATACCCTGATCATCGGACTCTTCCCCCGGCCGATACCCTCTTTCCAAGCTGCTCTGCTTCAGTGATCTTGGGGATCGATCCCCCGCGAAATCCGAGCGACGCTTCCCTGGCCACGTTAGCAGGTGATTCCAGCGTCGTGACCACGTTCAATTGAGCGGTACACACTACACACTACACACCGCCCTTTCTGCACGCCCTTCAGCTACTTAACACTGTACCCGGCGTCGACGTGTTTTCGCGCTGCACCCAGGGATCTCCATCCCGTGCACGGCTCTCGTGCGTCTTCTCGTCGATATTTTCTGCAAAGCATTCGATGTGTAGTCACTAGAAGGGTTAGAGCGAAGTCGTGAATTTGTGACAATCCCAACGTTTACAGCTTTGAGGTTTTTGGAACAAGAGGCCTGGAAACCAGACCTCCCCTCCCCAAAATGCCATACCATTTGTTCCGAAACCGCAAAGCTGTGAACTTTGGGACTAGCGCGGCTTTTACGACCTCGCTACATCTATTCTGGGTACAATACATATCGTCTTACAATTAGAGTCTCTGAATGTTTGCTTTGGAAATAAATCAAGCTGCACGTCAGCTTTGTACTTCGTAGTCTCGCGATCAGCGCTCCATCGCTTCTTCGATAGTAAAGTTTTTGAAAAATTTTTTAGTAATGGAAATTTTAGTTTCTGCTTTCTATATCAGATGCTCGTCAAAGTATTGCTAATGGGTTGGTGAGATACCATTTTTAAACGATTTTATTCAGCTTCCATCCTCTGTTTGTATGTTGGTTTGTTTCTATGGTTCAAATCCGGCAACTCAAATTTAACCCACTTCCAATTATCCAATTGTTTTGAAACTTTACAGGCGTGCGTAGTTTGGATGACACTACATTATTTAAAAAAAAAATTAACCTCCAGTGGGTGAAAAAATTACCGAGTTATCAATAAATATAACCCATAACCACAAATCCAAACGACTTGAAATCAGCCACTCGGGTTCGTTACGAAAACGACAAAAAACCGCTGCGTTCGGGACACTAGTCGCATTGCGATTGCCGAAAATACACCATTTATCGAGAAATGATCCGTCACGTATGTACGAATATTAAACAAAAAAAATACAACTTTGCGGGCGTTCGTAATATATCACCATCCAAATTGTAGTACAAGAAAATAATTATTTTTTAGTGACTTCAGCACTATAGCGTTTAAACAAATCGTTAAACTCTATACTGCAATGAAAGATATTTGCAAAGAAGTCCGAGCTGTGAAATGTAAATCCACAAACACTAAAAACTAGAAAATAAAAAATATATATAAAAAAAATTTGTGTTACACAATTTTATTAAAAATGCACTATAAAACCTAAAAAAGAATTCTTTTCTTGTACTACAATTCCGATGCTGTTTTTTTCACTTTAAATAAAATCGTGGAGCAGGATATATCATAACAGAATATGAATCAATTTAATAGAGAATCAAGCGTCGAAATAAATTTGTTGTGATATATCCTGTTCCACAATTTTATTCAAAGTAAAAAAAAACATCATCGAAATTGTAGTACAAGAAAATAATTTTTTAGTTTTTAATGCATTTTTAATAAATTCGTTTAATATCAATTTTTTATATATAATATCTTCAGTTCCTTTAACTCTCTCATTTTCTGAGAAAAACATTAGTTTATACGCGCTTCGAAGTGCATCGGCGACAAAACACGAATACAGATCATAGGATATAAAGTGTAAAAATTTGTTTCAAGGTTGGCGCTCTTGTCGGAGGAACATCGAACAACGATTTAAGTTCTAGAACTATGCTCCGCACCTTGGACCGAGAGTTTCACTTGTTTTCGACTGTGAAAATCAATAAAACTTTAACGCTGACAATGAATTTATTGGACGGACTGTGGGTAAAATAAGTGTTTTATCCTTCACACTGGATTTACTTAATTGACAAGTGGGTATTATGAACTGGCGCAGTATTTTTGGATGGAAACAACATTAAAATGCAGGAGTTCATGTGCATTAACAATTGTTAGAATATTAAATAATACTGATAAGCTTACAATTAGCAAAATTACTTTCGCAGAAATGGTTTCAAATATTTCTGAATCATGTAACGAATTTTATTAGAATTCAAGGGGTTCTTAAGTTGCGCAATAGCAGCTCAAGAAAAGTGTCCTGATATTACAACCAGCGAAACTAAGTTACGAGATCTACAGTAGATAATATGGCTTTTCAAATTGTATGTCACTTTACTCAAGTTACGATGTATTAAAATCAACCTTAAGCATTGAAGATTTCTAATGTAAAATTACCAGAAATGTTCAAATGATGTATGAAGAGAAACATTGCAAACAAACATACAGAACTGCTATTTTGTCAACACCTACACTCAATTTTCTCGCACTATAATATTGAATAAAAAATCAATTTATTTAATCGAACAAACCACGCAAACCAATATAAAATAAGAAATAGAAAACAAGTATCAGAAAATTCAAATACTATAATGTTGTACCTACTCTTTAGAAATCACCTTAATCTTCCACAAAATTCAACAAGCAACTTGGAAACCAAACATCGAAACTGGTTACAATTACATTTACATTAAATCCTCGTTATAGACCCGTTTTTACCATGCGTAGTACGCCCGGTGACTATCCCCACCATTTCTTGGAATGCTTCGGTCGAGAGTGAGAGAACGAAAGAGTCGACGGCAACTGCGTGTCAACTGTTTCGTTCCCTCTCGCTCGCTCTTCGGTTTTCTCACTCGCGGCATCGGCCGCGCGGAATAGTGTCCGCAACGCTTTGTACGCCCGGCGCCAGTCCCGTTCGTTGGGTTTAATACGAGTGTTTACTGTAAACCTATAATCCATCCAGAAAAGCGCTTCTCCAGACCATCACCTCCTTTTATCACGTTTTAAGAATTTGAATATCGACGTGCGTTTTTAATCGACGCGACGATCGGAGCTAATGTAATGCGCGCAAGGTCACTACGGGGCACGGAACCGAGGATTCGGTAAGGAGGACGCGCGCGTGATCGCGGAGCGAGCGTCGAGAGTTGTTCGTCGTCGACTGCCCGATTCAGGGCCAAGATTGGTTCCGCGAACGGTGAAAGCGCCGCACGGAAAAACGCATGCGTCGCGTCGCTCGAGCGGCTTCCAGAGGACTTTGTTTTTCGGGAAATGTAAGCGGGATGTAGCTCGTGTCCCTCTTCCCTTGTAAGGATCGATCATGGAACAGTTGCACCAAGTAGGTAGGTACTGATCACCATCGAGACTTGTTGACTCTATTGTAAGGTAAATGTCTCAATACCTGAACATACAAGGTACGACGGAAACACGTTTGAGAATTTTTCAGTTATATAAACCGACTTATATAAAAAAACAACATATAGTAGGATTGAATGATTTTGTAAAATATTGAAAATTCATAGTCCTTACAATGGCCCAATACCTGGACAGCTTAATTAGTATGTCCCAGTGCCCCAGAGTTGGGCAAAATGTAATCTAATTACAACTTACAAATTACGATTAAACTGTAATTATGTGGTTGATTGCACATTATTTTCTGTAATCGTTAATTTACGTCGTTGATAAAATTGTGGTCAACCACCTACCTACATTAACGATTACAGAAAATAATGTGTAATCAACTACACAATTACATTTTAATCGTAATTTTTAAGTTGTAATTAGATTACATTTTGCCCAATTCTGCAGTGTCCCGATGTTACTGTTCCATTACCTGGACACATGATGGGATGGTTTCTAGAGAAATTAAATAAAATAAAACAATACAATAGTTTTTTCTTTGGGCATATTTCTTCTGTATAAGTAATTTATTCAAATTAGTATACAAACTTGAGTAAAAAGAATCTATTAGTGAATGACTAATTTTCAATTTATGTGTATTCGTGTGTAACGCACCAATTTTACACGTGAATTAAATATTATTATTAAAACAGGATAACAAGAATACAAAGTAATAATTGTTAAGGTGTTAAATAATTATTTTATTATTGTGTCAACAGTAACGCGTACTTATTTCACAGTTTGCACACATGGTCAGGTTTAGGATCGTTCCGGGATTTCACAGTATCAGTAGATAGACACGCGAATAAAAAAGTAATTCGAACTTTAATTTTAAACTTCCCATCAAAAGATAATGCTACAAGGTACCATTTTTCTAAAACTGTATTAGTTGTACCAATATACTGAAACTTATTTATAATATTCGCTTAAGAAAAAGTAGAGACTGTTTAGAAAATCAGATCAGCGCAATATTACAATGGTGTAAACTGGAGAATTCAAGAACATTTATTTTTATTACGAGTATTACAAGGTTACTAAAAATATGTGTATGAATATATTTTATTAAATATTTGAGTAATTGAATAAAATAGTTCTTTTATGGATAAAGTGAATATTAAATGTAATAATCAATATTATTTGCACAAGAGTCCAAGTACTGGGTCGTGTCCAGGTACTGTGACATTTACCTTAGTTTCGCGGTTTCTTAATGGACTTCCACGCTGTGCGTAACTACGGCGCGATTTCACATCGACATTTTCTAGAAAGCATCGAAAGTATTGGCTAAAAGTTTCTGAATGTTTGCTTTCCAAACAAATCGGACTCGGAGTGCTCTCTGTGCTTTGCCAATTTAGCGATGACTGACAATGAGAGAAGTCGTCAAAGAATGAAAATTTCAATTTCTGTATTTTTTTATTATACTGCTGGACACTATTTTTTGCTGATCGGTACGTGAAAAGTTAAGTGAAATTCATCTGAAGTAAATAGTGTATCATTTGGTGTATCAAAGATGCAAATAAGACAGAGAAAGCATTTAAATACACGAAAATTACATACAAATTTAGAAAACTTATACCGAAGGCTAATTTATTTATTAGTTTATTCCTTTGAATATTCATTTGTTTACTAATTGATACATTTGAAAGAATACGTCATCTTCTTCTAACAAAGCATAGGTAATTTAAAATAATAAACTATATATAGTTTCATTATTTTAAACTATGTATAGTTTCATTATTTTAAATTACCCATTATATATCGATCATTTTACCTGTGACATTTGTAGACGTGCCTAAATAAAAGTTCTATGCTATTGTTAAATGTTGTTCACTAACATTATTAATTATTTAGACCTTAAAATTGACTGACTAAGTAGTTGGTCGGTACTGGACGGCAATTTTTCATTCTCTGCGAATTACAAGTTTTTTATTCCTGCGAATTATTAATCTTTATAATAAAATTTAAGAAAAAACGATTTGCCCCCTTATATTAAGCATCATTTGTACTACAAATTACTTTTTTGACCAACAGTAGTCCAAGTATTAGTACAAAAACTTAGAGTGGCCGATACTGCACGAATCTCCATTGTAGGTACTTACCTAGTTGTTCGTAGGAGCACTACCAATGAATTGGCGAGGTTGCCCTGGCAGGAATGAATATAAATTCGATCGCAGCTGGAGTAATCTCGATCATATGTGATGCACAAGTAGTCTGCGAAATTTGTGAATCATTCGAGTCATGTACAGTAGTACCTCAATTACCCGAACACCTGTTATCCGAACGTTCTAGTACCCGAAGGTTCTCTCATTCGCAGGTTGAATTATCCGAATTTTGTTGTCTGATTCGAACATTCTGCGATTCGATAGTTGTGCAATTTGAACATTCTACTTTACAGTACGTCCTACTACATTAACCCCATCGCGACCGTGAACGAGATATCTCGCTCCACGGTATGTGTCGTACGATGCCACGGACGAGTTATCCCGCGACACAATATTGGGATTCGCTACACTGCGATACGCTACCTGGTGACGAAAATCAGAATCTGAAAGAGTAGATCACAGGCTACGGTTGCATATAGAAAGTGTGGAAATAATTAATTTAAAATCTACATTTTATCTTGTGTGTGGTAAAATTTATGCTTATCAATTTTTCTACTAGAATTAATTTACTTAATATCTACTTCCAGTGACTGTAAAATTTCTTCACGTGGTATTGCAGATTACAACCGACCTACTCTCTTCTTAATAAATAAATTAATTTTTCTTCAAATTAAAATTATCTTGGTAAATAAACACGCGGGATATCTCGTCCGTGGCGCCGTGCGGACGACATAATGTCGCGGGATATCTCGTCTGTGGCATCGTACGAACGACATGATGTTGCGGGATAAATCGTCCGTGGCATCGTACGACAGATACCGTATAGGGAGTTATCTCGTCCACGGTCGCGAAGGGGTTAAATGTGTTTTCGTAGTTATGTGTTTTACTATCGAAACAGTATGAACGTAGTATGTGTACAGGTTGGGTCACCTGACATTATCATCTTGATTTATGTTAAAAATGGTTTCAAGGGGATATAAAATGGGTCAAAGACGCTTCGAAGATTTCAAGGTGTCCTTTGATTTCTTAAATGGGAACATAAGTATGTTTTTTTTTTACAGCAGCATTGTGGTACATTTTATTTAGAACAGATTACAGTATTGTCTCCCTATAGGCTCGGTTAGGTGCACACGATGTGGGCTTTTCGCTATCCCCACCACTTCTGTCTCACTCTTGTCCGGCGAAGGCGAGAGCGAGATGGAACGAGAGCGAGCGAGGACGGTACGAGACAGATGACGCGTTGATATTTTGCCTCGCTTCGTCTTTCGGACGCCTGACACTCCGTACTTTGCATCCACGCCCGCCGCGCACGCAAAGCGTTCCATCTCGCTCCCCCTTCGGCCAGAAAGAAGCGAGAAACGATAACTCGGAATTAGGACTCTTGTCTCCATGAGGGCTCATCGCCGTTCCCGACCAGCGAGCTCTCAGGGAGACAATACTGCAATTGTTCTATAACAAGCGATAGGAATACTATTCGTACTACTTTTGGATGAAGTGATTGCACGCGTTAACACCTTATAAGTATGTAATGGCGTCAAAGAGGAACCGCGTAGTATTAACTGTTGGAACGGAACAGGTTACACTTCAGAAGCTAGGAAATTAGGACAAAAATGAGAAAAAAAATCAATTTTTCGTTCCACAATTTTAATACTTCTCTTCGCGTTTAGACCATTAAAAAACGTTATTTAAAAAGAAAGTTATCTCCTTCTCGGAAAGATCTCCCGTGCGTATCGTCATAAAATATTCGACAAAACAATTCTACAGCTGCGTTCTCCAATGCGTACGAATCCCCTCTGCATGAAGGCAGAGCCGGAAGTCATCCTCCGTCGCTGGAGGGCCGAGCTTACGACGTTGTTTCACGCGCATCGCAAGTGGCACAGATTTGTTTCGTGCTCGATAAGATCCTTTCTGTTAAACCGAAGTCCTCCTCAGGCAAGCTCCGTTTCAATGTTGTCCCGTTTGTGGCTCGTGGGACGCGTCGTATATGTGTACAATAGTCGACAATCTAGCTCATTCACGTACACGATCGATATATCGCTCTGGATCGTCACGTACACGACGCGTTGCAAACTCTGAGAGGATTAAGTACGTGTTCGTAGGAGGAAGTTCTAGCTATTGTTTCAAGCGTATAACCCAGCACCGTATGTTTCGTTACCTACTTAGACAGACTATTATCGCAGCGGCGGTGCCACGGGATCGATTATTTAACACTTTCGCTGTCTTCGTTGTTTCCCGTTGGCCCTGGTGCCCTTTCTGGCGTTGGCGGCTTCGAAGCGTCCCCACTGTGGATGACATAATTCGCGATACGAAGATGGAGGCGAGCGAACGTCAAGTGTGCAGATGAGTAATTGGGCATTGGGGAATATAGAGAAGGGGTGTGGTAGGGGAATGCGGGATGGGATACAGGGTAGGAGACACACAGGAGATTATAGAGTAGAGGGCATAACAGGGCAGTGAACAAGAGGATATGAAGCAGGGGGAATATAGAAAAATTGATTGTACACGATAAAGTAGGAGGGATATAGAGGAATATAGAGTAGAGGAGATGTCAGGGGAACGAAGAATGGGAATATAAGAGAGTAGAGTATAGAATATAGAGTAGGGGGGGTACAGAAAATTATAGAAAGGGTGTGGTAGAGGAATGAGATATAGTGATCCTCTAGAGAGTGATCGGAACAACCTGTATCGTCCCTGATTGGTTGCCGCCATTTGTTGCAAAAGCGGAAGTAGACAGAGAAAGAAACTGTAGAAAAGAAAGAGGCAGAAATACGGATAGAAAGAGATAGATAAACAATCAACTTGGAAAGCAGACGATTTAATGAATGTTTAGGTTATGTTATTTCGGGGTTTGCTCCCAAATTGCACAAATAGCTGCGGTTATACCGATCACTCCTTAGAGGATTACTAATGAGATATAGTATAGAAGGAATATAGGTGAATAGAGAGGGAACAGAGGCATACAGTACTTACAATACGTGTGGAATATAATTCAGTGTAGGAAGGATATTGGAAAATGTAGTACATATAACGTAAAGGAAATGCGGGAGTTATAGAGCAATGCAGAATAAAACTTGTTGGATTAACGTGACCCCGGTTTGGAAAGATGGGCACAGGCCAAGGCCCTGAAATTTCAAAACAAGGGATCCGAAAAACTTTCGCACAGCGAACGTGTTAAACATAATCTCTCAAAAAGGTGGCCTCCAACGATCCACAGAGATCCTTAAAAGTACTTAGTTGGCGTCGATCGTTAGAAAAGCGAATTTCTTGTGTGGTTATATTGAAAACTTACTCCTCAACTTTCCGTCGAGTTAATATCTAAACGAGTCGATTACAGTAAATTCGTTTATCGCCAGACTCTACAGTCCCACTCGTTCGTTCTTAGTCGACTCCCCTTCCCCAATTACTAACGCTCGACCTCTCCTGCTGAATTTCGAGTAGCGAGTGGAGAGAATGGCTCAGAGAACAACCCCTCAACGCGTCGACTGTCGCTGGGTCTGATAGTCTCGGGTAATTCTTGCAAAAAGCAAAAGGAAAAAAAAAGAAACTGCTCACAATCAGTGGGATCCGACAGGATCGAAGAAGACCATACAAGATAACAACAGTCGACGCGCAGAGTGGCAAACGCGCGAACTAAAACCGAAAACAGTTGGACGTACGTCCAAAGAAGTATCTGCCAAGCACGAAGGAGAACTGGCAGTGAACAGTTACTCGTCCTTTATATCAGGCAGTGACACAGATGATCAGAGACCTGGACGTCATCCCCGATTCAGATCATGTTTTTAAGAAAGAAAGAGGAAGAACAGGCCAATGATTGAGGACTGATACAAGTTCTGTCTCGATCATAGAGAACAGATCACGGACGAAGGACATAGAGACGGAATTAAGACGTCGCTGAATCAAAAGCCGCCGCTCAGATCTGCATTTCCGGTTCCGAATCGTCGTGGAACCAGTTCGAGGCCCTCTGGCTCTCCGTCACGCGCACGCTGTTCAGCTCCCTCTCCACGTATCGACTGGATCTGGTAGTAGAGGACCCGGCCCCCTGTCTACGATCATCGAACGAGGCTAGAACCTCCAGACGATCGTTCCTCCTGACGACTCTGGGCGTCGTTTCGACGGAGCTGGTCCCTTCCTCTGTCGCCCAAGGCGGCAGATCCATCATGCCCGACGGTATACCCCAATGCTCCGTGAACTCTGAGCCGCTTCTTGCCAAGCTGGGTTGGCTGAGAGACCTTACCAACGAGTCGGCCCCTTCGAAGGAGCTCAGACTCGTGAGATCGTCCGCCCTGGCGAAGTCTCGCACCGTCATCTCCGACATGGACCTCACGTCCACCTCACTGCTGCCCCCTGCACCTCTGTGGCTTGATCCCAGGCGGCGCAACCGGCTCTGCTGTCCCATCATGGCCGTCGACTGCGACATCTGAAGCCTGTGGCCCTGGCTAGTGCTGCCCCCATCGCTCTCGTACTCGTACAAAGTGGGCAAGGAGGACCTCCTGGATCTGGTATCCCACTCCGATGACTTAGACCGCTTGTATCTTTGCCCGTGGTTTTTTCCATGGGTCGAGGAGCTAGTGGAGCCTGGATGGGTGGAGGGACCCAGGATCCGGATGATCACGTCCCATTTCGCTGGGGGGAACAGTTTCGTGTATCTCGCGTCCTTGCGTATAAGTTCGTAGTCCTCCCTCACCACTGCTTCCGTCAGCAGGGTTCTAAGCGTGCTGTCCGTCGTGATGATCTCTCGCCATCTCGTACGCTCCTCGTCCGTCAGCTCGGACGCGTAACGGGGGTCCAGCACGCGGGACAACCTGGTGAACCAGTTTGCGTCGGTCTCGTCGATCGATCGACGGGTCGACGGCGGTGGTCTGCAGGGTATCTCGGCTCTGGCCGTGTAGGTCGGCTCTATGTTCACGTCGGGCTCCTCGTCGACGGTTACGTCCGTTTGATTCCCAGTTGGCTCGTTCGTGATGGTTAGGTTCGAGGTGGAGCTGACGTCGGAGAAGTTCTCCCATTCCGGCGGAGGAGGGGGTAGGTTCTCCTGAGGATAGTTCCTGATAGTGACGTCCCACTTGGGATCTGGAGGCGGCGGTTGGGGCTTAGCTCTGTACTCGGTCACCTGGCGACGGTGGCGCTCTATGTCCTCGATAGTCTTCTTCTCGGTGACCGTCTTCAGAAACACGTCGTCCACTTCGTGGGTGGTGATTTCCGGTCGTCTTGGGGCGACCACCTGGGGCTCCACGAGCGGCTCGGTCACCTCCTCGCTGTACAGACGGTGCTCACGATGTTGCACGGCCGTGTGAGTGGTGGTAGTGGTGGGAACAATTGGCGGAGGAGGGGGCGGAGTTGGCGCTAGGATATTGGCTACCCTGTACTTGGCATGCGTGTGATCAGTGACCTCTGTGAGGGAGCGCGTATCAGTTAGCTCGGTGTTCAACGAGGTCAGGGACCTGGGTCTGCGGATCTCATGGTGCTGAAGGGGCGCCTGTTCGACTGGACAAGGCGAGGGAATTCGTTCTTGAAGCAAACTAGTACTGATTGTCTCTCTTTCAGCTTGTTTCCTGAGGATTCTCGAGTAGACTGGTGGAGTTTGCTGTCGGGAGATCGTGGACGTGGACGAGGCCCCTCCTGGGGGGCCGTGCAGCTCTGGAACGTAGGAGAAGGTGGTCATCCTGGCAGGTGGGCTCTCCAGACTGCGAGTGAGGCTGGACTCTTCTTTCTCGAGGATGGTGGTCAGGTTTCTTTCCAAGGCGACGCTCGCCACGTCGGATTCTGAGGGCAGGGGGCTGACAGGGATCGGTGGAGCCCTCTTCACCCTCATCTGCACGTCGAACTTGGGTTCGATCGGCATCCCGACCATGTGACGCGAAATGCCGGACCTCGAAGCGTTCGCTGCCATCATTGATGACGTTTCCACTTCGGCGACGACTGTTTCCGAGTAGAGGGAACTACCTGCCCGCGTTTCCTGTCGTTGATGAGTCTCGTGGTGGACGAACGCTTTGTTGTCGTAGGACCCAGCTGAAGAGACTGGCAGCGAGGGCTCTTCGTCCACCTGTGAATGACGATTCGGTGTTTAAATGAATAAAGCTATTCTAACGATACAAAGTAAAATGGCTCAAGATACTCTAGTGTTGCAGAGAGAATTGATTTGGGAGATTTCTTATCCGCACAGGGCTCTTCCGTTCACTACGTTCACTACCTTTTTGAACAAGTGATATGCAGTTAATAATCCTTTTCCTTATACATTATAAGGATAAGTCACACGCCTGGTGACGATTACATTTCCTATACTTGAGCAGATGACGTTACGAGAATGGAATCAAGAAAGGAGATAAGTTAATTTAGTTTTTAATAAACCATTAACTAATAATTAGTGAATCTATTACTGGCTTCTATGAATCTTTAAGTTGGTACATAGAGTCTTGAGGAAAAGGGTAAAGGTGGGATTTCCTATACGGATCCGGACGCACACGCTCAACACACGCGTCCAGACGTATACGCACGCGTCCAGACGTATACACACGCGTCCAACACGCGTTCGAACGCGTATAAGAAATTCCTCCTTAAGGCAAGGAAGTAAGATATTCTGACGAGGTGTTTTGTATCCCTGATCCTGCATCCCCCAGGCTACGATCTGCCGGCAATGACTGGGTCTTTTTGGATCCAAGCGTGACATTGCCAAGTAGGTACTTTACAAGGGAACACCGCGATCACGCACTCACCGATTGGAACACAACTTTGTGGGTTTATAGAGTGACTCGAGACAAGAACAACGGTATGTTTCATTCATGCCTTATCGCCCTATGAGCGTGTGAAAACTATCCTCAAAGTCAAAAATACTCCCACTTTTTCGCGTATAACTCCTGAAGTAGAAGAGGCATACAAAAATTTCAAACAAAAGTTTAACGATACGATAAACGCTGGAAACTTGCGTTAAACAAAATTTTGAAAAAAAAAAGTTTTTTTTCGGTATGTATTGTCTTCCAAACTCTTTTCAAAAATTTGTCGACACAAGTTTGCAGCGCTTATTGTACCATTAAACTTTTGTTTAAAACAATTTTTCTGTCTCCTGTACTTTAGGAGTTATGTGCGAAAATGTGGGAGTGCCTATTTGACTCTGAGGGTAGCTTTCATACCATTAAAGGGCGCTAGGGCACGAATGAAACACACCGTTGTGCTTGTCTTGAGTCACTCTATAAACCTACAAAGTTGCGGTCCAATCGGGGAGTGCGGGTTCGCGATATTCCCTTGTCAGAAAAAGAAAGCTATTTAAAATCCATGTTGTAGGATAGTTACTGCGGGTCTAAATGGATCCAAGTACCGATTCCTGTGTGGTCCCCTGAACTGTCCGAGGGTAAAGTAGCTTCAACTCACGCCATTTTTCTTCTGAAGAGATTCTCGAATTCCTAACAAGGTGAAACCATAGATTCTGACTTACCTCGGAGCTCTCGCTGGGATAATCGCTGGGCAACGAGTGATCAATCATCGGGTTGGCGTCGCTGCCTGTAGTGGACGGTGGCGCGTGCAGCAGCGCATGGGCTCGAGGTATCTTCAAACCCTCGAACATGGTAATGTTGCTTAATGAGGAGGTGGACAGCTTCGTTATCTCGGAGCCCGAGCCGCTTCCGAACGGATGACGATGTATCACGCGGACGTTTCTGCGTTTCAGACACATGTACGAGCATCCCAGGCCCAGCAGCAGCAGCGAGAGGAACAGAATCGCGCAGATGATAAGGAGGATCTGGAATCCCTTCAGCGGGGGCTCGGGAAACGGAGCTGGCGTCAGCGTTGCCAATCTGTGGTAGACGAGATTCAGAGTCATTAGTCGCATGTACTTTACAAAAAAATGGGGGATCTGGTGAACATTGATTTTGAGTTATTATTAGGCGTAAGTATCTTACAAGAAAGGGGGATTCGCTGGACTACAAAGAGTGACCCAAAAATGGGGCCCATTTTAGTCTCTTTTTGGTCCCACGATTTTGGAACTGAATTTTTTGTCAAATGATAACTTATGGTGAGACATCTATCACAACAAATTTTCAAGTGGAGGTGACAATTAGTTTCTGAGATATGGGAGGTCAAAGAAGTGAACATTCGTTAACGCATCAGCTCATACGCTTTGATGTACGAACTTCTATGCCAGTCCGAGAATTTAAACAATTATTTCCAGGGGTTTTGCTGACTGCTAATAACGAATTTGAACTTAGATTTTCAAAATTCACAAATAAAAATCAAAATTAAGAAATATAAATGTCTGTGTAATGGGTGCTTTTTTAATATATCGCCCACGAATTCAAATTCAAATTCGTTGTTAACAGTCAACAAAACCCCTGGAATTAGTTATTTAATGCTCGGACTGACATAGAAGTTCGTACATCGAAGCGCATGGGCTGTCGCGTTAACGAATTTTCACTTCTTGACCTTCCATATCTGAGAAACTAATTGTTACCTCAACTCAAAATTTCCTGTAATTGGTGTCTCATCATAAGGTATCGTTTTGCATAAAATTCAGTTCCAAAATTGTGGGACCAAAAAAGGGCTATTTCTTGGGTCACTCTTTGTAGTTAACGTTAGGTGCAAGTGTTTCACAGAAAAGTGGAAGTTGGTTCAACTAAAGATTTGGGATTAGCATTGGGCATATTTCATAGAAATTGGGTGATGGTGGCATTCTTCAAGTCAACATGTTTTTAATTAAATATTACTACATTTTTTAACATAAGAGCTTTGTGCATACATTTTACGGCTTCGCTAGTTTTCTCAGTTTTATGTTTCAAGTCTCATAACGATTCGTTAATACTTACTCAAGTTATCGTAATTTATGTTTAAAAAGATATTGACTTTGGTGAAAGAAATTTTTTTCTTTATAATTTTTATCTTGAAGACTAATGATTCGATTAAAAAACTGTAAATAGAAAAAAATGTGTGCCATGACAAGCATTACAATACTTTTTTTTTTTCAAAATCTAGATTAATAAAATTTAATTTTGCAATTTTTCTTAGCACTTGGACAATACTTTTTCGCATTTTCGAGCACTCAGTAGTCTCCTTATTGCATCCAAGCCTTCAATTCTGGTTGTCCGTATTTCTATTTTTCCCGACTCTGGGTTGATCATATAGCAGACCGATTAGGATTTTCGGTCGACCGTATTGCTGACCGATCAAGACTTTCGATCGACTGTAAGTCTGAGAGAAATTCTCTCTTGAGTTTCGGTCGAGAGAAAACTCCTGACCGCCCGTCGCTCACCAGTTTTGGTCGAGAGAACCGTAAATATTTCACAGAGAACCATACATGTATTGGTCGTCTC
This sequence comes from Andrena marginata, assembly GCA_963932335.1. NCBI lineage: Eukaryota > Metazoa > Arthropoda > Insecta > Hymenoptera > Andrenidae > Andrena > Andrena marginata. The sequence continues at coordinate 41,929,554 of OZ010660.1, forward strand.
GTTGACCGTGACTGCGATCTTAATCGAAATTATATCGGTCTCGACTTCTTGTCGGACACTGTTCTTAAGTAAGATAAAACATTTGAGAAAGCAACGTTTTCCTACAATATACTCACATTCCAAGTGGAGGAGAAGGTGGAACAGGCGCCACAGGCGGAGGGTATCTGCAAACTATCGTGATAACTTCGTCGCCGTCCATTTCAAGGCCAGGATGAAAACGAACTACAACGTTATTGGTGAACACGCGTTGAGGATCTTGTCTCGTACCGCACCCTAGAACGTCACCAACCAATCTGTTCATTAAACACCTCTAACTACTCCAAAATACCATTTCAACTACAATTAGGTATCCACTATCTTTGCGCATCCTTAGAACCCTAAAATCTCGATCGAAGAAACCTTCACGACATTCACAGGCTATGTACAGGGAGTTAAAAAGTGATGGTCACTGCTTTCAGGAGTGAATCTACACCTGGACCAGTGGAAATTTGTAAAAAGAACTTGCTGCAAAATTGTGGTATAAACATACCATTGAAAATTAATGTTATTTTTTTTAACAAAGTCAAATTTTCTTTTCGTCGACGCAGTCGTCACGAATCGTTCATGTTGTAAACGTTTCAGTCCCATCAGTCTCTTCAAAGAATTGGACTTACCTATAAAGCCCTCCGCACTAAAACACACTTGGTATACATTTTCGATTAATACGAGTAAAGTGCACTAAATGGCTAAAATACCCACTAACATAACAAATGCTTAAGGCTGAATACACACAAATATATAGGATAAGTCCGGGAGAGTTCGACCACCGGGAGAGTCCGGCCAGTGTTGATATTTTAAGACTGACGCAAGATAGGACACTGTGTGTCATTCACATAAAAGAAATGAAGGCGCTTGTTGTTTATCTCACATTGACCATTGTCACAAATCCATACTTGAATTATAAGATACAGTTAAGACTTTATGCGAAGCTGAAAGTTTTTAGACCAAGTTACAGTGGTGGTGATATTTGAAAAGCAGATAAGTTTATTTACAGTCTTCCGATATTGGGGATATAATATGCATATAACTACAGTGTAACGCCTACAATACGTATGTATTCGTTTTTAAATTTTTGTTGATAAGGAGGTCGATCGCTCCCTTGATTACCCGTAGTGGGTGGACGGTCTAACCCCGACCAGTTGCAGTGCCAATGTTTTTCGTTGAAGATTAAAATAAATATTTGAAATTATCGCACACTATAATTTATATATACTCTAAATTGCTTGGGCTTTGCTTTAATCTGCATAAAACGACAAAAAAGTGAAAAACAACGATGTACAATTTCTTTTCCAAAATGTGGTCGAACTCTCCCGGACTAACAATACATACGCACACGTAACCGTTTAAAACAGATCCAAGCGGAGCGAAGTAGAGAAACCCTTCAAAATGATATGGAGAATCTATGTAGTAGAGACCACAGACAATATTATTTCCTGCGTGGGTTTCTATGTATTTCTGCAGGCTTCTAGAGGTGTCGTAAAAGCTTGGAACCTTCGGTCGTTCGAGGCGAACGGATCGTAAATCCCGATGAGGGGCGCTCACCTTTCAGAGGTAGTTCCAATTTAGCGTTAGTTGAGCCGCGTCCCTTGAATATGCACGCGCTGTTACGATCGAAATCGGCGTAGGCGACACCGTAAAACGGCTCCTCGAACTTCAGCTCGACCTGCATGCTACCCTGGCTGCAGTTCAGGTAGGCCTTGGTACGGTTCAGGAATATCATAGACGAGATGTCGTCCAGCTTGGTCACCTTGCCGTCGAGCACCGTGCTCGGTGGCAAACCGGGTTGGTACTCGATGCTGTTCCCTTGCGAAGCATAGTTGCTCTGCGATAACGCTAGTGGAAGCGCTGTCGAGAGCACCACCAACCACCCTGGCAGCATCTGAAATCATCGAGATGATTCTCAGCGAAAAAAGGAACATACGAAAAGCGTTTCAAGTGAATCAGGACAAATTGCACGTTGATACGAGGCTTCTGGACCAGTTTTGTGATTCCGTTTTGGAAGTAATTTTATTTCGCACTGTGATTCCCTTGTTTAACTCTTTGGGGACGATGAAAGCATTATGTATACTATGTGTTCAAATCAATGGAGACAGGCAGGCCCGTTTCTAGCGGGGGTGCAGAAGGTGCCCCATTATACAGGGTCATCATTTAATCTTGCAACCCGCGGGAGTGCGAACAGGTAAAATGGCAATAGTGCACTGTGGGACGAGAATGTTTTATTTATTCGGACATTGGCCAAAATTTGAAGTGTCGAAATTCTGTTCTATAGGTTCATTAAATTTTTATTAAGTGTTTGTAGCATTATAAAACACAAAGAAATAAACTTTATATTCACATTAGGTTCGATCCTATTGTATATGAATCTGACCTGTATGAAAATTTCAGTCTTTTTGTCTTTCAGTTGCTCCATTTTAAACAATTATTGCCTAAATCCTATTACTTCATACGTTCTCAATATTTTGTACAAAAAGCATTCTGAATTAACTTGAATTTCATCACTAAACAACTGTATAAAATAAACATGCGTTGCAGTCAATACTATAATAATTCAACTAGTGATTTACAGTTTTATTCAAAGTCACCCAAGGTCTAAAATACCCGAATTTAATCCTTTAATGGTAAGGTTTTAAAAAGTTGAAAAATCACCTGCTACTAGCTGCGATTAATAAAATAAATCTATTTTACAGTTCACGAGTTATAACACAAAATTGGAAAATAACCGGATTTTCAGGGATGAATTACACGCGCTTAGAGTGAATTTGGGTAGCAAACAAAAAATGCGTTGTAATCAGGACGAACTTCCCTACATATTCACAAAGTTTCAGAATTTTTTTTAATATTCCCTCGTTATTTGTAGAAAGCCCAGAAGGATTGCAATTTTTTTTAAATCTCAGTTATTCTATTTAACATGAATTGAAGTTGTGCAAATTTTTACAATGAAACTCCAAATCGTTTGGAAGTAATTGCCAGGTCCAGTTATTGTCCTTAAGTCGTTCCACTGTGCAGCGCCTCCCGGACGCATTCCACTACAACCATGCACTGGCCCGGCGTTCGGACTCCGAACTTCGGAGTGCTGCCAGCGATCGCTGGACAACAGTGATGCCCGAGCTTCGAGAATTTTAGTATTGTCTCTTTCAAATTAACGTCGCGAAGAGCTATTCGAAATTTCCCGGTTCAGGTAAGCAAGCCGCGCGCTCCGCTTTTATGATCGGTTTACCACTCGCACTCCAGATTACTGTAATAAGGTTTGAAAACAATGTCGACTGGTCTCGTACCCGTCTCAATTTCAAATTTTTTAGCTACAACAGGGTTGTCCGCGGTGCTATACCAATGTACCGAGAGATTTTTCGCAACCTGCGTGTAACAGCCACAATAATGGCGCATCGTTCCAAAAAATAACATTAACGGAAGCCGGTATTAGGCGTGGCGTTGAGTGGCTAAAATGTTAAAACAATCAGACACAAAAATTCTAGAAACAAAATTCAAACATCGCTACAATTAAAGACACATTAGTTAACCCTTACGTTCAATTTATGCATGCACTGCGTTAAGGATAAAATCATAAAAAAGAAAATCAGAACAATAGATTCTGAGGTCTGCAGAACTAACACATAATTGAATAAAAATTTAATTTCTCAATTTATGAAAGTAGTGATACCGAAACAAGTAGCCTATTGTTTATCAACGGTATGAATTTTAAAAAGAACATTAAATACAATATCGAAGAAACAGTTTGCAAAAGCTTTCTACAACAATTATGCTGAAAAAATTGATAAAAGAAAAATTAAGTAAACGTAAAATATGTTAAATTGTCCGTCATTAAGAGGTAATAATTTTTCCTCATTTTTCGGCACAAATTGCATTCTGATATCTTTTATAGTTCAAAAGTTATATTAAAAAGGCCTCGAATTCTTCAACCCGGGCCGGGAAAATCTGAACAGCGCTTTGCGAAATTAATTTGAAAGAGACCATCCTAAAATTTTCGAAGCTCGGGCATTACTGCTGTCCAACGGTCGCAGGCAGCTCTCCGAACACCGGACCGATGCATGGTTGTAGTGGAATGCTTCCGTGAGGCGCTGTTGCCATTTTACCTGTTCGCGCGAGCGCGGGTTGCAAGATTAAATGATGACTAATAAGAATAATAATCGAAACACTTTTGCATGATAACTGTTTAAAACTATGTAGGTGTACATAGATATAAAAATAAACTCTGTATATGAAATTCTTAATTAAAGAATATTAAATTAATAAGAGCGGCAATATTGTTTTTGCAACCTAGGCGGCCAACACCCAGGAACAGCCCTGCAGGCAGGCATTGCGCGTAACGCCGATGAGCATTTAGTGAGTATAGTGCACAAATGAGACTGAAGGATTTTCGCACACGATCTACGACTAAGCGTTTCAAATTTCGTACCCAAAGAGTTGAACGATCGAGCAAGATACAGGAAGGAATGATTGATTTGTATGATCAGAGGGTTAGAGAGAAGCAACGTGCAAGGGAGTGGGGACCGTCTATGGTCAGACGCACCTTGCGAACAAATATGACTGAAGCTATGCATGTACAACGTACATACGTGCATCTTAGAGCATATACTACTGGAGGTCTCATTGCCTTATGTTTCCTGTCCTAGAAAATGCTGCCAACATCACGCGAGAAAGAAAGACATGTGCGAAATGGTGCGAGAGAGAGAGAGAGAGAGAGAGAAGTATAGAATCCTAATCGACCGTAATCAACATCTCGCACGATATCGGAGAAGATATCGATTACGGTCGATTAAGAATCTATACTTCTCTCGCTCGCACCAGTTCGCACATGTCTTTCTTTTTCGCATGATATCGGCGCATGCGCATTACGGTCGATTGGGACTCTATACTTCTCTCGCTCGCACATGTCTTTCTCTCTCGCACCATGTTGGCGACAGTTTCAAGCTCTCAATAAGACCTCCATATCTATATGCTCTAAGACGTGCATACCTATATTTACGTACTTATGCAGTTGTAACTCTTCAACTTTTATGCATCGCTTTAAAAATTGTTTCAAGAAAATGTTATCCCTATTGATCGGCTCTATAGAATGGACGGGAAAGTTTGCGGTAATATTGTTTAAACTTTATGAATTATTTTAAAGTGTTTGAAAATTCTACGGATGCTTGACGATAATATTGTAATTGTCCAAGTAAAACGGTTTCCTTCAATTTTCATTCATGAAAGTGGTGCGACAAGAATATACAAATGTGAACACAATCTTCATTCATACGATGATTCATGGTTAACTACACCTTTGAACAGACGCATCTTTGCTCAGTGTAAATATAGTTTGCTTGTCGGACTATATGAGAAAAGTAAAGTGTACCTACGAAACAATAATATTTGCACATGAAGTATTATTACTATAGAAAATAGTCGTACTGTTTCTGCTTTTACGTGGAAAAAGTAGAGGTTCCATATTTCTCGTTGAAATATACAAAAGTCAAAAAAAAAAAAACTCAAGTTGTTTGGACTTTAAGGATTTATAGGATTTTAAAAGTATCCACATACTTTTGTCCCCCACTGTATATATAGTCGTAACTTCATTTAACAATAACTAAATCCAAAATATCATAGTATCACGTTCAAAGTCACTTTTCTCGAAAACTAATCGACCAATGGGAGAAATCTCCTACCCTGTTCCCAGTTGCACCTCAATTTATCGAACACTTTGTATAATCCTCCTTAATATGCAACTTTCGCATTAGAGCAGCAGTAACACACCTTTATACTTTACCCGCGAATGCAGATGATCTGAACGGTAAAAGACGTAAACAGCTTTCTGTCGTTCCGTATCATTTTACTAAGAGGGTTAACTTAAAAGGGTCATGGAAGGGTTATTGACCTAACCACCCTTTTGCTGTGTATCATGAAGCTTTGTGGCGGTAACGCTTAGAAATATGGCATTGGTGATAAAATAAAAGGGAAATCTTGGGACGGTAGCCTGCCCAGATGGACCAGGCAAGCCGAGGGATCCGCGAAGGAGCGAGGTTCGCCGAAAGGATCGAATTCCTTCTTCCGCTTCGCGTGCCAGCGGAGGTCAGAACGACACTATTAGCTTCGCGATGGAAACGTTGCGCAATGCACGACGCGACGCGATGCGGCGCCGCGATACTTGCTGGCTTTATCCCGAAAGCCTGCTTCGGAGCTCTCCACGCGTTGCAGGACCGCGAAGGAAAGTTCTGGCACGCTTCGATGCCCCCGCACCGTTACATGCCGCTGTAATGCTCCCCTTTACACAGAGCCACTAACGAACCGGTATCGCTCGAGGTTTCAGCTATTCGCTGCGCCCTCCTCCGGTTAGCTATGATTCCATCGGGCTGGCTTTTGTTTGTGGGACGAATTGTTAATTGGTGGTGGCTCGAGAGATCGGGCGGGGTTGAGGAATTAAATGTAGTGCAGCTGGAATACGGAAAGTAGCGGCGGCGAAGATGATGGGGGATAAAAAAGGAAGGTTTTCGGAAATTTTTACCAGCTTTAACACTTAGTTTAAGTGAAGGGTATGTACAGTAATACCTCGCGCTACGTTACGTCTGAAGCGATACCACGCTATTACGTGATCGATAAAAACCAAAATTTATAATGCTACTTGGTGTATCGTTACGTCAAAGGGAAGAAAACACTTCACTTCTTTTCTTAAGTTCCGATTCACTTAGACCCTCGTGTTTTGCAACTTTTATAATATGTATCCACTTAACAGCGTTCACTTTCAGGACTATTCCGGTTTCAAACATACGCAAGTATGGAAAACGTACATACTGCCGTTCAATAAGTATTAGGGCACCTGTTGCATTCGCACTAAATGTAATATTCTCCCTGCTTTTGTCTTCTGGTTTTAATTTGAAATGCAAAATAAAGTAAAATTCGCGAGAGTTCTTCAATAAACATTCAACGTTTTTCCACAATTATTCCACACAGAGTGGGTGCCCTAATACTTGTGAACTGGCTGTATATGTGTGAGAATTGTCTGGCGTGTGCCACGATGAAAGTTTGCCAGTAACTTACGTTCATCGTTGAAGCCGCTGAAACGTCTCGGATCTCTTCCCCGTTGTCCCTCGATCCAGCCAGGCTATGACAATCGCATGCCTGTGATCTGCGAACAAAAGGAAAAGGAAGGATTCAATTTGCTTCCTCGATCCTATTATCCTTTCTTTCCTTTTTCCTATTTGCGAGTCGCTGGATGATTTAACGAGACAGAGGATGACGCTGCGCCGACCTCGGCCACTTCCGGTCCCGCGTACGCTCTCTTCTCACGGAGACCTCGACCGATTCTTTCGGATCGGCATGACTCGCGCTTTGATGACAACAATCGAGCGATGACGTTTCGAGAGAGGAAACGGAAGCTTTGAGGACGAAACGAGGAAGCTATTAGGTCGACGATGCTTTTATTGGCCTGCTTAAGGGGACTAGGTAGTCGAAAAATCAATTTTTTATTGCATTTTCCGAAAGTACTATTTTAATTTTCTGAATAAAATGTGGCGTAGTTTATAATAAAATTCGCAAAATTGTAGTTTTTCTCGAATCATTTTTTCTTTTGGTGTTTTCCTGATTGCGAACGAATGGAAGTTCAGATCGACTTGAAAAAATTGCAGGATCTGTAAAATATGTGCCGTTTCCCGTCAAACCTCTGATATGGTCCGTAAAAATTCGAGATTTTCATCAAAAAATTAAGAAGACACCGGATTTTAGTAGCGCATAAACAAGAACGAATTGTTTTCGGAAAAAGCATTAATTTATATTACGCAAAAATCAATTAATCAATCGGTACTGCTACACTGGTTCGAAGAAGTGGTGGGGATAACTGTGATGCAGCACTGGTTACTGGTTCGGATAATTTGTGAGATAGTAAGTTTGTGAGATATTCAAGGCAATATATGGTGAACGTTCGACCCCCAACGTTTAGGGCTGTTGTCACCCGTTCAACATGGAAGATTGCCGATAAAAAAATTATATGTAAGTCGAATATTTTATCATAAACAATTCTTTTGAAATATTTCTGCTATGGGAAAGTTTGTGTTGTAGAAGGAAACAGCAGAAAAATGGTTTAAACGCTTGAAGAAATGCAATTCTGGCATAAATGGCGATCCACGCTGTGGAGAACTTTATTTAAAAAAAATTATTTTCAACTGCTCGGACATTAGAAGGAGGTGGTGAACGTTGGTGGAGGATACGTTTGAGCGGTACTAAATTTAAATTTCTTGGAGAACCCAATATTACTTGGGAATCGTGATGCCCCTCGAGGGGGCCTTAATTCGAACAATGGATGTCGCTTGGAGATCCCCGAGGAGGATTTGGAAATGATAAGATGGGAAGAAGAGAGAAGAATACGGCAAAAGTGGGACAGATATGTATGTAGAAGATTTCGCTCGAGTGATGTAAGTAGTAGATACGCATGTGGAAAGTGAGAAGAGAAACGCGGATATTGAAAAGTTTTGGAGAAGTTCTTAAGACTTCGACCGTTGAAGAAACTACTGTTGAAACTTTCGAGGTTACTCGCAGGCTGTACAGAAATTTTTGTATGAAAATAGTGGTGGAACCAATCCAACGATAATATATTTAGTAATTAATTATTAAGGGGAGGTTTCATCTATAGACTGAATCTGATAGTATTCTTCAGGTTCTACCTATTTTTCAAAGTGTCGGTTAAACTAAAGAATTTCAAAGTAAGATTGTCATTTATTTAAAGTAACATTCAGATCAGAAGAATGCCAACGTTTTGCGAAAACTACGGACATGTTTTGATACCCATTTGATACCACAACAAGCTGTGTAAGAATTGATACGTATCAGTATTAAGGGGAGGTTCTGGTTCAGTTTGTCGAGAAGTGAGTGCCTTTTGTAATTCCTTTTTTTAGTAGGTAAACGAATAGAGATATCAATATGTACAATATCTACATTTTCGTCACAATTGGGCGATCGATCAAGCGATACCATCTTTGATAACTTCCAACGGAGGGCGAAGAGAGGGAGGAGGAAGGTGTGAAGCAGTGGACAAGCAATCGAGTGAGGGAATCACATTGTCGGTCACGTTCTAAGTCGCCAAATCAGCCGAACGCATCAATCGGTACACGTTTTTTTCGTGTAGGTGCCGCGTACGTGTTCGCAATTCGCAAATCAAGTGAGTAATGTCAAGCCACGCTCCCACGCGATTGTTTCTTCTCGAAGCTGGGTGGAGGTCATTGCATCTCCTTGTCCTCGGTACAAATTCCACGCTCGATTCAAATGATAGATTCCATCTTTATACCCAGCTTAAAGTGGGCTGCGAGTGCAAATTTGAAAAACAATACAGTGGAATCTGTTGGACCCGTCATCGCTCAGAGATCATGGAAAATTTGAAAACGCATGGGACGTGGGTGCTCGAATAACAACTCCACTGTTGTCAGCATTATTTTTTATCGTACCAAGTTTTACGGTATAATTCTATAATGAATCCATCCTACGCAACTTCGCTTAAATTACATAAAATATTAAAACGCATTCGCATAGGTGCTTAAACACCTCTATATTATCCGATATGCAGGAGGTATGCAGGAGGTGGTTCTACATGAATAAATGTAGATGAAAATATAGAAAATATAGAATAATGTATTTTCTTGGAGGACTTTCCTAGAGAATTGATTCTGAACACTCGTCTGAATTAGGTTAAGAAATTGGTGGACTACAACAGTAAATACAGTGTAAGTGTCAAGATGAAACGAACAGGGCCGTCTTAACAAATTTCAGCGCCCTGGGCTAAAAAATTTTGGCGCCCTAGCCCCCAAGGGCGCAATTTCTTTGCAATTGGTGCAAGGCAGTACATCGCAACCTCGGATCTCCACCAAGGCAAACATAAACAAAAACAATGCCCGCGAACGAAATTTTTGTCTCGAAAATTGAAGAGAAAAAAGCATTTCAACATATTTGATTCTTAAGCGCCCTTGGATCACGGGCGCCCATTTAGCCAATTGATAAAGGCGGCCCTGAAAATGAATCTTTGTGCAGAAATAAGTCGAAATATGTGTAATAACTTTTTTCCAAACGAGGCTTATTTGTCTACTCAGGGAATCAAGTTTGAAAATCCGCCAAGTATTTGCGCGCTTGACTAACAAAAGAATTAAAATACATTTTTTCACAGACAATGACACGATGAAAAAGAGCTATCTTACAATAATTTCGACTTATTTTTTCAGGATTTAATTCGATACCACAGTTGCCACCACATTTATTTTACATTCTACCAGTAACAAACATCCGAAATAATTTTTCTTGAAACCCACGCTCCAACTCAAACAATATTTTCTTATATTTTCGACTAATACTTTCAAGCACAGTGGCGATCAAAGGAAACTTTGAGACTGATATTATTTCGTCTCTGCATAACTACTGTAACCTCGTACAAAACTGGAAGTATTATGTTGGTATCCCTGGTGTACTCTGTATATCCCACAGTCCATTCGATATAAATTTCAAGATATAATTCTGTCTAATGGACCCATCTTATTCCTCTTACCGTTCAGAAGCTAAACTTTCTTTTGACCACTGCTATAGAATCACGTTCTCTCGAGTTGCATCACCAATTTAGGGACACCCTGTATAATTCAACATGGATGCCACCTCTACAATGCTACCTCAAATTTAAAAGAAATCTGGTAAAGCATAGGCTTAGCTCGGACAAGGATCCACCATTCATTGCGCAATTTCTCGAGACGTACAATTACTATAATAATGAATTTAGTTCGTTGTATTTAGTTGTACGTAGATACTAAAGCGACGCACGAGCTCAAACTATTCGAGGGATTTGAAAAGTAAACGTAATGGAGAATAAGTGGGGCTCGGGTGTATAATGTATATCGATTCGATGGAAAAACGAAGGAAACAGTGTAGCTGGTGTGACGTTAACCAGGCAGGTCTGGTTGAAAGTCTAGGAGACGGGCATCGAGCCTTTAAAGTCGAACCAGTATCCGAAGGAGACACGTCGTCTTGTTGCGCAAACACTCTACTTTCACTGGCAGCACGCACACGCGAAACTCTGGCTCGTGCGCATGCGATCCTGCCCTTGCACACCTCGAGTACCCGTGCACGCGTTGAAAACACTTAAGCGAACGCTGCATAGGTCAGCGTGATAAAAAAAATCCGGTCAAATATCTCCCTACTTCTACGTAACACTACTAGATAGTAAATGCTAATTCGTAGAAATAACCCACCTACATCATTTGATTTATTTGCGATAACTCAGAGAATGGAATAAGCAAATGAAAAATATTCAACTTTCGTATACTTAATCTAGGGTTGGTGTGGAGTCTGGTAAAAGGTAATTAAATTAAGGGGTTATGCCTACCTGCGAAATTCGGAGAAATGGATTTTGGGGTATTGACATTTTCTTAAAGTACAACATCTCAAAAGTATTGTGCGAAGCTTTCAATTTGATCCGACAAAAATTGGCGGACCTGTGCCAGTTGTAGTATAGGCATGTCCTAGAGGTTGTAAACCTAACTTAAAACTTTAAACGTGTTTTCCTCGAAACTACATTTTCAGAATCGGTGACCAAAATATCTCGAGAACCGCTGCATCGAATGAATTCAGCTTTTGTAGGCTTATTGTACGTATGAAAATCTTGTCTTGAATAGTAGCTTTTTTATTTCCGTTGCGTAGTTTCTATTTTACAGATGAAAAATGAGCAATTTTTGTGGCGAAAATCGATATTTTAATTTAAAATTATTAACTTAAAATTAATATTTTGGGACAATGAACCATTAACGACAAGATAATTTAATATACTAACTAAATACCTGCGAATTTTTCATTTCGGATAAATCAAGTCAGAGTTAGAGTGGTCACCGCAAACTACTGAAAAAAATCGCTGTCGGGAGATCACTGATATTTATTTTATTTATTTATATTTTCCATTGGAATAATTACTATAAGTAGTATAAGGTGTACACTTTCGAATACATAAAGGTTTGATTAAAAAAGTCTTCAAGTTTTTCCCCCCAAAAATATAGGTACCATAACCTCAAAATGGGATTAATTTTAAGATATAATTCTTTCTAACGAAACCATCTAATTTTCCTTATCGTTCACAGTTTAAACTTTCGATCGACTGCTGCTGTCCCTATATAGGTAATAAGTATCTACAACCATTCGAAAATAGTAAACTTGCTTGTATTTTATACAGCGACCACTTTCACTCACAATCAGGTCTGTCTATTTCTGACGCAGAAGAAAATACAAGGCAGATACCTATCGATCGTTGTCGATTGAAATTACAAACCTGGGGGAATAGAAGATAATCCATGTTGGGTAATTTTGTAGCTGAATGCAGTCGTTTAGCTGTACGAAGGACTACGAAACGCGAAGGCTGGCCACGCGGCGCGCGAAAGCACAACTGTTGCTGTTGATCGCGCGTTTCGTTGTCTCTATGCGTTACCCACACGGTAAAAGTTACCGTGCTTAACGCGCCGTTACAAACGTTGCTTACGCACGCGAAACAAAGCCATGACCGACAAATGCGTGCAAAAGCTCTTCGAATGATTGCGCTACCGTTATGGAGATGGCCAAACGCTGCGCGTGGATCGGCGATATTTGAGAAATCGATGGTTTTGCTCGTTTCTAGCTGTGACCCGTTACTGGAACACTGAAACAGTAATTCTACGAAGTGGAACTGTAGGTGGGATACAGTAATGGTCAAAAGAAAGTTTAAACTGCGAACAGTGAGAAAACTAAAAGAATTCCGATAGGAAGAATTATAACCTAAAATTTGTATTCTGCAGATCGAGGACTGTCAGAATTGGCCAGGGATGCCAACATAATACTTCAAGCCTTGTGTTAAATTAGTTACATGTGTGGACGGGGAAGAATATGAGTTTTAAATTGTCTTTTAACCACTGCTGCAGGCAACATGCTGTAGTCTAGTTTTGTGGACAACGATAACGCAATGGCTGGTCAGAAAAAAATGGAACTCGTTATCTTAACGATGAAAAGATGACTGTTCGTTGTGCAAATTGGCACCTTACGGCAAATACTTAGGGGAATTATTTTTCGAAAATATGGATAGTCCTTGTAGTGGTTTATGTTATCCTTCATCATTCGAGTGATCGTCAATTTATTAAGATCTGAGGCATTACACATTTAATGGTAATTTACAAGATGACTAGTTGATTCGGTTTATGCGACGTAATTGAAGAGTTGCGTAAAATGTGAAAGATCATGGGCGCAGGATTTTAAATGACAGTTCCACTGTTTGTTATACAATTTTGTCTGTCGCTTTCCTAGAACCAGTTTAATTCAACCGATGTTTCGTAAGTGTATACTTTACCGAAAAGTATTAATCAGCTGGAGAATTTTTCTGTGTCTCGGTATCTGAAATTCCAAAGCATATGACAACACATAGGCGTAGGAATTTGAACAAAATTCCACCGTTTATCGGCGAATGTTGTTTTGCATTGTCTTGCTCCACGAGCTATAATTCAATAGCGAATCTTTTCAATACAATGGCATTTGAGACTGCGGGGAATCTGAGAACGCATAAGCGTAGGAGCGTGAACAAGATTTCACTGTTAATCGTTGAGTATTGTTCTCTATTGCGCCCATTAAAACAGTATAATTCGTTAGTGAATCTCCTCTACTGAATATTGCTAAAAATGAAGTAAAACTCGAGGACGCATAAGCGTAAGCACTGTAAGTTGAAGGTGTACCAATAATCCCACCACATATTTGTCATTCAATATTGCTCAATCGTACTCCTTCAATCATTATAATTCCGCAGCGGATGTGTAGTATGCAATACTATCTAAAACGCATAGGCGTAGACGCTGCGCTTTGGCAGAGCTAGAGCAACATTCCACTGTTCACCGATCAATATTGTTCCCTATCACGCTACCCCAACTATTGCAAACTTGACAGTGAATGTCTTCCGTGTACTATTACCTAGAATACCGTAAAATCTAAGACCACATGGGCGTACACACTGCGGTTCGACGGTACTGCACCGACGATCTCACTGTGCGTATACCGTTCGGTATTACTCCTACAGTATCTCCCTGAGAAATGAATTTTTCTTGCTCAAGATTTCCTAAAATGGCGCGAAACTTAAGAAAGCATAGGCGTAGAGGCGTCAGGGTTGCCCAAAATCTCAAACAATCCCACTAAGTATATTACGCGCTGCTCCTCTGAACAAATACGATTCATCGCGATCCGACCAATCCCTCCGTAAGTACTGTCCGCGAAAGGAACAATCATGAAACGTGGAAGAGCCCCAAGTGTTGTCCAAAGTTCAGGGGAAGTTGCAAAGGTGACGTCGAGGCCTATGGTTCCGCGATGAAACGGCAAACGAAACGCAGCCTACGTTTCCATCTCTAGCTGCAGCTAGAATTGAGCAAGCGACCGTGCCTTGTACCAATGACGTCACCTCTCCGGCGCAGATCCAAGATGGCGCCCGTTCGCCAGGCAAAATCGGCTAGCGGCCGCGGGCAGGACCGGTTTGCCGTGCAGCAAGGCCGAGGGGAGGGGCGCGCGGGGGTCGTTTATCCGCGCGGTTTCAGTCGTTTTGCGGCCGAAATGTAGAAGCCGCGAAACTCTCCCTCTCCCTGGGGGGACCTCCCTGCAGGCCGTGTTCCCGTATAATAGCCAGACACGCGGGGGATTATGCTTCGGCTCGGCTGGCCAAGTAACCAAGCTCAGTGGCGTAGCCACCCGTCCAACCTCCATCCGCCGGCCTCCTCCTCCTTTTCGCGTGGTTCCTTCGCCGAGTGAAAGTAATTAACACTTGCACGCGATCGCTGCCTCCGATCGTCGCAGCAAGGACAGCATCCGCGACAGGGCATGCCCGTTTCACTGGTCTGCCTGGGGTATACGCTAGTTGGACGGTTCGTCAAGGAGGTTAAAAACAATCGACCGAAAAGATATACGAATCACCGCAGTGCAACGGAGGAAAGAAAGAAGGTGGTGGGCGATTCAACGGTGGCTCGCGCCCAGAGATGATTCAGTTGTCACTGGAATTCAATGGCAAACCTTTCAGCGGCGCCCGCCTAATGTTTATTCAAATCGAGTGGGTGTTCCCCGCGATGTCGTCATCAGTGATGTCTTTTTCTTTTTTGCATCGACGGTGTAGAACCGATACGTCTACGCACTCCGCTCCCTCCGAGTCTATCCTACATTGTCGCAAGTTCCGAAACTCCTGCCTCTTCCCACCTTTCTTTGGACCCGCGGCCAGCGGTCGCGAACCGCGCCGACGCGAACGTCACTTGTCAGCCGAGCGAGGAGTTTTGGGGCGGCCGGAACCAATATGACTGGAGAGGCGCGGGGGGTAAAAGTTGACGATTTAACAGGTGGTTCTTCCTACCTTGTCCAGTCCACGGCCTGGGGTCTCGGGGCACTACGAGGGTCCCAGGAGCCCGACGGTTACGCTCCTGATGCTCGGAACTTCGCGCGGCAAGGTAAATATCGTTCGACGCGATCGCGCGGCCGCGACTGAACTCACTTTCCAGAGGCGGCGTTTTACCTGCGACAGGAGAGACCTCTTAACAGTTGGAGGAGCGGTTCGGTTCCCTCTCTTTTGCTTGTTTCGCCTGTGTACGCGGCCGCTCGCCGGTTCTGCACGGCTGTACGCACACTTCCAGCCCACAGCCACCCACCTATTTACGCCTGCGAGTGCGTGGCCTTATGTCGCGCCGCGGGACCTCGAGAGTATGCTGCTGCCGCGGCTCTTGGCTCCTTTTCGCAGACGTTCGGATGGAATCGCTGGGGATGTGTACCAGGGAGCTGGACTGGGCTCTGATTTCAACTCTGCGAGTTCGATGACACGATGATGAACGAGAGGGGGTCGGGGCCCTGTGCCCTTGTAGTACTCCAAAATGGTCCTTTACAGTGTGCGAATATCTAATGAAACTTTGGATTGCTGTTGTGGGAGTTTTGTTGCGTTGTTTAGGTCTAGGCTAGGTCTGAGCCTTTGGGATCAGTTTCAGTTAGTTTTGGGGGTAGGTGCGGGTTGAGTTTGGGTTATGTTCAGTAGAACAGAAGTTACACCAGGATAAGTTTTAATTCTTTTGTCGTCAAATATTGAGAATGATTTTTCAAGTTGTTTATTTAGAGGGGTACTGTGCTCGCGAGCATAAGGTGACTCAGAACAAATGCTGATTTAATCGAAGCGTGAATACGTGCACAGAGTACTGTTTTGTTCTAGACGGTAAAGAATAAGTAGAAAATGTGGAATAAATAATGTTCGTGGGAGACTTCATTTTTGAAAAAATAGATTTTGTAAACCCTGGTGCGCCCATATCTGACTAAAAATCTGCAGAATGTATAATATCTCATGTAATGAAAATTTGGAGCTGATTTTTAGTCAATATCGCGTGCAATTAATGGATTTTCGAACTCTATATTCTTGAAAACAAGTTACCTACTCTGTTGTTTCGATTTATTTTTGCCCAGGGATTCATTTCAGTCGCAGCTGCACCATATTTATTAAGAAATTCTATTGATTTGTAAGGCTGAAGAGGAAACTTCTTACGAACACATGTAATTTCACATATTCTACTTATTTTTTCGTAGATGTATGTATAATTATTAACCCTGAAATGCAGTAACTAGTGTTCCTGATTTCTCGATATTGTTTCTTTCTTGAGAAATCAGAAATCAGATCATACTTCTTGAGAATTCTCGAGAAATTGAAAAAAATGTTACAAAATTTATATTTTTGGAATTATGTGGACAATGTTTATCACAAATACTAGAAAACTTTAACTGATTGTTCATTCCTATCTAATTTGCACAAAACTTGTATTAATGCGAAAACAGATATTAAATACAATTCATAAATTTATTTAATATAAAATTTTTGCAAAGCGAAACATTACTTTCTTGTTTTAAAATAGTTTTTTAATCTATGTCTTTTATTTTTTATGATAAATGCGGATATTAAATGAAAAAACGCATCTTTTGAATTTTTTGAAGAGATTCTGGATTACCTATGCAGAAATTGTATAAAGAATACAATAATTTTGTCTCTTCTTTTCGATATTTCTTCTTTAATAGCTACAAGAAACTCATTACTTATTTCAGTAGGCATACAATTTTTCTAAACTGTTAAATAGGAATTTCGGAGCACCTTCACGAGTCAACAATGTCGAATCTTCTCTATTGAGATTTTCTATTGTAATTCATATAAGTTCTAATGTTACTAATAAGATTTATTACAAAATGTAGATGCGTTTATACGTTGGCGATTTCCCAAACTTAAGTTTTGCTTAAGTTTTGCTTATTTCAATTTTGAAACTTTAAGTTTCCCAAAATAAGCAAATTATAAATTTTCTCGATAAATTCTCGAGAACGAATTTTCGAGAAGGAACACTAGTTGTACCACACACACATTATGAAGTACTTGTATAGTTTGTTAGTTCACTGACAACGAGTTCGATAAAGGAAAGGATCTGGAAAATGATATCAAATCAACTTAGAATCAAATTAAATACTGAAATTGAAAGTAAATGTGCTAAATTATATTGTAAATCTGTATGAATTTTTTTACACCAAAAGAAGTCTCCATATGGGCCATAACGTCACGTAACTCATACTTACATAATTTCTTCTTCCCAGAGACCATTCACTTTTTTCCACTGGTCATATTTGAGAAAATACAGCGTCGTGCATTCATTAAATAAACCTATCAAAAGCTAGCATTTAGTTGAAAGTCTGATTAATAGCTTTCTGTCGTTTTCGAAGCCAAAATATAAAAAGATAAAAATTTATTCCTTAGACGAATGCAACAGGTCCCAAGCGAAACTAAGTTTCAATATTTTAAAAATAACAAATCATTTTCAGAACTCTGCTTATTCCGAGGACTAACATTATAAATTCTCCTTTAGCCGGCATATTCTCCTGCCAGAACCTGTGCAGGCTCTCATGCGCAAACTCTCGACATCTCAAACCACGAAATCATTTCTTATTCAATGAGACGAACGAATACTTCACCTTTCTATCTCTATCGCCTTCTAAAATCAGTCTCAGTCCTGTTCACAGGCTTGGCACTCTGTGTCCGGCTTTGCGTCCGTAAATGGCGAGCAGGAGACCTTGGGACACCCACGCCCAAAGTTTTCTTCCCTTTTCCTCTCGAGCAACAACACTTTCTCTCTTCATTTCACAGAAAATATCAATTCTTCGTTTCCAATCGCTTCAGCGCCATTTCTTCAATGTTTTCGCGTGTCCCCAAATTTGTTGCTCGACCCACGCCAATTCTCGCAGCTCACCAGCACTCTCGAATCCAGTTGAAAAGAAGAGTACGCTCGACGGATGGCGTAACAACGGTAACAAGAGAACTTCGGTAGCCCGAAAATTCCGATCTTTTTCAAACTTTACACACATTAAAGGTTCGTGTGTGCTTTCACCATGTAGAACCAAAAAGTAGTAAAAAAAAAAAACAGTGCCTGATACTTCTATTATACATACAAGGACCTCTACGTGCCACAAACCTGCAAAGTTTAAAAAAATATCGAATCTTTCAGGCTGTCAAGGTTCCCTGGTAACTTGTGTTGCGGCGTTCTACTCGCGAACGAACGCAAATAAATTCGTTAAATCGTCCTAAGTATGGGGGGCGGGAAGCATGCAGAAGGAAGATCTACCGAGCTGGTACATAATTACCATTAGAGTATCCCAATGCCGGAATGGTATTAAATGGGGCGTAATTGGCGGAGAACGAGCGGCTGGACTGTCGGCGTGGTGGACAGTGAAAGGACATACAAAGGATCCTTTAAATGCCAGAACGAAGGCAAGAAGGAACGCGTTCACCTCTGCCTCCTTTTCAGACTCGCAGTTTTACGAGCCTTTGAGGGACCGGTTGGTCCTCTTGCTCGTACGTCCGAATATGGAACCCAAACACGGCTGCACAGGCACGCAGACGCACAAACACACGCGTGCATGCGAACACATCGGTGCATCTCAATATTCTTTCCACGATTTCGCCATATTCGCGGGTCCAGTTGTGTCATGATGGTTGCAGGGAACTACTTAATGTACAGTAGCGGTCAAAAGAAATTTTAAACTGTGAAGGGTAAGAATGATAAGATAGCAAAAATTGAAAAGAATTGCGTGTGAAAATTCGTATTCCATAGATTGATGGGTTGCCAGAATAAGCCTGTGTGGTATCAACTAGGGTGGATCCTATTTTCGACTTTTGAATTTTCTTCGGCGCACCCTCCAGAATAGTTACAAATAATTAAAAAAAAATTGTGTAAAGTTTGCCCTGATGAAAAATCTGTGAAAAGGTACCCCTGGGCCCTTAAACATTTAAATCATTATTTAACAGCTCACAAAGTCGATTTTATATAATATCATCCGAGTTATTGATTAAATCAAAAGATAGGTGTAACAAAAGTTGTAGATCCGGACAAGGAGCATCTTTTATGTTTTATTACTTTTTCTCGTGCGATAAACGGTTTTCGGAAAAAGTCGGAGAAACTAAATAAACTATTGTTTTTCTCAAATTTTGAAAGTTTAAATGCTTCCTGAACATTTTTTATTTATAAAGACGTACACTAAAAATGGAATTTTTATTTTCGAGGACTATTTTTTTAATATTTAAGGGGGGGCATATACCGAAATATGCGAAAACGATAAAAAAGATCCTCTATATTTTCAGTATTTGATATGTCATGAACGTTTCCAGAAAATTCGAGTCTATATATTCGATATTTTTGCGATTTTCTGTCCCAAATTTTCAGGAAACATTCATGACATATCACACACTGAAAATAAGGAAAACAATTTTTTTTATCTTTTTCGCATATTTCGATATATGCCCCCCCCCCACTTAAATGTTTAAAAAAATAGCCCTCGAAAATAAATATTCCACATGTTGTGTCCGCCTTCACAAATAAAAAATGTTGGAGAAGCATTTAAATTTTCAAAATTTGAGAAAACATAAGTTTTTTTAGTTTTTCCGACTATTTTCGAAAACGGTTTGTCGCGCGACAAAAAGTAATACAACATAAAATATGTTTCTTGTCAGCATCTACAGCTTTTGTTTGACATATTTTTTTATTTAATCAATAACTTGGAGGATATTATACAAAATCAACTTTGTGTGTTGTTAAATAATGATTTAAATATTTAAGGGCCCAGGGACAACCTTTTCCCGTTATCCGATCGACTTCAGACTTGACACAGATTTTTTTTAATCATTTGCAAGTATTCGGAAGAGCGCCCTGAATAAAATCTTGAAAAAAAAAATTACCAAGAGTAAATGAGAGCCACCCTAATATCAACGCACTCACTTAATTCTACAAGCATCGTGTTAAGTTAAATAGGTTATGTAGAAGAGTGTGAATATAAGTTTTAAATTCTCTTTCGACCGTTGCCGCGCCGAAAATGGCCGTCTGCTCGTCCGTACGATAAACTATATTTATTAAATTACCGTTTTAAATAAAAATACAGTTCTGCGTGTCGAAAGTGTCGGTTAAAAGTGAAACCCGCGAGGTTCGTTTACCGTACAGCACAGTCTTTGTGAAAGAAAATCGGCTGTTTGTTGTCGCTGCGACTGCGTACACGCGGCTAAAGTGTTCTACGAGAAAATGGCGGAGCACGATTACGAAATGGCCGGCTTGGACGCGACGCGTGCTGCGCGTTGCTGAGAAGATGGCAAGCGGAAGGAATCCAGGGGCGATTCGGTTATATCTCCATAGGCCCAGCTTAGAACACTCGTATTGTCGCTATTGAACGACGCGACAACGCCGACTAATTAAAAGAGATCGAACGGGAAACCCCCTGTGCCGCGCCGTCCCGCTGGACATCTTTTCAGCAACGAGCGGTACGAGATACTACCCGCATATTTTGAAATCGAATCGCGCGGGGCGAGACTGTCGGCCCGGAAGGCCTGATGTAAGACGAAAAATCTTTCGATATTTTGTGAGGCACGGGGGCTCCGACGCTCCGAGAATCGAAGACGGAGAAAGGAAAGAATAAATGCGCGATAAACATCGGTCGTTTGTCTTTTACCACGAATCAACGGTTAACAACGATGAACACAGGTCGACGTGATCCCGCGAGAAAAAAATGTCGCCGTGATTTCTCGGGAATTAACGAAGACAGAAAGGAAAAACACACGTTTCGAGTAATGAATAAAACAGTTCTATGACTCGTCCATTGGAACTTCGTCTTTGGCGTCTGTATCCCCAATACTTTTGGGACGTGAAAAGTGTCCTCCTCGCCTCGGGAATCTTGTCAAATTTTGGGGCTCTCCGAGGCAATCTGTAAACATAATTAGGCTGTAAACATGATAGTTTTGTTGAACATTAAAGTTACTGGCGTATTTGAAGCTTGAGCTTCCAGAGGTAAAACCAACGTATGTAGATACAATAGAACACAAATGAAAAAGTAACAGAGAAGAAAACGTTTGATCCTTTTATCGAGGGGCCCAGAAACTTGCAAAGATTAAAAGAAATTTAAATCTTCTAAAGTTGGCAGAGTCCTTTCGATTAATTTTTTCTCCATCCTTCCAACTTTCTCCTAACTTTTTCTACAAATCCCTCTTTGATTTCCGGCACATTTTACTTATTTTTCTGTCCCCATGAAACGATTTGCACTTCATCATTATTGTTTTATAATATATTTTAAATGCTTCGCACAGGTGTTTGAAACACATTATAAGAGAAACAAAAAACCTAACAAAATAAAATAATTACTTTAGTCACTTCAGAATATTGTACCCATGTTCTACAAATCAGTTTCATTAAAGCAAACAAGTGTAGGTACGGTGACTTATGGTAATTCAGTGAATCACGCATTCACCACAATTTTGTTCCCTACTCTACTCAACCTTGGGGACTATTTTCACCCTTTTAACACGAATTTCAGCTAATCGAAACGCCTGCTAAGTTTCATTAAAATTGGAAACTGCGAATTGGAAGATTCTTGTAAAACGAAAATTGCTTCTGATATCCATTAACGGAGCCCATTTGCATTTTCTCACGGACCAGGCTGTACGTTACGTGGAAACACTTTTGCAAGGAGGAACTCGCGTGATACCGATTGCTTCCCGCCTGTGTCAACAAATACCGCGGTTCTTTCCTTTTACAACGTGATATTTCGCACGCGTCGCTCTCGAAGATAATGACTGTTATTACGAACTGAAATCCAACGGAAGTAACTCTCCTCTCTCTCTCTCTCTCTCTCTCTTTTGCCCTGCTGGAACCGGCTGAAAATAGGACGCCGCGTTAATGTCAAAAGCTTGTTGCCAGGAAATTTATGCCCTGCCGGCCATCGACGTCCACCAATCGAATCGAACACTGTACGTATATCGAACTACAAGTGGCGCGCGATTGCGTATTAGGAAGTTTTATGTAACTTTCGCCCCGATATATGAATATCGAATTTATATCGTACATGATGGATGGGGAAAATAGGCTTTAAATAAACCCCAAGTGTCCGGTTCTGTTCCTCGAGAGCCGGCGAGTTTCTAGAGCGATTCTTATGGTCAAAGAAGGGGTATGCAAAATGTAGCGTTCTGGGTTCTGACATGGGTGTCCGCAGAGGGAGGAAGGGGGCAAGAGGGGCAGTTGCCCCCTGGCTTTTTTTCATAACTGATCTTTATTAAGTTTATACTAAAAAAGGAAAAAAGGGTTTTAAATATTTAATTAAATTGGCACTATAAGATGGGTTAAAAAAAAAGCAAGAGGGGTATATTTTTTTACCATCATCCCAAAGTGCCCCCCCCCCCCCCTGGAAAAAGTCTCCGGACGCCCCTGGGTTCCGACTTCCTAAGTGGTAAGTCGTTACACCTGGAGGTATAATATCTTGCACATATAGAATCTTGTCGTAACAGCAGCAAGTAGACAAAATGTGAACGGGCCCTCTTGTGCATTTTTTCCATGCGGGGACTTCGACACTTCAAGTATCCCCTTCCAGTCGCCCAGGCCTTTCCAAGATCGTTTCTGCCAAGAAAGTTTTGCTTAAATTCTCCGAAACAAACATTCGGGGATACTAGATACTTATATGTATGTATAAGATTATAGGACAATACTTCCGAGGCTCTCCAGAACATATGAGCTTTTGTTTTTGAAAGTGGCATAAGTCCATTTTTTTTAAAAAAAAATGAGTTATTCGTAGTTTTAGTCAGATATAGATATCCTGTTTTTATATTTATAATCACACAGTCAATGGTGTACAATATCCTCATAAATTAATAAAAAAAAGTTGTACTGTAAAACGTTATCACAGGAATGTTTTTTTTTTTTTTTGAAAGTGGTGTAAGTCGACGTTTTGGCAAAAATACTTCACTGTGCTAAGTGTTAAAGAGAAATAAGATTGAAATATGAATAAGTTTGTTATTAATAGTCATCAGAACGAAGCAATTTATTTCTCATACTTGTTTATTTATAAATTCCCTAGTCAAATATACCGGCGCTTCCCTTCGGGCCTAAGAGATATTAACGACTCCATGAAAAAATTCACCCCTTCTCACCCACTCCTCCTCCTCCCCCCCCCCCCCCGCCCCTTAGAGGTTGATTATGGCAAGATCCTGAAATTGGATTTCAGGCATTTCTGTGGGTAACCTTTCGAATTAAAAAAACCAAGTTGATATTTAATCGGGCCTAAGAGATATTGAAAAGTCCGTGAAAACATAGTTTACACCTTTCCACCCCTAAAGGGGTTGATTAGGACAAAATCCTAAAATTGGTTTTAAGGCATATGTGTGGGAAGCCTTTGTATGCAGAAACATACATTTGTGGATTTTTCTACAAGTCAACGGTTTGATGAAGATTTCCCGTTTTTTACTTTCTTTACATAGTATTATGAACTACTGTAAAAAAAAGTTTCAGTTAAAAAACTATTGTTTTTCGGAAGTTATGGTTACATATCCGAAAGTCTCTCGATTTTAGACGGCTAAACGGTGGGCCTGCGGACATCTGTATGTCGCGTCTGAAATCGAAAACAATAAAATCTTCTTATAAAGTATGTCAATATTTTTTGAAAATATTGACATACTTTATAATTTTGAAAATATTGTAAAATTAAGAAATAGCGGGAGATCAAAGGTAAAGTTACATTTTTCTAAAAGAAAAGGCCAACTTTTTTCTTTATAAATAATAAATGAGGAATCGGAATACAAAAGCCCTCGTTGGACGATGTGGAATCTTATAACGATCCTGCATGCAAAATTGGAAGTGAATTGGTTGAACATAGCGCGAGTTTTTAGGCCCACCGTTTAGCCGTCTAAAATCGAGAGACTTTCGGATATGTATGCATAACTTCCGAAAAACAATAGTTTTTTTAACTGAAACTTTTTTTAAGTAGTTCATAATACTATGTAAAGATAGTAAAAAAAAAACGAGAAATCTTCATCCAGCCGTTGACTTGTAAACAAATCCACAAAATATACACATTTTCCGAGGGTTCGAACGGGCAGTCAGCCAGGACTTCTTCTTTATATATATATAGATTGTAATATAACGAAGTAAGTAACTAATGAAGACATGCATGCCTTCATTTTAATTATTATTTTTTACATTAAAAAATACATTTCATGAAAGCCAACTTCAATTAAAATATAGATTTAAAATTGCTATTGGCTATATTTTTCATAATATGTTATTATTGAAAGTAGTATAAGTTCATTTGTAGCTAAAAAATCTTTTCTTTTCTTTAACATTTTTATTGATGATTATTGCATAATAAAATTGAACAAGTTTATAGTTTTAAAAACATTACCCGAATTGATATAAATAGATTATACGAATATTTTTAAGTTGATTCAAAGCCAAACCCTTAAATATCTCAATGTATGAATAAATGGATTTATGCCACTTTAAAAATCAACGGCTCATATCGACGTGGAAACACGCCCAAGCGCAGGATGCAAACACCTCGGTGTAGAAACACGCCGCACCAACGCCACTCGTACTGTTAAGATCCTGTGGCGTCTAGAAATACGACCAAGTAAGTACCTGAGTACATAAATTGACCAACAACACATTTGGTGGTTTGTTCCCTTAGGAATTTCACTTTACACGCCTCAGCGGGTCCCAGGTTCGTCAGCAGATTTAAATAATTGTAAGCAAGACACAAAACAAGCTGCATTAGGGGTGGTTTCCATCATTTCCTACAGAGCTTTAGCAGATCCAAAACGTTTATCCAACTTGATGTGACCAAGATGTTGAAGTACTATACTTGAGGCAAAGTATTTATAGGTCCTCCTGGGTTACTTCCTCAACTGTTAATCGCGCTAGGAGCGATTCCCGCTTTTACAGTGTCGTTAACTGCCACGGTTCCTCTCGGATATATAGGCAGGCTTGTTTGGATTTCCATAGGACCATCTGCAGTGAAAGCAACCTTCGCCTGTTCGTGCCCCAAATCCAAAGTAATTCCCTTCTTTTTCCACTCCTATATCCATTTCTTCACTCTTCTCCCCATAGATATTCACCTCCACGGCCTGCTATTTCTCTTTTTTTCCCCCCTTATTATTTACGCTTTCTATCTTTAACGCTTGCCTGGCGAATGCAGGGTCTATTTGGCCATAACCGAAGCTACTTACATGCCTCAGTACTTATTAGTTATTATTTGTATCACTGCGTCAAGAAAATAAGAATTTTGGATAACAAGGAGATAAGAAATCTAATCTTATTCTGAGAATCGTACTGCCCTCCTTAGTTAAACTGTCCTATCCTGCATATTTTCATTTTTCGAGATTTTTTGAAATATTTGAAGTTCCACGCGCCTTTTACATTTTAAGGGGTAATTCTGGTTAGACGATTTGAAAAAGTCGATTCTTTTTTTATAACATTCTTCGAAAGTAGATATTCTCAAAAATGTACTGTTAAATGTTTATTGAAAAATTCCAATTCTTTTAGCTTCTACATAGGTATTTTGTAGGGAGCGCAGAGCCTCGACCACCATAGATGAAAACTTTGAACGCGTTTCTCTAGGAACATCATTTTTTCACATGGTGCAGATGAAATCTCAAAACCTATCGAACCGATTGCTATATAAATTGAACTGCTTAGTCTGCACACCTATACCTCCGGCCGGTACTACAACCAAGTATTTCTGTTGAGTCTAACCTACTTTTAAAATCGAAAACAGCACAGAAAACACAGCCAAAATACATTGATTCTTGTATTTTGCTCGGAATTTTGTTAATTTTAAGGATAAATCATTTGTTCTAGTAGGGAGCCATAGCGACAGTCATACTGATCAAGAATCTGTTTGTATTTGTGGTTTCAGATAAGTCCAACTGCTGAAATCAACTGCACGAGCGAGGTATGAATTTTTAAACATGTCATCAAAATGGCCGTCAAAACCGTTTTAAAAGCAATAATGTTATAACTTTTATATTTTTTATTTACTGTAAAAGTGTAGTTTAATCAATAGAAAAAAGTTTTATTCCATTACTATAATTCCTGTCTTCGCAATAAATTCCTGAAAATCGCTGAATTTATCGGCGCGCTAACCAGAATGACCCCTTAAGTAAAGTTAGAAAACTCTACGTCAGGCCTGCCCCATCGGGTGCAAATACCTCCTGAATTTCTGGGACCCGGGTAACTCCCTTAGTCGAGGGAGTCTTTTTTCACTGGCCAGCAGATGGCAATCATGGCTCCGTTTCAATGACTACGAGTCGCGTAAGAGATTTAAGGTTTGGGCACACGTATCACTTACTTACGCGGAACTGATATGTGTGCCCAGACCTTTACTCACTTCGATCAGGCTTCCTGAAGCTCCCCCTTGATTCCAGGCACGCTGTGATGGTGTCTGGAGGCGAGCTTGTTCGCTAGCTCGTGCATCACGTCCCTGTATATCACCGTGTCCAAATTCTCCCCTAACATGTACAGGAGAAACCAGTCGCCGACTTTGCTTCGCCGAACGATCGTCTCCACGGCTTCCCTTCGAACCAGACGAAACCGTAGTCGAAGAAGGTAGACCCTGGTTCGCGGCGAGAATATGATTATGATCTGCAAGTAATGGGACAGAGTGAAAATACCATCGCAGAAGAGTATTTTTAGCAACCCCCTGGTAAATTGCCTTGGACGAGGGTGGTATAGATACACAAAGATGAAGTTTCTGCAACTACCCTCCGGCGGATGCAGGGTCCATTCTGACAAATTCGAAACCGTTACTCATTACCTGCTTATTAATACCTACATCGTTGCCTTATGAAGATAAGAATTTTAGATTGTAACAAGATCGAAAATTTTATATACCTACGTATTAGGTCGGTGCAAAAGTTCCTTCTCTCACTGTTAGCTGATGTTAGGTGTACGAAAATGTCTCTTTTCATTGGTTTAGAACAAAAGTGCGTAGCGTTTTTTAAATGAAATTCAAAACAATGTTTAGAGATTTGTATGTACATAGATTTATTCAACTAGGGTAGATGATATTTATTTTGCTTAATAAAAATGTAACGTATAAACAATAGTGTACGACAATAATATTAATAATAATAATAACAATCCAAATTTAATAATAATATTATTGTTGTACAATATTCTTTATACGTTACAGTTTTATTAAGCAAAATAAATAAAGTGGCTATTAATAGGGACATCTACCCTATGTACCACATTTCAGAACATGTACATTATGTCATTTGTGTCATTTTCAATAGGTGGCGTTTCATACATATGTAGGGGAGACCGGGGCAAGTTGATACAGGGGCAGGTTCCATTTTTAACTGTTTTCGTTTCTATAGAGAAAAAGTAAATAGTTGTGTTCAGTTTCCGATCCGTCTTGAGACAGGATAGAGAATTTTATCACTCAAATTAATTGGGCATCACATTGAGTAAGGTAATTACGTTTTGTTATTTTGTTTATATGCTCTATACTTTTTATGGAGATATTTGTACATAATGACTTCCTGTGGGGTAAGTTGATATGTGTTCTCTGGGGAGAACACTCCCTCATAGGGAGTGTATCAATTTTTCCCGACTACTTTTAATTAGATTTTTCCTTTTATTTCTAGGAAAATGGCACGAAATTATATAAGAAAAAAGAATCGGGGCAAAATACCGCAAAATATATTTCAAAAAGCGTGTGTCGGTGTAGAGGAGTCAATGTGGTTACATCAAACCGAGAGAATATAAGGAATAGATAAAATGGCTTTATTAAGATACTTTAATAAAAAGAAGCAAGCAGCTCATGTTAAAGTGGGATATTCCAGACATCCATCCTTTACTTATTAAACGGATATTTTACAGATGTATGAACAAGCCCCACAGTGGGATAAGTCGATACATTTTACCTTCGTCCAAATAACATTTTTTCATTCATTTTGTATGTATTTTTCTCAACTTTTCATTTACAATATATTAAAGAGGAAGGACCAAAGTATATTTTAGCACATTTGTTATTAAGTAATTAATTAAAAAAAAAAATGAAACAACTTTAAAACTGAAAAACATATCAACTTGCCCCGGTCTCCCCTACATATGTATATCCCAACGCTATCTATTGAAAAGCGCTACGAACTTTTGTTCCAACAAGTAGTTGCACTTTTACTAGAAAAGTAGCAAAGCGTCATAGATAGCCAAGGAAAATACTTTGATTAAAAAAATGTTATAAGCATATTTTTACATTTGATAAAGACTTTGTAACTTTGTAACTGACTTGTTACTTCTAATAAAGACTTAATAGAAGCTTACTTCGAAGCTTACACTAGTCTTATTATGAACGAATTTGTATTATGGCTGAAAATAGACCCCGGAGCAGCCGTGGACTGTTAAATTATCTGTCATCCAAGGGTTAAGAACTGAAACTATATTAAAAAGTACGTCGATAACGACAATAAAACTGTGTAGATCTAAACGATACCTTATAAATTCTTTTAAAGTCTGACACTACCTACAGGTTCTCGCAGAACTCGACGAACTCTTTAGGATTGTCTGTTTTCTTTAGGAACTTTTTAAACAAGAAGTAAAAAAACCGGGAGTAACTACCCGCAAGGACTCCATCCCCACAAACATAAGATACAGTCAACATTTACATTCGCCTTTTACGCATTCCAACAGCTGCATACACCAACCAAAGCTTTTCTTTGAATAATGCGATCACATTTGTTATTAGAAAACTGCTGAAGAGTCTAGAACGCTGCTGTATTTTAATAATGGGCAGTAGATGGGCTCTGTTTGGCCTCTATTTGATCGTGGAGATGGATATAATTCATTTTGGTCGATAAAAGGCTCACTTACCCTGTATACAACCGTAATTAAGCTGAGCACGCCGAGGAAGAGGAACCAGAACCAGAGGAAGACGTATATCTTCTCGTTGACGACGTTTAACGGCAGTATGCAGACGGCGTCGTGTCTCTCCACCTCGCCGCTGACGCCGTATTTGTAGAAGGTGCACTTGGTCATCCGCGGGAACACGTAAATCATCGGATCGACCCGGTCCTCCTGATCCGATTCGAGGAACCTGAGCACGTCGATACCAAACGTCAGAAAGGCACCGTCGAAGAAGCGGTTCATCAGAAACATCTGACCTGCGCACAATTCAAGTCCCCCCCTTGTAATCGTCCACTTATATCCAGGCACCAGAAAAACAGTGATCTCTCCATTGATCCAATCGAAGCTTGAAAATATTCATCGCCATGGATGTCGCGTTGCAACTTTCGAAAGACAGCAGGCCGTTCGTCCGCCGCGCTGCGCCACAACGCAACTACAATTTATTTTGCTTCTGGTCAACGTAACTTCTTTTTCGTTAATCTCTGAAGGAAAGATCTGACGAGCCCACGACAATGAACGCGATCGTTTTTTGGTGAAATTGCAGTTGCGTTTTGGCACGAGAAGTCATTGTATTCGAAGGTGTTACTAGGGGAGGGTTCGAACTTATTTTTTAAATTCTTGAAACTCGAATACGAGGCTTTGTAAAGCCTCGAAACTTCCGACAACTTAAAACTCTCGAAACTTGAATTGCCGATTCGGTTCTGTAAGTGAAATATCTTACTTTTAGAACTGAAGTCAACAGAATTTTTACATAAATCTCTATTGACCATAGTTAAACCAAATATCAACAAAAATACAACAATGCCTATACAAATTCTCGAGGCACGCTGCAAACGAATCTTTATTCATTGATTTTATACTTTTTCTTATCTGGCTTGTGGGAGTTTCGAATCACGAAGATAGTGCAAAGTTTCGAGCACTCGAATCTCGAAAGTTTCTTGGGTATCGAGGTTCCGACGCACAGTGTGCGATTTTGGACAAAAATTGCTAGACAGCGCAAATCTTGACCGATTTCAATAATTTTTTTTTAAAATACTCTTAAAGGATTCAGCAATAACGGAGTGCTGCAGTAAAGCCTGTATCTTTTGGTTTAATCTATAAAAAATATTATTTAGCATAACGTAACATACAAACGTAAACTTTGGAAATTAAATATATAAGAATTAATTTTTTGTAAATTTAATATTAGCTATAAAATAAAAAATTTACTTCAAATTTACACAATTTATGTTTTAAATAAACTTACATTTTCCCGCGTCGTTGCAGCGACATATTGTCACGATGTGCATTGTTTCATCAACAAAAGACGATCGTCTTACAATCGTGCATATGGTTATATCGTCTTGTGTGTTTTTGAAGGCTCTGATCTAATTTTCGACAGTTAAGAAACTTCAACACTTTTGACAGTGTTCAGGTAAGTACTTTTCTGTGTAAATTATGTTAATTGTTGCATATTAAAGTGTAAATAACTAAGACAGTTTGTTTGTACTTCGCCCTAGTATTTTTCCAACATTTTAATTGTTGAAACCTTAAAATAATGAATATTTCTTTTTACGACATTTGCGATAAATGACACGTATGAAATGGACTTAAAAACGACATATTATACGTACATTTGCGATATGTCGTAAATGCATTTGCAACGCGGCGTAAAATACCGACCCACCACTGCTCTACTGTGAACTGTTCGGAAACTGAAATATTCTACTCTTCGGAAAACAAATGAAACGTGCTACTTTTCGCTGCAACGTTTGAACTGGTCCTGGCGGAATGTGAATCGTGCTTGTTTTCGTGGTATATTCGAAACATGCTTGTTATCGGCAGAAACATTGAAACGTGCTTCTTTTCGTGACAGATTGAAGTGTGCTGCTCCTGGTGAGACAAATGAAATGTGCTAATTTTCGTAACACACGTCGATACGAGCGCGAGGGGCACCCCCAATCAGCCTCTCTCGCTCATTCACAGACTCTTTCATTCTAATCTAGAGTAAGCGTGGGTATTACTGCGGACTTTTAAGGTAGGTTAACTTTAGACCCCTCGATACGGCGTTCAAATGAATGAAAGTTCCTCCTTCTTTTTTTTTTAAAATAAAGGTGGGACCTTAATAAATCCATAAAAAATACAAGGGCGGGGTAATACGCACAGTTACATGAAAACACATAGATTTGTCGATCAATGTCATTGCAGGAGTTAATGCAGACATGCATGCATTACTGCGTGCCAGTTACTAACTAATTGCGGTTTGATGTCAGGCGAAACATAACCTTAGTACAAAGATCACTTGTAGATTGAAAAATTATTTAACTTTCTTTATTTACTAAAATCAGCAGGAATGAGTATTAATTTAAATCTTTGTAATTAGTAGTACATAGGAAGTGAATACGGTCGGAAGAAAGGTTAGGTTGCGCAGTGGTCGGTCCGCAGTAATATATGCACATGGTGTAAATAACTCTTATTCTATCGAGTAATAACGCTACATTACATGTATTACTGCTAATAACAAAAATATAAATGTTTTTCAAGTAGGTGTTCATGAGTGCCATATCGGGAATCGACCGAAGTTTCGCCTTGATAAATTTCAAACTACGATAAAAGAATTAATTATAACATTGCTGGACATATTTATTAATAATTATCTGTAACAGAGTTTAAAATAATTTTATCAAAAATTTTCAAGAGATTATGTACTTTCCAACATTAAGTATGATCTGTTTTAGAATATTCGCAGTAATCGGGGCATCTGTAGTAATCCCCACACTTACCCTACTTGATAAGTCAATAAGGGCAAGCCGAGGACTTCCTGCCTCGAAACAAGCTGACGGTTCGGTACCGGACGTCTTCTTCCGAGACAAATCCCTAGGTACTATTTCTCCTGTCCTGAACTACCCTGTATGCGTATGAACACACCGTTTATATCCCACTTGCAGAGACCACAGAGGTCGAAAGGTTGTCAGTGGCACGATACGAAAGAAAATAGACGATTAAAACGGAGTGACAGGCTGTCTCATAGATTGGCTGTGTTGGGATGCAGCAGGTGGCCAGCTGTATCGTTGCCAAATTTTATCGTGAATCGTTCATTCACCTATCCCCCCCTTTAGCATACCATCCCGGCTATCCGTGAAGTTTACGAGCGCATTGAAGGCTGCGCTCGACGGAAAAACCGTAGAAACGGAACGCTGACTGATGCAAAATGGAACAAAGAGGCAGAGGATCGCGGCTCGGGCGAGGATTCCTGGACAAAATATGCAATAACAAAAGCAAACACGGCCTTAATATCCGCCAGTCGGGAGGAAGATATATGGATTCGTTAAAAGTAACAAAACAAATATCGAAAGGGGATAAACGGATCAGCGCGTGAACGTTTGAAGGAAATGGTTAAAGGAACCGCGGATGGGGGAATTCGACGGTTGAACGGAAATATACAATACAGGAGAAGTAGAATCTCCGGTATCCGAGCCTCTGCTATCCGAATGTTCTCTCGTTCGAACGTTGTATTATTCAAATATTCTCCCATTCAAATGTTCTACTACCCGAACAGTATATTTTCTGTCATGGTTAGATATGTAGTACTAAAGTCGATATCAGATATATTGACGGGTGAATTCGTTTTCGAGGAGAAATCAGCCACCACCATCTGACGATCGTAGATTTGTCAGTCGGAATTGCGTGGCCCCCGCAGGGTATGGCAGAGTAACGGGAACGCTGCTCGGCTCCACCCGAACCTAGCCGTTTGGCTGTTATTTATTCATAGCGCAATAGTTGTGTGCGTTACGAAGTTATGCGCAAACCAATACGAGATTAAGCTATCGAGAAAGAATCAATGTTCTGACCAATAAAGCTCCTGAATTTTTTCGGAGCTAACGCAAACCTATTCTGATGTGTGTACTTCTACACTGAGAGCTCGGTTTGGCCTACACGCCAGAAGCTTGGCGCTATCCCCACCACTTCTGGCTCACTCCTGTTCTGCGAAGGCGAGAGCGAGATGGTACAAGAGCGAGTTAGAAAGCGTTGAGAAAAGGAGCACCGAGGCAGGCAAACTGTGTGGTGGGAGAATACGCCTCACGAAACTCACCGGCCAATACATATATCTGATACTGACTTTAAGTACCTATGCCTTTTACTATCGAAACCGATACGAGCATACTACTTCCACCCTTTGATAGCGATCAAAATGGACACTATTCAAACTTCTTTAGGATGAAATAGACATTGCAAGCGTTAGCGCCTTATGCATAGTGGCCTCAATAAGGAAACGTGTATACGTAACTACCTACAGTAGATATTAGGACCGGTGCACACGAGCGGTACGCGTCATTTTGCAGTCGCGTCGATATGACAAGCCGCGTTCGAGCAGTAGGTACAGTGAGTAAAAAAAGTATTGGCACACTTTTTAAAATCGCATAACTTTTTTAGAATTGGTCCAAACGACATGAGTTTTTTTTAGAAGGTAGAAGGATTATTTTGCTAAGTGACGTGTTTCGTAGTTTTGAAAAAAATGCAATTTGTCGGAATAGCAAAAAAACATAGAAGGGCAGTTTTTTCAACTTTTTTTTTCTGAGCCTGTAATAAAAATTCAAAAAACCCGTTTGTAAATTTAAGTAAGCTGTATACATGCTGAAAATTTCATCAAAATCGGTTGACAGTGCTCTGAGTTACAAACGTTTAAAGATCGCAGAATAAGGTCGAAAATCGCTTGATTTCGGGAATTTCGCGATTTTCGACCTTATTCTGCGATCTTTAAACGTTTGTAACTCAGAGCACCGTTAACCGATTTCGATGAAATTTTCAGCATGTATACAGCTTACTTAAATTTACAAACGGGTTTTTTTGAATTTTTATTACAGGCTCAGAAAAAAAAGTTGAAAAAACTGCCCTTTCTATTTTTTTTTGCTATGCCGACAAATTGCATTTTTTTCAAAACTACGAAACACGTCACTTAGCAAAATAATCCTTCTACCTTCTAAAAAAAAACTCATGTCGTTTGGACCAATTCTAAAAAAGTTATGCGATTTTAAAAAGTGTGCCAATACTTTTTTTACTCACTGTATGTAAGTATATACGAATATTTATATGCAGTGATTCACTTGTGACGCACTTTTTTGCGCCAGTATGACGAGATTGCAAAGTGACGCGTGCCATTTGTGTGCACCGGTTCTTAACTGTTGTAAAACAGCTCACAGACGATGCGATTTATTGTACAACTTAAAGTAGTTATATGTACAACGTAAGTCACTTCGACCGTTTGAAAATTAGTTGCAACATTTGTGGCGCGGTTGTGCAATTTGTAGTAATGGGGCCTCCAGATGCTGATACATGTTGCAGTGAAACATTAACACATCCATCTTGCATCTTGCTCATCCTCCTGGCTGGTGAGCAAGATACCAGTTTCGGGAAACCTGTATCATGAAGCACGTACCAATTTTTCATGCAACGTATATCAGCGTCTGGAGGCCTCTTAAGACGCGGTCATATCGTACAGAAGTGTACATGCTAAAAATCTGCTGTACGGCCAATTTGAATGTTTGTGCGCATTTCGTCGACTTACCGAAGTGATTTCGTTCCGCCACTGAACAATAAAAAACCGTAAGAATGGAAAATGAAAGATTTCGGGCCGAATTTATTGAGATATACCGTCAACATTCCAGGGGCGGCTTTAGCATTTTTTTCGCAGAGCGCAATCCACAATTTTTTGAGGGGGGGGGGCGTAGGTCTGACAAACGAACCAGGGACCTTTTCGATATTTTCTTGCTAAATGAAAAAGTGTTTTTTTTTTGTATCAATTTATCATATTTTCCCTCATATTGCTAAATTAAAATAAGTATTTTCCAAATTAAAATAAGTATTTCTCCCTTCAGGGGAGGGGGCACATCCCCCCTCTGTATCCGCCACTGCAACAAACCTGTACTTCAGAAGCTAGATAATAGTGAGAGTGTGGCAAAACTTTCAAGAATATACAACCTTGGAATATCTATGATAGTGCTTTCATATTATTTATAATTTTTGTGTACCTACTCTTACTTGTATCATTCTTTCTGGAAGATAGAACAACCACGAGGAAATTAAGTGTTCCATAATCCGAAAATTTCCTCGTTCCAGCGAGTATGTCTCCCTATTAATTCGGATAGTGGAAGTTCCACTGTATTCGAGATTTAAGGTGTGGAAGAATAACATGGCATACGGGCGAAAGTTCGTCATAGTGATCGTATTATCCTAAAAATACCGAGGAAGGAGAACGGTCTTTTTAATCGTGCCTCGTGCTCTTTCTTCTTTTTTTCAATTCACCCAGACTTTGGGAATGCTGCTATTTTAAAAACGAGTCAAAGAAGGCAACCACAGGGGTGTACTCTATCAAAGAGACGCTGAAGATCAAAGAGAGTGGCGCGCCTCGTGTTCTCGGAAGATTTCTTGAGGGTGGAAGCAGATAGATGAGAGAAGACGTTGCCGTTGCCGCGAATAGATTTCAAAAAGCTTACCAAAAACCGACTTTTAACTTGTGACGAAGCTCGCAGCCTGAGTTTACGTCGAATATGGTCGTGTTGGTGTAAAGTGCTGTAAGACATGAGCCTCGCAGACGTCAAACGGAGCAACTCCACTTTTTGAAAACTTCTAAAATTTGGTACTTGAGGATATGGTAGGAGATAAGCTTATCAATTTTCTATACTTTTTACATCAGGGAGGTAATCCGTTTGACTTCTAAGTGGTTCATGTAGCAGGGTAGGCGAAAGGCATAGTGCAATCACTGAATCTATGGGAAAATTGAAAAATTACAAAATTTAAGAAGTTCATATTTTCGTTTTTCCATCTACATACAGTGGCGTACAAAAGTATTCGGCCACCATTTAAAATCGCATGACTTTTTTAAAATTAATCCAAACGAGTTGAGTTTTTTTTTAGAAGCTAGAGGGATTAGTTTGCTAAATGATGTGATTCGTTATCAAAAAATAGAAAAGATCGTTTTTTAAACTTTTTTTGTAAGCCTGTAATGAAAATTCAAAAAACCCGTTTGTAGATTGAAGTAAGTTATATGCACGTCTAAAATTTCATCAAAATCTGTTAACGTTGCTCTGAGCTATGAACGCTTAAAAATCGCAGAATAAGGTCGAAAATCGCGAAATTCCCGAAATCAGCGATTTTCGACCTTATTGCATTATTCGACCCAAGTGTATTTTTTTCAAAACGACGAATCACATCATTTACCAAATTAATCCCTCTAGCTTCTAAAAATTACTCAAGTCGCTTGGATTCATTTTAAAAAAGTTATGCGATTTTAAAGGGTGGCCGAATACTTTTGCACGCCACTGTATGTATATATCATCGAAAGCTTAATAAAATTTGAATTTTCAAATGATCAATTATTCTATTTCCAGAATTACACACATATCTTTAAAAAAAAAAGAAGTAATTTTAACAATAAATTTTGCTTAATATAGTGATAGGATTGATTTATTCCGGGGAATTTTTTCAATCTGAGAGCATGAAATATTAGTGAAATGTATGTATTTTCAGTTGGCAATAAAGATTTTTCATAGAAAGTTACATTTCATTATAAAAGAATTTCTTGAAAATAGCCTTTATTTTCGACCGTCACAGAGGCTTCCTAAGGTTTACTAAGTACATATCGTCGTTGATAGTGCAAAACTGCGTATGAGCAGTTTGTAAATACCGGGGATCTACATTTTACCGATTTTACAGGAAGAAGAAAAACATTAATATTTTAGCCATTTGAAGAGATTTCTTGGACCGAACTTTTTTCGGACAGTTTTAGCACTCCTTGTAATAAATCCTAACATCAATGGTGTGGCTTTTAAAATAAGCAAAACAGCGCTTAACGACCGTGAGCGCGAAATCTCAATTTTGCTACTTTTGCAGATCCGCGGTGTTTACAAACTGCTCGTACGCGGTTTTGTATCCAGGACGAAACGCATTTCTCTTCCCTTTTCCTCTATCCTCCTATCTTTACATTCCCTTACGCTTCTATGGTTCCAGAGATACTAACGGTGGTAGCTCTTATTGCTCAACCCTTAAGTATAACCGAATCGGTGTTTGCGCGAGAACTTGCGAGAAAGCACAATCGGCTGAAACGTCCTCTTATGGCGAGTGTAGAAAATCGCCACATGAGTTTTAAACTTTCTTCCGAGCACCGCTGTACGCGACCCCTAGCCACTGACCATTGTCTGAAGCCCATCTTCTAGAATTCACAACTTCCGCCAAGATCCTCATACTCGTATTAACCCAGCCGTAAACCCTTCGAAAGCGAGACAGCATCGAGCTTTCTACCTTCGAAACATCTTCGAACACACGTATTTAGTCACTAACAGAGTACGTATCCACACAGTACGTAGGGAGTTAGGACGATGCGTGTTCCCGTCTAGCAGAGAAGCAGGTAAGATATTGCCACTCACCGATCACGTTCACCAAGGCCAGAACCTCGCACAGGTAGTACCTGTACGCCCACCAATTGTGATAGCGTAGATTCTCCCAGAGATAGTCGAGCAGCATCTTCTTCTTCTGCTTCTTCTCGACCTCGGAACAGAGGCCTATGTCGAGGTCCATCATCAGCGCGTGAATCTTGCCACCCTCCCAGCCTTTCCACAACCATCTCGGCGTGTAGAAGAGGATCGCCTGCGAGCAAGAAACCGAAAACGAATGGTGAGACACGTGCCGGCGCCCAACACTGTCCAGTCACTTCGTCGATTACGCCAATAATTTATTCTATTTCTAATTGTCTCATGCTGGGTCGAAAGTGTTTCCTGTTAGAATATTGTTTTGGTATTCTTCGGGACCCAACAGCGGCTGACTCGTTTCAATTATCGTTCACTAGGTCCAAAGGTAGAGGGGGGGGGGGGGGGAAGTAGCCAGAGGTATGTGTTACGTTTAAAGGGGGTATTCGCTCAGGAGTGTGGGAAAGATGGGCAGCTTTATGAGATTTTTTCTTTCCAACATAAACGTTCTACGTAGTTCTGGTTTTGTACATTTATTTACATTAGAGAGCGACAAATATTTACTATTCTAGAGGGAATCTATAGATATTTACTATGCTATCTGAAATAAAAAAACTATTTTTATTCTATTCGGAAAACTTGCCATTATCGTCCCTACCTCATTGTCAGTCATTCGTTAATATCGAAGAGAAAATAAATGGCCATCCATTGGAGGAGAACATTTTATTTAACCAAATTTCTTTACTTTTATCTGTTATATAACTTGGAAATATTGCTGATACTTTCGTAATTCTGGTAGGGATGATAAAGGCAAGTTTTCTCAGTAGAATAAAAGTATTGTTTGTATTTCAGATCAATACGCACGTGAACACCTCTAACATAGTAAATATTTGTCACTCTCTAATGTAACGGCGCACAGTGGGACAAACTGTTCCTTTTTGGGTCAAAATCGTAGAACTTTTGATAGGAATAAGATAGAGGGGTGAACCTTTTTCAAGGTTAAAGCTTAGATCTGGCAGAATAAGGGAAAAGTATTGAGAATGTATGAGAAACAAGTTTCGACCTTGAAAATTTACGTCAAAGTTGACATTTTCAAAGAAAATTTCGATTTCTTCGTTATAACGCGTGGTTAAAGCTTTTCCATAATGTTTTATACATCATTTCCTATAAATTTTGACGCACTCAATTCAAATCTGTTCGCAGAATTTGTCTTGCCCTTCAGGAGTCAAAGAAAAATGGGATTTAAGGGGTTACGCAAGCCGTAAATTCAGAAAATTATGACACTCGATGTGCAAGTAGAGTAGTGATCGCATCCGTAACGCCACCCTATTTCTACCCCTCTTTCTAGCGCCAGCGTTTTTTTTTATGTTAGAAGGAGAGAGGGTGTCCCTCATGTATATTTTTCTCTTTCTACTGCCGTCTACATTTGCGCCCATTGCATGCTTCCTCCATATTTATGTGCTCTAAGGTACACACGGCTCAAACGATTGTGGCCGATGGAGATTCGATTGCATTCGAGCTCACCAGGGTGGGCTTTTTCTCATCGCTAACATTCTACAGTAGTTTATGAAAATGGTCAGGGGACTGCCAAGCCACAGGTTCCCGTCTATAACACTTCTAATTCATGCTGAAACACCACTGTGGCGGTATCTGCCTATGATTGTCATAATTATATAAATCTGCGCGATCGGCTCTGTTCGCGATGCTGTACCGTAAATGACACCAAGAATAAATGTCACATGACTTTTATTGCAATGAACCTCAAACAAAATCATAATAATTTTGACACTATAAACGATAAACTTGTAAATCAACGGATTTATAATGGAAGACACAAATAAATAAAGCGGGATGGTAGGGTAATAAAGAAAATAATGGAAACGAATGTTATATATTTCGTAGAGATGGCAAGGGTTAGGAAACGAGAATAGTGAGGTGTATAAAGTCTTGTGGTATTTTATTCGTAGCAGTCTTCGTAGATTAAAATCTAAGACGCTGATTATTAGTGGAAATGTATAGAGCAAAGCAATACGCATTTATTTCAAAATCTACTATCCGTTACTTTATGTTAACAACGGGAAAATAAACATAACCGAAGCAAGGTAAATTAAATTTTGTGACAGGACTGCACGAACGTGTCCCATATTAAACATCATCCGTTTACTTCACGCTGTGTCTGCCACAGTGGCGTTTCAACAAGAATTTGAAGTGTTCCAGACGGGAACCTGTGGCTTGGTAGGGTGAATCGACCAGTGAATGAACGGTGACCAGTGAATGAACAAATTGACTTTTTTCGCGTATAACAAGAATAGTATTTCATTGAAAACAATGATCTTATATTTAGAATGAAGAAAAATTTATTGAGATAACGGCATTACTAATATTTTTTAAATCTATGAACGTCTCGGTAGCTTATTAATTTTTTTGTTTTGCGGTTTCGGGTGCTGCCGTTCACGGCGAGAAACCTAGCAACAAAACACGTACGATGACAGTTAATCATTATATTGTGTAAACTGTGTTCTGACATAAATAAGTTTGTCAGGTTCCTATTATTATAATATATAGATTATATTTTTATATTCTTATGTTAGGTCCCTCACCTAAACTTCCTTTCTTCTTTTGTAACGTTTTCTGGTCGGAAAATGAAGTATTATTCTTTGTGTTCATTCACTGGGTACAAGGTATTCATTTATTGGGTATTTTGTTCATTCGCTAGTATATTGGGCATTGATTACATTATTATGATTTATTTCAGACGCCGGTCAAGTAAAAAATCACAAACAATTTATTTACACATTTTTAAAGCCTATTCTGTTACAAATTCCTATTTCATTAATAAATTGGGACATTATTTAATTTTTATCGTTATTTGAAACTGAAAAAACGCTTAGCTGTTCATTCACTGGTCAATTCACCCTAGTGCCCTCACCATATTCATGAAATACGGTATATAGAATGTTAGCGATGAGAAAAAACTAACCCTGGTAAGCTCGAATGCAATCGAGTCTCGATCGACCACAATCGTTTGAGCCGTGTGTACCTCATTTCGTTCCTCCAAAAACAATTCACAAAATATACTCACTTGTCCACGAATCTCCCCCTAAGCTCTATAACTTTCCTACGATACATTGAATGCGCGTGCCATACCACTTCCTCTTTTCTCTGCGTGGAAGCAGCGAAAAAGAAATATACCACTTGCCTGGAGGAACAACAGCGTGAAACACTTGGGTAACAATAAGTAATCTGTACACACGTTGCCGCGCCGCGTGCCCCGTCAGAAACATAAAGATATCAAGTCGGCCCGCGGTATTTCGCTCGGAACGATAAAACCGCACTAAACGGTAGTATTGTTTTAACCCGGTCGATTGATTAATCGCTGTTGATTTAGGAGCAATTAATTTGGACAACGAGTTTACGTTGTCACGGAGACGGGGCTCGACGTGCTAAATGTATCATCGCGGAATTCCGTTATGGGGGGGCCGTTAAAGTTCACCATGTTGGCGTTCGAACCGGACCGATCCGGCCACATTTCGGCCACGATTCGCGCGCACCCGAATGAAAATAAGGAGACAAGGATTGATAGAAAGATTGCACAGGGTGATATGCTAATGCACATCGATACTTCAGGGGATGAATCTACGGACTAAAATAGATGAAAGGTGTTATACGCGCGTGCACTACATAAGTCCGAGCTGAGACTACTTGTTGAACGTTTGTGTGTTCGAATATAATTCGAATCGAGTGCACTAATCAGACATTTGGGTATTCGTAGTATTCGAACGGTATGGTGTGGACTATAATTCAAATTCATTCTCGTTTAAAGCAGATATACAATTTCCACGTTCAATATTTCAATACATCACCACCCGTATTATTCAGCCAATGCCAACATATGAAGACTTCTTTATTTGAAGAAGAATATTCCAGTATTGAAATGTTCGAAAATAGTTCACTTTTTAATACCTATAAAATATTCGAATACCCCCAACCCTAATGCATGCACATTTAGTTAGGCAAGAATAAACAAATTTCTGTTAACGATCAATGAACAACGTTCCTTTTATTTTTCCTGATTTTCTATGTATAATTTTTCCACACCTCTCTACTAACAAGGGAAGATCCCAATCCCGGAAATTCAAAAAATTCTGAAACTTTGTGAGTACGTAGGGAGTTTCCTTCCGATTACAACTCAATTTTTGTTTGCTGCCCAAATTCACTCTGACTTGAAATTAACCCCTGATAATTCGGCTACTTTCCGATTTTGTATTATAATTCGCGAACTTCAAGAAGAATACGAAACAAATAACAATAAGAAGAATAGAAAAAATATACATCCCTGTTATCAAAATAAAAGAGATTAAATTTTCTTGGGCTTGATTATTAAAAGTTGTTTCAAAATAAATGTAAAATTTTTTTGCGCTATAAGGTCATACATATATTTTAAGAATCTTTTGGATTTGGATTTCTAGTGGCGTTTAAGATATGTCGTGGGTAGCGCACAAAGTAATGAACTTGATGTACTGCAGGAAAACACAAGAGATGGAGTCGAAATTTTTCGAACGTTTCATAATTTTCAATCCCTTTGTGCGATATTCTACATAGGATAAGTCCGGGAGAGTTCGACCACCGGGAGAGTCCGGCCGGTGTTGATATTTTAAGTCTGATGAAAAATAGGGCACTGTGTGTCATTGACACGAAAGAAACGAATGCGCTTGTTGTTTATCTCACATTGACCATTGTCGCAAATCCATATTTGAATTATAAGATATAGACTTCATGCGAGGCTGAAAGTTTTTAGACCAAGTTACAGTGTTGGTGATATTTGAAAAACAGGTAAATTCAATACTTATTAAGTATTCTTCATAACTTTTAACGAAACTTCATACTTTTATTTAAAATAGAGGTCCGTATAGAAACGACAATCCTCCTACACCAACCTAATATGAAGAAGGATCAAAGTACTAGGTCCGTATTTGTTTTGTTAATAAAAGACACAGCTACGTGAGACGTATCTAATCACAGAAGGAAATATACTGTTCGGATAATGCAACGTACGAGTAACGGAAGATTCGGAAAATCGAATGTTTGGATAACGACTGTTCGTTTGCTAGAGGTTCTACTGTACTATCCATTATCCATCAACGGCGAATTCAAGGATTTATGCGAACATGATGTTTCATTTTCAATCGAACCAGAACGAATGATAGAAGAGGAAACGGTGAATAGGAGTGGATCTAACCATCATTGAATAGGGTCGTCTCCCTGTCGTTCCGTTCAACAGCGTCGTCCACGCGAATCGAACGAAAACGGAAAATCCGTGGATGAAAATAGAACTAAGCCGGCTCTATAGCTCGTAACCATGCTCACGTGCCAGTTGGCCGCGTACAATGCTCGTGCATCCAAAGAAAAGCCCATCGTTCCGCGTTCGAAACACCCCGACTGGTGGATAAAATTGGCTAAATAGGAGGGAAACCCAATGTGCATACAGTGTCTTGCAGAGATAGTGATGCTGTAGAATGCAGCAAGGGACCGAGGTCGATTCAATCATCGAGCATCCTCTCCCATGTAAAAACCCCAGAGATATTATTCAACACACTTTTTGGGCACTTGCACCTTACAAAGATGTAGAGGCTATCCTGAGGCTCACTCAGGTGCGTTCTACGTCACTTGTCACAAGTCTACACTTACATGTTTGACTTATCGAGGCTTAACATACAGCACACTCTCGTTTCAGCAAAGTTGCAGCACCGTTGCAGCGCAAGATTGAAATGTTGCACGCAACGTTGCAGCGATATTTCTATGTCCGCCTCCTGCAACGTTTCGGGCATTAGGGCCAAAACTATAAATAACTGTATTAATAATATAATGCGTGTCTGCGACGGACGCAGAATCATAGAAATACAAAGGCCGTGATCTTTTTCTGATAGAAATTGTTTTTCCCCACAAGGGGGTTCCGAACCGGCGACTTGTAGCGTCGTAAGCGAACACTTTACCGCTGCAGCTACAACCACTGATTGATAAGACTACTAACGTATTCGAACTTATGGTCTTACCGTGCAAAACTTTAAACTCAAATTAGTCAAAAACAAAGGCTCATTTTGACAAACTCCATTAGGGTTTTGTAACACTACATTAGCGTAGCGATGGTTCGAAAAAGTGTTAACTTTTTTGTCCGCTACTGTAGGTATGTGTTACAACTTCCACCCTGTGTCATTCTACACATTAAAATATGCAGGGCGAGTCACCTAACATTTAAGCTTAAAATATCTCCGTTGTTTTTAATGATACGAGAAAATGTCTCAAGAAAAGAAATGATTGCTAGACAAAGAGGACAACATATTATACATGGTTGAATTTGTATTTTATTGGCTATAACGTTACAGTAATGAAAATACGTCATCCCCTTAAAAAAACCATCCATGTTCTTGAAATTTCGGGAAATATAACCTTGAGAAAAAAATCGTCTCCGTCAGAATAATTGT
The DNA here is from genome assembly GCA_963932335.1 of Andrena marginata. NCBI lineage: Eukaryota > Metazoa > Arthropoda > Insecta > Hymenoptera > Andrenidae > Andrena > Andrena marginata. The sequence goes on from OZ010660.1 coordinate 41,973,720, forward strand.
CTCCCTGAAGCGAGCATTTTTTTCCTTACACATTTTCTCGTATCATTAAAAACAACGGGAATATTTTAGGTTTAAATGGTAGTTGCCGCGATACTGGCACAACGTTGCAGTAACATTGTGGAAACGTTGCAGCAATAATTCTATGTCCGTGCAATGTTGCGCTGCAACCATGCAACATGGCAAGGTTGCTGCAACGTTCCTGCAACGTTGCCGCAACGAAATATGCTGTATGGGTTAATGTAACATAGTAACGTCGAAAAATGTGCTGAATAGATCCCTGGGTCCTTGGGTCCCCGGATTATTGGGTTCTTGACTTCTTAACAAGTCACTCGAGGCTCCTGTAGCCATACTATCTCCGCTCTCGCCACCAGAGGGCATTTCAATCGATCCCGCTCTCTCGCAAGTTGTTCCTTGACTACCGATTCCTGTACCATGGACGTACAAGAAAAATCCAATGACTGTAAGTCGATTTCTGCTAATATTCGTTGCGTTAACATCACAGATTATTTTAACTTTTCTTGTAAAAAAATAAAAGCCGATTTTTTTGAAAACTTTAAGACTAAAAACTAGTCTTACCGACTTACAAGGGAACATTCCCAACCCGAAAATTCTGATTTCTACGAAACTTCGTGTGAATGTAGAGCACATCGGGATATGCAAAAAGCAATCTTTTTCTGCGGAAAATCAATCCGAAGGACTGAAATCAGCCCTTAAGGTTATCGCTTTTTTCTTTTTTCTTTGTAATAAGTATATGTAACTTTGCAACGGTGCGAGACAGAACAATACTTTAAACGCAAGACTGGTTCAGCTTTTTATTTCTTATCACACAAGTAAAAGAAAAAAAAATTGGGGCATGTCAGACTCCACATCACCAATTAGGTAACAAAGTTTCCATCTCACCAGTTTTCCATGCTTTTAATTCATATTATGGAAAAAAGAAAATCGATCTGCAGTGCTCGCAATGGCAACTGCTGTAAGAAAAGAATCATGCTTTTAAATGACACAAAAAGAAAGAAATGTGCGTATGAGTCTACGCTCTAAACAGTTTAAACTGACCAGTGACGACCTGCCGGCAGCCGCCAGACGCATTCACACGTGCGACAGATATTCTTCCCGCCAATTTCAGGTGCGACACACACTCAGACCAATTAGAATTCAACTAGACAGCGGACATTAATACGTCTTTAACTCGTATTGTAAGCATGTTATAAAAAATGTGAATGGGAAGTAAAAAGAATAAAAGAAAATCACAATAAATGTAAACGGAAGAAACCGAGGTTCAACTTTGGTAGTTGGTTTGAAGCCTGACCTGGAGATTAAATAGTTTATCATAAACGAAAATATATTTTAAAATTACAAATGTTAATAAATATGATGCACAGCCTCCCATATTGAAATTTCTTTCCGTTTCCTAAAAAAAATCACGGAAAGCACTCAGCTCTCAGTCCTCTAAACCAGTACCCTCTATAAGCTATAAGTTTCCGGATTACACAAACATAATGAAATAGGTGCATAAGAATGTCGCCTTACACAGCAATCGAGAGAATGACAAATTAACCATTATATCTCTGCAAGACATTGTACGCTATCTTCGAACAACCAATACCTATCCCAGTTGTATCTCCAGACCGACAGAAAAAAAAAACAGGTAAAAGATAGAATGAGAACTCCTCCAGGTGCCTGTGACCTTCTTACGAGAAGATTTCCACGTTTCGAAGACGCTTACTGGCATTATTGCTAGGGCGAAGCCAGTCGAAGGTCTCTAACACAGCCTTGGCTTATGAGTATGGTTATAATCACTTCTCAATTGATCGATAACTAGGAAACGGCGAGCTTAAGAGCCCGGCTTTTCTTCTGTGTATATGTAAGTATGCATATCAAGTTTCTGCATAAAGTTGTGCCACGGAAAGGGGCATCACGAATGATGACTGATGGAATAAATATGGGGATGTCGTGAGAGAAGAAAGGGTTTGAAATAATAGCATGCTGGATTTTTGGTAATCTACAACCAAGGGGTGGATTTATACACACTGTACTGTTCGGAAACTCTGGGCACATCTAGGTAGATACGCGTCTTGTGTAATGGACAGAAGTAGGAACACTGAAATCTAAAACTCGTAGCTTATTACCTATATCTTAATATACTAATAAAGGAACGTAGATTTTAATGCTACCCACAATTTTTACTGAATTTTCTAATTTGTTGTCAAACATGAGGCGTGAAATTTATTCGAAATTTCTGTGCATTTCTTTAAACATGTGATATTTGTCGAATGTTCATATGTTAATTTTGATTTTTATAAGTTATGTATACTATTATAAGATCTTCCAAGCTGCGGAAATTTTTTTTGGTAATATTAACATTTTTTCCCAATTTTGTACGTTAAATGTTTATCACCGTTGACTTGAGTTTTAAAAAAAGTACCAAAAAGTACCTCCTTCATTTTTTGTACATTAATTGGAGGCATATTAAACTTTACATTCGCGCCAAATTTAATTGCTCAAAATTGCTCAAAATGGAGAAAATAGTCGAAGTCATTACTAAAACGCTCAACGTCCAGGCCTTTCCATAGTCTCTGAGTCTGCGTGTTTTGATTCAGATATCGGCATCATATAGCATATAGGGTAACTGTACTCGTAGTTGACAGTATACCAATAATTGACACTTTTATTTTCAGTCACGAATAATGAGCTTTTTATTGAAAAAATATTTGTAACTAATATGCTGTTTGAAAACGTATTAGTCAAAAACATTTTTTTAATAGAAAGCTTATTATTCATGACAGAAAATAAAAGTATCAACTGTTGGTACACTGTCAACTACGAGTACAGTTACCCTAACTGATTTAGAAAATATATTTAAAAAAAAATTGAATAAGTGTTAATTTTTTATCCTTTGTGCCGAAAATCCATATGCTCTAAAGTCTAAACAATTGTTTCAATTTTTCACGCATTCCCGATAAAGTGATACAAATTTCTTTCAAACAAAAGTTAGTCGGTAATCATGTGACAACAAACTGTAACCGAAAAAAATGGCAAAAACCTTTTTCTTTTATAAAAAATAAAGATCACTTTCATTTTTTAAATGTAATTATATTTTATTTTTTTTATCAATCGATGCACCTTTGTATCCTATTTAAAAAAAGTATTAGGGTACTTAGGTCGAAAACTGATTAGTTCAGAAGTTGTGAGTTTTGCCCCGAACGCCCATATACGCCGCACACTGTGGGTCATAGTGACCCAAGTTCTTCCTCATACCTGTTCCCTCAACTACATACACATATGTAAGTTCAGTTCCACCTAACTTATAAGTCTTTGAAACCTTCTCAGAATAACATACATATAGGCATAACAAAATAGGATGGCTAGGCAATAAATGTGTAACTATAAAATTGTAAAAAGCCTGTAATTCTTTATGAAGAAATGAATCGAAAAATCATTCTTTCTACCTTTATGAGTTTCTCCTTTAGATGCCCGAAAAGCGGGGGTATCTTTTAGAAATTTTATGGAGAATAAGCTAACGTGGATTGTTCTCAAATTTTATATACATGTTCATTGGCTCTTGGACAATACACACAAGTTTTATAAGTTTGCAACAATCATTGCATGTACAAACTTTAAGGCCACTGTTCTCGAAACTACATTTTTCAAGATTGCAGAAGTGATATCTCAGAAACTAATACAGCTGTCGATTTGAAATTTTCAGAGATTGTAGAAAACATTCTCCTCTGTTGCGTGAACTACATTTATAACAATATCTAGGATAGCATCTGTTATTAATAAAAATGACAACAAAATTGGACGATTTTAACTTCAGAATGCTGTTATTTTCTGAATTTTAAAAATTTTATGTTTACTCTAATTCGAACCATAACTAAACTCCTACTTTACAAAATTTTATTTCAATCCCTGTTCCGGCTCCTTTTATAAGCACCATTTTAGTATGTTTTTAGGAAACTGTTGTTTGTATGAAGATAAAATAATTTGTGTGTATTGTTCAGAAGCCAATAAACGTGTATGCAAAATTTGAGAACAATCCACCCAGTAGTTTATTCTCTATAAATTCCTGAAAACCCCCATGCTTTTCGGGCATCCGATGGAAAACCCTCCTTAAGTGCTCGATACTCGTTATATTTTCGGAATAGACTATCGATTTGACATGACTCCATAAATAAAAGTCCCGAGGCGTTAAGTCTGGTGATGGCAGTGGCCAAGCTACTATTCCTCCACGGCCAACCTAACACTGATATTGCTCATTCAAAAAATGCGTTATTTGAAGACTGAAATGTGCTGATGTTCCATCATGATAAAAAAAAACATTTCTTCTTCTTGCAAGAGTATTCTAAGGTACACCACGTTCCATCAAGTCAATACTTATGAGTCCGTTATAAGTGCACGTGTATTCGATGGATTTTCAAAATCGATTTTCTCGAAAATGTAGCCTTACTGAAAAACTTTTTATTCTTCATTTTCTATTCATTTTTTTTTCATGAAGAATTACACACTGCTCGCTAGTGCTACATTTTGTGGGACACCCTGTATGTGTTTATTTAGATCCGTTCATGTACACTTCCGCCTATAAGTCACCGAAAGCTTATTTGTTTAGAGCAAACTGATTATTTATTAGTTTATTCTGTTGCGTTTACTTGGTTTGCTCATAAAGTGCTTCAAAGATCTGTATGAAGCATTTAAAAGAATTAGAAAACAAATAGTAGAGTGGAAATCTTGTTATGGCGAGCTTAACCCAATCGAGAATTTGTGATGTGAAGTGGATAGGAAAATAAGTGAAACGTGTCCCGATTCAAAAAGGGAATTGTAGAAAAACTTAGAAGAAGATTGGAAAGATGAAAAATATTAATCAAAGGATGCTGCTAGTAATTTCAGCAGCCATTTCCAAACAAGAGGGATCCATTGATCAGAAGATTATAATCTATAAGATTCATAACTAATTTTTTGGTACCGTTTTTAACACAAAATTTAAAATAAGTACATAGAGATCAAATCCTTTTTGAGGAAAATTATTCTACAATTTCGTCTTGTTTCTACACGATGATTCAATTCATTTGCAGTTGTACCGTATTTACGGACAAATTACTAAAATACTTGACGATTTTTGAAAATCGATTTTCTACGCTTCTGATTTATTTTTTAATAAATCATCACCTCCTGCCCGCTTGTGCCATGCTTTCGACCGCTTCCTGTAGATGGAAATCATCGGGGATGCGATAACTTGCGAGAAACGGAATCAATTAGCGGTTCCCTCTAGCGGCGTGTGTCCAGAAATATCCTGCACCATCCATAAAAAATGGTTTATTCTCACACCTGAAAGCACCTTTCCTCACCCAAACTCTGAATCTTCCAACAGAATCCCCAACTCTGCCCAAGTGATTCATCCCACAGCCTCGGCTTGCCAAAATTCAGCTCATTTGGCACGTCCACCGAAAATATCGGGGCTTCCCCACCCAAGTGAACTGCAGGCCTCCCCCAATTAAAGTCCGACGATAGATCGAGGCCTAACGACTCGTCAAGCAACCTATCGCCAGCAACGCACCGCGACGGCTACCTACTACTAAACGCGACAAGTGTAGAATCGAATGGTGCCTACTTGCATCAGCAGGAAGAAGATTACCCACTGATAGTACTTGTGCTGTTTGACCAGGGGATGGGAGATATGACCATGCATCCCTGCCCCCTTGCTGTTCGAGACGCCAGGATAGGGAACCGCCTGGCCAAGGGTCTTGTTAAACGCGTGCACCATGCTGTAGGTGGTGTGAAGCCAGCAGAACGTCTCCAGGACCACCTTGTCCACGGAACCGGAGGCCTCGCAGTGGATGGGCGAGCCGGAAATGCTTTTGCACGCGAGAGTCAGGCAGCCACCCAGCAGAAGAGCTACCGTGGCGCGATAATGCAAACGGAATATCAGCGTGTCCTCGGAGATTCTCTGGACCTTGAACAAGGACCTCAGGGATCCAAACACGTCGATCATCTTCAGCAGCAGAGGCATTTTATGTCGCCGCGGCCGGCTGGATGCCCTCAAACGTCCCCGATCCTCTTCCACGAGAAGGCAATCCTCCTCGCCCTCTTGCAAATCCGTTTTGGCTCAGGACTACTGAATGCGCCAAGAGGAATCCCACCGAAGTGATATCGATAGTCGAGTTGACCTATACCCGGTGGGAGGTTTGTTGTTCTGATTTTAAGAGACCACGTCGTAGAGTCACTTGTTCAGGAACGTTGACGCTTCTCGCGCGGATATCTCTTGGATAGGATGTCGGAGGCCAGAAGGATTAGTGTTCGTCACTGGGGACCGCCTGTGTCGCTCTCCTCGTCACGTTCCTCGCGATTCCCATCACAACACTCCATGAAACCTGAATTCCGTGCTCGAGGAAGATAGGAATGCCTCACTGTGCACATTTTGGCCCACTTATTATTTTCGCTTTCTGGGCAATGGGGGGGAATTGAAGCTGGGTTGTATATTCGACTTATCCATTCCTCGCTAGAGCTTCTCCACTGTGTTTGCAGGAACTTGGAGTTGCCAGAAGTTTTCATTCCATCCAGTCTATGCTCTCCGTCAAGTACACCGCTAGGATAGTCGACAGCGTCTTTTGCAAATTCTCTTTTCCTTCTTTCTGCATCTTGAACGATGGTTTACACTCGGGATGGACTGACGTAGCTTCTTGTTCGATTTCTAAGTTGTCGAAGCACTGGGTACACAGTTTCACAATAGTAAGAGGAAGTGTTTCGATGTTTGCTGGCGACACATTCAAGGAGGAAGAGGGACACGCCACGTTTTCGTGAACGATAAAGGGGAACGTGTAAATAAAACGGGGAACAAGCGACGAGAGTATTCGGACACGGTGACAGAGACACGTGGGGCACGGAAGCAAGCCGTCAGAAGACTGGAACGAACTTGAGAGGCATCCCTTGGCCTCGATGCTAAACACATAACTTATATGATCTTCTAAGTATCTTTCTCTTGTCGTGCGAGCGAAAGTTCGACAAAATATTGACGACCACGCCATTTTGATGACGTACTTCGTTCCTGTCTTGTAACACTTCGAAGCTTAAAAGAAATTTAACAATTAATTAACAACAGAACTGTATACTCGAGGTTACTTTTATCATAGACCTACAGACTTAATAATTTACACGATAATATAAAAGGCACAAATATTCGTGCAATGAAAATATTAGATCTGGTAAGTAACTTATACTTCTTGCAGATTTACTAAATTACTGTCATTTATTATCTAGACGAAGAAGAAATGAACTTGGAAAAACTGTCACTACTCATGCTCTTGGTGAGTAGCTTAGGTGCTCAAAGTAGGGTAGTATTTCGTGGAGGTAGCGATATACTCGAACGTATCGCGAGTATTTTTGTTTGAATGCGTTCGATGAAATGAAGTGATACTATCATCAAAACAATCACTTTTTGTATTTCATAAGGCAATTCGAAGTTTCACAATTGCTATTTGTCAAGCCAAACTTAAACCACAGAAGAAGATAAAATTCTATACTAAAAAAGATAGAAAATTAACAATTGGTGGGCGTGGTGCAAACAATTGATTTGGTTGTTGTTGATTGAGATCTTGCTCGCGGTACAGTTCTGTCTAAAACGAACGTTCAAGGAGACCCGTCGACAAGTTAGGATCGTGGCCTGGAAAACGGTGACGTTAATTTACCGCCGATGACGCGGGTCGTCGTGGTAAATATTAAAAATGGCTGTCGTTATGATATCGAGATTATTAAGAATTGGCGATCGGCCAGCGGCACTTGTTGTCACTAAACGAACAGAAAGAAAAACGTCTGTCAAGGGCCGTGGTGGCGAAAAGAAGACGATGCATTCGGGTCATTGTCGCTCTATAGTTAGACCACGGATCTGCCCGCCTTCAATTATGTGGATATGATTTAATTAATAGGAAGAGCGTTTGGACTCGTTCCATCTCGAACCCCTGTAATTGGAAAGCTTCGTTCGGTTGGAAAATTTTGGATCGTTCGAGTCTCGTTACCTCATCGTGTGCAAAACGATCTGCATTAAATCAGCTGTCACTTGATTAATTACGCGCCAATCATTCTCGAAATTTTAAGAATTTCTATCGCGTAGATGAAGAATCATTGCGATCGGCTTCATGTTTGACGACCAATTAACGGAATAATATTTTATCTGCCTTTCCTCGGCGTGAATTTTTTAATTAACATTGATTCATTGCCATCCAATCCCCACGTTGTAGGTTATCAAAAACCATAAAACACTGACACATTAAACACCCACAATGTCTTTGAGGAAGTGTTTTCACCCGTAGAACCGTTTACATTGCCGAGACGAAACATGGTTACGTTATTGCAATCAATTAAACTACATTTCTGCGAAGTTTAAAATAAAAAGATTGAGATTTTGTTTTAATTTTCCAGTTGCCGGACATTCGTTGCGAGTACGAAGGAGGTCTTCGTACAAAGACGATACAGTGAGTCGTAAAAGTAGTTGTAGATCGATGCCGAGGCGACAGAAAAAGATGTCCAAGTGCATCGAGAACAACATGCGTTCTACTTGAAGAGATCAGTTGAACAAGGTGAGGGTGGAGGAACGTCTTTGACCGAGCGTCAAGGCGACGAGCACGACAGCGACCCTCGGCGACAAACTAACGGCTACGGATTTTAACGAGTTAATATGCTTAGGGTTTCCTTCTTGGCAATGAACTAGATATAAGCTTCTGTAAGCAGCGAGTAAATTCCTCGAGCCGTAGCCGCAACCAGTTTGCTCGTTATCCGGCTTTCCTCATTGCCGAATGTGTTTATAATTTCTGTCGATATGACTGAAATCGTCAACGGCCCTAATCCTCCATTTATGCTTCATTTGTTGCCAACAATCTTTTTCGCCTCAAGGGGGGAGGGCTATCGTTCATTTCAACGAGAGATATCGTTGTTTCATAGAGAGAAAGTGTTGCGTAATATAATTTCTGTCGAGAAAGCTGTAGGGAAAATGGAGAAAGAAGAATGTACACCGGAAGAAGTGTTAAGGGGGTAGATTTAGTGAAAAATAAACTCCTTATAAAAAGTTCTTGGTTAAAATCAGGCAACACGCTTTTTTGGGAGATGCAAATAATCCGAAATTTCTTAAACCTGAATGACACATTAAAAACATATACAGTGGCGTGCAAAAGTATTCGGCCACCCTTTAAAATCGCATAACTTTTTTAAAATTAATCCAAAAACTTGAGTTTCTTTGAGACGCCAGAGGGACTAGTTTGCGAAATGATGCGATTCGTCGTTTTGGAAAAAATGCACTTGGTCGGAATAGCAAAAAGAAAGAGTAAAGGTCGTATTTTAAACTTTTTTTTGTGAGCCTATAATGAAAATTCAAAAAAAACCCGTTTGTAGATTTAAGTACGTTATATACGCGTCTAAAATTTCATCAAAATCGGTTAACATTGCTCTGAGCTATGAACGCTTAAGGATCGCAGAATAAGGTCGAAAAACGCTGATTTCCGTGAATTTCGCAATTTGCGACCTTATTCTGCGATCTTTGAGCGTTGATAGCTCAGAGCAATGTTAACCGATTCTGATGAAATTTTAGACACGTATATAACTTACTTAAATCTACAAACGGGTTTTTTGAATTTTCATTGTAGGCTCACGAAAATAAGCTTAAAAACGACCTTTACTATTTTTTTTGCTATTCCGACCAAGTGCATTTTTTTCAAAACGACGAATCACATCATTTCGCAAACTAGTCCCTCTGGCGTCTCAAAGAAACTCAAGTTTTTGGATTAATTTGAAAAAAGTTATGCGATTTTAAAGGGTGGCCGAATACTTTTGCACGCCACTGTACACAGCATTAACAAGACGTAAAGTGTACGCATAATAGAGCTCGTATCCCAAACACTTCCTTTATTGTGCGATTTTTTGGTGCAAATTAAGCTTTAACTATCTTTTTATGTGAAAACATTGTGCTTCAAAAAGATGTGCATTTTGATCACCCGCATTTTGCCCGTAGAGCATAAAATAAAAATTAACACCGAAATTCGATGGCTCGCAAAGGGAGCTACAAATGTACAAAATTAAACAAAAAATCAGTTAGGGTCCTTTAACAGTCAGGTAGTACATAATTGTGTGTCCTGGTTTCCTCCTGATTCGCTGAATCTTTTATGTAATCATATAACAACTTTAACTCAATATTGTATACGTATAAAAAGTTCAATGAATAATGTTTATTCTAGAGAAGCCCGATATCAGTCCACTATACCCGAATATGTAATAATTATTTCATTAAAATATTTCCTTATTTATTGGGGATAACATATACACATGTATAATAGAAACACGGCCTCCAACTTCAGAAAAAAAAGATCCTAGCAATGACTTACACAAATTCTGCCCTTTTTGAAGTGGAAAGAGTTGATAAACTCTGCGCAAACGAAATAAACCGAATCCAGACCTACCTCCTAAAAACAATGAACCGTGTAGTCTCAGATACCCAATTAAAAACCAGAGAAAAAAGATAAGAAAATATCCCCAAAGACATAACGCAATCCAAAAAGTGAGTAAGTGACGCAGAAGCTTGGTCCACAAGCAGAGTAATTATCAAACTGGCTGATTACCTGAAGGAACAGCATGAAGCAGACCCACTGATAGTACCTGTACTCCTTCCTCTCGGTTTCGGGATGCGACTTGGAGTTGTCTACGCCAGGGAAGGGTACCTCGAAACCCTCTCGCTTCTTATAAGCCGCGGTGATCGTGTAGGTGCTGTGGATCCAGCAGTACGTGTTCAACACGTCCTCGGGCAGGTCTTTGCTGTGTATACAGTCGATGGGGTTGCCGACGTACTGCCTGGTCGTGACGATCAACGAGAACGCGATCAGCAGGATCACCGTGAGGCTGTAGTGCAGCCTGAAGACGGATGTGTCGATGTGTACGTGAGAAATCTTTATCAGGCTTTTCAGGCCCCGGAATATGTCCAGCATCTTGGATCCTCGGGGGGTGAATACGGCCGGGAAGGGTACCAGTGGATCACGACGGCTGCCAGATCGCCCGTCGATCCCTTGGATCTTCGCCTCTCACATCTTTCTCCGGCCTTTGATCTCTGTCTTTGATCTATCCAGCTCGAGGAAGAAATCTCAGACAAATTCTTCTCTATTCGAGGCCAGGCCGACGATCCGCTCGAGGCTCTCCCAGCAACGCGGCGTCAGAGCTTCGATGGTCCCTGGGCAGAAAAAGGTCCCCCGAAGCTGGATCGACGCTGATCAGTGTCCCAGTCTATGTTGCTTCAAGAGGAGGCAGTCCTGGCGCGTTTTCTCCTGAAGAACTTACAACACGATCGCGGCAACGTAGGATCCCTCGGAGCGGTTGGATCCTGTGCCGTCGCTGATCCTTCTTCCTGCATCCTTCCTCCCTCAGGGCATGGTACGCGCGCCTTTCGCTTCGCGGACTCTTCCCCGGGTCTTAGGTGTTCGAATAGCACGCTCGAACGATAGCTTTTCTGGAAACGATCGCGGCCACGTTCAGGTCGATCATGTTTTCGCGATGGTTGGTGAATCTTAGTCCCCCGAAACGGATCTTCCAGGCTTCACAAGCAACTTCCTCGATTCAAGCGCATGTAAACGATCTTTTCACGAATCTTTAGATTCTGAAGGAAATTTTTGCTGCCCGATGGATTCCGTAGCGTTTATCCTTTAGCGAATTAGCTATGTTTCGAGGAAAACGATAGAAAGTAATATCCATTTGTAGTGACAAAAATACGGTTTTGCACCATACACCTACACCGTTCGAAATGTCCACGATCACCATGAAAGCACGTTTCTCGTTCACCATTAAGGGGCGAAGCCACTGCGATGGTCGAAAATAAAGACTATTTTCAATGCATTCTTTTATACTAAAATTAAGCTTTCTACGAAAAATCTTTACTGTCAATTGAAAACACATATATTTAACTAATGTTTTATGCTTCTAGATTGAAAAAAATTGGGTAGTGTGGCCATAGCATACGATAAAGTTAGGCTCCGCGAAAAATTTTACAAAACGGGCGGTCGTGTAAATTTACAACGTTTGCTCCGAATTGAAAAATTCGAACGTTTTCTTAAAGAATATTACAATAGCTTCAGTTAAAGGTACAGATTTAATTAAAATATTAATTTCTGGAGAAATGGCGAACTTTGAAAGAAAGGTATAAAAAATTGACATGGTTTTTTCAATGTTACGGTTAAATGAATTAATCAATCAAAACACTTGTAAGCTTAACGGGAAATAATTTTATTACGAATATTCCCTGAAAATTTCAAGTGAATCCGATAAAAATTGACCGAGTTATTAATAATATACGTATACTCGATTCTGAGCGCTGCGCTACCTAACTTTTTGAGATCCACTTTCAAACTGTGCAGGTATATTTTTGAGACCCCAAATATTATGAAAATGCACCAAACGAATATTCGGAAGAAAAAGATTTCACAGTGGCTTCCCCTTAAAGTCAGTGAGGCATGCTCGAGAGGTTGAAACGAATAATGAAACTCTACAAAAGGTGGATACCTATATTGTTATCGTTAATCAATCCTTTCAGAAATGCAAACAGTTGCTACTTGTGATTTTCACTGCAACTTTTCGGATTTATTACTGCGAGTAGAAGAGTTCAGAATTTAGGATACGTCATATTCAGTCGAGAAAACTAAATAAATATAAGGTAATAATCGGAAACAAATGTTTAATACGTCAAGGATAATGAAGATACTTCAACAGCAGTATTGGCAAATAATTGTAGACGGTTGTTTGCTACTTAGTATGTAATACTTTCGAGATCGGTGAGGTAGCATTACGTCTTTTCGAAAATTAAACCTAATAGACAATGACGCAATATTACGTCTTTTTAAAAATTAAATCCAATAAACGATGGCGTGGTATTACGTCATTTCGAAAATTATACCTATAGACCTAACAATGACGGCGATAACTCTGTACAATTCAAAACAAAAAGAAGCATCAGATGTAGTCTCATTAAATCTTCTCCTTCGAGCTTCTCTACCGAGCCTCTGCCTGTGACAATACTTTCATGACTCACTGCATACCCCTTCGAAATAGGTAAAGGGGACACGTGTCCACGGTATTGTACTTTCGTTTACCCCGCGTAGTACAATTCTATTTCAGCGCAGAGGCGCAATGTGTCACAAGCTGAGAGACCAAACCGAAAAGCCCGATGGCTACATCAAAAGGACAATGTAGATACCTACACCCTCCATAACGCCATATATCTTTGAGATGACACTTCCAAAATAAAAGTTTTACTTCAGGACACCAGGAAAAATATTAATTTTTAAAATTTAGAGGTCTCAAATTGATCCTCCGATAAAAATCTAGATAGATAGATATCTAGTTTTGAAAATCAAAGATGGAAGTCGAGTGCTTTACCCGTTCAAGAAGTATTTTTCTCGCCAATTTGAGGTGCAACAATTAAAGTTCACCTAAACAGCGGAAATTAAATGCTTTTTCGTGAGCAGGAAGATAATTTGAAATTACAAATGCTACTAAATGTGATGTCAAAATCTCCATACTGATAATCGGCAGAAATTAAGGTTCTTTCGGAAAAATTTTTTGCATGGAAACTGTACATGCAATCTTTTTAAAACTTTCAGGCTATATTATTAGGATAAATCCGGGACACGCGGTCGGGCCGAAGAGTTGATCGGGTCGCTATATTTCAAACTCTCTATGTAAAAATGCGTTAAAGTGCAGGCCAATTGCTTCTCTAGAAGCTAAACAGTTGAATGAATAGCGTCATTTTGCTTTCTTCTTTATTTTTCTGGATTTATAGGCTTTAACAGTGGTGTACAGAATCGCATTTAAAATATACTTCTAAGTTTATTTTCGTTTAAGGTTTGGTATAATAAGAAATAAGATGGTAGAGATATTGAGGGACAATGCAACCAAAGTATTTCCTCTCAAAGCAAACGAGAAGACCATCTCTCACTGCAGAAAAGAGAAATGGTCGAGTTATGAGTTTTTTTATTATTTTCGTTTATTTTTTATTTTCCATTATTATTTTATTATTTTTGTTTATTTAGTTTATTTATTCACTTTTGTATTCATTTGAATACAAAACTTTTGTATTCATTTGAATCTGTAGTTGCATTCACTCATAAATAATTTTGCTTTATCCTTTGTTAATTTTCCATGAATAATTGTGTGAGTGGTCTCCACCAACGACGAAAACCATTTCTCCCGGCACCTCGGGAGAGGTGGTCAGATGTCATGACTTCAGTTTTCAACCCGATTTACAGTAAATATTGTCTTAAAGCAAATATCGACCAGTTTTTTTGAATCAGCATAAAATTCTGAACAAATAGGTTTGTTCTGGTAAAATAAGTAATTTCTATATTAGTTTTAATAGCCATTTTATATTAGGTCGACCGCGTCTCCCGAATTTACCATATGTATCTCAAGAAGTGAACAAAGAAGTAGTTCCATGGCGTAATTTTATTAAAAATACAGAACTACATATATGGTTTTTTGGTTTTAGACCAAGACAACAGACCCTAGGACTGCGCGCAGTTGAACAACTTCCGCACTGAATTACCGCGTTTCTTTTAAATAAAAAAATGTTTGTGCAGTTTTTGAAAATCAATAATATAGCCTGAAAGTTTTAAAAAGATTACATGTGTAGTTTCCTTACAAAAGACTCGCAAGAAGAACATTGATTTTTGCCGATTACACCAGGTTCCTCCCTTAAGAGGTCAGCCCACTGTGACAGTTTTGAAAATTAAGCTATTTTTAAAGATTTTTTCTCCGTAGATACAAAATATAATGCAATAAATCTGTTTGGTATTTATTAAGCTACTCTTATATTATACAAAAAGAATTTAAAAGAAATCTTTTAATTTGTTTTAAAACTTTAAACGCGATTATCTCAAAACAACATTTTTTCAACTGGTGCAGGTGATTACAAAATAATATTTGACCAATCGGTCTAAAATTTTTATACGTCACTCAACACATCAGTGGCTATGGCCGAAACCACGGAAACCTTTTTTGATTAACCATTTCATACTTTTTACAAGGCAAAATGATTGAAAAATTGAACGTATTTCGACACTTAAACTTCAAACTTCCGCCATTTCGTTACTTTGTTATCAGTAAAAATAATCCTGGTTCCGGCGATAACCACACTCATAATGATTACCACACACTTTGAATATTTTGTTTCAAATGCGTCGTTCTCCCGGAATTACCTGCACCAGCACTGCATCGCTTTCTCAAAGCGCTCACATCAAGGCGATATATAATTGAAAAAAACTGTTAAAAAATTTAAAATAGATTTTTTTATACTGTCAATAAGTATATTAATAAGTAGACAAAATATTATTTACGTTGGACATTCCGTTTATTAAAAAAAAATCCTAAAAAATGACAATTTTGCATGACTACACAGTGGACTGACCCCTTAAGTACATTTGAAATAAGTTTATGTCATTTTTACCAGCGTCTCGATAAGGCCCTGCAACGAGAGTCAAGAGGCACATTTCGCGTCTCCACGCGTGGGGATATCACTTAACCCCACTAGGGATTTACTCGAGTACCTTACCAACGTCCCAACATCCCCTCCACCGAGATGAAATTTTGCTATCAGCTCCTTTTATTCGAAAGCTCGAAATTTCGAGCTTCAACCCATTTGCAAAGGTGCCCCCATCCGATTTTCACGGTAAGAGTGCTACCATTCGATTCGTTTCGGCGACACCGACGCATAGAAACGGCGGTACGCTGTGGTGAGTGGCTAGAGCCACAAATCACTCTACAAACTCTAACAGCTTCCTATTGCGCGACGGATTGTAACGAACTAACTAGTGTCCGTAGTCGATAAATCCTATCGGAGAAGGATTCTCCAGGGGAACTGTCGTCGAACGGCAGACAAAGGGATAAACGTGTCAGTGTCGAGCTGTTCAAAAGATTTGTCAGCCGTGAAAACGTGTTTTTCAATCCCCGCAGCAACACGTGTCACATAAAGCCTAGACTTTCCACCCACGATTTCTCCGCTGCTTCTTTTCTCCTCATCTTTTATTCGTTAGCTTCGGTGGAAGGGAAAACACGATCGAGTCCACGCGTAATCAATGGCGATACACCAGGCTTTCCGCGAGTGCAGTAGCTTGTCACAAGGCGGACGATAATAACGCCGACGATACTATTTGTAACACAAAGCGCGATTATCTAAAAATAGAGGGGCGAACAGGCCCACGCGATCCCGAGAGCCAGAGCTCTGACAATTTCCGGGGCTCTCTGGAATTTTTCTTCCTGGTAGCGCATGGAGCAAGCGTTTCGTAATAGACGGTACAACTGAGAATCCGACGAATCCTGTACCTGGGGGTGTCCTGGTATTCGTAGTGCAACCGAAAATGGGCAGATTCTTCGCGATAACCTTGGGCACTTTCTGTGAGGATAGACTTTAGTGGAGACTCCGCAAGAATTCTCTACACGAACTTGTTTCATTATTTTTCTGCTGCTTACTTCCTTCCTGAGATTAGTGCCTATATTTTTTTAAACACCCTGCGCATATCTAAATTAAATCCTCTCCGCTAGCAATCACATACTCTTTATTAACAAATTTCTCACATTGTTTTTATAAGGAGTGACAAGGGGTGAAGACAAGGAGAAAATTCCAAAATAGTTTACCTTCGAAATTGCCCCTAACTTAAAGTTTTCAAAAGGAAGAGATCTTTAATATCCTCGACAAATCGTGTTTCATGGTAATTTCTGTTACGTTGCGTGCCGTTAATAATTTTTTTTTTTGTTTCAGTTATTATAGGTGTTGCGGGTATTGCGACATGTGTGGGATTTAACTCGAATAATAATTGGACTTGTCGCAAATCGCACTGGTGCAACAAGTGTACCTACACGCGGGAAAGCAGTGGACGGTACGGGAATAGATCTAATGCGTAATTTTACGAAAATAGAGGCTTTTTGTTGCGGGGAAATTTCTTTGAATCCCCGACGGAAGCGTCTACGTTCCATGAAACGAAGTTTCTCGCGGCGAATGATTAAATCTGATTTGTGGGAAGGGAGGAAGTTGGTCTTCTCGTAAGAGATCGTTTCATCAGAGATCGAGTTGGTCGCGAATGAAGGAAAACCAAGGTTCTCGACTTAGGTAATGAAATTAACGGGGCAATGGACGTTCTAAATAATCCTCGTGCGTCAGTCGACGAACTCGTTCCGTGATGCACGTTAATGAACCCCACTCTGATGAAAGAGGAAGACTTTGAAGAACGATATAACTCAAACTGCTCTGACTTTACTTCCCCGCGGATGATTTCTTAATTGTTCTTTAAGCTTTTTGTGATATGGACCATTTAGTGACCAAACTGATTAAACACGACTCTTTCCAATTTTAATACCAATGCTAATGATTGATGCTTAACTTTTCACACATAAAATAAATTACCTTGATAATTATATTTATCACCAGCAGATGGCTAATTTTTTTATTGCTGCTGAATAACAAATACATAACCTATTTCAGAAACTGTTGCGATTAACCACATGTCAAAGCAATAATAGAACGTCTACACTGATTGCTTTTGTTTACTGTCCTTTAGTCCATAATGCTATACTAAAGAAAAGTAATGTTGGGATGGTTAAATGCTCCCTGACTAACTCACTCTAACTGTACACTGAACTATTATTCTCTATATATATTTTTTTACGTATTTTATACATTGTAATATAAAAGCTACATGTTTAATAGCACATTCTATAATATTTGTTTGTGTATATATATATAAACGAAACTTTCAAAAACAATTTTGAAGCAAAAAATTGAGTATGAGTTATTAAGGATCTGAATAGATAATGAAATTTGAATAGGCAATGATACAGAAATGACTTTATCAATAATTTTCTGTACTTTTCATTTGATAGAATCAGTCACTTTGGCTTCTGAGAGACTCATATCTATATCTCACTGTAGGTTGTAGAATGTAAAAAGAGTTGCGTGAATTGTTTTGGTTAAAAATTAATAGTCTTGAAAATTACAGTCGCTCTGAATCTAATCATTTAGACACTATCGTTCAAAAATATGTCATCACTATTTACATGTACGTTTGATAAAAGAGAAAATGAAATAAAATATAACATAGTTGATTATTGCTTGTCGTATCTAATTGCTACTCCCTTTTCTTAGTAGCTACTTATATATATGTGCAATTTTGCCAGTTTAGTCCACGGATAAGGCTACTATTTTTGCATTTTATGTGATTCCACTATTCAGATCCTAAATAACTTGTATTCAATTTTTCGCATCGAAACTGTTTAATGACATACGAATGTTGGTAATGTTGCATTTTATGATATTGTTGGCATTTATTTTGCTGCCAACAAAACGCCCCAACCACCAAAATTAACAATCATATCTCAGAAAGAGGACGACTACAGCTGTCACTAATAATATAAGTAATCGAATAATAATGATAATGATCGAATTGCAGCTTGACCACCGCTTTTAAGATGACAAAATAGAATGAAACGATTGTTACGAACTAGCGTATATCCAATTTGGGCAACAGACATGTGAAAAAATGTTCCTATGGCGAGGCAGACATACGAGTATACTATAATTACGCTAACATTTATAATTAATAGTATTTTCTACATTGCTGTCCTTTGCTTGTGGTTCCAGTACTATCAAGCAATAGCACTTTCTCCCCGTGTTTATTACCGGAAATTGCAATAGTAGGGTAACTGTACTCGTAGTTGACACTTTTATTTTCAGTTACGAATAATAAGTTTTGTATTAAAAAAATGTTTTTGACTAATACGCTGTTTGAAAAAGTATTAGTCAAAAATATTTTTTTAATAGAAAGCTTATTATTCGTGACTGAAAATAAAAGTGTCAACTATTGGTACACTGTCAACTACGAACACAGTTACCGTATATGTCAAAAACAGAGTATAATGGCGGCAAAATCAGTATAAGTCGAGTTACTTTACATCGATGAATACAATGTAGAAAATAATATCTCGCCTCGAGCTAACCAATTTCACTTTTGTTCTGTGAATCGGAGTTAAAAATAAAAGTTACTTTCGCCGAATTTGTAATCTAATTCAAATTTTGTAATTTTTTTCGAGCATCAAGATTATATTGTAAGTGCAATGGGACAAAATATATGTCATCCACTTTCACGACCAAATTCAACACCTGATCTTACATAGCACTTTAAATATTCTAATGTCTTCCTGCATAACTAAAAATTCTTGCTTATACTCGTTTGCCCACCCACTGGATTTGCAGCAAATCATCAAATATTTTTAAACAGTAGGTAATGAAGTGGCCCATAAATCGTTCGTATAATAAAAGGAATACTATTTCTATTAATGTTATGTCGAAGTTAGGTGTGTTCAGATCCTGATTTGGGCAAGTTACGTCTGGTTTATGTCTTGCTCTATCATTTGTTATGTCACAATTGGATCCCAGGCCTAGGTATAAATGAAAACTACATTTAATATGATTTAGATCTGGGTGAAGTCGAAAAGATGCCTAAAACTGGGTTAAATCGAAAGTAGACCTGAATGAGAACTAAGTAAGTTATATCTGGATCAGACAATTTATTACGGTACAGCTACTGGAAACTGTAGGCGAAATAGAATCCACGTGTGATCTTAGGTCTGAGTTAAGTGTTCCGTTCGTTTACCTGGGATCGAACTGTCTCAACACGATTCGATATTCGATCGTGGAACATCAAACGAACTTGTAGAACAAATTTCTAGAATCTAAATGTCTGAAATACTTTCAATTCACTTATCAGTCAAACTTCCAGCTACTGAATACTATTTAAAGCTTCATCATTCGATCAGTGTTTTCAACTCCATGGAGAATCACCAACATCATCCTCGTGCTCCTATCCCCACCCGCAGTCGTACTTTTTCTTTCTTTCACGAACCGTCAATTTCACTATCAACGTACAGAACCCCTTGATCCACGAGTTTTGGGGCACACCGTGCGATACAGAAATACATGCGCAACATCTGGACCTCCCAAAAGCTCATCATCGAGCTTTCACCTATGTTCGTGTCGATGTGCTCCACCAAGAAGCATCACAGAAGACGAGCGAACGTCAAACACTCGCCATTTGCCAGCTCGTAAAGGATCTTCATCCTCCCTGACGACTAACACCATCGTTATACCGAATTGTGGGAATGATCCAACTACAATCGAGAAAGCTTTACGGACGCTTGGAGGAGAAAATTGCAGAACACGCGGCTGGCTCCTTTGGAGGCTAAATCTGGTACGCGGCAAACGAGCCAGCGTTCTCTTCCACGCGAGGCATCAATCGGCCAGATTGTTTCTTGCTCTCCGATAGTTTCTCCACGCGACGACCATTCGCGATAGGTTCGATCGCCGAGGGAAGAGGGCGACAATGATTACAACACGCTGACACCAACCGCGATGTGTCGGTCGCGAGGAGGTCGCGTTCAAACCGGTTCAAACTTTGTCAAACGCGGTGAAACGGTGCCGTGGATGTTTGCGGCTAGCTCGGTTACATAGTTCCCTGTGTTTGTCCACGATTGTAGCACACGCTGAAGCACACTGGACACGACACGACACGACACGACACGGCACGACACGACTCCACTGGACGCGGCTCGACTGCTCGTGTACGCCAGCCAGGGCATAGCACCTCCCGTAGGAGCCGAGCAGAGAGGAGTCAACCCGCTCCAGGAATAGAAACACCGAACCCCGAAATGTTCGAGCGTGGAAGCGCAACGTTGGAAACGCAACGCGTCGTTCGAAGGCACCGAACAGCCCGTGAACGTTCGACCAGCGCGGCCGTTCATCCATGGTTCATCCACGGCGATGGCCATCAAGACGCCTCGAGTCACTTCTGTTGCGGATGGCTGCCGCACGGAAGTTGCCACCGAAGATAGATCGGGCAGAGGGCTTTATTTCGTTGGGTGGGAGATCACGATGTACAAGTAATTGGGTGGACAGATTTGGAAGCGGAACTGACAACGGAGTGCATCCTGTACAATAGAAAATGATACATTATGTAGTGCATTATATAGATAAGTCTCATTAGGTCCTCGTAACTTGCCTAATTCGTACCTGCGCCTAAATCGTACCTCCGCTGTTTCTTTTAACCTAAGACAGTCACAATTAGGGATGGGATCATGTTAAATAAGTAGGGGAGAGCGGGGACAAACGTAACACTTTTTACATTTTGCCTAGCTACCAATTACCTCTTACAGATATAAAAGCGAAAATTATGCCTTAAGATAGTGTGTTTTTTTGTCTATCATTTGACCACAAATCCAGCCTCCCATGATAAGTAGTCAAAGAGTTATGGCAATTGTCCGCAGTGACTGTCATTGTTACTTTTGTCCTGCAGAGGTGGGACGAAAGTAACATACCATGGGGACGAAAGTAATACTAATTATTTTGAGGAGAATTAAGTGAAACCACTTCTTCCCAAGCAAAATAGGATTTTTTATTATCAGAAACGATAGAAACAAATATTTAAATAAACATATTTGAAACGTATTTGATTTAATATGGAATCTCGTGTAACCGCCCCAAAAGTAACTAATATTTATGATTTTTTTTTAAAAACTATTGTTAATGTTGGATTCAACTACTCCCCGTAGTGACGTGTTACTTTTGTCCCCAGCCATGTTTTTCATCGTAGAACTGTTATAACGTACAAACTATACAAGACTTATTGAAATCAAATACAGGAACTTATAAAGACATTATCTAAGAACGCGGTAACAAATAATTAGATCAATGTTTATAGTTTAACTCTGAATATTAACAAAAAAAACAACAGAGGAGACGCTTATCTGAATGATCGAAATAACGAAATCAGCTTGCCCACGGTATACGAATCATTGTATTGCTCAGCGTAACTTCTTGAAAGAAAATAAACACTAAACACGCATAACTATGGAAAGCAAACGTTTCGGAAACTTTTGTGGAAGGCGGGAGAAGGCGTGTTACTTTCATGACGCCGTTACGTTTGTCTCCGCTCTCCCCTACTCATGAATCCAACTCAATTCTAATACAAAAGTTTCACTTCATGGGATTCGAATACTACTCATAAGAGCTGGCGTTTCATTCTATGTACTTCCAAAGTACTTGGGTTATAGAAGCCGGTTTCGAACCTCAGAAAGAGTACCTGAAGAGTTCGAGAATGTCTTTGTAAGTACCTTTAAAAATTGAAAGAATTGAATCTCGTAAAAGTAGTATTCGCATCCTGGAAGACAAACCACAAATCACATAATTGCACCGAATAGAAAGCTTTAAAGTACTCATAAAAGGTTCGAATTTCGTGGGTCAGGATTCGATTATACCTGAAAGTATCGCTAACGTTTCTCAAAGTACTTATAGAGAGTTCAAACCTACGTCGCCGAGGTTCGAGTCTACTTAAAAGTATTGTTTTTCTTTTTCGAAGTATTCATGAAAAGTAAGCCATATTTAAGAATTTTCTTTTTTTTTTCAGAAATAATTTACAGTATTCATAGAAAATTTTTATTACCTACCTTTAGAACGCTGTCTTAAGGGACTATATAAAAAAAAATAAATAGAAAAGCATCTATAAATTTTAATATATTAATTAATCTTCTATACCCCCCACGCGAGCTGATTGAATGTGTAACTATGGAACAGATGATCCGAAATCAAATTTCATTTTTCTTTTATAAACTATATGAGTGTAGTTTCCGTCGTGCGTACCGATTTCTTAAACAAATTATTTTTGTAAAAATGGTGCTCTTTAAAAGAAAAGTTACAAAAATCCGCGAATAAAAGGGACAGTTTTTCGAGCGTATTTCAAAAAGTTTGATATCAATAAAAAAAATCCGTACGCACAACGGTAACTACACTCATATAGTTTATAAAAAAAAATGAAATTTGATTTCGGACCTGCTGCTACATAGTTACACATTCGACTAGCTGGCGTGTGCGGGTCTCGAAGATTAATTAATATATTTTCTATTTATTTTTTTTTGTATGGTCTTTTAAGACAGCGTACTAAAGGTAGGTAATACAATTTTTAGATGAAAACTGTAAATTATTCCTGAATAAATTCTTAAAAGGGCTTACTTTTCCGGCCGTCACAGTGGTGTTCCCCCTTAAAAGATATGCACTTGATATAAGTCCAAATGGTCCTTGTATCCGACAGGCGAAGGTTAAGGGATGAAATAGCATCTAGAAGATTGAATATTGTCATTCTACAAGTGAGGAGTTCCACCTTCATAAACTTATACTATAATACTTTACTTCCTTTCATGTATATTATACATTCACGTGAGTGAGTACAATCTGAATTCCTCAGAAACGCTACTTACAAAATTAATCAACCGTTGACTATCGAGAAACATAAGTACATAATTATGAACATACTATAAGCTTGCTAGGGATAAGTAGTTTCAAACACAAAAGGACTACGTCTAACCTGAACTTCCTTTACAGGCTGCTGAATGAAGAAATAGATCGCCCACAACTACGACTTCTAGAACCAATTAGTATGAACGCATCTCAAAGACAAGTCAGCCATTTTCTATTGATGGAACCTAAGCTTTATGCCTCCTGCACATCGATCCTGTTAGCAGAATACACAACCTTGTAAATAACTATAATAATACGGTAAGCTTCTTTGAGGGAATCTTTGCCTCTTTTATGTAGATTACAATTACGTGGAGCAATGGCTCCACTGTCAGGGACAGAGCTTCTGAATAAACACTAAACGTCCTCACTTAAGCTAATATGTTGCAAATTTTATATGCAAGAAAGGATTCGTTTAATAAATAAATCAATATCTTGCAATTGAGTAACACGATTCCAGATATTTAGACGTGCGTCGTCGTGGTGGTAGCGCTACTGTTGAGCTTGAAGTACAAAAACAGTGATCACTTCATTTGGATGTTTAATTCTGCGAAATGCAACTCAACGCGAAAACGATTTTTTTTTTTAAAAACCGTTCAATACTTTTAACGACCGTTTTAAACATCCGCCCTCTACAAATTCACCCGGACCTAGCACTCTATAACCAAAATTGTTTACAGCTCAAAAAAGTATATATGAGAGGGCATTTGAAAATGTTAGAAATTGTATATAAATTAAAAGGTAAATTGGGCTTAATAATTGTTCCATTGCGCACAATAATAACAATAATAGTACATATTAATTTCATTCGCTTATGAAATACATTGCAAGAAAAAGTCACAAAGGAAACGGAAAAATTTAACAAAGACAGTGATGTAATGGAGGACACTCAATAAAGATAAATCTCCGTGGTATTAAATCATATACACTAGCACGTGTTAACTACCTCAAAATCACAAAGTGTGCTTGACTTTGACAACCGCACAAAATTCATGATCCACCAATTCCTAAATCCTTCCAATTTTTAAAGCACTGCAAGAAACATTGCATAGAAAAAGTTTCGATCCACTTATTGCTGAATCTAAAAAATCTAAAACAAAAGTTCGCAAGTGCGCGTAAGTTTCGAGGAGAGCCGAAAACTGCGCATGAGCAAAATATAGTATGGAATGCTGGAAAATTAGGAAGGGGGCACTTGGCGTTTCATGCCCGCCGGGTTGTACTTTAATATTTCTATGCGGTTTCGCCTGTATTTTCTGTGAAAATAATCATGCGCCACCTCTGCAAATACTATTCTGTGTCCCCATAATCGAGCGATCACAAGACACTCGCCTTAACACCAGCCAAGTAAACGACCCGATGAAAATTATAAGCGGTTCAACGGGCGGTCGCCGTAAGATTGGACGCGGAATGTTCTTAAGGCTAATTTAGACGGGGACCACGTGGCCGAATGATCTACGAGAAAAGGTCTAGTGGCAGCAGCGATCCACGTGCTAACTGCTTACGTTCTGCATGCGTGCTTTCTTAAATAAATGCCCGCGTCGGTTTCCTAACCAACGCTACACCATGCTCCAAATGGTGTAACGCCTAGCGTGGCGCTACAGAAAGAGCCGTTTTCAGCGCCTAGCTGCGAGCAACCAGCCGAGCGTCCAGCTGCCCCCCTGCTCTGTACTGGGGCCCCACAAGGAACAGAGTATTTGGCACTAAAAGCTGGCCGAAAGTCGATTTGCAAAATCTCGTCCAAATTGAAAAACTTTGTTTCCTGAGATAGTTGAATGTATGAAGAACAATGTGTCTTTTTTATTTATTCACTCATAACGAGTTATTATTTATCAGAAGTGACGAGTTTTCATAGTACACGTTTCTCTCTTGATCAGTCTCTGAAACACCGTCCGGTAAATAGTCGTAAACAAATTGCGTCAATTGTTTTCTTACAGAAGTCTTTCAGGTAGGTATGTACTACACTTTCAAATAATCTTTAATTTCTTATTACCTATCTTTGTGTGAATATTGAAGTTTGAAAATGACCAATAATTCGGTGAGGTATATTACAGTTCGAACATTTCATTCATGATTGTGTTATACTTACGAACGAGTCCCGATTCTTGTTTTGGCGTCATTAAAATCAGTAAAGGTTTCTCTTTATAATACAAAAAGAACTGGCTGCCAACTCGTGCCAATACTGTTTTTTCCAGCATTTTTTTGTCGCAACGCACTGAGCAATTACATTGCACATCGCGTCGCGTTCGCGTTGTCCACTGCTAACTAGTGTTCCTGATTTCTCGATATTTTTCGCACCTCGAGAAATGAGAAATCAGATTATATTTCTCGAGAATTCTTGAGAATTCTTGTGAATTCTCCAGAAATTAAAAAAATATCGCAGAATTTATATTTTTAGAATAATGTTGATAATATTTATCTAAATTTTTATTTGTGCCCAACTTAGACAAAACTTGTGTAAATGAGAAAAAACATATTAAATATAATTGATAAATTTATTTATTTAATATAAAATGTGAGCAAGGCGGAACATTACTTTTTTGTTTTAAACTAGTTATTTCAAAAGCACAATGCATCTAATGTCGCGTCAGCCAATCTACTTCTTTTTTTTTGTGACAAAATCTGCGGCTGTAGAAAAATTTCTTTCATTTTGAGTAAATGCTGGTTTAATTGTATATAGAGCATCGGCGATACGAAGAGAAAAGTTTATAAACAATCGCGCAATTCTTCGTATATATTGCTAACATTTATTACTGATTGTAGATGTGTTTATATGTTCACGATTAACAGACAATTTGAACTAACTGAAAATTCATTTTTGAAAACAAATGGGATTTATACTAATTTTCCTACCCTGAAGATTCTCGAGAAATGAGGAATAAGAAATTATAAAATTTCTCGGGAAATTCTCTAGAAAGAATTTTCAAGAAGGGACACTAGCGCTCATCTTACAATTATTTCGAGACAGAAACCCCGTCCTTAGGTCGAGACAATACTGTACGCATGAATCCGCCTCAAAGGGTTACGCAGCACCAAAATTTCATGAATTTTTTACATACAAAAAATCGTATGCTACATTTTAGATATTTTATCAACGAATAATAAAATCACGGTCTTTCGAATTTCAAACTAACCTGGACGTGTCCCCAAAGCACTAAACAGTAGTACCGGGGACCATCAAGGTGATCATAAAGGAGGATAAGAGAGAGGGGTGTTTTTAGTGGGTAGGCCACTACGCCGCGGAGAGCCTCGCATAACCCAGGCATTTTTCTATAAAGAAAAAAAAATTAACCTGGGCGTCATAATTTGATGCACCGTTTACGCGAAGGAACTTAGCGGGACAACACATAACTCGGACATTTTTTAACATTTCTGTACAATATTTATACAATATATTCGTCAATGCATGCCTTAAACAGAAAAAGCGTAGAAATAATTTTCAACCTCACAGCATCATAATAATAAATTCGTGAAATGTGGTGCTGATTTAAGGGGGTAGGTTACCCTAAATATTTTCGAAAATTGTTTTTTAGGTTGTTTGTATATTCCGCTAGTTACATCTTTTCTACGTATTTTAAGCGCAACCGGGCCCCGAAATTCTAAAAATTGAAGGAATTACAATAAAAAATGTACGAGCCTGCACATGAGATCGGATAACAATGGCCAACTTGAAGCGCGATTTTCCAGAACGTACGTTTTCCAAAATGGTGAACATAAAATCTCGAAAACCGCTCCAACGATTTGAATGAAAGTTTACAGGGAGCTGCAAGAAACTATTCCCCTCCATGTATTGGGAGCACATTTTCAATAAAAGTTCTTAAGAAAAAGATAAAAAATATTTTCCTACAAAAAAAGAATAAAATAAGAAACATCAACATAAAAAATTATATTCATTTGTTTAACAAAATATTTCTTCCTGCACAAGATGGAGACTGTCTTACAGATTATAAAAATGCCTTTACTTTGTGGTTTAGGTAATTCACCTGTCCGGAATCGTGTTCACCGTCAGACAGTGCATCGCGTACACGCTTCCAGATTTATATTTATAACTTTTCTTCCTTTAAAAATATTTAAAATTTCCTTTTTGCTCATTAAAGTCAACGAAATGACGCTTAAAAATTAAAACAAAAATTATCTCTATATTCATTTATTACTTCACAATATGCGTTTGAAGAAGGGCCTGATTTTGGGCTGTTGAGGGTAACCTACCCCCTTAAGCGTCTCGGAGTGGTCTAACACCTTAACTCTACTTGCTTGTGAAAATTGAATTTTACGCATATGCTTCGCGTGGGATAGTACAACCAGTTTGCAACTGCCAATTAAATGTTTATTGACTATAGCCGCCACAATGTTGTACTAACGACGAGCTTCAACCGAACTTTGTGGATTGATAGACGAATAAAAAATATTTGGACCACGTTCGTCATACGTGAAGTTCAAAGAGTTAACACCTACGCGAATCGAGACGAAATGGCAAAGGGAATTCAAATGGTCGCCGAAGACAATTGGACGTTTTCGAGCT
Source organism: Andrena marginata (assembly GCA_963932335.1). Classification (NCBI taxonomy): domain Eukaryota; kingdom Metazoa; phylum Arthropoda; class Insecta; order Hymenoptera; family Andrenidae; genus Andrena; species Andrena marginata. Next base: position 42,001,583 of record OZ010660.1, read on the forward strand.
TTTGTCACTGGTCCAAGGCGGTTCAAAGGCGGCGCGGCGTGTATCGTGAAAAAGAAAATAATCGATTTCACCGCGGCCCAACACGACGCGGCCGGGTACAACTACACGTCAATCAGCTCACTTCCCGTTGCCCGACTCCTTAAACACAAATCAATCATATCGGCGGTGCACGGTTCTATTTATGTGCTTTCCTCGGGAACACGTGTTTCATTAGGGAAACGTGTTGATCCCCGCGTGTACACCGATCCAGAAACGCGATGAAGAGACGGAACGTTTAGTCGGCTCGTATTAAACGACGCCCTTCTTCTTCCCGCCGAATTAAACGGATAGTTTCCCCTGTATTCCCTATTTCAAACACGATAAATCGCTCACGGATCTATTTTAAAGCTTTGCTCCCTCATTGTTCGAAGACACTTCTCTCCCGCATTTAGTTTAAGTATAACTAGTGGCAGTAGTAAATATCAATGCACTCGACAGTGGAATTGACTCGCTATTGTAGAAACATATGGCGCATTGTCCGGAAGAAGAAAATCTGTTTTATATGCCAGCACATTTGAATAAAAGAAATGAAAGATGCACTTACTTGGAATATCAAGACGAAGACCACCCACTGGTAGTATTTCACGTTCCTCGTCGTCTCCCGCTGGATGGATGGCTGAGAATCGTTCTTCTGATGATGGGGACGATCGAAATGAAGGTTCCGAAGGGACGGCGCGACACCTGGCGCTGCTACGTTTGCCCCCAGCATCGCCCCCGTCACGAAATAGGTACTGTGTATCCAACAGTACGCATTGAAAGCCTCTACAGGAATTTCTCTGTGCGAAAGGGACAAAGTGAACGAGGAGTCTATGTACGAAAACGTGAAAGCAGAATCTTGAGCCTCCAATGGAGTATGGCATCTCAAAGTAAAGGATTAAGACGATTAAGTGATTAGAGTTGTTATTTGGGTATAGGACTGGCCAAAAGTTTTGGAACTTCAACTACTCGGAAATGTTGGAAGTTGTCAAATGGTCCAGCAATTGATATTTTTAGAATGAAAAATATTGACCCTGAATTTTAAGGTCAAGATCAATTTTGCGTCGAATTGTTTTGAGGGGTCAGGCCACTGTGACAGTTTGAAAAATGAAACTGTTTTTAAAGATTCTTTTCTTCGTAGATACAACTTATAATGCAATAAACCTCTTTGGTATTTATGAAGCTACTCTCATATTACACAAATAAATTAAAAGAATTTTTTTAATTTGTTTTAAAACTTTAAACGCGATTATCTCGAAACAACATTGTTTCAACCTTCAGTGGCTATGGACCACGGAAACCTTTTTCCATTAACCATTTCATACTTTTCACATGGTTTTTACAAGGCAAAATGATTGAAAAATTCACCGTATTTCAACGCTTAAACTTCAAACCTCCGTCATTTTGTTAATTTTTTTATCAGTAAAAATTTAAGACTAATTGGTCAAATAGTTTTTTTTACAATCACCTGCACCACTTGCAAAAATGTTGTTTTGAGATGATCGCGTTTAAAGTTTTAAAACAAATTAAAAAAATTCTTTTCATCTTTTTGTGTAACATAAGAGTAGCTTAATAAATACCAAAAAGATTTATTGCGTTACATGTTGTATCTACGAAGAAAAGAATCTTTGAAAATAGCTTCAATTTTCAAACCATCACAGTGGACTGACCCCTTAACAGATCTCCGCCGACCCAGAGGTGTAGAATGATTAGGATCAACTGTGTGAGATATGCAATGTTTTACCATGCAACTCTTTTACATAGATTGTAAATCATACCTCGTGTGAACACAATCGATGGGGTTCCCAACGACTTGCTTGCTACTAATGATCACGGAGAACGTTAATATCAGGATCGTTGTCATCGCGTGCAATCTGAAGATAACGCCGTCGTTTACTATTCTGGACGCCTGGTAAAATTACAATGGTCTCTGGTACATCGCATTACATCATTCCCTTGTGTTTGTAATTTTTTAATATTGCTATCAAATGAATATTTTACTAGAGGAAGAGATTAAAGTGCTATGCATCGCGTAAACTGTACAGTAAAATCATGTGAGAAAACGAGTTACTTAATTTTTGGAGCACACATATTATAACACATTCAACTGCGTGTAATTCGATCATTTTTAAACGATTTTATTCAGCTTCGATCCTCTGTATGTTTGTATGTATGATTCAAATCTGGCAACTCAAATTTAACCCACTTCCAACTATCCAATTGTCTTAAAACTTTGCAATTGTAGTACAAGAAAATAATGATTTTTTAGTGACTTCAGCGTTTAAGCAAAATGTCGGTCCCAAATTTTTAGAAAACATTTATCACATATGAAACACTGAAAATAAGGCGAAAAAAAATTTATCTTTTTGGCATATTTCGGCCATGCCTCCCCCTTAAATGTTTAAAAACTAATCCTCGAAAATAAAAATTCCATTTTTTGTACGCCTTCATAAATAATTCATATATTTTTTTTTAGTTTTTCGGATTTTTTCGAAAACCGTTTGTTGCACGAGAAAAAGTAATGAACATAAAATATGCTTCTTGTCCGCATCTACAACTTTTCTTTGACATATCTTTTGATTTAATCAATAACTTGGATGATATATAAAATCGACTTTTTGAGCTGTTAAAAATAATTATTTAAATGTTCAAGGGCCCAGGGGCACATTTTCCCGTTATCCCATCGGGCTCAAACTTTACACAGATTTTTCAATTATTTTCAAAAAAATTTTTAATAAGCATTTAATATCGTTTTTTTTCAAAACAGTGTCCCAAATCAAAAACTGTCATTCTCTACTTTCACCTTACTTTTCCATGTAGAATTACCACCTTTCTGTTTGTACCACCAGTTATAGAAACACTCTATACAGGTACTTTTAGTTGCACTGTTCCACTTAAAAAAAAAAAGAAGAGAATGTCCAAAACAGGCACTTGTGTCGCCAAAAATTGTTCAAAGTTTTATCACGATAGCAAACATAACGTACAATTGCATTAAAAATAAATTGTTGTCTCCTCCACTTTGTCTGCCTGCTTAGATAAAAGCACTGCTCTCACCCCTATTTGTAACCGAAAATCGTAATACGTTTCAGAGTGTCACTTACACGTAAGAAATAGTAAAACCCCGTGATGATATCGATCATCTTCCCTCCGTTCTCCGTCCTACTTCCAACAGATCGTTTGCCCAACAAGCTTCTTTCGTTCGAAGATACACCATCCCCTTTAGCGTTTGATCCTACAGAATTCACCACCGACTTGTGTCTCATACCCGAGCGTTTAAAAGCGTCGAGCGCCTCGAATCGATGAATATCGTTTCTTCCGATACACTTCTGACTTTCATTTCCAATCTTGTCAGAAATTGCGTTTTCTTCCCGATTCTTCGCAACATAGGCTTGTCAATTCTGTTTCGCGATGTACGTTCACTGTCTGCTAAATGTTAATTCTGTTGACCGGATGGCAGGGGAAACGGAAATGTGATCGAGGAACAGTGGTCCAAGGTGTGACATCGGTGATTTTTTAAATAACACGATTCCTGTATACCGAACAACTAGCGTTTGTTAGAGTCTTTTGATCGCTCGGAGCGTACGATTGATATTTAATTGTACACGCGTGACTTTGCCCCAGAGCAGCGATTGAAAACGAGATAGAAAGCAAGATCACTCGAAGCGCGAATGCTGGCGGAACCTCTGCTGGTTGACAAAACACGAACATCAAGACTGTTGCTTTTCTCTGATCTCTTTCAGTTGGGTCCAATTTTATTTTCGTATTTTTTACCCCTCTGTCTCTTCCTATTTCCACCCACCCACCCCTCCCCACACAGCTTGCGCTGACGACGATGCGGCAAAACGACTCCATCCGCTTTTGCCTAGCGATGGTCTCGAGAGGCTTCGAATTCACATTGGCCAAAATCGAGGGCTGATTTTGCATGATAAGCATCATCTCGAAGATTTTCCAACGGTCTTCCATTTAACTGCGGCGAAAGCTGTGTGGATTGATTTATCGATACAATGATTTTTAATAAATAAGACAGAGGCTTCTTCAACAAAGGCGGTTTCAATTATTCTTTGGAGCCTCGTGTTCGCTGGAGCTTGTCATATTCTTTTGTATTTGAAGTATTAAAATTTTGATGATCGAATATTTCAATCCTTTTGGTCATCTTCGCATCGATCGCTTGAAACTTGAGGATCGGAAGATGTTAGGAGGCCATCGCTAGCTTCAGAGCGCCTACGCTTCTGGATTAGCCGCGTCATCGAGCGGCTGGAAATTTCAGGAAGGGCTGACGTCGAAATAAATGTGTCATCCGATCGCTACATCAGTTTTATTGCTCTGTGATGTGAGAGAATCCGCGTTTTAGATGTCCAACCTCTTCAGACAGCAATATACTATTTTCGAATTTCCTTGAGGAGACAAACACGATGTCCATGGCAGAAGCTATGTTAGGAAGCAGTGAAAAGAAGTACTGGTCCTTATAACTTCTTCTGTTCTTAACTACCTACCGATGTCTAACTAGGGAATTCAATCCCGGTCATTATTTACTATCTCGGGAATCTTAAAGTCTATCTCAAGATTCAGGGACTAATCTTGGAATTGGGTAATAGAAAAATTCAGTAATTAAAATGATTTATTATATGCTAAAATTCTAAATCTTTGTTTAAAGTAAACAAACTTACTTTCTATCATTAGTCTGAAACATAAGCTAAAATCATTTTTAATAAAAGTGATTTCGGCGCACTGGTTCGGTCAATTCAAATTTAATTGACCGAACCAGTGCGCCGAAATCACTTTTATTAATTATTACGGTCGAAATAAAATTTTTAATTTTTTAAAATCATTTTTAACAATAAAAACAGTAGAACAGTGAATAATAATAAAGTCTCAATAAGTAGATAATCAGAAATATCTGAAGTTGTTTTCGAGAAAAAAAATCATAAACTTTGGGGTTGTTGTCCCTATATCACCCTTACGGGAGGGGTTGCAGGTCTGAAATTACTCATAGTAGTTTTTCATGTAAAGACTATTATTTTAACAAGCATAAATGATCAAATTAGTGCTGGGGCCGTTTTCCTATGCTTACTCTGCTAGGCCCTTTCCTAGGTGTTCCATAGTAGGACCCAACTTTTCGAACGGCCGATTTCCCCTCTTTTCTGTTTTTTTTTATTATAATTGCAAAACAATTGAATTTTTTTACATTTGACTATGTAAATATAATTATGCATTAGTTCCTTCGTCCCCTCATGTCAGTTTTATTATTTAAAAAAAAAAACAAATTCCCCTACTTCTGACAAGCTTTTGAAATCAGATGTTCCATATCACCTGCCTTTACCCTATTATAAAGCGGTGATATATAGCAGAATATAAAGAAACTTGCATTATAAAATTTCTTATATTATCTGTTTTATTATTATCAATTATTACTGATTTAGAAGTTAAATCGACAAGAAACCTGACAAATAAAAGAAATAATGTAATCGTATTTTTTACAAGCTTGATACCATAGAATACTTGTGACCATTCCTAAAAAGGATACATTCTTTGTTTTACGTTATAACGATTAATCTAAAAGCGAAATATTAAGCTGTGATCGATATCTTCACTCACGAATAGAAATACAGGATATGAACAGAATAGAATACACGTCAAACTTTATCACGAAATTAGTTACAGCAAAGTCTCTCGTGCTGCGCGATCTGAAAGACCTCACGATGCCTGTTGAGGGTTAGCAGTCCACCATTCTTCAGAACCTAGGTCAAAAATACTACCCCGACTTTAAACAGTAGGAAACTTTTATTTTTAAATACTATTATAATAATACTAAAAAGGAGAAACATAACATGGTCAAATAATATTTATTCGTTATCACCTTTGCTAACCATCATCTTTTTTACGTAACTGTTAGCCACTAACAATAGGAAAAACGGCCACAATTAAGCCAGAAACAATTGGTCCCTTTATCAATTTGCTGTGCATATTTAAACATTAAAAAAAAATCATACCAAAGGTGTATCAATTATATCCAAATAATCGTTCAACCGATATAGAATCTTCCTGCAACAGTTACATAAATTGCAAAATCGAATAGGAAACTATATCAACCTATATATTTCTCTCGTTAAATGCTATATACTTATACTACATACTTATTAATTATTCATTATAAAAAGATAGTACCGTTGAAATTCAACTCCACTTCGTCAAATTCTTATTTTTCCAACAGGCAATACGAATATAATACAATTCCTTCGAATGCTTGTACATTAATATACTAATTAGAGAGAAAGCTGGGACGTCTTGTACGCTGCTAGAAGAATTCGCCGTTATTAAATATACAAGTCTTCTTCGACAATATTTATTCGTCGACGGAACACAAATGGGTAATGTATATTCTCAGTACAAAGTGTTATTGATCGATATTACAGAAACATGATACGCATCGTTTCTAAATAGTCGATTACCTGACGCCAGGTAGAGACTTATTCGCGACAGTTGAACGCGAAACGCAAGCCGGAAGACTGATACAGCAAGAGGAATGTATCGTCCGTTGGCTTTAGGCAGAAGAAATCGCCGAATGGAAACAAACTGGATAAACTACGGGGGAATGTATAATGGAATTTCTCGTAATAATGCAAGTACGATCACGATCGACGCATTACGAGTCACCAACGATGATCTCATGCTAGAACAATGTTGCATTGCTACTGTCAGATCAGCGCGATCGAGGATCCCCCGGTCGCCATCGTGGAAATAGGAAAAGCGACCCGTGTCGATTTGCTTTGAGCAAAGTTTCTCGAAAATAAAAACCTTTCGTTTGGGTAAGATGAACACTAAATAAAGAGTATAAAGAACGATCCTCGGGACGCTCATTTAATTAACCGATTATTCGTTCGCGAACCAGAGTTGGGTATTATTTGGATCGAAAATCGAATAAAGATACAAACAAAGAGATGAAGATAAATACTTTATTCGAAAGGGAAGATATGTAGTTTCTCGAACGAGGATGTATCTTTATTCGTCGAATAAATCTATTTGATATTGTTCAAATAATAGGAAGAAAATGTTCTCGCCCCTTAATTGTTACGTGAAATTTGTTATCTAAGTAAAAATTCTACCCATCTTCGGCTCAACACACACACAAACATTCGCGCATTCATATACAGAGATCCTAATGTGGTCATTTATGCGATATAATAATATATAAAACTAGGGAGTGTCATCGGGTATCTACAACAATCTAGATCAGTCGTACAGCAGCAATTGAGTTATCCTCAAACGCCTAGATATGATAATATTTCAATAAATTTTGCCTGTAGCATAACGCGACGAAATCGCTGAACATCGGTCGATATTAATCTCTGAATTCTCAGAAGTGTCACAGACAGACAATGAGCTATGGAAACGTAGAGCTCGTATGTCATCAGTCTACGTTGGTGTGTTTTCCTTAAACAATTCCGCGTATAAAAGAATATCTATGGAGAAACAGGCTGCATGTCGCTCATCTTCTTGGTGAGCTCCTGCAGGAAGTCCCTGTAAATCAGCGAGTCCATGTTGGACGAGAGGACGTAGAGGAGCCACCAGTCGCCCAGATCGATCTTCTTGCTGATACTGTAGCAAGTCTCGATTGACAATACTCTCGAGGATAAGTGCAGCAGTCTTGGTCTGACCACCGGGGCCAGAATAATGGCAGCCCTGTAGACCATCAGTCCAAGCAGCAGCAAGGAGAGGATCATGTACCAAAACCAGACGAAGATGTAGGTCTTCTCGTTAACGATGTTCAGCGGTAGGATGCATAGGGAATCGTGCTTCTGTATCGTTCCCGAGGCACCATATTTGTGGAAGATGCACTTGGTGACGCGGGGGAACACGTAGACCATAGGGTCCACCCGTTCCTCCTGCGGGACGTCCGAGAATTGCAGCACACGCAGCCCGTAGCTGAGGAACTCACCGTCGAAGAACCGATTCATCAGGTACATTTGAAAGAAGATGTTCACGAGACACAACGCCTCGCAAGCGAAGTACCGGTAAACGTACATGTTGTGAGTCTGAAAGAACAAGCAATCACTGAATTGGCATGAATTGGACTCAATGAAGGCAAATTGGATCTAACCCATCTCAGCCATCCCTCTCTCTCTTACTCTTCTGCTGTGCCTTTATTATATCAGCGCCAGAAATACTAAGTAGAAATATTATAAATCTGAATTTCTTCTCTTTTTTCTTCCTAACTTTATTGTAAAATAAGAGGAAGTAAGTTCGCAGAGTGTTTTTAGGAAATCTAAGTTCTACGCAGCAACCCCTTACGTTTAGTTAAGCTTCTGTTTACACGTACTCGATGTACTTACCTTTATGTGATTCATCAGATAATCCATCAACATAGACTTCTTCTTCTGGATGTTTTCTTCATGATCCAGTCCATGATTCATGCCCATAACCAATGCGTTGATCAAACCACCCTCCCACATGTTCCATAACCATTGCGGTACATAGCACATTACTGCCTGTTAAAATATTCATTTTCATTTTCATAACGTAGAATTTAAGGAATACTAAAGACTGAAGTGCGAGAAACGAAAAGACCTGAGGAATTTCTGTTTGCAAGCTATTACTTTCAGAGGTATTGACTTTTTAATTTGCAAATTGGTGGCTCCTTAACACATGCTTGTGTAGTTCCTCCATAGAGTTATATGCGATACGTTTCTTACAGTAAATACTCAAAGTTACATTCGATCAATGGAATCGATCTAAAATCTCCAAATATTACACATTCTGCCGAGGAATACTGATATATGAAGGAAAAAAACTAATTATTTCACAAACATTGTTATCAAGACTTTTTGTTTCTTTCAATGCATTTTTATTAAGCACAATACTTTACAGAGATAATAATTTATTCACATCCTATACATACGTAGTATACTAAAAATTTACTGACCCTTTATGCATTACGAAGACTCCATCAACACTATTCACACATTTTTCAAATTTGCTCACTACACATTCTGCCATGCACTTAGACATCCACACTTCGCAATAAACCTTACGTTAATACATTCATACTTAACTTTTTTACAGTAATATTGCTGTTCGCATATAACTCTAGACATTCAACAGTAAGCATACAAATTTAATTATTGAGAACATATTAAGTAAAACAGATTAAAACAATCTTTTCCCATAAAGAAAATAAACGTCTAACTTCTATTTCCGTTAACCCTTAACTGCTATACTGTTTTTTTTCAAACGTAACTGGTATTCTGGGGTCGTGGTAGACCCCAAATAAAAAAGAACACAGAAATTTGTAATGTCGACACTGAATCAACCTCTATGAATATTTTATTCTTAGGTAATGTATAAAATAATAGAAACGTAGAAAGTTAAACTATTATTATAAAATTACTTAGAAATTCAGTTTACAAACTTAGGCAACCAAAAATTTTGCAGCGAACTTTGCGTGCGTGGGGTCACGACTGACCCCAGGATACCAGTTAAGGGTTAATCGATAAAAGTAAAATAGATCACCACCAAGTACCGCAGCACTTTCAGACAAATAAGGAAAACAGAGAGGGTTTTTTCAAAAGTGATGTTATCAGTCTAAAGTAAATACCTAATGTAACTTCTTCTACGTTACATACATTTAAAAGTATGTCTGCAAACTAAATTGCCAGGAACAATATATATACTTCTCTTCAGAATTTGCCATGCTCCTTTTATTCTTCGATGAACAAGAATCAAGTACTCGAATACCAAAAGGCAAAGCAACTTTCGACCTTTAGAGGGTTTAACTATTGAGAAACCAAGAATTTCGATACGCCAACTAGTGACAGAAAATTAAACTACTGCGAGTAGGTCGAAATCCGTCCAAGTCCATACAATTATCAATGTTTATACAGACATGTTGTGAAGAACGAGTTTTTAAATTTTTAATTCTTCGATTAATAAATACTTATTCGGAATGTTTGGTGGGATTGGGCCTACTTTCAATAGTTTACCAACTTACCACCATAGCGCTGAAATCTAAGCCACGCCTCCACTTGGTGTTCGAATCTAAGAATTTGGATACTTTGCCGGCCATTTTGGTGGCATATACCCTAGTAGCACAAAATATTGAATGCTCATACATCCAATATTAAAAAGAGGTTCAATCTCTTTTTCATATTTAAACATACATACAATATTTATTCTAGATTAAGAAGAAAATATATTTTCCAAATATGCTGGAAATATTCATTTTATATTATGAAAAAAATATTCTTTTTTCAAATATAAAGTAAATATTTATTTACCGTTTGAAACAAAACATTTTTTCCGAATGTTCGGGAAATATTCATTTTATATTATGAAAAAAACATTCCTTTTCAAATATAAAGTAAATACTTATTGAATGGTAGAAAGAAAACATTTTTTTCCGAATGTTTCATATTTTCTAAACCTTTATTTCACATTTTCAGTATGTGTATATAATATTTGGAATCAACATTTTTTTCATATTAAAAAGTGTGGCTAAAAAAATATTTTTTTAATATTTCGAAAAAATATTTAACCAATATTTTGTGCTACTAGGGATATGCATAAATTTTAAGTAAATAAATTTAGAATTTCAATGAAAATAGCTTTGTCAATCCTAGCGCAGAATTGAACGGCCAATGTTCCGCGCCCGTGCATTCGCGAGAACCCCGTTTCGGATATCCAATACGAAAGCTGAGACTGGATAAGACGGTAACCAAAAGCCTGAACTGTCAGCGCAGCTGTCCCCCCCCCACGGTAATCGGTGGTTATCTGTCGCGCGCGCAAGATTACTGATAGACGAGAGCCCTTACCTGGAAGAACAAGACGAAGCACACCCACTGGTAGTACGTGTAATATTTCCTCGCGTCCACGTCGCCAAAATCGTTCGCCACACCTGGATGCGCCACTTCCACTCCGACCTGAATCAAATAAACTCGTCAACAATAGGATCATGACGAAACACATTGCAGGTGCAGTCGATTAAATTTATAACACAACTCCGCGATCGACGTTCCGTCGTATTCGAGGGATCGTCGCTAGTGAAACGTAACTTACGTTCGCGCGCTTTTGTTGCGGCCCTTTTTCGCGCGGGAAAATCAAGCACCTTTTCCTCGTCAACTTTTTACTTCGGCCAGTATATCGTTGGCTTGTTGGTAAGTTCAGTCTATTACAATAAATCATGTAATAATTGAGAGCTATTGCAAAATACATGAGTTTTCCCCGTATCGATTATTAATCTATTGTAAAAAAAACTTAGAAAGTAATTGCTTAAATTAATCCTTAAGGATTTTAGGATGGAATGATTCACTTAATCAGCTTTACTGACAAGTCAACGATATATTCAGTGATTTGTGTGGTACAGGATTTATATTTGCTAATTATGTATTATATGTAATATTATGGATTTAATTGACGATGTTTTAAAAGAGTTCAGATCTTATGAAAGAGTTTATATCGGTAGAATTTGTTTGAATGTACGCTGGCTGTGATAGAGAATTTGTTTAAAAACTATATGTAATTCATAACATGTAACTATATTTCAAATAAAGGATACATTACTGGTTGCTCTTACATGTTGCCGTAAAGTAAACACGTGTAAATTCGTGTGCAGCAACTAATACATCGTCTTTATTCAAACTACATAATATAAAATATAATAGTAAATTCTATAGTGACAAATCGCCGCAAAATCTGGTTTCGAAAGCAATCATTTTATGATTAAAATTTCATAAGAAAAACGAATAAAAACATTATACTTACGTACGCACATACGTACATAGTTAAGGAGAAATTACGATATTCTATTAGAAGAAAATTGCATATATCCTTGAAACGAAGTATTTAGAATGCTTTCGTCATTGCGTGTTCTCTTTCAATCGCGTTAACTGTGTATTTTGTATCATCAGTACTAATTGTAAGTAACCATAATTCTTTGCAATCGAGCCATTTTTTATCACAATTGAGATAAAGAAAAAAGAATGCCCCTTCCATATGTAACAGAATTATTTTAATTAAGTATTTTAAGAACACCTTAATAAAAACAAAATCCACAAACAAAACATTGAAATTCAACATTTAAACGTTCCAACTATGTATACAACAAGGTTGTCTCTTCGGAAAATTATATGCGAGGACCAACTCAAGGCTTGGGCATACTGCACGTGCGGAAATCATTGATCACAGATCGTTAGCCGCATACGCTGAACGCCCATGGGCGTTTGACGCACGCTTACAACCACCAGACACAACACAGAAAGGCTTGAATCAGGTGGAAGAAAAATATGAAAAGTCTACAACACTGGAATGGGTGGGACCCCATCTGTCGAAAAATACGATAAATCCATTCTAAAAACATAAGGCCACTAATTATTCCAACTGTAACGACTGTTCCAGAAGTGTCAACTGTGACGCGCATTCCCTTAACCCGTTAGGCACCCATGAACAATTAACTGGTAAACGTAATGCAGCATACATCATTGATCAGAGTAAAGTCAAGTCAACACGAAAATCCAACAATTCTACTCGACCAAAATAAAGAAATATTGTACATTATTGCGCAACAGGTACACTTTGTTAACAGTAAAACAAGTTAAAACGCTGTTAATAATTTTTAAATGCAACAGGAGACGTTCCTAGTGTAGAAATGTCCCCAGAGACAGGTTTAGAAGGGCCGATGAAAGAAGCGGTTGGAAAGCCGTGATTACCCACCTGTCGATTGAACGCGTCGGGCATGGTGAACGTGGACGTGATCCAGCAATAGGTGTTGATAGGGTGCGTGGGTAAGCCCTGAACGATACAAGAGATCGGGTTACCCACGTACTGGGTGGCCGTGATAACCATGGAGCACGTGAAGAGTAGCACCGTGGTGAAGTGGTTGTGCAACCGAAACACCATCGAGTCCGTGGTGATCTCCTGCCATTTCAGGTAATGTCCGAGACCCCCTAGTAGCTTGTACATGATGACTATTTTATTCCGACGATCCTGTGGTCAAGTCTCGTCCGTTTCGTGACCGTATTAATTCTTTTACGCGGGGAACGTGCAGAATGGCAGACAACAACAACAAACGCAGGAGCTAGTGCTCACGCGGGTTCCCGTCCACCGCACTCGCCACGCGAAAAGCGGCAAAACGAAACAAGAGAAACAGACACACACGGCCGTGTCCACGCGGCCTGGCCTCCCCCTTTTTTCCTTTTCTCCTTCCTCCGCGGTCCTCCTCTTCCTTCTCTTCTCGCCCTACTCCTCCTATTCCTCTTCTTTCCTCGGGGGCGAAGGGAGCGCGCGCACACGCGATCGGTCACCGAACCACGCTCCAGGAACGAAATCGCGAACTAGACCTTTATTGCTGACGAGAATTCAGCGCGGCGTCATCAACGAAACACACGTGCCCTTCGACCATCCCTCGATCGATCTCGCCACGCGGGACACGTTCAATTCGTACACACGCGCGTAAACAAATGGCTGGTCTTGAACTGGTGTTGTATCGTGATCCTTTCCTTCCCCCCACGTGAGCTATTATATACATATATGCAATAAGGAACGGTCCGTTTCCACGGTTCCTACCGGTCTGAGAGCGCGAGAAGATACGACCCTGCCGAGACGCCGCTGCCTGACGCAAAATTGTGCAACACCAGCCGGGAGGCCGCCTCCCTCTTTCTCTTTCTGGCGCGCGCGGATCACTTTTTCCGTCGATTTTATCGGCGGAACAGGTAGGTAGATCTCGTACGGAGAACGCCGAAACGCGTCGCGCTTATACACAAGCAGTCACTTCGACGTCGACTGACGAGAGAAGTCAGTGGCTGGTCGTTTCCAGCGAGGGGCGAGAGGGAAACTCTCTTTCGATCTGCTAGGGGGACTGTTGCAGTAGAAACGAGTAGGAGAGGGCCCAGGAGGTGGGGATCGTGACGGTGGGGGACCGACGGCTGCTTCGAAACCCCCCTCCTCCTTCATTCCCCTCTCGTTCCTGTTACACAAACACATTGTATTCCCCCTGCCATTCCATAGTGCATGCTCCTGCGTCGGCGGCTACTGTTGGCCGTTCTATTCTTTCTCTTGCCGATTTCTGAACGATTGAAATCCTTGAAAAACCCTTGAAAAGCATTTGATATTACGTGTCTTCTCTTTCCTTGATTGTTATGACATTCGTTGCGACTGTTTCTAAACCCCGAGAGCACTATATTATGACGGGATATTGTATGGGAGGACGCTTTAGTCTACGCTTACAACTCATCGGGAGTGAGTTTTCCATCGAGGGCGCCCCCTCTGTGAGCCTAATGGAAGTCAAACCGAACATACTCTTGATTGAAACTTTTCGGTGAGGTTCAGATGCTTGACGCGTGCCATGTGCGGAAATCCTCTAGGCATGTTCGTGGCCATTCTCGCTGAACGTCTACGGGCGTTAACCGCGCGGGATTAACTACTTATATGCGATTAATGGAATCAGTGTTAAAAATATTGGTGCGTCAAGATCCTTTGAAATAGTAGATGAAGTCGTTTCAGTGACACGAACTACTTCAAGATCACCGTTATGTATCTCTTTTGCTTTCTCGTCCGATCATTCGTTCATACGGAATATCGTAATGAAAGTAAATGGTTTTAATCCAATGGTTAAATTCAATTGACCGCTGCAGAGGCTACAGAGGGAATTGTGCATAGGGTTCTTGTATTGCATAGCGTTGTGGAACGAAGGAACAGAATACTGTTCTTAGAACTATGGAGATCCTTTGCTCGACGTATCGAACAATAAAAGAGCGTAGTACAATATGTATACAGTGAAGAATACCGTTAAATACATCATGTTTATGCCAATGTCGTTAACGCCATTAGAAGGCACCCGCAAAGTGTAACTAATAATGCACTATATTATATGTACTCTCCGAGAAAAAGTTGGAACAATGAAAGTTTCTTTTTCAAACGATGTAATGTTGAGATAGTAAACAATATTTAGACACAAAAAATATGTAAGACACTTCGAGCTAATTGTTAAGTTTAATAGAAAATGGAGAATTATAGGTAACATATTCGACATTAATCGCTTTTCGCGAACATAAGATAATTAAGTATTTTATAGAGAACATTTTAAAGAGTAACGCCTAACAAACTATCAATTTTATGATAAAGGTAAAGAATTCTCATTCTTTGTTTCTTTCACTTTGGTTACGGATATATAAATTTGCAAGCAATATTAAATAGGAAGGTTAATGTTCCTCGGCATGTGCAAATCGATATGTACAATTTCGTGCTATTCAAATTTCCTTTTCTCTTTGTCCAAGCTTGTATTCTGTCGTTCGACGAGGGGTGTTCACCGTGATTGTGAACGTGACCAGATGCACGAGGCCTAAAAGGACTAAAATCTTTCCCCCTGTGAAACGGAAATACCAGCAGCCGCGTGCCCTTCATTATTCGTTTCGGATTATCTTAAGCCGCGTTCCCACTTGAGCAATATCTAAGTTAGAACAGAAGAAGCACTCAGAGTTTTTTTTCTCAAAGATACTGCTCAGAGGGACGTTTTAAACCACGTTCCCACATGCGTGAAACATAATTAACATTTTTAGGATATATTCTAAATTCTTCTTGTAAAAAAATTCATAAAAATCACCTATTTTTCTAGCGCTTTGACCGGAGGGTGCCCTTAACCCACGCCGTCATATGTGCAATATGCATTAAGCTACGTTCCTACTTGTATAATTCACAACACAGACCATGCGTGACGCACTTAAAAGGATTAGTTTTCTGAGTTAGTGCGCTTTGAAAATACAGTTTAAGGGATGAATCCTATGTTATGGGCTACAAACATAACAAAATTTGGGATTTTTTTTATAAAACTAGTAATTCGACTCATCCCAAATTTAGAGCATGTTTTATACATCTTTGAAGAAGCTGCAGTGTTCTTTCTATTAATTTTTGATAATAACTGTAAGATTTATGCATGATCGATCATCACCGCGCGCAAAATTCGTCGTCTGCTGGTGTGCATGATATTTATCTACCAAGTAATCTGGAATAGAAAAATGTAACGGCGTTTTAGTTTATATGTATCTAGCTTTAAATTGATGAAGTAGCAAAAATACAAAAACATTTATCGAGGAGCGCGGAATGTTTTTAGACTGAAAGCACCAAACCTTTAATTTTTGCTATCCAATTTTGCGCCAATTTTCTTATGTAACCAAAGAAGTATAGAACTTATCGGGATTGTGGTTCACTAAATTGTCGCTACATATTATGTACAAAGTAAAACGCCGTTTCATTTTTCTGTTTCAGATTACATGGAAGGTAAATATCATGCACACCAGCGGTGACGAGTTTCGTGCGGTGTAATGGTCGATTATGCATAACTCCTATATTTAATATTAAAAATAAGAAAAAAACACTGCAGCTTCATCAAATATGCAACAAAACATGCTCCAAATTTTAGACGAATCGAATCACTAGTTTCTGAAAAAAATCTCACATTTTGTTATGTTTGTAACCCGTAAAATAGGATTCCCCCCTTAAGGGGACCCTCCGGTCAAAGCGCTCGAAAAACATAACATATCCTAAAAAATATTTTTGGCATTTATTGATACACTCGTTAGGGTACAAAAAAAATTTGTTTCATGTTTGCGGCCTTGCATTTTCTAGGTGACACGTAGTGCAACGCTGTCAAAAAGAGGTACCTAAACGGTAACCACGAAATTTACTCACAGGATCATCCGAAATCAATAATCAAAAAAAATTCTTAATATCAATGGCGTAGTATCCGTTGTTGCAGCAAAAAAGACGAAAACTACGATGATTGGTGCACATTTGAACGAAGTAGTTAAAAAAAGCGGATAATTTTCCGCATAATTGTGCATACAAAAAAAACCCGTGTTTCCAAAAATTGTGTTATAGGATGTTGCGATAGCGAGTCCAATAAAATTGTGAATCGGCCCATTTGTTCTTCTGAAATCGTGGTTACAGTTTCGAAACATCGTAGCTATTTCGAGAAAAACGTGTTCAAAGTGTTCTCGGCTTATGCGTTGGGAACTTTTACTGGTTATGTGACCGTAGAATGTATACCGTTTCGAATTTTTGTGTGAAACTTTCGCTGAGTATTCTCGGGACGTTATACTACAAAAATATATGTAAAAAAATTCGATTTTCTGAAAAATTTTAACTGGAGGATCCCCTTACATTCCCACATGTAAATTGTAAAGTGCAAAACAAAATTGAAAAGCAGTTCCTCCTCGAGAATGGGGCTTCAAAATACTTTGAAGTACAGCATGTATCGAACAGAAACTTCATTGAAGCTAATGTTTTCGAGTACTTGGACTAGTGGATCGGTCGAGGGGTTCTGTTCCCGTACGCTGTTTCGCGCCTTGACCGAGTTTACCGTGCCCACACCAACGTGTAGGGTGATATTATTCAATAGCCTGTCCAGCAAGAGGTCACTTTTTTCCTCGCGCGATAAGATAGGGACGCGTATTCACAAACGAAACTAAATCGTCCGGTTGTCCGTTTCGTTCTTTTTCCCTTCAAATTTTTATCGTCACACGTGTGACGTGTTGCGTGAACCTGGCCACGCCAAGGGACAGTGTCGTTAATCTAGAAACCGAGATGCCGTTCTGGGTTGTACAAGATATCGCGTTGCGACTTGTCTGCACAAAAGCTTCGGTTACATCACGTTGCACATTTGGGCCGGTGGTTACGGACGAAAACGAGACCACACCGACAAGCGCGGTTTACAGAAACACAATCGGCTAGAAAAATGGCTATAGACCGAATTATTTTAGGACGTGAATATAACGCAAGAGAATTTTTTTTCTGTCAATTAATTTTTAAATTATTGCATTTTTTCACTGTATATGGGTGAGTATAACAGATTGCTAATACATTCACCGACTTCACTCCGGCTTTGTGTTGAATATTTCTATATAATATTACAATATTATAATATATTTATAATAGTGTGAATTGGGGTTAGGTTGCAAAACAGCAGGTATGCTGAACCTCGCCCTTTTATCCCTTAATCCATGTGAATTTGTGATGAATAAAGACGAATTATTATTATTATTATTATTATTATTATTATTAATACAAATTCCTCAGGTTGTGCGGGGTAACCTCAGCGAGCGTTTTAGAAGAAGTCCTCAACAGAATTTGTTATTAAGTTTTTACTAAAAAAGGGAATATTTTTAAATTTCAGTTTTAAATTTTTAATCAAATTGGCAGTATAAAATGGGGTAAAAAAGTAAGAGAGGTATATTTTTCTTTACCATCATCACAAAGTTGCCCCCCCCCCCCCCCTGGAAAAAAGTCTGCGGACGCCCCTGCGAAGAAGTCTGCTGGCATGGTTAAGGGACGCAAGCTTTTGCATGTACTAGTAGAAATAGTGAGTTAATTGTCCTAGTCAGAAGGGCTACATGGTGACCCCGAGCAATCCTTTCTGTTTGTTCCGACTATAGAGCTATTAACACTTCCAATGGTATCGGCGTGTTTTCACGCTGAGGGATGTGCATTAGGGTGGACCTTATTTTTCGACCTGCAAATTTTTTCGCGACGCCCCCTAAAATTGAGCCACAGGATGAAAAAATATTCTGTGCAAAATTTAAATGCGATCGGACAACGGGAAAGCGTGCCGCATCGAATTTGAAAATGTTTTATTTTTGTAATTCGTTTTTCTCCACTGTAGTATATCGTTAATATACGTGTTTATGTATAGTTGAATTCGTAGTTTTACGCTCTGCAGTAATATAGAAATAAAATGTGACACCACTTCAAATAAAAAAAAACAGGACTTTGAAATCTCAAAAATTAATCTTAAAAAAAAAAACTTTTTTGTTGGCATTATATTTACCGTGCCAAACTGTACAACTTTCATCTAAACAAATTTTTCATATAATCAAAAATAACAGATATCAAAATTTTAATGAAATAACTGATGTTTTCATCAGGATTACACTGTTAGAACAGACTTTATAAATATGGATCCTCCAAAATGGGAAAATAATCCCAATTATAATATTGGATTAAATATAGTAAATAATATAGCAACAAACGATTCGGCCGAACGAGGAGTCAAGAAAAACTCATGCAAAAATTTAATTGTAACACTATTCAACTACCATCTGGACTTGTAACATTCAATACACGTTTCTTATAAATTTTTGTACGCTGAATACGAATTCGCAAACCGTTTTCCGCCGCCGCTTTCAGTTTTCGAGAAATTCGGTTTTGAAAAAATGTAACTTTTCAACTTTGAACATTATTTGTGTTTAAACAATAATAGTGATTCGGTTGCTTGTTCCGTCCAATTATTCCATGAACCCTCCGGAATACAACGATATAAGTTATTATTGCATTATTAACATTTAAATATATTTCAACAACCATCAAAAGGAAAAGGACATCCGAGATGCCCCAATTTTTGATGATATATACATATCATATATATATATTTGATATACATATATCAAAAACTATGGGTCTAGGGGAAAATCTTAATACTCCATGCGATGCAGCAAGCATTTTTCCTTCGAAAAACATCAACAAAAGTGGTATGTTTTGTTTTTAATACCAGGGCGAAATAGTTTGGCAAAACGTGTGGCGCCAACATCCATACAGAACACTTCGTGGCGGCAACGTTGCAGGAACGTTGCACTAACTGTGCAGTGTTGTATGGTTGCAACACAATGTGGTTGTAATGTTTCTGCGACGTTGCCGCGCTACATTGCACGAGGTGGACATAGAATTATTGTTGCAAAGTTGCATCAATTTTGCGTTGAAATATTGCACGCTAACGTTCTTGCAATATTTCTGCAACGTTACGGCAACGTTTTGTAACGTTTCCACAATGTTGATGTACGTTGCGCCAGTATTGTGGCACCGTTTCTGAAATGCTACGTTGCTTAACCTAAAATATTTCCGTTGTTTTTAATGATACGAGAAAATGTCTAAGAAAAAAAATGTTTGCTTCAGGGAGACACTTATTCTCACGGAGACGATATTTTTGTCAAGGTTATATTTCCCGAAATTTTAAGATCATCGATGGTTTTTTAAGTGAGATTACGTATTTTCATTACTGTAACGTTATTGTCAATAAAAATACAAATTCAACCATGTGTAATATGTTATCCTTTTTGTCTAGATATCATTTTTCGTCCTAAGACATTTTCTCGTATCATTAAACACTACGAGGATATTTTATGCTTAAATGTTGACTCACCCTGTATATTTTAATGTTCAGAATGACACAGGGTGGAAGTTGTAGCACATACCTACAGTAGCGGACAAAACAGTTATCACTTTTTCGAATCACCCTGCGTCTATTACTTTTTAATGTCAACTTAAAACTGCAGTATGGGTCTAATATATATATATTCTGAAAGACAATTAAACGCTGTATAAAACACAGTTACAGTTGAATTTATTTAAATAACAAACAAAAACCATACATAACATTAAACAAGACAACACATTTTTAAAGCCAACAAAATGTTACCACTTTCGAACCCACCTTTGTAAAAACCACCCCCAAAAAATAAATTATTTTTTCTACCCGTAATAATTATTTTACAATTCGGAAAATATATATGAATTACAGCTAATATGTAGCTATTTTGTCGCTTCTGTTTCATTTAAATATCTGAAGTAGTAACCGAGAAAAAATGATAACGTTAAGGGCGTTTATCCCCGTATTACCCTTAAACGGGGGGGGGGGGGGGGTAGCGATCTAAAACTTTACAAAATGATGTTTCAGGCTAGGAACATTGTTTAAAAAATAACGACTGCAAGCATCAGCATGAGGGCCGTTTGCCAATGCTTACCCTGCTAGACCCTTTGGCACACATTATTTTTTTTTTTAATGGCACAATTCTAGGGGTGTCCTGCCAAAAATATCAAAATTATTTTTCGACAGGAGTAACTAAGGTTCACCCTAACGTGCATCCTGTGCATGGTTTCGGCCTGTTTCCCACAGTTTTTCCCGTAGACTATATTGTTGTTAAGCAAGGTTACACTTTTTATAAATTATTAGTTGGCAATGAGGAATTACTGGAAAAAGTGTAATTTCAGTTTGAACATGGTTTTGTATCAGCCCTTTATTTAATAGTTAATGTTAATTTAAAATATAGTAATTCAGTTTATTTCAACTAAATATCTATTATAAATTGCCACTGCAATCGTCAAATTTGATGAAAAGCGTCGAAAATAATGTTCTTGTCTTTGAATCTTTACTCAGGGTGAATTAAGCAAAATTTGCTCGACAGAAGTGATCGCTCAGAGAAAAGTCTCACCGACTCGAACGGTCATTCATCAAAACCTTGCGCCACTTAATAAGTTAATCTCTCAGTAGACGAAAGTTTCTGTTCACGGTTGTATTTATGAATATTGGAAAAATCGCCCTTTGCCTTTCCATTACCGTAAACTGGGGTGACTTTGCCCGCCCGGGGTGACATTGCCCACTTTTCGGAGAGGCTTTATTTTATTTTATTGCGAAGTAATCAGAACATTTAGTGTTTTGTAATTGATAGCAATAATTTCTCCAAGGTCAAACGAAAAAAAAATTAGCGAATTCAATCATATGGTAATTTTTCAGTCAGAGTAAAAAAGTGGGCAATGTCACCCCGGCGGGCAAAGTCACCCCAGTTTACGGTATCTAATACAATCAAGAGAATCTTCTGAAGAATACCTACCTGAAGAATGCTTACTGGGTTTTTTTTCGAATTTGAAGGTTCTTAAAAAGAAGATTCTTTTACATTTTCGATTTATTTGTACAAGTAGACCCGCACCCTATTTATTTGTATTTTGTATATACCACCCATTCCGTCACGTCCTGTCGAACACGTCGGTTAATCATTCCTAAACTCGTTCTTATGAAACAGCTGCCGGATCGAAGACGAGGACGTTCTTGTTATTCTTTTCTTTGAGCACGCAACGACTGTATCGCCCATCGACAGGAGCAAGCAGCGAAGCTGCTGCTTAAAAATAAAAAGAGTCCGTCCGATGGAACGATCGGACGAGCCATCTGTGCGCCTACAAATATTTACGCGCGTAAAAACAACGGTGACATATGTCACGCACGTGTTTACAAAATTCGTTGGATGAGGATGCTACTGGCGATGCCGTGCGGGAGGAAGAGAGAGACTTCCTGTTGCAGGTTCAACGAAACCGGCGGCGACGACCACCTACAGTGCCGTGCACCAGGCGCATTAAAATAATGTTCCGCGAACGGGAATCGACCGGCTTTAATCCGAAGTAAACCGATACGTAAACGTCTAACGTTCTACGTATCAATAGAGCGGATGGTGGAACTCGATATCACGCGAATAATTTTACACGTCCCTTTGCTATTTAATTGGCGGCGTGGTCTGTAATTGGGTCTCATTTTTTTCCGCTTCAGTTGTATGTACCGCTTGAGATAATTAGAGACAACGATCTGTCTGAGGGAGGATACATATGTAAGGTGCATGTCGCGACGCTTGCTAAACGATAATTACGTTCACCCTGAGCTGAATTTTTATGAAATAAATATATACATAGGTATACAGTGAGTAACGAAAATATTTGACACTTTTTTAAATCGCATGACTTTTTTACAAACAATCTAAATGATTCGAGTTTTTGTTTTGAAGCTAGAAGGATTAGTTTGCTAGGAGACGTGATTCGTCTTTTTGAAAAAAATTCCAATTGGTCGGAATAGCGAAAAAAATAGTAAAGGTCGTTTTTCAACTTTTTTATCTGAGCCTGTAATGAAAATTTAAAACTCCCTTTGTAGATTTTGAAGTAAGTTGTATAGATGCCCAAAATTTCATCAAAATCGGCGAACGTTGCTCTGAGCTATAAATTCTTAAAGATCGCAAAGTAAGGTCGAAAATCGCTGACTTCGGGAATTTCGCGATTTTTTATCTCATTCTGCGATCTTTAAGAATTTATAGCACTGAGCAACATTCACCGATTTTGATAAAATTTTAGACATGTATATAACTTACTTAAATCTACAAACGGGTTTTTTGAATTTTCATTACGGGCTCACAAAAAAAGTTTTTAAAAACGACCTTTACTATTTTTTTGCTATTCCGACCAAGTGCATTTTTTTTAAACGACGAAACACGTTACTTAGCAAACTAATCCTAGCTTCTAAAAAATACTCAAGTCGTTTGGATTAATTTTAAAAGAGTTATGCAATTTTAAGAAGTGTCCGAATATTTTCGTTACTCACTGTATGTATTACTGGACACATCGTAGGCGGCAGTAAAAATGAATGCTTGAAACCTGTTACCCACGTATTGACATTCATTGATAACTTTCAAGAAAGTATGAGTATATAATATAATGTAAATATGTACATATTAAGTTTGATACGGGGGTTTCCCTTGTTGCTGCGCAGGCAGAGGGAAGAGGGAACGGTGTTAAAGGTTTAGGTATTCTAATGGAATAACTTGTAGAAATCCGGCGGCATTGAATACAGAGTATTCTCAACTATCCCGAGTGGGCATCTGAATACTCGAGTAGTAGAACGTCCAACGTATATTCAAGTATACAGGCAATCAAAATTCGAATACTTATCCTCGAATCCGAGTAGTATCCACTTACAGTAGACAGAATATTATTACCTATTTATACAGTATTTAATCCTATTTTATATTTTATACTCCAGATATGAAATTCCTTAATTATTTTGAACGGTGTGCTTTAGATAATATAGATGCACAACGTTTCAACGTAGAGATTCAAGGATCTTAAAATTGAAGGGAATAAAGTGTAAGGTGGATATTTTCAACTTTACAACTTGTAGTTGATCCAGCACAAGGTTCGTCTTAATTCCTGGGAGCAGCTTTCCCCGCTGTCCTTGACTTTTCGTTTCAGTCCGTGGTAAGACTCCTTGGAATTTAACTTTCGAGCTACCAAAAATATGACTAAGTGGACTTCATTATCGTAATCTACTTGCACATTCGCTAATTACACTGATAATAAAGGTTTGGGTGATTCTGTACAGGTTGGGTTTGGTTAACCGTAGGTTAAGTCTATGTCATTAAGCAAAAAGGAACATGAAATTGGGGTTTAAGGACGAAATATCTGAACCTAACCCAGACATAGTTCATTTACTTGCCCGACGGCTTTGATGCACAGAATTCGGCAGCCCTTGAAAGAGGCTTTATACAAAAACCGACTTTTGGAAAAACCGGTTTTCGAATTTCACTATTTCTAAAAAAAAAAAAATATTTACATTTTTTATATATTCACAAGAAAATATTATTAAAGAAGAAAATAAATATTTGTACTTGTTCAGTTTTCTTAATATTTATGGAATTACAAAAATATAACAAAATAAAATATACTCTATCTATACAAAACCAAATAACACAAAATTAAAATCACTAAAATCCGTACAATTTTTTAGTTCATTTAATGTTTATGGATCTACAAAGATAAAACACAATAAAATACACTGCATACAAAACCAAATGAAAACAACTAAAATAACTAAAATCCGTACAAAATATAAATTATAAATCTTTATTTCATTTAGCATTTTTATTTCGAAAATATGAACTCATGAAGATTAGTTTTACAGAAAAGTGTTACCTACTCCAATATGCGTATGTCCGAGGCGATTTCAAGTCAAAATGTTAACGTTTTAAATGAAATAATTAATTCATTTTACATATTAATCGTAGTACATAAAACCGTATTTTTTAAATTAAAAACCCGGTTTTCGAATTGTACAATTTATTAAAAAAAGACGGGTTTTAAAAACCGACAATACCGTAATTTAAAACAAAGTAGCGATAGGTTCGAGCGCAGCGTGAATATTTTTCATTCAATCAATATTTTTACCTGATTTTAACAACATAGATCTTTGATATGTAAAAACATGTCAAGAATAATAAGCATACAATATCTTTTATATTAATTTCCTTAACCTTGAGAGGGCCGGGCTGGCCAGTATAGTGGCCCTCAAAAAATTTGCATACTTTGCCCGCCATTTTGGTGATATATATGCATAAATTTTAATTAAATAAAATTTACAATTTCAATTAAAAAATCCCGGCCCTCCAAAGGTTAAATAGCTGTAGCGTAAATTAAATACTGTTCAAATTAAAAGCTGTTTCTTCGTACAGTATGCACTTTCCACATATTATGTACATTCGAAAAGATTATTCTCCACTTTACGTTATTACACAATAAAGTAAAAGGTACATTATGTGCAAGTCTCCTCGTACACCACTGTCCTATGTAATAAAGACCCTATCATTATTAATATTATTATAAGCAGTACCACTCGCCAAACAACGACAGCGTTATATGTACGCGCATCAAGTCTCTCTTTATTCACCATGTGTCGCTCCCATTGGCGTCGTCAAGAGCAACGTCCAAGCAAAGGCACAGCGTGTGCATGGATAACGAGGTTAACGTTCAGCTATCGCGTATACGTACTGCGTGAACAAGGCATTTACACAGCGCTCGGGTTCAACATCAACGACAATCCCTTATAAGACCCAGCCTTTTCCTTCATTCTATCTAAGGGAACGAGGCGTTGACCAATCCAGTTCCTAGTTTTCTCTCCATTCGTTTCGTTTAGAAACGAAGGAGCCTACGTGCCTTCCAAAAGGCAAGAAATTGTTTTCCCTTAGTTGGAAGGTAATTTCAGGCGATACATGTGGCTTACAAAGGCGCGACACATCCGGGGATAGTGGTAACGAATAACACTGGAGCTCCTTGAGGGTGAAGATTAATAGATCCTCGAAAGAAATACGAGACTCTCGACTACCAAACACCGAAAGCATCCCTCGGAAATTAAGAGACAGCCATCAAGCACCTGATTCTCGAGCTATCGTAATTATCAGCTGCGCACGAGCGATGTGCTCGACAGTGTATGCGAATATTGTATAAGATCACAGTTGCCGAGAGTTTGAAGAGTCCCAAGGACCAGGCCAGCGAGCACAGTCGACACACATTCGTCACAATTGACACGATTGACCTACAGCGGTTCTCAACTGGTCGCCAGCCGTGGAAACCGGTTTGACGGGGTTCAAGAGTACATTCCAGGGATCGGTACGTTGGCTCCAGCACGTAGAGGCTTCCAGAGGCCACGAAACGCGCGTCCACGGTTTCGATCGGAGGACCGTGGCTCGTGGCAGAGAGAAAAAGGCATGTCGAACTGGTTCGAGTGTAACAAAACGAGCGTATCAGGTTCATGTCACCGATTTCCTTCAGATTTTCCATATTAGTTAGTGCATAACGTGTAAAGAAGAGTGGGGTAAACACGAACGTGGGGTAATCGCGAATGCGATGGTTACGGTGTTTTAATAAATAAAAACGATGTTCCCTCTCTACTAGCTAATAGTTTAGGTCGTATCCAACGCCGGGCAGAAAGTAATAAATACACAACGCCCATGCTATTCAAGATAAATACAATTTATTATTTTCGTTTCAAGTAATATTTTGTCCATTTTCAATTGCATCTTAATTACTGTTGAATTAACTAGTTTTTTTTGAAGTTGAAATATTGCACTTTTTTGTTTTAGTTTAGTTTTAGTTATTTAGTCAAAACTAAATAAAAACAAAATTAAAATAACTAAAATCCGTACAAATTTTGAGTTCATTTAATATTTATGGATCTACAAAACTATAACACAATAAAGTAGACTGCATATAAAACCAAATGAAGAAAAGCTCAAAAAACCAAAATCCGTACAAAATATAAATCTTTTAAAAGGTGGTAAGAAATTATAAATCTTTATTCCATTTCGTATCTTTTTCCTGAAAATATGAACTCATGAAGATTAGTGTTACAGTAAACTGTTACCTAGTACCTACAATATGCTTGTGTCCGAGGCGATTTCAAGTCAAAATGTTAACGTTTTTAATTAAATAATTAAATCATTTCTTCGTATTAATTCTAGTATATAAAACCGGTTTGTAAAAACGGACAAACCCTAATGTATACCTATCGGTGAACATGAAACTATACTTAAGGTGCGAAGGTTTTGTGGTTTCTCACAAAATTTTGAGCAGTGATATGGACTAACAATAAGTACCTATAAGTATACCTTCTACAGTCCTGTTGCAGGTGTAAGTCTGCAGCCAGACTGAAAACGGTCGAATTGGAATTTCAAAACATTTTTTCGTAACACCGCTGAAAACGACGGAGAACTGTTTAGATGTACGTACATAATTACTGGCGTAAACCGACTTTTCGCTACTCGAAATCTTTGGTTTGCTTAACTTCGCGTTCTTGCCATTTGATCCTTCGATATTAAGTTAAACAATAACGTGATGGATGGGTGTCATGCAAAAATTTTCATCGAAAGTAGGTCGCGATGATGGCATCACTTCGATTGATCCATTGATCTCTAAATACAGCTTAAGTGTTTTTGAAGTAGAAGGCAGGGGATGTAACGAAGTAGAATAACGCAAAATTAAAATAACGCGCTACTCAAACAGTACCTACTAGAGTTTCTCATATTACCATATTGAAATGACGCAGAGGAAAAGGTTTTACAGTGCTCGAACCCATGCAAGGTTCGTTTTCATTAATTGATTTTTTGGAAATACGTTAGAAGAACAGAATTTATTTCGCTAAAATTTAATCAGTTTCAAAGAAATTTCAATTTTAATTCTTCAACAAACAAAATAATTACTAGGCTTTAATACAATTTATCATGACAAAACCTTCTCTAGAGCACATAGAACTGCAGTTTATCAAGGTTTCTCCGTTTTAACCTAGTTTGCAAAGGTTCTAAAAACTAATAATACGCGTGAAAAGTAAAAGCTAATGATGCATATAAAAAACTGAACCTTGTACATAGAATCACAGCACAGATTCTACACTGTAGAACTGTACGTAGATGCAGGATTCGTTCGACACGTGGGAATGGCTTGGGAACATCTGTTTCCCAGGGAACGTTTAGACCAGCGAAACTGGGCAGTGGGCACGTTGTAGCAGCAACGATGGGAAATTTCACTGGGGAAGCTGAGACGGTCTTAGAGCTGTATTCGCGACGCGATCGAGGGCATCGAACAGTCACGGTTTCTGGGCAAGCTACAGGTGACCAAGGGAACACGTTAGCGAGATTTATCGCCGACGAAGCTCGGTCGAAAGCGTAGAGGAAAGAGCTATTTTTTGCTGACAAAACGATTGTGGTCGCCCATAAATGAACTCTAATTAAGATAATTGCGACTAAGGACGCGTATAAAGCGTGCGACAGGGGACGGGCATTAACTCCAACGCAGTAATGTGTACAGGGTGTTGCATAATGTGTGGGCATACATTCAGAGACAAATTATTTACGAAGGGGGGGGGGGGAGGCATTGTGGGCTGACGAGGTAAGATGAGGTATCGTAAAAAAACGACAATCAAAAAATGCTAGACATTTGATGACAGTACCAAAAAGAAGCCACTGTATTGTAACAGTTAGGTACGTTGATAGAAATGGGTGGGGAGCACGCGTCTGTGGTTTAGAGCTGTGAAATTATCCACGTGCCGCGTGGATCTTAATTTGCGTACTAAAATGACGTATAATAAATATATATTTGAAAACGGTAAGCGAATTATTTTTGTTACATTATAATCTGCATTCTATTTACTTTAATATACGATATGAAAAATTTCTATTCTGACGTTCACCTACTTGTATTTTTATTATATTGTTGTGTAATGTTCATTTTTGTAACTCTTCGAACTTTATCCCTATAAATAAATAAATAAATAAATATATTTCCTCCTTCGTTTTGTTCCATAATTTAACGACAAGTCTTAAAATCCTCGCCATCTACTTTCCTTTATTTTATTCTTAAGCTATCTCATCTCTCTTCTCACCCCCGTTATAGGTATCTTCATTGTTTATCTTACTTTTCTATTAGTTTACTTATATTCCGCTTGCAATTCTGGTAACTGCTATCTGAAATCCAACTTCATTGGTCTAATGACTCTTTTCGTTCCTCTTCGAGAAATCCGTATTCAATTCACCAAGTATCGTAACGAAAAAATCCACGTGGCCCATTCGAACTCCCGTCACGAAAAAGCGCGACGTAGGAACACTGAGACCGAATTATGGAATACATTTTCATTCTCTGCGTCTCTTTGCCTCCTCAAACGCTTTCAGAATACATTCCCAGCGGCGGTGATTAACAACTGTACAGTCATGAAGCATTTCGAGAGACCAGTGTTTACGTTCTAACATCCACGTGTCCTTATCATGATTTGAAGAATACTTTCGAAGTGAAACCCATCGACACTGCCCTAGTAATTTCCTCCCCCTTTAAGCTAAAATTGGGTCTATTCATTGTGGACACGGTTGTGCTTCGGACCCAGAGAAATCTGAAATTAAATTCAGGCCACTCGAACTCCACTTTATTGGCATTCGTGAGCAGATTTCGCGTTTGTATAATCGTCGATAAGCTACTTGAACAATAGCACGGGGCCACAAAGATGAGGGTCATTAACAGAGTTTTAAAAATGTATGCAGTTTTATAGAAATTTGGATTTCTAAACACACAAACAACCTCAAACAACTTTGCTACATCACGTACAGCTTCTTCACAACTTGCTTTGACGTTTTTATATTGCAATTGCGATTGAATTAAATTAGTTGCGAAGAATTACTCAACTCATAACTAACTGATTTGACTTGGAAAGTCAACTGTTTGACTTGGTGTCCTAGAAATTTCTAACAAGTTCAAATATTTATCTACACCAACCGTTATGGCAACTCTAAAGCCACCCGTAGTCGATGTGGCAATTACAGGAATGTTCTGTCACTCGAATGCTCTACTACCTATCTGAACACTATATTTTTACTCTCATAATTAAGTACATTCTACCTTCGTACTTTATTATCGAAAATGGAAAGAGACACTGCCTACTATTCACAGTGCTTCGGTATACATGGAATTGCTATTGTGCGCGTTAACACCTTAACTGTAACGGTTTGACAAATGAAGCTATTTTTAAAGATTTTTTTCTTCGTAGATACAACATATAATGCAATAGATCTTTTTGATATTTATTAAGCTACTCTTATATTATACACAAAAAATTTAAAAGAATCTTTTAATTGTTTTAAAACTTTAAACGCGATTATTTTAAAACAACATTTTTTTAACTGGTGCAGGTGATTGCAAAAACACTATTTGACCAGTCCGTCTGAAATGTTTACACGTTATTCAGCACATCAGTGGCTATGCCCGGGACTACGGAAACCTTTTTTCGATTAAACATTTCATACTTTTTACAAGGCAAAATGATTGAAAAATTCGTCATATTTCGACACTTAAACTTCAAAACTCCGCGATTTTGTTAATCTTTTGTCAGTAAAAATAATCCTAGTTCCGGCGATAATCACACTCATAGTGAATACAACACACTTTGAATTTTTTGTTTCAAATGCGTCGTTCTCCCGGAATCACCTGCGCCAGCACTACATCGCATTCTCAAGGCGCTCACATCAGTGCGATATATATTTAAAAAAAAAACCCTGTAAAAATTTAAAATAGATTTTTTTATGCTGTCAATAAGTGTATTAATAAGTAGACAAAGCATTATTTATGTTGGACGTTCCGTTTACTAAAAAATAAATCCTAAAGAACGGCAATTTTTCACGACTTCACAGTGGACTGACCCCTTAAGTATATAGCATCAAATGGGAAACGTGTATCGGTAACTCTATTGAAAAGAAACAAGAACGACTCCAGATGCTAGAAAATGGCAAGAGTGCCTTTAAATTATCAGCAATATACATTAGAAGATCTATTTGAAATATTAGTTTTAATTTTTGGTATTGCTACTTGTAATAAAAGTGATTTCGGCGCACTGGTTCGGTCAATTAAACAATTATTGTTTAAACAATTATTGTTTAATTGACCGAACCAGTGCGCCGAAATCACTTTTATTAATTATTACGGTCGAAGTAAAATTTTTAAAATTGCTACTTGTGTTATTCTTTCTAAAACATAAAGTAATCACCATAGGGAGGGCGTGTGTCCCACGATCCGAAGATTCCTTTAACCAATCGGCCCTGGAGGTTCTACCGTTAACTGTACTTATGGCGCATTGTCAGTCTAATAAAATCCGAAGGATGAATGGCCTTCGACGGTAAAAAGCAGGGAATGCGGCGAAAGGAATCGCTACTATCGATTTCACTTGCATGCATCAGCTACGCTATCGGATTATCGGTCAAAAAAGCTTTCAAACCTGCAGCACGTGGTTTTCATCGCTTCAGCTAAGGCAAAATGCTCGAGTCCAGCCTCCCAACGTTCGTTTCTTTTTCCATTTTGGACTGTGCAAAGAAGAAGGAAAGACAAGGAATTCTTGGAAGCCATGACTTGCCAGCTATCCACTTCTCGATCTTAATTCCACTCGGTTGCTCGACGGTAAATTAGATGGAGACGTCTGGAAGTATTGTACAGGATGGAGGCTTCTTAAGAATTCTTGATTGAAAATGATGGGCGAAGGAGAACCACGTGAAATAATAATCCGAAGGAAGATTGAACGCTTTGTTGCAATCCTCTGGGATCTTTTAAACATTCACTGTCGCCAACTATTCGCTAGATGCTAGATGCTATTTAGCTATTCCAATGGCAATTATATTAGTCCTGTTTTTAATCAACTTTTATATCGATTTCAGTGTTTTATTCGTTTCGTGGAGCGTTTGTTAGAAACATGGGTAATTAAATAATGTTTAATATGATAGGATGAAGAAATGAGAATAGACTCTTCCGAAATTGTTCCTTTGGACAGGCAACTTCAGGATGGAATTGTAGGAAATATTTGTTAGGAAGTTATCGTTACCATTAAATCGAATGCCAGCCGGAGTAGAAGCTTCCTGGCTCGATTCTGCTGTTTGCAATCGTCATTTCCCGGTTGCGAGAGAGAACATAATGGACCGTGTTCCGGCCATGATGACTCTAGCCTCCCACGTAAAAAGATTGCGCTGCGCGATCGAGTTCACAAAATTCGTATCTAAATACTTGGAAGTGTTACTACACTGTTCGCAATCACATTGTTAAAACCTTTGTGCACGAAGAATTCGTAACTATTCAACTACATTCTGATTTAAATGTCCCTATATTTTTCACAAAATAAAAAGCTTTTATATTTTTCATATTTTTACCCTGTATAGTGGTATGCAGTTCTGTTCATATAAATTCAAAACAATAATTAACTGTGAGAAATACGTAGGTACGTTGCTTTTCCGTATCTCTAATTTGCATAATCTCCACTCTCCACACCTCCACGTTCCTTGCTTTCTCCCATTATAATAGAAAAAGCAGGACTATCAATGAAATTATGCAAAATATCGATAATCCTTCGGGGAACAAACTTTGAATCACTGTGATGTCAATAATGTAAAATGTCAAGAGTACAACTTTACTTAATTAATTTTTTACTCTACCTGAGGACATTTTTAAACTCCAAGGAGAACAACTAAGAATACTTAGCGTTTCAATAAAGCAAAAATAGCGAAGTGTAAATAACCAACGTATTTCGATGTCAAAGAAAGGATGAAATGAAACTGGGAAAAAACGTGACTCAAGGCACTTCGAGTTAAATACCTTGCTCGATTTCGAAGGTTATCTTTTTTCCCTTAAAGAATGTGGTGTCTGTAAAACAGGCGATATTGAAATGATTGAGAAACGATATTTCTCAATCGATCTCCGCCCAATCGCGTCAAAACGCGATTCAATTACCATTTTTCTGACGACAGACCCACGGATGTTTCTCTAACACCCGTTATTGATAACCAGCTGCCAGTTGGGTAATCAGTTTCGGCTGACCGCTTTACGCTAGTAATTTTCCAGGATTGCTACGGTACCTATACATACCATCGTTTTACAACGCGACACAAGGAGAAAAAAAATTATAATCCCGCCTAAATGTGCCTAAATGTGTACTCAAGCTCGGACACACTGGAGGAACGAGCAATCTTGTCGAGTTTCCGCTGTCGTTCTAATCTGTCGTTCTGCCGTTCCACTGTTTCATCGGGCAACAGTGGTAATTAAAAGAAAATTTAAAATTCATGTTTCTACATATCTGTAATTTTAAAATATATGTCTCAATCATTATAATTTTAAAAGCCTAAATTTTAAAATGTTTATAATATTCTTTCTAATGAAACTGTCTCACTTTTGTCACCATTCGGAGTTTAACCGTCCAACTACGGAAGTCGTTCGGTTGATAAGTATTGCAATTGTACCAGAATGAAATCTGGAATGCGTCATTCTTGCATATATGCAAATATTATAACACGATTATAAGATTTTACTGAGAATTTGTATACGAATTCGGAATGAAATGCTTTTTTAATAAATACATTTGGTTTTAACTAATGACTGTGTAAGTAGGTATATAGTAGGGTGGTCCTTATATGTATGGTAAAAAATCAAAGTTTTTAAAATTTTCTTCTGACCCTCTCAGAAGTTTCCAAATAGTTTAAAAGAATTTCGTCTAAAATTTTGTTAAAATATATTAAGGATTAAAGGTCGCTCAATGGCATTGAAATATTACTATTTTGGTATAAATTAATATTAATAAATTAATAGAACTTTTAAGTAAGAGTATAACATTAAAATTCGGGCACACAGCGCATAGACGAAACGGGTTTATAACGAGTGTGTACTGTATTGTGTTGTGGCATAAGGCTTTACACGCACATTTAAATTTCTCCCATCAGCAGCTCTCGAATCAGATGCAGACGCAAACTTTGACGTAGATTCTACATATTCAGGTTGTTAAACGCATAGATAAAAGCATGGTTTCGGATTCCGATATATAAATACGGGCCCCGTTTCATTAAAATTGACAACTGACAATTATGGAAAGTCGCAGTAGCCAAACTTGTGGTACATGCGAAATATAAAATCCTTGAGCGACCTTTATATATCAAAATATACAAATAAAGAACACGAAGATATTTCTCGTGTCAAATAGAAGATTTTTAGAGGGTCAGGCAATACAAATTTTAAAGTTGAAAAATAAGGACCACCCTAGTATATTGAAGAACAAGTAGAAGCGATATTGCGCTCGCCGCAATATTAACCGAATACTTAAGCGTAGTCAAACGGTTACCCGTCCTTCTTGCCGCTATGTAGGTTCTTACGTCAGTCCTTCCAGAAATCGAAAGCATCGCTTTTCTAGCGAGAAACCGAGATTTATGACCACTGTGTCTTTATTTGATGGCAATTGTAGTTACGTGACAGGCAAACTTGTATACTTTTCAGAGAATTTTATGTCCAATGGCGATGGATTGTGAGGAACTAATCTAGCTTGAAAAATAATCATTTGTGTTGCTAGGATCGAGAGTTCAAAAGATTCTATATGCACGTGCTCAGTATCCACTTGATTTACGAGAGCCGTTCAATAAAGAGTGAGCCAAAATTAATTAAATGTTTATTACTCAATATCAATCGTCCACAGTTTTCACGTTCGATACATTCTCCATTTAATTGAGTGCGTCCTTCGTTAAACACAGTGACCTTTATATTTAGAACAAACTGTACTATATATAGGATACATATATAGTATCCTATATATAGGATACATTAATTAACGAAATCTTTTTTGTTTTTTGATTTTAGATAATTTGGTTCCGAATGGCAGTACTCAGCGCAAAACCAAATTTTTAAAACGGTTTCTTGGATGCCGATTTTTACCTTATTGTAAACGTAAATATTTTTCTACGAAAAAATTACAACATGTTCTATAAATGTTGCTCTTTTAAGTGCACAAAGTTCTTTAAAAACATATGCTTCTGCTTTTTCAAAAAAAATTCACAAACATTCGCCTCTTTTCGGCCGCCTGACTAGGTATAACCCCTTAAAGCCATTGATCTCAGCAGTCGAGACTCAAATTTAGATCGATCTGTGAAGTTTATCAAGAAGTAATGAAATATCCAAGAATAAACAATATTTGCAAACTAAGGATTGCACCATTGAAGGCTAGTATACCAAAGTGGACCCAAACGAAAGTAAATAATCTAATCCAGTGACGGATACAGACGCCCCCCCCCCCCCCCCCTCAAGGAAGAAATACTTATTTTAACTTAGCAATATGAGGAAAAATGTGATAAATTGATATAAAAAAACACTGTTTCATTTAGCAGGAAAATATTGCAAAGGTCCCTGATTCATTTGTCAGACCTACGCCCCCCCCCACCCCTCAAGAAAATCTTGGATTCGGCTGTGGTCCCCCCCCCCCCATCCCGGAAATCCTAAATCTGCCCCTGATCTAATCTAAAAAACTTTTCACTGAATCTCATTATTCGTGTGCTTAATTTCTGAAGTACGGGGACCAGAGTAGTGTTCCTCGGTCTGAAATCAGTCCAACTGCAGGCTATATAATAATGTAACTTGATCATTGAAATATCTCCAAACTGCGATGACGTTCCATTATAATAATCATCACCGTGATAATAACAACAATATTTTGTCTTTATTGCGATAAAAATATTGAAGAATACAAAACGCACGGTGGAACTACATAGAATATAGAGGGTTGCCATTAACCCAAGCGAAATTATTCACGTAGGTAACCCCGGGTGACAAAGTGGCGTCTTGTACATTTGTCTGCCTTCCATTTCAAGGGGGATAAACGCGAAAGAATTTATACCCTGACACGAATAAGCTCCCTTTTAATAACTAGGTACCGTAAGCTGGGGTGACATTGCCCACTTCTCGGAAAGACTTTATTTTATTTTATTGTGAAGTAATTAGAACGTATGGTGCTTTGTAATCGATAGCAATAATTTCTCCAAGGGCAACCGCAACAAAAAAAATAGCGAATTCAATCGTATGGTAATTTTTCAGTCAGAGTAAAAAAGTGGGCAATGTCACCCCGGCGGGTAAAGTCACCCCAGTTTACGGTATAGGTACACAAAGATTTATTCTGCTTGTTCTTCAATGAAACGGCACGCGACGAATATCCCCGTTGAACCGACTCGTTG
This sequence comes from Andrena marginata, assembly GCA_963932335.1. Classification (NCBI taxonomy): domain Eukaryota; kingdom Metazoa; phylum Arthropoda; class Insecta; order Hymenoptera; family Andrenidae; genus Andrena; species Andrena marginata. Next base: position 42,037,492 of record OZ010660.1, read on the forward strand.
GAGTGACAGGTTCCCTGGGCAACTATGGAACTCGTTTTTAGGCGTAGACCAGCTTTGCAAAACGGGACAGTTCGAACGTGCAAGCGGTCACTCGAATGCTCTAATTCGACGGCGAACCACGTCGCAAAGGCAATCAGCCATCTGAACGATTTAATAATCTCCGACTATTGTCGCGCAGCTGGAGAGGTCAGTTCAATATAGCCTTACCTGCGCACGCTCATCAACGCATGCAAATACTCTCTAGACGCAGCTGATTGGGGGAGGTCGAAAGGAGCGCTGCGTTCTGCCCCCGATTGATTGATGATTACTCGCGCTACGCTGTGGCCTGCTGCGCGGTGGAATCGAAACGCGGACGAACCTTCGTTGGAAAACGAGTATAGTAGGCACTTAGGGTAAATCCGGGAGACGCGGTCGACCTAATATAAAATGGCTATTAAGACTAATATAGAAATTACTTATTTTATCAGAACAAACCTATAGGTTCAGAATTTTATGCTGATTCAGAAACACTGGTCGACATTTGCCTGAAGGCAAAGTTTACTGTAAATCGGCTTGAAAACTGAAGTCATGGCATCTGACCACCTCTCCCGAGGTGCCGGGAGAAATGGTTTTCGTCGTTGGCAGAGACCACTCACATAATTACTCGTGGAAAATTAACAAAGAATAAAGCAAAATTATTTATGAGCGAATATAACTACAGATTCATTGGTATTTAATTTGTTTACGCTAAACAAGTAAAGAACACGTCAAAGAAAAAGTGAACTGCCTACTGGCGATTAGCAAGGCAAATGAATACAAAGTGAATAAATAAACTAAATAAACTAAAAATAATAGTAAAATAATAATAAAAAATAAAAAATCATAACTCGACCATCTCTCCTTTCTGCAGCGAGAGATGGTCTTCTCGTTAACTTTGAGAGGAAGAGTTAATATGGCCAAATGCTTTGGCTGCATTGTCCCTCAATGTCTCTACTATCTTATTATCCCAAATATTAAACGAAAATAAACTTAGAAGTATATTTTAAATACGATTCTGTATAACCGCTGTTTGACAAAAGAGGTTAAATGTAACCCCAATTTACATTTTAAAGCCTATGAATCCAGAAAAACACACAGAAGGAAGCGAAATGACGCTATTCATTCAACTGTTTGGCTTCTAGAGAAGGAATTGGTCTGCACTTTAACGCATTTTTACGTAGAGAGTCTGAAATATAGCGACTCGAGCAACTCTCCAGCCCAACCGCGTCTCCCGGATTTACCCTAGAACTGATCCTGGAGAGCCATATTGGGATGCGTGCACCGCACTATAGTCTGGAATTCCATGTAGACGTAACAATCGTTCTCGATACGAAACACGTTCATTTGTGGTGTTGGTGATAAGGCATGATTCCGTATACCTGGTATTCGTGAAAATATCGGTGTCGGGTTATTTTTAAACAACCGATTATATACATTTAATGAGAACAATGAAATAGAATTAGTTTGAACAGATAAGATGAGCCTGTATAAATGAACGTAGCTCCTGAAATACTGTCTTTGGGGAATCGCGCAGCCTTTCGATCACAATTAATTCACTGGTCACTGAAATCATTCCTCTCTAAACAAGAAATCGAAAATGTAAAGTACGAACCTTCCTTTACGAAGGATCGTAGGAAACAGTTCATTCTACATTGTCGATTCGTTTCATAAGGAGGAATCAGGTTCGTTAGGTGCCTGCCGCGTGTTTCGAGCCACCTTGTACATTTGAAAGCTGCCGCAACGAGTTACGTTATACGCGTCATCGCTTCCTCCTCCTTAGTGGAGACAGGCTGGTAGGCATGACGCTTCTGCTGCAGATCCTCGGCCAGTTTCTCCAGCAGCTCCTTGAAAACGTAATTGTCCAGGTTCTTCGCTATGTAGTAGAGGAACAGCCAGTCACCGAAGTGGCACTCGTGGGTGACCGTCAGCATGTTCCATGGATTGTACCTTCCCGGGCATGCCATGGAAAATACGGCCTTGTTGAAGGCGTCGCTCCTGTGAACGAGAGAAAAGGGGTCAACTCTGTGACCGGCGTCGGCGTGTTTTCACGCCGAGAGACCTGCGCCCCGAGTTACTTCCAGAACAGATAGAGCACGAATTTCAATTTCCAAGGTCGCATTCCTGGAAGGCCTGCGCCACTAAAAGTGTTAATTACCAAGACTAGTATCAAGTGGGTGTTCTAAATTGGGATTTTGTGATTATTATAAGAGGTCGATGAAATTTTAGAAATTCCAACAATATTCTTATTCATTTATAAATATACACTCCTCGTATTAATTAAAGGATCACCTCTATATAGGAACCCGAAAAGTAGGGGCATGTTGACATGGTCATAACTCCGGTAAAAATAATCGTATCGATATTTTGAAAATATGGTTTGAAAGCGTGGAATCTCTACTTTCAGCTGCTTTTTCAAATTTTAGATGCGTTGCTTTTCGGCAAAGTTATAGAAATATAAAGAACACTTGGTCAATTTTCAAAAATTTTCTTCAACTTTGCGATGTTCCACGTGGAGTATGAATCTTTTACACAAATTCCATTTACACCAGTCGAAAGCGGCTACTTTCCTGAGTGAAAAGAGTGTTACAAATTTCTTGTGCAATTTTTTTGGCCGCGTTATTCAACCTTAAAGTAAAAACCGTTTTTTTTTACTTCAATTATTTCTAGCAAGTGAACGAATGCTCGTAGAACGTTCATGAAAAAAGCAATGAAAAGATCACTATTTTCTCTTTAACATGTATCTTCGACTTTTTCCATTCGGTTAAATTTTCGGTCTGTGATGTCCTTTCCAAAAGATGCTTAAAAGTTGCACAAATTCCATTTTCTCTTCAACTCGCTGTATCTTCGCAAAGGTTGAACGGAACATCAATGTCTTAATCTGATTTTAAAGCGGAAAGTCTGCCGATTCTTTTGAGTGCCACCAGAACCCGCTGCGATAATTTTTTACCTGTGGCCTTTCCGTTTGAAGTTACCGTTTCGCAAAAATAAAGCTACAAAATCTGTCGCACTGTCAATCGTCCTCGCGGACGCGTGCGCTCTTCTTCGTATCACTCTCTCTCCCCGTGGAACATCGCAAAGTTGAAGAACATTTTTGAAAATTGGCCAAGTGTTCTTTATATTTCTATAACTTTGCCGAAAAGCAATGCATCTAAAATTTGAAGAAAAAAAACAGCTGAAAGTAGAGATTCCCCGCTGTCAAACCATATTTTCAAAATATCTATACGACTATTTTTACCGGAGTTATGACCATGTGAACTTGCCCCTATTTTTTGGGCTCCTGGAGGTGATCCGTTAATTAATCTGAGGAGTGTAGTCGACAAAAAATGTGATGTTAATATTCAGTGGGAAGTATTATGTTTCTTCGCAAAAAGATTGTTAAAGCTCTGCTTAGTGAAGAAGCGCGTAACTTTACCCCCTCACTTTGCAGTGGGGGTAACGCCCCGCCTCAGAAGCAACAGCAACTGGTGCCACAGGTGGTCCAATTAGCCAAAAATTTCACGCGCTTCCGCGAGATAGCAAATTTGTTTGAAACGCAAAAGGTCTTCTGAACTTTTATCCTTTCACCGAGAACGAGTAGAATGTGTATAAATGAAAGAAATAGTCCGAGCTTGAATTTGAACGTGCCTTTGACCAAGTTTCTAGGGTCTCTTGCCCGCAGAATGCAACTGCGGTAATTGTGACAATTAATACAAGTGATAATAACCTAGCGTGCTGCGATGTGGTGTAATAAATACAAGTGGTAATAACCTGGAGTGCAGCAACATGGTCAGTATCCTCCAAATCAGTCCCACGCCGGTTATCACCGCAAGGATGATGAACCAAAACCAGAGGAACACGTAGATCTTCTCGTTGACGATATTCAACGCCATTACGCACAGCGCGTCATGCTTCTGTATCGTTCCTGAGGGACCGTATTTGTGAAAAATACACTTCGTCACCTGTAAATGTTAATTCAACATCGAATCCCTTGGAAACGTACAAACGAAAAGCGACCAATAGCAGTTCAAGGCCATTTCGTCCGGTTTATCTGGGGCAGTCATGCAGCACTAAAGATTGTTACGCCCACAGTCTTCGTAAATTATTTATCAGCATTAGACTAGATATACGAGATTTCTAGCGCAGAGAATGCTTACGTGGATCCTGGTAAACGGTTACAGTGGATATTTCGTTTTACCTTGGGAAAGACGACGTCGAGGGGATCAATTTTCCCATCGATACTGGCGTCGGATAGGGACTGACCGAGCCCGAGGAAAGCTCCGCCGAGGAACCAGTCGGTTAAGTAAATCTGCACCAGCACGTTTATGAAATTGAGAACCTCGCAGAGCCCCAAATAGTACGCCCACGGCCGATTTAAGTGGATACGATTTATAAAAGAGACGTGGATCTGTCGAATTTTGTCGTCCCGGTCTTGCTTCGACGGGACTGAGATCCCGTTCTCGGTCTGCAGAGACGTCTCGCGCAGAGCCAACGACGCCATGTTCAATCCGGATACCAAAATCTTCAGGCGACCACCTGGATCAAGCATTTCTCCATTAAATTATATCTGTTAAATTATTTTCTATTGAATTATTAAATTATTCAGCTCTTCGATTGCTTTTGTTTAGCTTTAATTTAAATATCGTCGGTGAATTTTTAAGTACCTAAGTGGTCCGCATCAGTGGATATGTATATCGGTGGTTTACAATTAGTGCACCAATATTGTACGATGTGCAATGAAGAAAAATATTATTTTTTGACAAATTTCTGAATTATATATAAATGTGATTTTTATACAGTATAAGGAAATATGTAGTCAGGAATTATTGGTTGCATATATAAAGTGAAATTTCACAAAAAGTGCAGGTACAATATTTGTGCACTAAGCCATCGATATATACATATTACACATATGCCTAAATCCTATTCTGTATTCTTTCCACTTCATATTCTGCTTCATATTTTCCTAGCATGCCTTGCACATTCTGCATTCTGTATTAAACGTTTTATATTGCACATCCATTGTACATTCTATATTCTGTGTTGTGTGCATGCTAAATTGTACATTCTATGTATATTCCATAGTCTACATTCACTATTACCTATGTATTCACTTTACATCATGTATTATGCATCCGTCATGCTACACCCTGTATTACGTATTCTACATTCTACAGCTGGTATTATGTATTCTACATTCTACATAACTGTATTATGTATTCTACATTATAAATCCTCTATTATGTATTCTACATTATAAATCCTGTATTATGTATTCTACATTATAAATCCTGTATTATGTATTCTACATTATAAATCCTGTACTATGTAGAATACATTATAAATCCTATATTATGTATTCTACATTCTACATTTTGTATTATGTATTCTACATTATACATCCTGTATTATGTATTCTACATTATAAACAAGACTATTATTTTCTTTATGTGACATATTGTTCGCATTACACATTTCCTGATCAACGCCATGAAAGAAAAACAATATCTGTATTACTTGTCTATCTTATGCAATTATACCGTAATTCTATAAACATGTTATTCTTTCTTTGCGGGTAAAATACGTATACTTAACAGATTTAACATTATGTACGACGTAAAGCTATATATTAGGCTGACTACTGGTAAAAAGGACGTTTCTGAGTATTTTAGATATTTTAAATAAAAACTGTTATACTATTAAAGAAATCATTCACAGATTTGAAAAAATAGATACTTTAAAGAATTTAACTGTCAATAACGCATTTAAAAAATAGTACATTAATAATAACAACGCGTAACTGAATTTCCGCTTTCCCTTAAATGGCCGACTACTGGCACAATTACCCTATACGCCCAATTGAATTGCCCTGTACACAGCGGGACTGACCTTCAGCGCTTCGCCACAGGTAGTGAGGTATGTAAAAGAGAATCGCCTGAAAGAACAGAACGAAGGGCACCCATTGGTAGTAGGCATGGTGCACGATTGGGTCCCCGCGGCTTGCTGGTCCGACGCCAGGATGAGCGATTTCGCCTAATTCCACCGATGTCACATTCATATGCTTCGTCTGGGAGAGATTTATTGCCTGTATTAATTACTATTCCGTGCAACAATCATGGTGGGTGGTAGAAATATAGTGAGGTTGTAAAAACAACACGGTTCAAGCCGATAGTCTACTAGAGTGTTAAAATTTAAAAAAGTCTAACAAGGAGAGGTTCCCAGGTGTCCGCCTCTGATTGCTTTGAATTTTGGATATATTTTAGGGGATCGAAAAATAATATATACGTGTGTTTTCATAACGTTCCGTTTTCATATTTAGGGGGGTGAAACCAACCCCCAAAGTTATAAGATTTTCAGAGGTTCATCTCCGATTGCATTGAATTTTGGATATGGTTTAGAGGATCGAAAAATAAGAAATACGTGTCTTTATTTTGGCCCGCTTGAATATTTAAGGGGTGAAACCAACCCCCAAAGTTATAAGATTTTCAGAGGTTCATCTCCGATTGCATTGAATTTTGGATATGGTTTAGAGGATCGAAAAATAAGAAATACGTGTCTTTATTTTGGCCCGCTTGAATATTTAAGGGGTGAAACCAACCCCCAAAGTTATAAGATTTTCAGAGGTTCATCTCCGATTGCATTGAATTTTGGATACGGTTTAGAGGATCGAAAAATAAGAAATACGTGTCTTTTTATTTTAGCCTGCTTGAATATTTAGGGGGTGGACCACCCCCCAAAGTTCATAAGAATAGTTGCAGCCCGCCTCCGATTGCTTTGAACTTTGGATATGTTTTAGAGGACCGAAAAATAAGAAGTACGTGTCTTTATTTTGGCCCGCTTGAATATTTAGGGGGTAAAACCGCCCCCAAAGTTATAAGATTTTCAGAAGAACTAAAAAAAATTCAAAGCAATCGGAGATGAACACCTGAAAATCTTATAGCTGTGGGGGTTAGTTTCACCCCCTAAAAATATGAAAACGGGCCGCTATAAAAAAACACGTATATCTTATTTTTCGAACCCCTAAAACATATCCAAAATTCAAAGCAATCGGAGGCGGACACCTGGGTACCTCTCCTTGTAAGTATAAGGTGTTTCATAACAGGTGGTAGAATTGGAAGAGTTGTGAGTCTACACTGTACATGAACAAATAAGTGGGAAATATAAAATATAATAGAATTTCTCCACAGGAGGCTTCTTTTCTGGAAATTCGCCTGGTTCTTATTCAATATAGTATAGATGGTACAACTGTACAAGATGATTCACCTAAGTGTGCTACCTAAATTACTTGCAAACTCTTTGTTACATGAAAAAATAGTTCAAACAAAAGTTGTACGGTATCAAGGGGGGCACATAGTATAATAATTAGTTTTCTACTATTTTGTTTTTCTTTTTGGCTTTGTGATGGATAAAATTTGACCCGGCAATTGAAAAGCGTGTCGAACGCTGAGTAAAAATCTATTAGAGGGTATGGATGCAATAACTAATAATTACTCTGATATTTTTTAAATGATTTTTAATGAAATTAATGCTCAAAATTTTGTCCACTACAATCGATACAAGTGCAAATGATTAATTATTACATCGTGTGCCTCCCTCCCCCCTTGATGCCATGCAACTTTTGCTCGAACTATTTTTCCATATAACAAAGAGTTTACAAGTAATTTATGTGGTACACTTAGATGAACCATCCTGTATAACAAGGAAACGCTCGCAACCCGAAATTTCTAATTTTAATGAAACTTCATATCAATGTAAAGCATATTGTAGTATGCAGGGAGCTTTTTTGTAAAAATTCAGTCTGACGGGATAAAATCAGCCATTAAAGTTATCACACCTTTTCGTTTCCATAATATAAATTTGTAACTGCAGAAATCTACCCATACATTGGTTGGCGATGCCCAGCATTGTATTAACGCCGAAGAAACATATCTACTTCGAATAAAACAACCGACATTTAGAAACATCATCAGCGCTTGGATAAATATACTGTCAATCCCGTTATTTCATAGACATACTGGGGGCCCTCCTTAAAATACGTAAGGGTAAATTTGGCGATTTCTTATCCCGTCCCTCCCCCAGTATAAGAAAACCCTCTCCTTACGTAACATTTTTTAGGTGGAATTTTTCAGTTATTAAAATTCTTTTAAAGGTTTATATAATTCATTTAACTCGGTTTCGAGAAATTTAAGCTAAAACAACTTTTCTGGAACATTAATGATAGAATTTGTATTTATTGAAAATTAGGTTAAAAAATATTACGTAAGATGCTACCTGACTCCAGCCTCCCCTTGTAAGAAAACGTAAGAAATTCGCGACCCTCTCCTCCCCAAAAAGCCTTCGTAATTTAAGGACGACCCCCTGTGTATTTGAGGGTGTACCGAGTAACTCACTACATCTCTCCCACCCATCAGACGCCGCCATAACGATAATAATTACCACGGTGTAGGTGGAAGTAAAGAAGCAGAATGTGTTGATCACTTGCTCCGCCACTCCAGACCCAGCAATGCATCTTTTTCGTTAAGTGTAACAAGGTTGAATGCAATTAGTCGTCGTACTTACACGGTATTCCATGGTGAGACAGTGAGTGCCACTTTTAAAGCCTTATCGGTCGGTGCCGTCGGTGATACGCGTAACAGATTTCCAACTTCCAACGAACTCCGATCTGCTATCACGTGCAACCAACGCTGAGAACTCACAAGGGAGGAACAGGGTGTGGTAGGCATCGATTTTGATGAGCCTTGGCACGATGGATCTATGTCGAAAATAAGTCAATTCGTCCAAGCGTTTAATCCCAGGGCCTTAATAATAGATATATTTACATGTAAATTATTAAACATTTCATGGTGGCCGTGTGTAAAAATCCCACAATGCCCTGGTGCCCCCGGGGGAGTTCCCATTTGGAGGCGTCGGGGTGTCTTTCGAAGATTTCCCAGGTTAAAAAAAATGCTAATCATATTTATATTTTTTTTTTTAACGTGGGGAAATCTTCAAAAGACACTCCGACGCCTCCAGAGTGGAATTCCCTGGGGGCGCCAAGGTAGTGTGGGACTTTTACCCAGTAAAACCCTACGGCCACCATGAAATGTTTAATAGTTTACATGTAAATATCTCTGTTATATTAAGGCCTATTGGATTAAACGCTCGGACACCTGTTTACTTATTTTCGACATAGATCCATCGTGCCAAATCTCATAAAAATCGGCGTCTACCACACTCTGTCATCCCCTTGCCATTCTCCTTAAAATTACACATTATAAAATGATTTCGTGTAACCTGGAAGAATAAGGTAAAAGAGACTTCAATTGTCAGTTGGCAAATTATTTATGTGCACCAGAAGTGTATCTATTTTGACAGATACCTAAGTGACACTTGACACTAATGCAGATTCTAAAATTTCTAAACTGTTCGTTGTGCTTTCAAATCTTTCGTAATTTTCGTCATTCGTCTCTCAATATTATACGGGGTGTTCCGGTAAATATAAACATCTGAATTATTTCCACAGACTCCTTCAGGCTGATCTAGAAGGTCATTTCAAGGTTATTCGCGCTTTTTTTCCATGACACTATCTATTTTTTATCACGCGGTGGCGTAATCGATGTCGAGACAAGTTCAACGAGTTCAATTATATTATAACTATGACCTTGCGCTGACTTTCAAGATCACCTTGAAGGAATTTGTTTTTATTAAGTATCACCATAATTATGCAAGTCTTTGAACCATCTACCAGCCCCCACTCCTCCTTTATTCATTCTTTCATATCTTCTACAGCAGTGGAAATAATGAGCAGTGGTAATTGACAGTCGTTGATTTCGATTGCAATATAGTAATAAGAAATTATAGTTATTCTACATCAGAGTATTTATTATAGTAATAATAAATAATTTCAAAGTTCGACGAAAGGTAGTTAAGAACTTTTATAATTTGCCTCGGTGTCAAATGTTATTTATCTAGGTACCTGAATAGATACACTTCAAGTACTACCGATAATTTGCCAAGAGGCAATTGAGCACCTTGCAGCAAGCAGGGTACAGCTCCATATTTACAAACTTCGAATGAATTAGGAAGAACTATAAAATTATTGCTTTGTGTGGAAAAATCGTAATACCACAACGACACGTTGTATGCCGATCGTCGCGACACCTAAGCGAACCGCGCGATCCATGCCATGGTTAGTACTCATCAAAAACTGAACACGTGTACCAAAAAACAAAACCTAGAAATATATATCTATATAGTACAGTAGAAGAAATAAACTGCGGTATAATTTCTCCAATACTTTGACTTAACATTAAAAAGAGGACAATAATCGAAAAATATATATTTTCACACAATAACTAGTAGTTATCGAGGTGTATAAGTTTTTATTTCTATTTTTAGCGAATTTTTCAAATGTGGAGGTGCCCAAAACAAAATTTTGCAAGAAACAGTAATGGCTGCAGATTGATAATTTGCAACAAATCGAACTCATTTGTTATCGCATTTGCATCCAACGTGCACCAAGCGATTTAGAATTTTTTTTTACGTATATTACCTACACGTCGTGCTACCCTCTTGCTGCAAGATCCTCAATGAAAATTTCTATTGCCTTAGTCTTCCAAGTCGCACGCAAAGCATAGTACTCGTTTCGAAGAATTTCATCTTAACTGCTAGATTTTGAAGAAGTATACAACGCTCTGGCTGTGAGACAATGAGTGACACTCGCCGTAGATCTCCCCAAGAACCTTAACCCTTCGAGGTCACACTGGGTGTATCGTACCCCAAGAACAATTCTCGAGTTAAAATGTCGCGCCTTTGCAACTTACAAAGAGGATTTATCGCAAAGAAAAATTAAAAAATCGCGTTTTTCCCACATCCGTGGAAAATCGCTTATTTTCAACTACAGATCTTATGATATTAACATTTACATTTCCCAAAAAAGACCATTAAACCATGATTGTATAAGTATTACGAATGTACAATTATCACTGAAAAGTTACAAGATTCAAAAGTTCGAAAATGGTAACTTAAAAATGACACTGGGGTACAGTGAACCCCATGTGACCAATTTGTGATTATAAGAAGCTACGACCACGAAGGGTTAAAGACACTTTCAACATTCTGTATATACCTGATGTGTTCCCCGATATATTGCCTGGATGACACCAGAAGTGTACTGATCAACAGTATCAGAAACGTGGCTCTGTAGTGCAGCTTGAACACTAGTGACAGAAAAACAGTCAGTCCTTGCAGTTGGAGGAGAAGGGTAAAATCGATCTGAACACATTTGATCGACGAGAAAGTTCTACCATCTTTACTCTTGCAGCGTTCCTTCGAGTTTCCCCGATTTATCTTGCACAAAGAAAGCAACAAACCAGTATGGTTATCTTAAACGTAATTACTGAAATCAGTATAATTATCTTAAACGTAATTATTTAAACGCAACATTTGCTCAGGCAATCGCGTGAATTATCCCCGTACAAGGTACCTAAATACTTAAGTACACTCACCACACTGTGCATTTTACAAGTATGAAATGCACACTGGAGCTGTGCTAGCAAACATTTATGTGAAGGTTTTATAAAAAAAAATCTATCTAACGACCATCTGAAACTTCAAATGACGGTTTGAAGGGTAGGTACTGGAAGAAGATCTGAGTTAATCTCATATTGTAGATCTTGGAATGTGTTATACGACGATTTTTTATCGTATTAGCTCTTTGAGTGGCGCAAGATTTTGAGAAACGCCCCTTCAAGTTGGTCGGACATTTTTAAGCGATCGTTATTGCTGAGAAAGTTTTGCTTAACTGGCTGATTACGTCGCAATTGTCCCACGTTTTTCGTTCACTCACATTCAATCAAATGCGTATCGTTAGAAATAATGTTTCACAGTCTAATGATGCACTTGTTACTCTACATCACCCCTAATGGCAGTGATATAGAGTTTCCCAGTAATAGTAGTACAGCAAAGAATGGGTTGATTCTTCATGCAAACACAAATCGAAAATATGGAATCAATTTTTTTTCACAGGTCTTCCGGTTAGTATATTGAGAAAAACAACTTTGAAAAACTGTGAGGTATGCACTCGATTTTTCTTATAGAATCTTATAAAAACAAAAGTTTATTCTGCGGATGATAAAAACATTGGGGAACTAACAGCACAGACTGTTGCAACATTCGAGGAATTAAAGACACGTAATACAAGCAAAGAGTAGGACACAATAATTTTGTTGACACTTTGAGCAAATTATCCTTATTTGTTACACAGATTTGCAATTAATCAAGTACACTCGTAACCCATAAAGAATCAGGCCCACTAATTTTTCTAGATGACAGAAGATTGTAGAATAAAATTGTTTACTACAATCTTCTGTCATCTAGAAAAATTAGCGGGCCTGATTCTTTAAGTAAAAGTAAATCGAAAATGTAGAATAAAATTTTTTACTACATTTTCGATTTACTTTTACTTAAAGAATCAGGCCCACTCGATTGCACTACGATTATACTAGGACAACCAGTATACATACTGCGGAAGCATTAACCCTTTCGACCCGACTTTTTCCTATTTGGATTTTGTTATATTTTCTTGCAGTAATCGTACATATTCCGTGTAGATAAAATTTGAAAATTTGATAAAAAATATTTTCTCCGTATCCAGGAATAAAAATGAAAATACCTAACGTGACATGTATTTGTCCCGAAAACGTGTAGGCACTTCTCTATGCTCACTAAGCTAAATAAACACAATAATTTAAAAACATTTCAAGCAAAACAGTTGTATCGTAATATAAATTGAAAGGCCACGATAAACAGTTTCAGAGAATTGTTTAATTACATGTGTAAAGCACGAGATTTCTATCATTGCGATTCTGCAGCCAGACAACGGCGTCAATAGAATTTTTTCGAGAATACCCCTCTTGCTTTTTTCAACCCATTTTATAGTGCCAATTTAATTACATTATTAAAACCGAAATTCAAAAATATTCCCTTTTTTAGTATAATCTTAATAAAGATCCGTTTTGAAAAATGAGCGATTTTTTCTCAAAAGCCATGGGGGCTAACCGCCCCGTTTGCACCCCCCCCCCCCCCTGGACGCCCATGAAGCCAGACACTCTACCAAAATAAAACTTATCCGACACGTTACTACATTTCTTATTCTCGTGATTGCCAATCAAAGATAGTAGTCCATAATCATTAACTAAAAAAGAAAAAAACAACGCACATATGTAGCACGTATTCTTCGTCAGATCATCATAAAAATTCGCTAGGACATATGTGTCTCAGCAGGACCGAAACCCAGTGCAAAAGTATATAATCAATCTTCATATTAACGTGAATTTGAATAGCGAATTCTTACTTTAGTATCGATTTAATATGAAAAATATGTTGCATACAGGGTAGACGGATACTTTTGTGACTAACTTCATGTGTTATCAATGAGTAAGCGATACGTATTCCGCTTATGGCAGGGCAGAGAAAGACCAGTACCTACACGACGAACTTTTCAAAGAAGGTAAAACAGTGAATTTCGAAAGGTATTGCCAGCAGAACCGAGCCGTTATTGATGATAAAAGTTCAGCACTCGTGACCAGAGTAAGAATCCCCGTCCTCCGTGACAACGCTCGAGCACGTACAGCAATGGTGGCAAAAAAAAAACGCTCCGTGATACGAGCTTGGCAAGTATTCAACCATCCATCACGTTCTGACTCAACACCATCAGGTCATTGGCATTTTCGGTCACGGCAAGCTTTCCCGAATGATAACAAATTCAATATTCACGAAGAAGCCCCAGATAGACCGTCCTCGAGCACTTTCCAGCGCAAGAAGTGTTCTGATGCAAATTCACTAGATAAACCGTCTAAACATCAGCCAAAAGAGGCAGACAATGCTGCCCATCGTGTATAAACGAATCCTATTACAGTAACGTCTCTTAATAGCCTTAAAACGCAACTGAATTGGGACCAAACTGTCGCATTTCGTGGAGCACTGACGTGTTTCATTATCTGTAATTGCGCTGATTCATATCGAAATCCACGTGGCAGAAATCCACGTCCACGAGGGGCAGAAAATAAGAGAAAATGAATTTTTATAATTTCTATTCTACAGCACAGTAAAGATCGTTAATGAATTGGTGAGATCTTTCTGATTGAAATGAGTACAAGCACGGCATATATCGGGCTACTTTTGAAATGATTAATAGTTAAAGAAATATAGTCTACCACTATAATGAATCCCAAAAAATAGTTCGACTTGTGGCGTGTTTGTACTCATTTTAATCAGCATGATCTTGCCAATGCATTAGCATAGGTCCTTTCATCGCGACAAAGAAAAATTATAAAAATTTCATTTTTCATAGATCAGAGTGTCCTGTCAGCTCACTCGCGCCAGAAGGCTCGGAGGGATAACAGCAGTTTCACGTGCATTTTCGGAGATACTACTGTACTCTGAACGAGAAAGACGGCAGAACTTGCTCTATACTATATAGTCCCCGCAGTTTGCGTTACCAAGGTTGTCGATGGCCACGGAGTCCTGGGAGATCTTCCACTTCACGTGATCCTTGAGGACCGAGAACGTGGCTAACACAGTGGACATCTTCGAGCAGCGCTTGGAATGCCTTCTTTCACGATTCTATCATCGATTTCAAAATCCCGATGTATCCGCAATGCATCCGTGAGTAGGTTGTCGAGGCCCGGTGGCGCTGCTGGACCCGCGTCATCCGGCGCCCGGTGTCTTCCGCTGTTCCGTTCCCCCGCGGACTGGTTTTTCACAAGAACTCGGTGTAGCTGGCCCGGAATGGAGGTTCCACAATACCGATGGAATGTCGATCAAGTCTGCACTGAACTCTCGGTCACTAGTAATTCTCGCTTCTCGTTATCAGTGAACTACGATTGCGCAGTAGCACAGAGTGACAGGCGCTTGACGAAACTGGCGTATCGTCGAAGGAGGCACAGTCATTATTATCGCGTAAGTCGCTTATGCGTGAGAAGATAAGGCTAGATAACATTGAACTGGAGCGTAGAATATAATAAGAAAACAATCAACCGTGATATAACTACGCCAAAATTAATTTCTTCGTTTCATTGGCCCAAATCAAATGTCTGCAAAGTGCAATGACTATTCGGGCGAGGATCGTCTGATGTTACCTGTGGTAGCTCTCGCATGTTCGATCAGGGGAACGAGGCATCTTGGATTTTCTTATTTAATCCGACAGAGCTCGCGCTGGGCCAGAGAAATATGTAGAACACCTACATAGGTGTCTATGTATTTGTTCTTATCTTTTATGACAAATGGCAGAATGTTATAAAGTTGTCCTATTCAGTACCATTCTAAAACTGATTGTAGTTTAAAGTGGCGATAAGACAATGGTCTCAGTTTAATTGGCGGCAGAAGGAGAAGCCTCTGCTTTTTGACCGGATCTGTGCGAGGAATGCTCGAAGAGTTCTAGAGATACATAGTGACTGAAATAATCTTCAAACAAAGTACTGATCATATCAGGGATATGAAATATTTTTGTGTGTCATTCATATTTTTTTAGATATTTACCTGGGAGTTTCAAATGGGACACCCTGTATATGCATGATGCTTTTCAGCCTTATTGCATATTATTTTGATATATTAATTGCTGGGTTTACTCGAATTTTGGCGGCAAGTCACGTGCTCCCTTCGGCTCCCATTGGACACGCGCACTGAGTGCCGAGGATGTAGCTAACAAGGAGAGCTAATCCTTTTGGGAGATGTGCCTTGCACCTTGTGCCCTTTGTTGTTTATCTATCGAAATACATGCAATTTTGGATCCACCATCGAAACCAAATATAAACACATTGTTACCTCGATACCTGCTTTGGTATCAAAGACAACCACACATATTAACTCTTCGTTGACACTCTGGGTGTGAGCCTCCCATAAGCTGATTCTGACTCTCTGCACCTTCTATATACAAAATAAATACTTTTTCTTCAAAGCTGACTTACAAACTATTTTTTCTCTGAAAATATTATATCCGAGCAAGAACTCTGTAGATTTTTAGCTTCTAATATTGAAATTTGTAAAGGTTACGATTTTTTAAAGATTTTCTTGGTTTTTTCTCGACACGTGGTAATCCAGAATTGTTTTACAGAAACTGTGATAAAATTTCAATCAAAAGACTATTGGAATACACATTTTAGAGACCTTGAAGTTGGCCCATGATTTTTTTTAATAAGGCGAGGCCTTATTTTATTCATTCACTGCAACACATCGAATTTCATTGTGTTAATTAACACGATAATAGACATTCAAATTGTATAGGGGAGACCGGGGCTGGTTGTCTCAAGGAGTATATTGACTAATTGTTAATAACTTTGCACTGACATATGCTCTACTGCGGATACATTCACTGTAGAAAGAAGTCACTTCTAAAGGATCATTAGAATGATCACAAAATTATCCTCCTTTCAATCACTCTTACAATGAAATTCCAATCATTACAAAATTTTAATATGGCAGAATAGTGCAATGGATTTAAACCCCATATTTCTCCTATGCCATGCATTTATGCCCGACCCCGCGATCGCACGTTTTTAACAGTGATCAGAGTTCAAATATCTTAATTAGTTATCGAGAAAAAAAATGATAAAGTTTGGGGTTGTTGTCCCTATATCACCCTTACAGGAGCGGTTACAGGTCTGAAATTACTCATAGTAGTTCTTCATGAGAAGAGCATAATTTTAACAAGCATAAATGATAAAATTGGTGTTGGGGCCGTTTCCCTATGCTTATTCTGCTAGGCCCTTTCACGTTCATTTCAAGGTCATGTTATTATACTGTCTGAACGCTATTTAATATTAACTACACCATGCGATAAAACAATATGTAGTTATGTGCAAAAAACATCGATGACCTTGAAAACTCCAATTACCTTGAAACAAAGAAATATTCTTGCAGCATATTGACCGCTTGATATCATTCAGATCGCATATAAAATATTCTATGTACCATCACAATTCGAGGAGATATTTATTATTTATTTAGGTGGGCTCATTTAAGTGGACCACCCTGTATATTACATCTGCGTAATTTTGTAATAAAGGACGTAGGTGTATGTATATACATCTGTGGTTGTAAGGAAGAACGCCCCATGTCACAATTTCAGAAAATTTGAGTTTATGCATTAATTCAGCTGTGGAATAGAGGATTTATGTATTTATCAGAAAAAAATGCATGAAAACAAATTTTATATGTTAAAAAAATAATGTAATTTAACCGAAGTCCAATATTCAATAAAGTGTCCGTAAATTATTACTCTTTTGTTAATTATTATTTACGTTAATTGTGCGAATTTTGAATATTGTGCAACATAAAGAAAATATACGTTTATATCGTAAAAATAAAAGAAGCAAAAATTGCTAATAAGAAGAATTGGTGTTTAGAACTTTAAAAGCCAAATATCTCAAAAGTGAAAAGATGTAACATGTGGCGTTTTTCTGAACAACCACAGATATATGTACAACATATCTAATCATATATATGTATACTGCTCGGATAATACAACGTACGAATGGCAGCACGGTCAGAACACAGAACGTCTGCATAACAGGTGTTTAAATACTGAAAGTCCTAGGTACTGTATTTTCTTATTTAATACTGGATTTGTGTAACAAGATATCTTAACATATTGTTCGCTTCTGGAAAGATTGATAAAGTGGCGCGAGGGAAAATCCAGTGTCATTAGCTTGATAAGTATCTAACATAAAAACACTCAATTAAACCCTTGCCTCATAAGAAGTCAAGCCCATGGTGCGCAATATGATCCCTATATCGAAGCAGATGCGATTGAATTCAACGAAGAAGCAGTTAAAAAATTCTTAAACAATCGTTAAGGGGCTGTCCTTAAATTACGTAAGGGTAATTTCAGCGATTTCTTACCTCCCCCCTTCCCCAGTATAAGAATTCGTAAGATTTGACATTGCAACCCCTTTCTTACGTAATATTTTTTACACTGAATTTTTTCAGTTATTAAAATTCGTTTAAAGGTTTATATAATTCATTTAACTCGGTTTCGGGAAATTTAAACTAAAACAACTTTTCTGGAACATTAATGATAGAATTTGTTATTGAAAATTAAGTTAAAAAATATTACGTAAGACGCTACCTTACTCCCCCCTCCCCCTTGTAAGAAAACGTAAGAAATTTGTGACCCCCCCCCAAAAGCCTTACGTAATTTAAGGACGACCCCTAATGTACTCAGTGGCGGATTTGAGAAAAAAGGCCCAGGTGGCAAAAGTTCCGAGGCGCCCATTTTTTCGGGAAAATGAAGAGGTAGTTTACTAAAAACGAGCCAAGTGTAGTACAGTAATTCGTCGTTATTTTCCCGTTTCTACCATGCGTACTACGCTTGGTGACTATCCCCACCATTTCTTGGAATCCTTCGGTCAAAAGTGAGAGAACGAAAGAGTCGACGGCAACTTCGTGTCAACTGTTTCGTTCCCTCTCGCTCGCTCTTCGGAATTCTCACTCGCGTCATCGGCCCCACGGAATAGTGCCCGCATCGCGTCGTACGCCCGCCGCCAGCCCCGTTCGTCGGGTTTATAACGACGAATTACTGTAGTACGAAAAGAAAAGTAGTGTTTGGATACCTATACGCCTATATCTAATCATAATATTTTTGGAGATGGCGGCAACTGCTCATCAGCCGCCTTGTTAAATCCGCCACTGAATGCACTAATATATTATAGTTCTCAACGATTCATAGATCAAGTGTATCTATCATGTGCTTCCATTTAAGTTAGCTGTCACGCTTACATCCTTAAAAGAGGTTGACATACGCTGTTTCCTAATATATGTACCTATGTAGCAACCGCTGCGTCACGATTCCCTTAGAACAGTGAAACGTAGGTGTCCCCATTAATCTTCGGTTGACGTGGACTTCCGACCGAACAATTACGAAACGATTCCCCAGTAATCGGTATCGAAATCGACATTTCATTTCACTCGATCACGCTCGAATCAGGATAGACACAATGATCAATCTGCACAGTGACTAACTTTCCTTATCTCCAGTTCTCTTCTATTCACGAGTGGCGTCCCTGAGATATAAAGCTCGCTTATTGTCACGTATCAAGACGCAGTGGCCGGATAATTTAAAGGGACTTGGAAAACCAACGGACAGACTACCTGCCTGTTATACGGGACCACTGTAAAAAATCGGAGAAATCGATTTTTTCTTTTTCACGGTTTCTGAAAAACATACGTTTCGCGAATGCTTTCTCCAAATTTTATGAAGAAATTCGCAAAATTGACGGAGAGTTGGTCGAGTCGCTATATTTCTTCTCTAGAAGCCGAACAGTTGAATGAATAGCGTCATTTCGCTTCCTTCTGTGTTTTTCTGAATTTATAGGCTTAAAAATGTAAATTGGGGTTACATTTAACCCCTTTTGTCAAACAGCGGTTGTACAGAATCGTATTTAAAATATACTTCTAAGTTTATTTTTGTTTAATATTTGGGATAATAAGATAGTAGAGACATTGAGGGACAATGCAGCCAAAGTATTTGGCCATATTAACTCTTCCTCTCAAAGCTAACGAGAAGACCATCTCTCGCTGCAGAAAGGAGAGATGGTCGAGATATGATTTTTTTATTATTTTTTTATTTTTTATTATTATTGTATTATTATTTTCGTTTATTTAGTTTATTTATTCATTTTTGTATTCATTTGCCTTGTTAATCGCCAGTAGATAGTTCACTTTTTGTGTGATGTGTTCTTTACTTACTTGTTTAGCGTAAACAAATTAAATATCAATGAATCTGTAATTGTATTCACTCATAAATAATTTTGCTTTATCCTTTGTCCATTTTCCATGGATAATTATGTCAGTGGTCTGTGCCAACGACGAAAACCGTTTCTCCCGGCACCTCGGGAGAGGTGGTCAGATGTCATGACTTCAGTTTTCAACCCGATTTACAATAAATATTGTCTCAAAGCAATTATCGAGCAGTTTTTCTGAAGGAGCATAAAATTCTGAACATATAGGTTTGTTCTGATAAAATAAGTAATGTCTATAGTAGTTTTAATATCCATTTTATATTAAGCCGACCGCGTCACCCGGGTTTACCCTACCTATAGTCGCGGACCCATCCCGCGTCTTCATCTCTGTAAGAGCGCGTCTCATATTTAAAGTAAAGTTTGTTCTTTACCAGGGATATTCGACAACTCAAAAATTCAAAAAAATTTAAAACTTTGCAGAAGTGTAGTTTACATAATGCTAGTAGCATAACCATTTTAAGCTTCCGCAATGAATCGATCTTAGGGGTGAAAACACCCCTTCAAAGAAATTATGAGTGTTCATATCATAAAAATAGCAGCGCAACTGTAGAAGATATCAAAAAACAGTTTAATTGAAACTATTATGGTTTTCGATACCCTATCATATAGTGCTAAAGAATTTTCAAAGAAAATTAATTTCCTCAAAATTTATCCCCACCATCCTTTTCTTCAGAAATTCTTTACCGCCACATTTTAGGATATCAAACACCATCAAATTTTGACTTGAACTTTTTCTTCGATATCTTTTACAGTTTCGCAGACACTCGCGATAATATGAAAACTCACAGTTTCTTTGAAGCGATGCTTTCACTCTTAGGACAGTTCAATTGGCAAAACAAAAGATGGTTACGTCATTAGCGTCGCTTAAACTACATATCTGCAAAGTTTCAGATTTCTTCGAATCTTAGAACGATCGTTGCCGAGCTTGCCTTGTTAGTTAACAAACGAACGTTTTCCTACATCGTAACAGCGTTGAAATGACCTGAAGATGTATCAAGGTGGACAGACGGAAAGTCCAGGGACGAAAATTAGGGAAGGACGGACGAAAGAATGCTCAATATTATCAGCGCCGAAGGGACGAGATACGAAGGCCAGGTTGAAAGAAGCGGGAGAGCGAACGAGATAGTGGGAGAGCTGTGTAGAAGGGACGCAAGTATATGTATACCAAGGTGGAAGAAGAGTAGGCCCCCTTCCAAGGAACGGAGGAACGGTGAACAAGAAAGACGGGAACAAAGAGGTAGAGGGGATAGAATGTCGAAGGCAGGACTTTGACCGGCCGTTGCCCCTGATGCGGTCGCCCTCCAGCCAGCAAACCGAACGGATCCTCGAAAGAAAAGTCTGTCCTCTGGTTTCTACCTTTGGTACACTCACACTATCCACCGTGTGCCTGGCTACCTGTGCATTTACAGAGCGCCAGAATCGCGGGGGAAACGCTCAACACATGTTAGTTATGTCTGGCCTTAACGCCCGAGGCCAGTGACGCTTACGTTTGGGAATAAGAATGCTTTTTTTTCTATGTATTACGTATTTTTCCCGAGACAAGTGTTCGTGGTAGACCCATCGTAAAGTCCTCATCATGGTTAAACAGTTTTTGGTTAAATATTCTTTGAAATCAAGCCGAAACGAAGGAGCAGCAACCGAAATAAATAATTCGTTTCATGTTATACAGTGCCGTACATACTAAGTATTCTTCTTAAAATAGAATTCTCTATTCTTAAAATAGAATACTTTTCGCTGATTCTATGTAGGGGGGCATTTTACTTTGATCGGCCAAAATATGAAGCTATTTTTAAAGATTTTTTTCTCAGTAAATACAACATGAAATGAAATAAATCTTTTTGGTATTTATTAAGCTACTCTTATATTGTAGAAAAAAAATAATAAATCTTTTTTTAATTTGTTTTAATGTTTTTTTACAGCGTCAAAGTGGTACCTGAAAAAGAAGAGATCTTTTCATGGCACATGTGATTTCTCGGCTCAGGCTTATCTGAAGCAAAAAATTCGAAAAGATTCTTAATCTGTGTGACTATCGTTATGGCTCGTACCCATACAGCACACTTCGTTGCAGCTGTATTGCAGGAACGTTGCTGCAATATTGTGTTGTTGCAGGTTGCATTGCAATATTGTAGGAACGTTCCTGCAATATTGCCGTGCATTATTGGAGTGGCAATGACCCTACAATATTGCAGCAATATTGCAAGAACGTTGCCGTGCAATGTTCCATTGGCAACGATCCTACAATATTGCAAGAACGTTGCCGTGCAATATTCCATTGGCAACGATCCTACAATATTTCTGCAATACTGCGCGCACATCGACGTGCAATGTTCCAGTGGCAACGATCCTACAATATTTCTGCAATATTGCGCGCTTATCGACGTTCAATGTCCCAGTGGCAACGATCCTACAATATTTCGGCAATATTGCGCGCACATCGATATGCAATGTTTCAGTGGCAACGACCCAGCAAAATTGCCTACATATTGCCGTGCAATACTGTAGTGGAAATATTGTAGAAACAGTACAGCAATATTCTAAAGCAACTATGACTTTGACGAAATTTGAAATATGCCGTCGAGTAGATTCTACAGCATATTTCCTTTAACTGGATATGCTAGAATTTCTCGTTGGCCGTTGAAGATATGAACAAAGTGTTATTGTGAGAGTTGTTTGTACATGAATTTACATTACAGAAGAAATTTGAAAATGAATTTAATTTGTTTAGATAGAGTAGATACTATATATTTTAATGCGTGAAGTTATTATTATTATTATTATTATTATTAAACGTCTTTATTGCACAAACACGTTTATATAATCAAGCAAGAGAAAAGAGAGATGTAAAGAAAAATGCAAAGGTTTAGTCTAAAGACTACTTTCCAACCTAACCTAAAATGACACCGGGTTAAAGTCCGCACCTGCAGTGTTAAAAATCCCTAATAGGTTTGTCAAATGAGCCTTCGTTTTTGAATAATTTGAGTTTAAAGTTTTGCACGGTTGGAGTATAAGTTCAAATACATAAGCAATCTTATCAATCAGCGGTTGTAGCTGTGGCGGTAAATTGTTCGTCTACGATTCTACAGGTCCTCGGTTCGAATCCCCCTGAGGTAAAAATATTTTCTATGAGAAAATGACACACGGGCGTTATACTACTACGATTCTGCACACATTCATGTCGTAGCGTCCCTCACTACCCGTTTCGTTGCGGTGGGGACCATCGCTGTAAAATTTCCGAAACGTTGCGGGAATGTACTCCTGCAATATTGCTAAGGCGGACATAGGAGTGAACCTCTGCAACTTCCCTACAATGACACGGTGCAACATTGCAATCTCGCACCGCAATATTTCTGAAGAGTTGCATGATCATTGCCACAATTTTGCTGTTTCGTTGCAGAATCATTGCCGGAACGTTGCAGGAGTACATGTTTGTAATGCTGCTGCAACATTGTAACAATACACACCCGCAATATTGCGAAGGCGGACATAGGACTGAACCTGCAACGACTCTGCAATGTTATGCTGCAACATTGCAATCTTGCACCGCAATATTGCAGAGACGTTGCTGCAATGTTATGGTGCTGTGTGGGTAGCTCCATTAACGATTTTTCTTGAAAAGTAACAAAATGACGCCTGTTTGAAAAAAGGTTTGACAAAACGACCAAAAGAATGTTTCCTCGGGTGTTCCCCGAGAAAAATGTCGGTTATTTTTCGACAAAAATTGTAAATTAAGGTTAAGAATCTTTTCAACTTTTTTGTTTCAGATAACCCTGAAGCGGAAATCACCTGCGCCACGAACATACTGTTTTTGTTTAGGTGCCATATTGACGCTGTAAAAAACGATCAAAACAAATTAAATTTTTATATACAAAAATATTTATTTCATTATATGTTGTATTTACTAAGAAAAATATCTTTAATTATAGCTTAATTTCTAGGCCGATCAAAGTAAAATGACCCCTTAAGCTAATAAAATTTGTGAGAGTTCTTCAATAAATTTCCAACGTTTTTACAATTATTCCACCCAGAGTGGGTGTCCTAATAGATACTTATGAAGGGTAGTGTAAATTTAGAATACCAAATATGATTGTAATTTCATTGCAATAATAAGTACATATAGAAATGTAAACGTAATTCACCTCGTGTAACCCAAATGTGTACGCTAATATAACCTATGACGATGATACGACCTTAAATAAATAAATAAGAAAAAGAGATATACATACTGTGTTTGAAATTTTACAAAGTGCGACGGTGTTAGTGGGCGTATTCTGAGGTGCTTCTGCAAATATTCGTGCCTTGGAGAAAGGATCCAAGTATGTAGTAAATTTGGGTATGAGGGTTTCTTGTTGCTAGAGTTACGAGTGTATAGACAGTTTAAGAGGGTTAATATTGAAGTAGGAAATAATTTTGAAAAGTCATCTGGTACGCATGCCAGTAAATAAAAATTTCCACACTGTAGTAGTAAATATCGTACTACGAATAAAATTATTTATAAGAGAGAAGTAAATCAGAATTATGAAATAAGCTCTGTTTTCTGTTTTCGGGCAAATCGATATGAAGAAGGGACCGATTTTTAAATTCCTAAGTGCATACGTATTCAACGGATTTTCTCGAAAACGAAATTCCTTTTCAAAAGAAAGTTAGTTTACAATTTCAACTTATTTTTGCGCTAGTGTCCATTTCATTTGCAGTTGTATATACCATATTTATTGTCAAACTCTACTGCTTCTTAATTAGATAGCCGCGTGCCAGAACTGCCGGACGGGTTTTTCAGAATTGGTTTTCTCGAGAAGGAATCCCTTTGTCAACAAATTTCGTTGAAAAAGCTATTCCCAAAAATCACTGGATGGGAATACCCCCTTAACGTAGGTGTCGAAGAGTCCATTGAGAAGTTAAACGCAAGCATTCGACAGTGAACTGCAGATTCGAGTGATCGACACGTGTGTATATTCCTTGAACTAGATGCTAGGTGAAGTTATAAGCAATTTCCATGTTCCATATTGGCAGGAATATATAAAATCTCTTCTTTCTATTTCGATTGCCCATTTTTCATTTTCCTCCCGACTTCTCATCATTGAACGCTTCTGTATGCATTAGGGTGGCTCTTATTTTCGACTTTTCTTCACGGCACCCCTCAGAATACTTCCAAATAATAAAAAAAATCTGTGTAAAAATTTGAGCCCGATCGGCTTTACAAGTCGATTTTATATAATATCCTCCAAGTTATTGATTACATAAAAAAGAGCATCTTTTATGTTCTGTTACTTTTCTCGCGTGACAAACAATTTCCGGAAAAGTCCGAAAAACTAAAAAAATTGGATTTTTCAAATTTTAAAACTTTGAAACCTTCTCACACACTTTTTATTTATGAAGGCGAAAAGAATAGTAATTTTTATTTTCGATGACTATTTTTTAAACATTTAAGAGAGCGTATACCGAGATATGCCACAAAGATAGAACAATTTTTTTGTCATATTTTCAGTGTTTGATATGTTATGAATGTTTCCCGAAAATTTGGGACCGAAATTCGCAAAAATATCGAGGACATTTTATTTGGAATTATTCTGGGGGGTGCCGCGACGAAAATCTTGAAAGAAAACTTCACCAAGAGTGAATAAGAGACACCCTCGTATGCATACATATGCACATACATATATGTGGCTACATGTATTTGAAAGGAGACCCAAGGAACTGCCTACCAGTGGCTACGACCACTGGGCAACAGTCATTACCTTGCCTTTTAGAACAGGTCATAAAAGTCACTCCCCTGGTCGAGCCTCTACACTACTACATATACATAGTATATACTCTATGTACTGTAGAGCCTACAGACTCGTTTACCTGAAGCGTAGCGTTTCAAGTCCACCCGACAGGCAAGGAAATATGCTACTCCCCTTCTATTTGCATCTTTATGTAATCGTATGACTGTAGAAAATGTCGATTCTGTTGGCCCTTTTGCTAGCTAATGGCCATATTTCGTAGTGAATTAAGAGAAACACTGTGTGGAGCCGGGAAATCAGGTTTTCAACTTTTTTTTTAACACGTTCACTACCACAAGATTTTACACATTTTCCATTCACTCATATTCATTCGAATGAGAATCAAATGCGCATCGTTGGAAATGTGAATGTTTCGTGATTTACTGATGGATTACTTTACATCATCTACAAATCCGATGGTTTATTTGTTGTAACGGACCTGAAGAAAGACCCCTATAGCAGTCAACGTGTTAACTTTTGACTAATTAGGGTAACTGTACTCGTAGTTGACAGTGTACCAATAGTTGACACTTTTATTTTCAGTCACGAATAATTACCCAGTCATCAATGAATATAACCCATAGCCACAAATCCAAACGCATCGCGATTTGAAATTAAATAAAAAATATTTCTAAAGAAGTCAGAGCTGCGAAATGTAAATCCATAAACACTAAAAACTAGGAAATTAAAAATATATCCAAAAAAAATTATGTTAAACGATTTTATTAAAAATGCACTAAAAACTAAAAAAATAATTATTTTCTTGTACTGCAGTTTCGATGGTGTTTTTTCACTTTAAATAAAATCGTGGAGCAGGATTTTTCATAACAGAATATGAATCACTTTAATACAGTATCAAGCGTCGAAATGAATTTGTTGTGAGATACTCTGCTCCACGATTTTATTTAAAGTGAAAAAAAAACACCATCGAAATTGCAGTACAAGAAAAGAATTATATTTAGTTTTTAGTGCATTTTTAATACAATCGTTTAACATAAATTTTTCTTTATATATATTTTTTGTTTTAACGCTACCGTACGTTATATAAGTACACATTGTATAGGCAGTTTCAAAGTGAATGCCAGTTTCTGCACTCTGTTTCTTGAGCGTCTCTGCAGAACTCTTATTGCGCCTTGAAGATCATGCTAATCCTCTCATATACATATTACTACGTGCATACATACTGACGCACTGAAATAGAAACGTACTGCATATCCTGAATGTTTTAAGTATGTGTACTGGTACAAATGCAATCGAATTTTGTGAAAAAAAAATGGACGAGATGTGTATATTAGAGTAGTACTGAAAACGTGACAGAGAAATATATACAGTGGCGTGCAAAAGTATTCAGCCACCCTTTAAAATCGCCTAACTTTTTTAAAATTAATCCAAACGTCATATTTTTTTTGAGAAGATAGAGAGATTAGTTTGCTAAATTATGTGATTCGTCGTTTTGAAAAAAATGCATTTGGTCGGAATAACAAAAGGAAAATAGTAAATGTCGTTTTTTAACTTTTTTTTGTGTGCCTGTAATGAAAATTCTAAAACCCGTTTGTAGATTTAAGTGAGTTATATACGTGTCTAAAATTTTATCAAAATCGGTTAACGTTGCTCTGAGCTATGAACGCTTAAAGATTGCAGAACAAGGTCGAAAATCACTGATTTCGGGAATTTCGCGATTCAAAACGACGAATGACATCATTTAGCAAACTAATCCCTCTAGCTTCTCAAAAAAACTCAAGTCGTTTGGATTAATTTTAATAAAAGTTTTGCGATTTTAAAGGGTGGCCGAATACTGTGCACGCCACTGTATCTACCTAAACCGATAAAAGCGAGGAAATTTGATGAAGAAATCTGGTCCTTCCATGCAAGATTTATTATAGGGGCCCAGAACACAAGCGTAGTTAAATTCATATTCCGTTTTGTCTTGAAAATATTGCAACTTCAAACTTTGATAATGTTTTTCACGAAATCACACTTTCGACACTAGCCAAGATTTCACGAAATGTGCCGAACCCAATTGATTTCAAATTTTGAGGGAACCTTCTCGGATATAATATCTATACTACAATCAGGACTTTTCTCATTTCCTTATTTATCCACAAGTAGTGACCTACCCCCGCGCTTCGCTTCGGGCCTAAGAGATGCTAAGAAATCCATGAAAACACATTTCACTCCTTTCCACCACCCCCTAGAGGTTGATTAGAGCAAAATCCGGAAATTTGTTTCTAGGCATTTATGTGGGTAACCTTTTGAAGTAAAGGCCACGTTGATATTTAATCAGGCCAAAGAGATTTTAAGAAATCCGTGGAAACACATTTCATCCCTTTTCACTATCTTAGGGGTTGATTAGGGCAAAACGCTGAATCTGGTTTTTAGGTGTTCGCGTGGGTAACCTTTGTAAGTAAAAACCAAGGTGATATCTAATCAGGCCTAAGAAATAATGAGTCCGAGAAAAACTTTTTAGCCCCCTCGGGTTGGAATTTAAAAGAATCCCTTCTTACCGAGCACCCACGTAAAAGGAATATACCCTCCGAATTTCATGTTCCTAGGGACAGCGGTTTGGGCTGAACGGCGATGAATCAGTGAGACAACGATTATATGTATAAATATAGATTTACGTTAAAAGAAACTCAGAAATTTCATGTGCAAAATGAAACTTTCAATTTTACACAGCACCGTTTTATTATAAATACGTAATTATTTAACGATAAACAACGCACCTTATCATATACTGGTAACAGTTATATTTAATCAATTAATTAGATTTCGAGAAGTCCTGGTGCCCCTGACAGCCAGCAAACAGATTTTTGTGCAACAAGTCAACTTAAACGACAAATAACTTAACGTGAAATTCGTATCTTTAATAATTTTCATACTTTCAACAAAATTCATAAATCCCCTATGTACGTACTCATATCAGTGGACTCAGAAACGTACATAGTACAAAGTTGACCTTACTTTTCGACACGGCACTGCGGTTATCCCCGTTAAGGCTGCTTTCACGTTGCAGTTACTAACCGACAAAACGCGAGTAATCTTGCCCCGTGTCCCCAGGATGCGCGGCGAACAGAGGGATCCGAAATTGAATGGACCTCGAGCACGCAAACGATGCGTCGAGGCCCGTTTCACTGATCGTTAATCTCTAATCGACGCAGAGGCGCGTGCAAGGAACCGCTGCGACCGACTGGTCGTTACGCGATTATAATAAATTCCGCTGGTGCATTGGTGGGAATGGTGCAGGGTCATCGGGTTGACAGTTTCATAGTAAAAGGTCGCTACGAGACGAGTCAACGCTGCGTCGCTGGTTCCAGGGATTGGACGGCACGCATCGTTGGCGATTACGGTATGAACTGTAAACAAACGAGATAAAAAGCAAAGAATAGAAGGCTCGGTTGGAAACGGGGGCACGGTTTGAATCGTTTAAGTTACCATGCAAAATGCTGGCAAACAGGTAGAAGAAGGTGCAGCGAGACAAAAATAAACAGGGCAGAAAAAGAAGTGTCTTTCTACCTTGCACTCACGATCTGCATACATATGTATGTATAGATATATGACGTGCACTGCCGTTTATAAGCATTAGGACACCTGTTGCATCTATTTGCACAAAACGTAATACATATTTGCTACAGATTGAATACTTCTTTCCTGCTTCTGTCTTCTGACTTTAATTTCAGGGGGGACCCCACCCGGAAACCACTAAAAAGTTTGGGATTTTTTGTTCGTATAAATAAAAATATTGGGCCTGGATTTTTTACATAGTTTTAAAGCAATCTTTATTTTGCTAGAAAAAAAATTTTTTTTTTAAGGAAAATTGTAGAAAATGGCGGTGAACAAAATGTCTTCCCGGAGCACTGCAAAGAAAACTGACCCACATTCCCGGGAATGACTGGGTCATCTGAGAAGGAAATACAAAAGAGATATATAAACTGGAATATATTATCTTCCATGTAGCGCAGGATTTTCTCAAGATTCGAATTATTTTGGAAATTGTAGCAGTTTGAAGAATTGACTTTAATTTTTTACGTAAAAATTTCCACTGAAATACTTGTGAAAAGTCGAATAATTGAAATATCGATAAAATCCTACGCTAGATTGGAGAGAATAGTGTTTTAAATTTAAAAAAAAATAAGTAAATTGGATGAAAAGTTTCGGAGATATAGCGTTGGTCGGATTGAAAAATGTTGTGTTTCGAGAAAAACGCCTTTAAAGTTTTCATTAAAGGTTTCATGGCGTTCGAGTTATTGTTCTGATTGAAACCTCCTTCGCATCATTTTAGAAAATCGTCCGAGGTGAGATCTTCGTTCCTAAATTACTTTGATACCTAATACATCTATTTCCCCCCTTAAAATAGGTACCAAATAAATACCAAGAGTTGTTCAATAAATTTGCAACGTTTCTCGCAAATATGCCGCACAGAGTAAGCGGCCTAATACCTATGACCGGCACTGTATATATTACTATATGTAGAGATATATGATACACAGGGTGTTCCTAAAATAAGGGATGTAACTTTATGAGTGTATTGTACTCGTCGCAGTGTTAAAGAAGCATTTTATAAACGTAGATCCGCAAGTGCTTTATTTCCGAGGTATGTACATACAGCGTTGCAAAATTTCTTATCAGACGAAATGCTTTGTGCATTAAGCAGCTTGTCTATCGAAGGCCAATTGAGAGTTAAGAAGATCGCCGCAGCCGTATTGTAGAAGGTTGTCAAACAGTTCGAAGTAATGAAAATGATTTGACTGTGAAAGCACACATCGTTGCTTAAAAATGTCATTTTGAACACTTCCTTTAAAAAAAGAAGTTTGAAACGCCATGCGTCGGAAATAAAGAATTTGCGAACCTAGGACTGGCAGATGTTTTTTTATCATTGCGATTAATAGAATAGAATAGGTAAGTAGGTACTCATAAAGTTTGACTAATTTTGTTAGAAACACCCTGTATACTGACCGACGTTCTCTGTGTAGGTATCTACTTTTTTCTCTCTCGGGTTAGATTAATAGTAGCGGAAAGTTGTACTTCGCCTCTCACACTGTAATTACTATTTTTCTTATGGTGGCTGATCGACAGGAGATTTCAGGGGAGGGGCGGGGACGGTGTGTGGACCCTAAATCTAAAATTGTTGCTTTGGAGAATTTATTAGTTTCCGAGATATTAATAAAAAACTTTTAGTATTTCTGTTGACTTATTCCGACACAACGTATTCCATTTTCCAACTTGTTCCGGCTATCAGTATTGGTTAGAGCCAAAGGCGTCCGTAGACTTTTTCCCAGGAGGGGGCAATTTTAGGGTGACGATGAAGAAAAATATAGTAATGAAAAAACCAATAGCCCGCTTGGTTTTTTAAAACTCATTTTGTGGTGCCAATTTAATTAAAAATTTAAATCCGAAATTTAGAAATATATTCAGTTTTTTAGTATAAATTTACTAAAAATCAGTTTTTGAAAATAAGCGATTTTTTCACAAAAGCCAGGGAGGGGCAACTGCCCTTTTTGCACCCCCCCCCCCCCCCTCCGGAGGCCCATGGTTAGAGATAGATTAGTGCGCGGGGCGTGTAAAGCATGGTAGCGAACCGATGTGAGTTTGGAGATTTCAACCAGAAACTTTCGGATGCGATCCATCGTATTATATGTACAGGGTGGATACCTATTCCTCTACTGATAGTCAATATTCTATGGGGTGATTCTACAGGCCAAAATAAGACGAAAATATAGAATAGAAATTCGTAATATCGCGCTTCGTTTTCCAAAAAGTT
Organism: Andrena marginata; assembly: GCA_963932335.1. Lineage (NCBI taxonomy): Eukaryota > Metazoa > Arthropoda > Insecta > Hymenoptera > Andrenidae > Andrena > Andrena marginata. The sequence continues at coordinate 42,068,781 of OZ010660.1, forward strand.
GGCCATGCCGAGGTAAGGGGAACGCGCCCAGCTGTCTGTAGAACAGATTGAGGGGGGGGGGGAGGATGGACCCCCGTTAGGGCTACGTGTATGCAGTTCAAAAAAATAATTTGTGAAAAAAGTTAACAACAATTTTTTATTAATATTTCGGAAACATTTCGGGTCCACACCCCCTCTCCACCCCTCACCGCAAACCTCGTGTCGATCGGCTACTGAGGCCATTCCAAAGAATATCCTTTTTAACCGACTTCAAAAAGGAGGAGGTTACAGTTTCGACCCGTATGTATTTTTTTTTTTATGTTTGTTCCCGCATGACTCCTCAACATATGGACCGATTTTGATGATTTTTTTTTATTCGAAAGAGGGCGATGGTGGTCCCATCCTAGACTGCATCAATATTGACCAAATATTTTGCAAGTTCTGGTTAATAATAAAGACTATTGTCACCTCATTATTATTATTTATGTGTGTATAAATAATTTTTTTGTGATTTCAGTGTTGATTTTTTATGAATATTTTGTTCAAGTTAAAGCCTATATTTGCTCAGCATGTTGTGTCAATATATATAAAACTAAAGAGTTAAAAATAAAAAATATTAAAACCGACTTCAAAAAAAATAAAAATGCACTAAATAGTGAAAAATCATTTTTTCCCTTATTTAATCTACGACTCATACATTTTTTAAGTCGGCGCCTCAGCATTTGCACTGTGTAAATCTAGCGCCGACTTAAAAAATATATCAGTCGTAAATTAAATAAGGGAAAAAATTATTTTTCACTTTTTAGTGCATTTTTATTTCTTTTTTTTTGAAGTCGGTTTTAATTTTGTTTTCTTCCTTTACATTCCCTTTTCCTATGGGAATATTATTATTACTCTATCCTAAGTAGTCACGAAATACACGAAATCACAATGATACGGAGTGTCTTGATTGAATTAGCAGTCTTACTTTGGGTTTGGATCCCTTGAAAATATAATAATGCAGTTCATGTTTCTCTCTGTTTAGTTTTTCACGTCACTAAGGGCTTTTTATTGCCACTTTACTTTCTTCGCTTTATCACCAATTCCAGCGTTCGCATCTTATCTTTTTCCAAGTTCTCTTTTGCTTCTTATCGAACAACCACGCAGGAAGTCGGTTGAGGGTTTCAGACTAAAAGGTCGGTACGAGATGAGCCGACGTCGCAACATGTGGTCGAAGTGAACGAAGATGAAATCTTAGCAAAGACGAAAATTCTTTTGCGTGAATCCGTAATTTATTTCAACCACCGCGAAGATACCATATAAATTACAGCGAATCACCATTTTTTTTAAATATCATGGATTTATGTACATATACCTACTGTGTTTGAAATGAACCGAGGATCACTGAAGAACTTTTCAACTTTCTTCTCATCAAATTGAACGATGTAACAAGATAAGAACCGTAAAACTGCAGTTACGTTTACCGAGAATCTATTAACAATGTCGACGAAATTGCATCGCCAAATTTGGTAGTATAACGTGTCACTACATTCCAATGTTGTGACGGTTCTGTTATCACTGATTTGATAAGAAAATAATAGCCGATTAGTAGGATTACGTACGATGTACGCTGTAATTCGTCGTAAAAATGACAGCTGCTGATTTTTCATTGAAAAATGAATCGAAGCTTTGGAACAATGTTTCTCTTTTTGGGGCATTACTTTCGAGGAAAAAGGGATTGAATCGTGGTTGCCTAGCGCTGTAGCGCGAGCGTCCCAGTGGTTCTCAACGAACTTCCCCGTGATATACATATTCGTAGTATCATCGTATCAGAGTAATTTAACGCTTATATTATCACGGTTACCTGTGAATTGAGGTTGAAGGATCTTTGAGTGCATTAACGTTGAAGGTTCTCATATTGTATGAACACTTCTGTTACACAGACTTCAATTTTTCACGTCTAATTGACGAGGTGCTGCTTTAATTCTTGTAATTTAACGAAGTAGATAGAACTTTGGTGCTTTGAATTATATGGATGCAGATAATATACAAATGTTCCATTCGAAAGTGATAATAGTTAGCTCGAAGAGCCACTAAATCGCCAGTGTTATAAATGTGTCCTCGTAGCAACCTCAAAACCGAAGCGTCGTATGAAAAATGTTTTTTTTTAAAAAACCTGTTTTTTAACTGAAGAATGCGAAACATGTTCACGCAGATGCTAATACCTCTCTTTCCCGGAATACTTTGAGCCGCAAATTGGATTTACATTCAGCAGAAATTAGTTTTACCTCTTTTTAACCTACTTAAAAAAGTAGGAGGTTATGGATTCGACCCGTATGTATTTTTTTTGCTTGCCCCTCCCATAACTCCTCAGTGTATGGACCGATTTTGATAATCTTTTTTTATTCGAAAGAGGGTGGTGGTCCCATCCTACACTCCATCAATATTGACCCGATATTTTGCCAGTTTTGGTTAATAATAAAGACTATTGTCATCTAATTATTATTATTTTATGTGCGTACACGCTTATCTCATCAGCATGTTGTGTCAATATATATAAAACTAAAAAGTCAAAAATAAAAAAAATTTTAAAAAAATTGATACCGATTTAAAAAAAAATTAAAATGTACTAAAAAGTAAAACATACTTTTTGCCTTATTTAATCTACAACTGTCAATTCTTTAAGTCGACGCCTCATCATTTGCACTGTGTAAATCTAGCGCCGACGTAAAAAAATATGAAAGTCGTAGATTAAATAAGGGAAAAATTCATTTTTACTTTTAGTGCATTTTTATTTTTTTGAAATTGGTTTTAATTTTTTTAAAAAAAATTATCATACGAATCGAAATTGTAGAGATACTAACGATATGATACTTCACAATAGTTGTTTAGCTTTCACAGAATTTTGTAATTTTTTAGAGGTCGTTGGCTTGATTTTGGAAATGATCTCAGCAACGCAGAAGATTTTACTCGAAACAATTTTTAATAAAACACACGTTTCAAGAGTTACCTGCAAGCGCATGTATAAGACGTTAGGTACGGAGGACACTTTTTTCCCAAGAATTGCGCACATTTTATTTATGATTTACGCGTGTCGGTACGAAACGAGTTACAGATCGACTTTTGACTGAAGCCATCGATGTCCCCCAGTTGTCTTCCCAACCACCTACAAAGACGAATAATTCATCCGCAATTCTCTAGGAGTCGAGGTTGTCGTGGACTGCAGAAAAAAATGGGAAAATCGTGAAAACGATCGGGGTTACTCGCTGACATGTTTATTTCATCATTCAATATCCTCATAAAGAACATAATTCGTACGAAAATATAGGATATACTCGGGGGCAGTATTGTCAGTCGTTGAGAAAGCTTGATGAAGGCGAACGACAGCGTAATTTGCGAATCAATTATATTATACGCGTATACTGCGTTCGGTCGTTATCGGCACTTTTGATATTCGGAAGATTTATTTCTAACGCCTCCCTCTTATAGTAACCACGCGTATCAACGAGCAAAGAAGAGGATTATCGATACAGGGCAAAAAAAAAATAACGCAGCAAATAATTACAACTAATAATCAATTATCACTCATTCCAGCGAATCTCACCTAGCTGGATCGTTACAATTATACATACATATATTTTCTATATATATATATATATATATATATATATATACTTTTTCTCTTCGCTATCTCTTATCGCTCCTACGGCCGCGAGGAAGCACGTACACAAGCCACGTGCACGGTACTCGACAAATTCGCGCGTGTTATTATAATAATAATAATAATATGCTACTCCTATGTCCAGCGTGGAAAAGAAAGAAATTAATTAGAACGATGCACCGATAGAAAACGCTATCACTATCTACGGATGCAATCTGCCATCTCGCTACCGTTATTCTTGATATGCATACATACAAAAATAAGCACTTTCTCTCTGGCTCCGTCTTTCACTCGTCGGACTTATTTTTTTAAAAAGAAATTCATAGCTCTTAGGATACGACAAAGGAGCGATATATGCGATTCTGGCATCCAAAGATACTACGACTAACGCGGCACTTTCATTCGATTCCTCAATTTCCGGTGGATGCCTCTAGTTGGAACAAAAAGCTTCCTGGGGGCGTTTCGATCGAGGGTTGCCCCTGGATCGAAAAGTTAAACGTTACGTATTGACTACGATTATGATATAAACTGTAAAAAAAAAGAGATGGGAAGAAAAAGAACAGAAGGGGCGGGGAGAAAATTGGGGCAAGGAACGAATCGTCTAGATTACTATGCGGAATGGCGCGAAGCAGGTAGAGGAAGGTACAAGTGTTACCGGGGTCGAAAGAGAAGTTTCGTTCTACGTTCTATTCACGATATCCTAAGTAGTTAGAAAATACAAGAAATCACGATGATGTGGAGTGTCTCGATTGAATTGGCAGTCTTACTTTGAGCATAGATCCCTTGCGAATATAATAATGGCGTTCACGTTTCTTTCTAGTCTAAATTCTTACCCCTAAGCGCATTTTATTGTCTTTCCTTTTAGTGTCTCTGTTTTATCGCCTATTTCACCGTTCACGTCTTATCTGTTTCCAAGTTCTTTTTTGCTTCTTATCGAACAATCACGCGGTACGGTCACAGAGCAATAGTGACCATAACCTCAAATATCATCCGACGGAAATAATTTCGCGACATAGATGAAAGTACAAAGACGCGATCCCCGGGGTTTGAATAAAAGAGACTTATTCGTAATTGACAATGTTCAGTTTTCCGTTTCTTGGTCCCTCGACGCGTACATACGATTTGTGCGTTAAAGATGTGAAAATACACTCAGCAACGAGAAGTTTTATAGCGTTCTAAACTTATTTTACCTCCTTCCCTCTTATTTTCTCTCACTTATGCTCAGTCTCATTCATCCTGTCTCTCTTACGCTCGCTCTCTCTCTCTCTCTCTCTCTCTCTCTCTCTCTCTCCCTTCTTTCCCATCCGTTTCAATTATTTCACTCTATATACTCTCTATATATACTATATATAATAAATTTATATTTTCTATTTCTTAAGACGGTCTACAATATACAGAATGTATTCCTACGCCTATGTTATTGGAGGAAAAGGGAGGATTAATTGGTAAAATAGCGGAAATTACGTTTCGTGGGAGAACGGACGCGTTCGAGGCTCCATCGCGGGAAGGGAAAGAGGTCGGTTCTCGAGATGGTACGCCTGGCCAGCGTACCAACCTTCGGGACTTCGATCCTTCGCGCGTATCGTCAAAGTTAATAGTCGGAGATCTACTTTGTAAATAACAATGCGAGTTGCAAAACGGGAATGCGTCAGAAAATCGGAATGGCTATAGGAAAATCTGAACGTCGTCCATCTCCGTTTTATCACACGATCAGAGTCTACGAAAAGAGGTTCTGTAATCGTTTTCAGAGCAATTTAATATTAAGCTCCTTCACAGATGCCTCCTCGTCGTTGCTTAGGCCGATGATTCTAGATTTATCGAGAGATATCAGAAGGGGAATTTTTCTCTTTTTTTTTCATTGCGTTAAAAAATGTCGCGGGGCGTTACAAAAATAAAAGACAGCGATTTTCTTTGCTGTTCATCTCTTCTATTTCACCTGATATCTCGGTATAAATCCTTCGCATCATTGGCAACATTCTTCTTTCCTCGCTACGTATCGTTCAAGTCGGATATTTGTGGTAAAAAGAAAAAAAGAAAGAATAACGATTTACTGTACGAATTTTGGAATCTAATGCCGGGGAACTCGAGATTATCGCAAGGCGGGGGAGGGGTAAGGTTACATACCAGAGTATACGGTGGTATTCTGTGGTCTGCAGGCTATCTGATATAGCAGCGTGTACTCGCGCGAGGAGGCGAAAAGAATACGAAAAGAAATGAATATTCGCAGTTTCGATTTAAAAAAAAAAAGAAAGAAAGAATGCTAATTTTCTGACGGATACTCTTCTACAGCTTCTTCGATCGCGTAGCAACCGTCCCTAAACGATTCCATAAGTGTGGAATTCGCGTGCTAGAGGGCGCCACTGTCGACGCACGAGGATCGCCCCCTCGATTTTCGAAGCAGCGCACTGTACATGTTCAGGATGCAGAATCAAAGACAAACACAAGCGGAAGAAGAAGAAGAGAAGGGATACGAAATGAGCGAGAACTAGACAGGCTCTTTGCCCTGCAGTTTGGTGGCGAGGTCCGTGACCAACTGCTTATACACCAACGGGTCCATGTTCTTCCCCAGCTGGTAGAGAACGAACCAGTCACCGATCTGGCACTTCTCGGCGATCGTCTCGATATGCTCCTGGGGCGAGAGGCGCGAGCGCGCGCGCAACAGCACCAGGCGGAGCTTGGGGCCGGCTACGACTGCGGCACGGTAGGCCAGGGTCAGCCCGCTCAGCACGGACAGGATGATGAACCAGAACCAAAGGAACACGTAGATCTTCTCGTTGACGATGTTCAACGGCAGCACGCACAGCCCGTCGAACTTCTGCACCGTGCCGGACGCACCATATTTGTGGAAGGTGCACTTCGTGACCTTCGGGAACACCCGCGACATGGGGTCGATCCTCTCCTCCGGCTCCATCTCCGTGAACTTCACCACGTCCGAGCCGTACGTGGTGAATTCACCGTCCAGAAAGAAATCCATGAAGTATATCTGGCCGACCACATTAACGAAGTTAAGCACCTCGCATAGGAAGAACCGGAACGCGTAGAAGTTCTGCGTGTGCATATTCGTGCTGAAGTAGTCGACCAGCAGCTTCCTCCTCTCCGTCTTGCACTCCTCACTCATTACCGGGAAATTCAAGTCCAGCACGAGCATCTTGATCCTGCCGCCCTCCCAGGTCTTCCACAGGTACCGTGGCACGTAGAACAATATCGCCTGGAAGAACAGCGTGAAGCACACCCACTGGTAGTACTTGTGGTACTTGATCTCGTCGTCACCCTCGACGTGAGACGCCACGCCGGGCTGCACCAGGTCCTTGCCGACGATCCCGGTTCTATCTGGAATTGTGAACGTCGAGTAGATCCAGCAGTACGTGTCCATCACGTGCAGCGGTATCTCGTCCACGATGCAATCTATGGGGTCCCCGATGTACTGTCTAGATGTAACCAGCAGCGAGAAGGCGATTAATATGATAACGGTCGCCTTGTAGTGCAACCGAAACACATTGTTGTCGATGCAGACTGCGTCGAGCTTCAGCAGCCCCTTCACCGAGCCGAATACGTCGAACATCGTTGATATCCTTCTTTCCTAGTCCGTTTACTCAAATCCAACGGCTTCTACGGCCGCGTCGGTGGAACACTTACAAGGTTAACGAATGTCCGTAGCCGCGACGCGAAGCCGCGCGTCAAGAGGCGTCTCTCACGGGCCCCTGGATCGCGCACACCAACGGAACTAACCTTCAGAATATCCCTTGGCCACACGGATATACCGATATTATTTCTTCGTTTACAAGGCGACTCTTTCTCCCTGTTCACCACCGATTTCCGTTCCGAATTCCCGAGAACACGTGCGTCCCGTTCCGATCGTTCCGCGATCACTACGCGCGCGAACACGGACGTAGCGCAGCCAAGCGTCACCGAGAGCGGCTCTGTAGTAATGGCTGCGCTCAGAAACGTTGCACGATACGAACACGCGAGGACATGCCGTTCCACGGGTGGCTCTCTTTTCCCCTTTTCCTTCCCTCTCTGTCTAGCTGCCGCCTCACTCACTGCCCTTCCTCTCGCTCGCTCCAATTGTCAGCGGTCCCTCTCTGTCTCGCTACCAGGTCGTACACATCAGCCCGCTACGGTACGGAGAACTATACAACCGTTTGCTTCTGCTGCACAACCGAGATTCTCTTATCCCCACCACCGCCGCCACCACCACCCGAGAAAACTCGTCTCCTACAATCCCTCTACCTAAGAACCTAACCCCACTTTTCGCCCCGTCGGCCACGGACCACAGGCAACTTCGGGTCGCTTCGCGGGGAGCGCAACGGGGTTCGGCTACCGTCGGTTCAGGTATCGCTGGGCCTCCGCTACGCATGTGCAGACACACAAAATCCACGAGTTCTCTCTGTGTTTGCTGCCAGTGATAGGCAAAATTTTTATTCCGATGGACATCTCGAATAAGAAGCGAATAATTCAGACATTCTTATGAACCGCACTAGCATTGTTTCAAGTGAATGTGTTCTATAAAAGTACATTTTTCTCTTACCTTCACTGTCGGATAATTGTTTATCTGTGTCTTTTCGAAGCTTCGAGATTTTCATGCTCTTGTGGAAAGCTCAAACGGTTTTTATTCTGGATTTAGATTTTTATTAGGAAACGTGCGGGACACATACGTTTAGTTTTATGTTTTATCAGCCGAGACAATGAAATCGTAACCTACTTACCTAACCTCTCATCGGTTCGATCTATATATATTACCCAATGTTCATTAAGGTCCCTATTCGTTAATCCTGGTTTCATTAAGCACACTATCGATTTAAATTACAATTCAGTTCTCGTTGTGATTCTGACCCACACCTGAAATGAGAAAGATGGGTTTTGATGTCGCTTGAAATGGGGGATCATAGAAAATGCGGTCGAAGCACAAGTTAGACGAGAAACATTGCACGATATGTTATAGAGGCCACGTGTTTCGTATTACAAATGCCAAGCTTAGCGTATCGTTTTGCGCGTGAAATTGCACACCGCTCTAGATTAATACTGCGGTGAACAGCAATCATCGTTACCAAATAATTGCTACCTTTTATCGATCACCGTTAATCCGCAACACTAATATAAACTTGCATCATATACCAATGAAACGAAAGCATAACGAAATTCAAACTTTTCGACGATAGGTCTTTATCAAGTTTCTTTGCTATTAAGAAAGCTACTGTAGTGTTTCTTACGAGCTCTACGAATTTTTGGGAACGCGATACGCTCGCCAGCGAAGGCGTTGGATTGCACGTCGTGTGTTATTCGTATCGCGAATCGCGACACATCTGCAACGCCAGATACATTACGAGCCGTCATTCGAATCCGTTTCGTCGCTCTGCAATTATATATCAATAGAAATTTATCCGACGTTGCATAACTATTTAAAGCGTCCCGTTAATTAATTCCGCTGGATCATGTTCTTATCTGAGATCGAGGATTTATGGTGATGTAATGACACGGCGTCCGTGCCTCCATCATCATAAGGTACTTTAGTCGAGATCCCTGTACCTAGTAATAACTTCGAGAAATCATGGAGTGCGTAATACAGAAACAAATATGAAAATCAAAACCCTTGTCTCCCTGACAGCTTACTATCTATTGCACGATATTACGCCATACTGTAATCGTATCGCGCATCGATAATGCCTGCGCGATCACGCTTAGACGATACCAGTCTTAACGTTTCGTTACATTTATTTCATATCAAGCAAAATCACAGATTGCATCTGTGGATGCAATCACATTCGTAAGATATTTGAAACAGTAAATCAAGGCCGGTCCTGTGGCGCAACGGATAACGCGTCTGACTACGGATCAGAAGATTCCAGGTTCGAATCCTGGCAGGATCGAGTAATTTTTTTCCTCTTAAATTTTTCAACTATTTTACAGAAGCCTCGCATTCCTACGTCACTTTAATTACGATAATGAAAAGTTGAAAATATTTTGAATTAACGCCATTCTCGTATGGTAGATGGAAGAGGTATGCGAGATCGTAAATTAAATCAACGAGCGATGGCACCGATTATTGTAGCAGTCCCAAGTCCTAACTTAAGCTTTAGTCGTTGTCTCGGTTTTCTATTAGTTCGCTTATGCTTAAGTATGCCAACGTCAGTTGGCATTCAACTTGTTTCCTCTAATCTTTACGGCCTTGCTATATACATATCTACCTTTTCCAGTTAGTATACCGAAAGTAGGATCGTTACGAAATATTTCGTATCGATCTAAAATGAAAAGGAATTAATAAATGAGTTTGAAAGCACGTAAGTCTATAAACTAAACAAGGGTAAAATGTGAGAGTTTAAACAAATTATGAAATTTTCTGAAATTTCGAGGTATAAAATTATACAACTTTGCGCAATCTTCCGAAATTGGTACAGTTTCTGTCATTGTAAACGCTACGAATCGCGTCTAAACGTTATTAAAGGAATGTGTATGTAGCATCGTGGTATTTCCAGAATTCCAGTTGCTCGAAATCACAAGTCGCTGACTAACATCCTCGCTTACTCACGTTTCCCGCGAGGAAACACACATTCACCGTGCGACTATGCATACTTTTAGGGATCGTTCACACCGTCGGATGGGAGGGGTGGACAGGGAGAAACAGGTTCGACAGGCGGGAATATTTTGTCCAACGAAAATACTTATCCTAACCGCGTCTCCGCGCTTCTAGAAAATCAACAAAAACGAAGTGTGCTCTGTCCTGCGCCGTTCGAGCCCCTCCACTCGACGGGGAATCTTTTGTCCCGCGGCTGGGACACTCGACGGACGGCTCGGCTCTTATCGCGGGTCAAAATATCTCACACCTGGGAAAGGTGGACTCGTGTTGACCGTTCCAACCCGAAAGGTACACGAGTCGCCCTTTGCCAGCACTTTCTCTCGCTATTTAGCCACTCGATGATGTTTATAGGCGGGCTGGGAAAGGAATGCCGACACGCGTGGGAATATCCATCGTGATTCCTCGTTAATGCGTTTCACGCCCACGACAGAGGATGACTCCGCAGGAATATCGTCTGGGGAGGATTAGCGGTAGAATAGTACTATAAATAGTAATTCTGAATTTTGCTCAAGCGGGTGCGTATATAAAAGGACAACTACTTAATAACGTGGAAACTAATTGGAAGCGAGCATAGTCGGTGGGTCAAATAAATTAACCCAGTATGCAGGCCGGGAACCGGTTGCAACGACGTGTAAACTGAGAAGGGCTATCAAGGCAAGGATGCTTGCGAGGAATACGAAATTTACGAAATTGACGAAATCATTCTGGCCTTATGTATTTGTTATGTAAAGTTACTGCTATTTTATCGGCGATTAGATCGAGCTGTCACCGTTTTCATTGAGAGTTGTGGATAAAACGGGGAACGAATATCGTATTCATTTGTAATAGTACCAACCACGCAACCCAATACTAGTTCCGAGTATTAGAGTTTTTAGATGACCACTTCCTTATCCAGGAAAAGAGGGATATTTCCAAATAAATTTAAAATATTAATTCGTACAATAACGTTTTAATGTATATAAATATTGTTACGGCGTCACATTCTGTATTTTAAATTTGTATTTATATTTATCACTGACAATCGTGCATTTTTTAGGAGCCAGAGTATTATCAGAACTATCAAGCATCTAATCTAAGTTAGTGGTAGCGAGCAGGGCCAATATTATATAGCTTCTATTCGATGGTAGAACAAAAAACGGTTTTATCTTAGGTGACTGAACATACAATCTGTATATACCTTATGCATACAATACAATTATATACGTAATTATTATATTATTATGTACATAATAATTATGTATTTCTTGAGAACCTGAGACGTCCTTCAATGAGGGACGAAGAGTTACAATTTGGGGACTGCCCCTCCCGGTTCGGTTAATTGTCCCTCCACTTGCAGTTGCGAGAGCTCTCTTGGCAACGAAATATCCCTCGAACCGACGGATTTTTGACTGGAAAAGGCTTCTCTTACCTGTGGTCTGCGGGTAGGCGTCGACGTGGCGCGATACTCGATACATCAGCTGCTACGGACCTACCTGTGACTCCGCCATAGAGAATGGCGCGTGTTTCGGAAGAGTGGGGTGAAGAAAGAAAGGGACCGGTTTTTCTGGTTTTCAATCTCTGCCGACCCCTCGCGCAGCCCATTCTCTTGCTACCTTCTCCTCTTGCAATAGGATGTGTATATTTCGAACCAGATATATATTTCATCCTTTGTGCCACCAAGCGGAGGCCCGACTTCGTCTTTATCCACTTTTGCCAGCGGATCCATCGAATCTTGAAACTTTTTCGCCTATAAGACACGCCACGATGTCCGGCATCTATCGAGCCGCACAGAAACATTTTAATCTTCGATGCTTGACAATATCATTTATTTAGTTTCATTATTCCTCCACCACAAGCATATTTACCATGTAATATATTGCCAGGAACTGTACAGTTCTATGGTAATGTAATCATTCCATACGATTGCAATAGTGGTATGGTGGAAGTTTTAACTGTTGATAACAGAGCGCTCCTATCTACTGAAGATAATACCAACACACCAAGGGAAATGCAAGGAATTTTTTACTGTTTTTTCCATTATGGATTTTGAAAAGTCGAGTGAATCAAGGTATCAAGGTGAACGAGGTATCATGGCTTTGAAGGTGGAAAGTGTACGGTTATACGAGCTGCAAATTGTACTGCAGACTACTTACATTCTAGTTATTTATACGTTTGCTTTAAAAAAAAAACGCGGTAAACGAGGACACGGATTACTGGAACTGGCACTGCAGTCATTCTCGCGGTGTATAGTCGACACGTAACAGTGGCGCGATCTGCAGCTAGAAGAACGTTCGCAAGTGTCATTTGTTTTCGATAGCAGGATTTACAAGAACGAATCGAATTTAAGTAAACGTGAAATTATCTTGCGGCTGTAATGCTGTGTTTGGCACTGCGGGTGTAAATCTTACGCTGTTTCAAAAGCACTCCTTGACGTTTCGCAATAAAGTTTATCAAGGGTTGATGGGCATGCCGATAGAGAAGAGAATCTTTTTACTCTTATCTAGAGCGCAGTATTAATTCTCTTTATTTTAGATCATTGTAGTTACGTTTCTCCATCGAACATGTCTATTTCGGTGCGTTGCTCGTTAATTGTTCACCGGTTTTGAAGGGATCAGAAATGTTTAATTCGTTTTCCTGTGCAGAATCACGAGAAGAACTATACTTCGAGCTGGTGGAGCAAACGATACGGAAAGGAGGAAGTACTGGTGCAGCACGGCAAACTCGCCACAGAAGGTAAATGACGTTTCCAGGTATTTGTTACTTTGTAAAATTCACGAACGGAATAATTTTTTGTCTGTTACAGTTACGATGGAGGCTCGTAAAACCCTTAATTGCGAACTTGACATTCCGTACGGCACTACGGATCGGACGAAATACGATGTATATGGAACTAACCTACCTAAAGGTACGCGTGTAAATGTATTTTTTTTTTACTTTTAAGTTTATAATAGTAAATAGTTCGACCTGTCACAGATTAAGATAATTACTTCGAGATAATATTATCTATGAGTGAAATCCTTCAGCTCGACGTGCCGTCACAGGCGAAGTACATATTATAAAGTTTAATATTTTCCTTTGTGGCGGTGCCATATTGTGCGTGAAGGGGCGAACACGTAATGTGGCATCAACTATAGTCTAGGCAGAAAATATTAGCCGCTGGTAGACAATATACAGGGTGGCACACAAGGGCGTCCGTAGACTTTTTTCCAGGAGGGGGCAACTTTGGGGTGACGGTGATGAAAAATATAGTAATGAAAAAGCGAGGAGCCCGCTTACTTTTTTAAACTCATTTTGTAGTGCCAATTTAATTAAAAATTTAAATCCGAAATTTATACTAAAAAAGTGAATAATTCTAAATTTCAGATTTAAATTTTTATTTAAATTGGCAGTTTATACTAAAAACGTGAATGATTCTAAACTTAATAAAGACCAGTTTTTAAAAATAAGCGATTTTTTCTCAAAAGCCAGGGGGGGGCACTGCCCCTTTTGCACCCCCCCTCCGGACGCCCACGGTGGCACACTATACGGAAGATTGATTGTGTTTCGTTTGCCGCAGGCCTGGGCAACATCTTCCCCCGCCGTTGCCACGCGAACCCCACTACTAGTCTGCCGGTTCCCCCACTATTAATCACTCCATATTCTCCTACTGTGCTTTATCTCGCATAACCAGAGTTCGGAGGGCTGACGCTGCACTGATGGAAGGGGAAACACCTACAGAAGCGGTGGTTATGTGTGCACGACTGCGTAGCGTGAAACCGCTCCTGTAGGTGTTTCCCCTTCCATCAGTGCAGCGTCGGCCCTCTGAACTCTGCGCATGCTGCGAATATGCACATGTATACACAATGACCCAAATGGATATAGTGGGGGGCCCTGAGAAGTGGGGAAATAAGTCGCATGCGGCTCGCGAACCGCAAATTGCTCAGGCCTGGTTTGCAAGACGATGTATTGAACTACAGGGTGTTCGAAAAGTTATTGCGTATTTTGATGGAACAAGGCGAATTTTAGACGTGTGTCTTAATAATCATGCACGCACTTTTACAGAAACTGACTATACATGAATTGATCGCCGAGGTAAAAATGTTACAGGGCGATCTGAAAAGGGAATCTAGAAATTTGAGAACGTGTAGTATTCAGGGACTTCTACCGGTACGTAAAATACCGGTATTATACCGGTATTTTTCGGTTGTATCTTCGTCTGAGACTTAATACCGGTATAACGCTCATACCGGTATTTCGGCAGTACAGCTATACCGAAACCGATATCACACCGAAACAGATAAATACCGAAAACAATAGGTTACCGAAAACCGAAATAAATACCGGTATTTTTTCGGTAACATGATAGGTTTCAATATTTTCCGGTAATAAAAAATAATGTTATACCGGTATTTTGATATAATAGTTCCAATTCTATAAGGGTTACGAAAGTATTACCGGAAAATATTGAAACCTATCGTGTTACCGAAAAAAATACCGAAAAATACCGGTATTTATTTCGGTTTTCGGTAACCTATTGTTTTCGGTATTTATCTGTTTCGGTACAATATCGGTTTCGGTATTTATCTGTTTCGGTATGATATCGGTTTCGGTATAGCTGTATTGCCGAAATACCGGTATGAGCGTTATACCGGTATTAAGTCCCTGGTAGTATTTATAAATATAGACGAAAATGTCATGGGTGACGTAAGATCGCAAAAATAAAATCCGTCAGAGTAATGTGTGACTTATTGTTAGTATAGTATTATTGTTATCATTAGGGTATACGATATACAGGGCGGGATATACAACAGAGAATAAGGTTATTCCTTGCGTAAAAATAAATAAAACATATGGGATACAATTTTTTTATATACAAATGCGTCTGGAATGCGCGCTCCTGATTAAAACTCGGCAGAATTTATCAGTATATATGGTAAAACCGCGTATGATCCAGAAATAAGTCGAAATTATAGAATAATTTCTTTTCGAATCAGGCTTCATCTTCGAAATTATCGACTTTGAAAATCTACGGAAGTACGCGAGCAGTTGACTAAAAATCGATACCACTTTCAAATCAATTATATCTTGAAAAAAAAAAGTTATTTTATAATCTCCTCGTATTTGTACACGAGGGTTCATTTCACTTTAATTCCCGCTGATCACATTGGCGCACACCAGACGTATTTACGAACTCTATTTTCTGGAAACGAAGACTCGTATACAAAAAATTATTCGACATTTTCGATTTGTTTTTGCAGAAGAAATTACTTTTTGCCAAATTGTACCACCCATTCTCACCTACCCTGTACATAAACATAAAAGTTGAGAAAGTAGCTTCAAATGGTGAATATTTTCTGCCTTAACTACATACATAGACATGGGCGTCCGGAGGGGAGTACAAAAGGAGCAGTTGCCCCCCCTGGCTTCTGAGAAAAAAATCGCTTATTTTTAAAAACTGGTCTTTATTAAGTTTTTACTAAAAAAGTGAATAATTCTAAATTTCAGATTTAAATTTTTAATTCAATTGGCACTACAAAATGAGTTGAAAAAAGCAAGCGAGCTACTCGGTTTTTCATTACTATATTTTTCATCGTACTTAGTCACCCAAAGTTACCCCCTCCTGGAAAAAAGTCTACGGACGCCCTTGTACATACATAGACGGAATGAGCTTGCGTTGCGTTTGCCAAATTCTCACCCAGACAGATGATCTCTTTTGCCTTTATATACTTACTGATTTATCTTTCAAGATACGATTTTACCTCATTTTATATTAATTATCCAAGCTAATACAAGCTTTAAATAAAACGAATTTCAGATGCTCCCGTGTTCGTATTTATTCACGGCGGATATTGGCAAGAAGGCAGCAAAGAGCTGGCAGCGTTTGCGGCGCCCGTGTTCGTCGCCAAAGGGATCAAAGTTATAGTAGTTGGCTACGACTTATGTCCTAACGGTAAACTCCACCCACTTCCTATCCCCGTTTGATAATCACAAAAATATCCTAATTAATTTATGCCCCGTATTTTAGTCAGACTTGGAGACATTTTGACACAGATAAAAACAGTTATAGAGCAAATACTGAAATCCGCCTCGAGGAACGGGAATCGGTACGCTGCGTGTAATCAGTATTTAAATGAAGGTCGATTCAATTAATTTGCGACGTAATTATTAAATTAAATGAATGAACGCAGGGTCGTCTGGGTTGCTGGCCATAGTGCTGGCGCGCATTTGGCTGCGAGCCTTTTATACGATAAATTATGGTTGGACAAAATGATGGAATATGGTTACCTGAAACTGCTGAAAGGTGTCGTTCTACTTAGCGGTATTTATAGTTTGAAACCCCTACTCGGCACCACTATTAACAACAATTTACAACTGACAAAGTAAGTTTCTTCAAAGGTACCTATGAATTCATAACGAATCAATAAAGGTTTACTAACTCCCTGTATTTAGAAATCCTAACTTAATGTAACTTTCATATTTATATGATCCAGAGATGAAATCAAGGCATATAGTTTCAACACTATCGACACTAAAACTTACAAGCCCATCAAGGGGTTGAAAGTTATTGCAACTTGTGGGGAGCACGATTCTCCAGTGTTCATCAATGAAACACAAGAATGTGCTAAGGTAGCCATTCTCATTTTCTTGGTTTTTAAGTAGATTCTTGACCACTTGTTTCTTTTTATTTTAGAACCTTATTAAAATGGTGGACCATGTCGAATATATTCTGCTCCGAGAAAATGTCGATCACTTCGATATAGCGGAAAGGCTGACGGACACAGAATACGTTTTGACAAAACTGTTGCTGAGTAATATATTACGCGACTAGTAAGGGCCAAGAAGTAAAGAAATAATATCCAAGACCTGCAGCTTTGGCGAAAACTATTTATAAATAATATTCTATATATAACAATAGTGTGTATATATATATATATATATATATACACACATATACATACATACATACATATATATATATATATGTATATATATATATATATATTGGTGTTCGTATCAAATTTATTAAGTTTAACATACATCGGTGTAGCAATACATTGGGGTTAAATTACAAACTGTAAAAAAATGATTACATTTATCCTACTAGAATTGACTGGTCATCTGTCACCTTGTAAGAGTTTCGCGTAACAATGATCAAGATGAACAACTACCAGTTCGTGTTCACGTCATTTCGGCTTAGATGTCTGCAGTGCACTCTCTTCCTGTTTTTTCGTTAACAATACAGTCCGGTTAGTTTGAGGGACTTGTACGATTTTTCTATTAAACTGTTTTAACTGTAAATTTTTTGTCTGATTGCTAGCACTGGTTTGATGATTAGCAGACACAGTAGACGGTAAGCGCACAATCGTAGACCCTCTGCTTACACCTACTGCTTGATGCACGGATGTTATAATTCGACCGTTCTGCGATTTTATCAAATTACTCGCATTCACATCTCGCGGATTCAACCTCACGTAATTGTTCGTAATGTTCTTTACATTAATTATACTTTTTCCTGCTGGTATCACTAATGTTTTGTATTTACCTTTCATGAGAGGAAGTACGTTCGACCCAATTTGAATCGTGCATTGCGCAAGTGCGGAAGTTTCATTTGGCACTTCCGTTGTTAGGTCTATGATCCCGCTATTGTTTAATGTCTTAGAAGTACTTTCATCTGTGCTTGATTTATCTATTTTCTCTCGCACATCTTCCCATGTCGTAGGAGGCTTAGCAAAAGAACGTACTCGCAGCAGTGGCTTTTCTTCCTCTAATGGTTTGTTATCCGTTGATTCTTCATTGTGATTATTTGGTTCACTCTCTACAACACACATACACATAAAATCTAAATGCTGCCTTATCGCAATTTTATACGCTGCTTTACTTCTTTGGCAATTAAATCTTTTTCATTGATATTATGTTTGTACACTAACCTTTTACTTCACTGACAGGGCTTTTATCTACCTCAGTGTTTTCATCTACTTCTGTAGGCAATATTGTATCAGGTGAAGTATCAGGCAATGGAGCTGTATCCTTTTTTTCTATCGATTGCGAATCATCCCTGGGATTAGGGATGTCTCCACTGCCATCATTGCTATATGATCTTGCATTATTATCGTTAGTTGTTGATTTTAAATTTTTATCGTCATTGTCCTTTAATTTATCGCTTGCGTTTATCTTACACTTTTCGTCTAGCTCTATAATGTCTGGATCAGTTTTATCTACGCTAGGTTCGTCGATTACGTCTCTACTGCCTTTAGAAGGTTCACCTCCAGAAGGTTCACCTCCAGAAGGTTCACCTCCGTCCGTGCTGTTCTCATCCTGTTCTATACTCAGGCTAATGTCGTCTAAGTTGAGGTCATTTTCATCGTCAATCTCTTCATCCTCGTTCTCTATACTCTCCTCTTCGTCTTCTTCATTTTCTGACGACGTGTTGGAATCAGCAATTTCATCCCTCATTTCCTCTTGTTTTCTCACAAACTCCTGGAACACATTTGCCAATCGCTTTTCACCCTCTCTTTTGTTCTGCATTAATTTCTCTGCCAGCTCCGGACTCTTTAAAGCAGGATCATCATCCTGATTCTCGAGAGATAACGAGAACGTGTCCCAGTAATCGTTGCGTCTGGAGCGTTGCAAATATTCTCCTAATTCGGTGAATGCTCTTTTTGCTGAAACAAAATGGAATTGCGACTAATCGAATTCGGAAGCGCGCGGACTTCAATTACAATTACAATTACTCACCGATTTGTTGCTGCTTCTTATTATCCAAAGCTAGATTATGCAGTTCATTGCATTTCCTAACGCACTCCAAGATATCTCGGTAATCTGGAAAAATGATTGCTTCCGCGAAAGCACCGATTTTCTTGTGTTTATTCCTCTTAGATATTTTGGAGTTAATAAAGCTTGTAATAGCATGATCCACGGAAACAATTCCGGTTGTACTGAAATGCTTTGGTCTTAAGTATTGCCGTTCTGCGTCGGCGTTCTCTCCCGTGTACTCGCAATACTTGTTATGAAGCTGCACCATTCGATACTTGAATTTTTCCAATTTAATATAATTGCTATTTTCTTCACGATCAAAATCTAGTTCTGATTCTTCCAATTTCTTAATATACTTCTGACAAGTTAGCATCGCGCGTTCTATCTTTTTAATTTTCTTATAATTAACTTCCAGTTCGCCTCCATAATTTTCATTAGCTCCTTCCAAATTTTCACTATCATTTACATACTCTGCACTTGAACACGACGCACTGGGTTCGTTGCAACTCTTATCGATCGTTTTGCTCGAGTTCGACGCACAATTTCTGCCGTTTAACAGTAACGTTGATTTACCGCTGCAGCGATTTTTCATTTCAGTCATCACGTCTGTGATATGTATGTACACCTGACTGTTCGTTATACAGTTCCTTTTCTCGTTTAAAAAGTTAAGGAAAGCCTCCGAATTAGCGTACTCCGTATCTAGTTGCTCGTAACGTCTCTTTAACTTGTTAACGACAGCTTTCATATCGTCCGAACGATCCTTTTGCAAGCATAAACTGATGAACATTGGAAATATGTCCTGTCCCACTGGCGAAAATGTTTTCCTTTCTTTTTCGATCAATTTTGGTTTCAACATTACTTTTCCTTTGTTCTCTTGCTTACTTGAAACTTCATTCACCTGCTTTATCGTATCAGACACTTCGTCATTGCCATCTACTTCCTGCACAAATACTTTTTTACTCTTTTGATGATCAGCGTCGTCGTCGCTGTTCATCTCAGACGCTTTCCTTTTTTTCTCGCAGCTCTCCGTTTTCTCTGTTTCTTCCGAAGTAACTTCCATTTTTACAGACGAAACAGAACCGTTCTGCGACTTAATAACAGAAACGCGCTCCTTGTTGCTTTCGCTCTGCAATAAAACAACAACGTGCACGCTCTTCGACTCGTAATCGATACTACGAAATTGTAAATAATCATGGAAAATATAGAAGCTACGAGATGGAAATAATTGGTTAGTTGCATATACAAACATGTTCCGTTTTCTTATCGTCGTCATCTGACGAGATACAGATGACCTCATCCTTCTCCATACTCGTTATATCTAACTAAACGAAAGTTGAATCGCGTCGTACAGTGAGAAATATCTGTCGATGAATTCTGTAAGATTTCCTTGACCGTTGAGATACTGAAAATTAATAATCGACTCGATCGTACTTGCATCATAAACATTGCAATATCACGCTAACATTTCCTTAAAAATAGTCTCTTCTCATCGACTTTAATGCGTGTCGTTTTATTTATAGACAAACTGGACAAACTTCATAAAACACACAACAACATTCGCTTTCTGTACATTGGTTATAAATTTTACTCTTCCAATGAATTAAGGTGACCGTGACATTGGCAGGAATGATACAATTGCAAATAATATTCTACTTACAAGCCACCATTATTACATACCGCGGCGTTTACATCGCACGTACCCGTTTCACTGGAGAACTAATGTTTGTTTCCGTAAATCTATCGAAAATCCAAACTATCTACACGCGATGTATTTAAAAAGATCAACAAAGGATAATTACATCCTTTTCAGATGATTTCCATGAAACGGGTGTCGATCAAATAGTGCCACAGCAGGATGAGGAAATATGCTTACCCAGTAGTACGATCTCATTTAATTGTAACATAATATAGCGTGGTGTATACGTTCAATGCATTTCTCTATATTTTGTAATTATATTCGCTTATTTTCTGACAGATATTATCTGAGATAAATTTTGAACGTAACTGAACGTAACTAATCGTCTCGCAACTGGCCAATACATATATGTATTGTACTGTATAATGTGAATAGAGGTATAGGATATCGAGGTATCGAGATTCGATGGACAGCGATATTTAAAAGACACTTTTGTGTTACATTACGGCACGGTAGTTAGAAACGGTCTAGATAAATCGTAATTTTGATAGAGCACTAAAGTCAACGTGTCTCGAGGACCAGTAGAAACGAATTTGAACTGACAGAAATTGACAAAAATATCAGGAGATAACGACTCGAAGCCTGAGGTAAGACTCAGATATAGATAACTGTAGATAGGTGCCTGTGATAGAATTAGTGGGACATTTTGCAGCGCCGCTTGTGATGTGTCTGATAGCGAATTCGGCAGGCACGCACTTATGCCAGAAATTGTTGTTGCGTCACTTTGATTGGTTGATTCTTATAGAGATATCTTCGTCTCTGTCAGAAACAACCAATCCAAGTGATTTTCTGGTACTATTCCAGAATCAGCGCGAGATACCGATGGCGAATTCCACTTACGCCCATTTCGCCCGTGGTTTTCGTTTCCAAATTTATGAAAATCCCCTGAAAAATGGAAAAGAAATCTGTGAAAAAGCCATTATCGAATAATACAGGGTTTTAAATATAAATTACAATTCGAAAACAGGTTTCTGATATTCATTTTATTACAAAAACGGGAAATTCCTGCGCGGCCGATTTGGGCGTAAGTGGAATTCGCCCTGAATGCGTATCGTCCCGTCTCCCGTCTGAACGAATTGTATAGTTAATGATTTCATTTAAATCATTCGATAACCGAAATAACGGTGAAATAACTGACCTTATATTTACACGTTGAATATAATTGCGTGATCGTAGTATTTCTTTCGATAATCAATTACATCAAGTACCGTCATAAATCATAATAATTATAGTGAAATAATCAGAATTAAAATGAATAGAAAGAACAATTTGATTAATAAAAATGCCAAACAATTGACGACATCTGATATCGAAGAAACGATGTCTGATTTTTACAACACTTTAGTGCAGATACGTTATCCGAAAATTACAACTGCAACAGTTAAAGATGTAGAATCAAGAATTCTGAAGGGGCAGGATCGAATTTCCTTACTATCTTGGCTCCTGTGTGAACAATCTTCCTTGATAGCAGCTACGTTAAAAAAATTAGAAGGACCTACTTTAGAAGGTTTTAGCTGTGTTACCATTGAATAAGGGTTTCGTAAATATAATTGTGTTTAATGTTAAAAGCGATATTTTTCTCTACAGCAAAGTTATTACAGCATTATACTGAATTTGGGATCTGCGATAACAAGGACTTGTTGCTGGTACGTGTTCCATTTAAATTTCTTTGTACTATTAGAATGATGTAGGAATTATAATTTTCAGGGAAATTGTACTTTACAAGAACAACTTCCCACTTTAAAGTTGATATTAGATTTTATGAAATGCATGTTTATTGAATCTTCTGATGCCGAGCGACCTTCAAGAGAAGCTGTCGAAGAAATAGTACAGGTATTCAAATGAATGTTTAAACTATAGAGAGCAAGTCATATGTGTATATCATACATGCATAGCGACGCAATAATATTATAGACACATTAGGGTGGACCTTATTTTTCGACTATTAAATTTTTTTGGGACACCCCCAGGATTGTGTCATTGGGGGAAAAAATAATGTGTGCAAAATTTTAAATCGATCGGAGGACAGGAAACCGTGCCTTGGGGCATTTGAAATTTTTTTATTTTTTGTAACTCGTTATTATTCATTGTACTATATCGTTAACCCTTCGTTGAAACTCTGGGTGTGAGCCACCCATAAGCTAAATTTGATGCTCCGTACCTTTTATGTGTAAAACTAACTGAACCGTTACCCGGTTTCACCCGGGAATAATTTATTATGTTTGAAAAATAATAGAGTCTAAATAAAAAAATTAATTGCCTATAATCTAATCTAGGACGTACGTAATATATATTTCAAATTTTATTGAAATCCGCTCAGCTGTATAGGCGTGAAAGAAGGACAAACAAACGGACAACGTTCCACTTTTGTATATTAGTAAGGATAAATACCTTTTCTCCAAAGCCGATTTATAAACTAGTTTTTCTCAAAATATTCTTTCTGAACAACAACTTTGTAGATTTTTAGCTTCTAATGTTGAAATTTGTAAAAGATACAATTTTTTGAATGTTTTCATCGTTTTTTCTTGATATACGGTAATCTAGAATTTTTCCACAAAAACTGTGATGAAATTTCAATAAAAAAAACTGTTGGAATACATTCTAGAGACCTTGAAAATAACCCGTAATTTTTTTCACAACGATTGGAGAATGTAGATGAGAATGGCAATGGTTCAAAAATTGCTCTAGGTGTGAACCACCCAGGTATGTCAAAGTTGATCGAAAAAACAGGTTTGTCAACGAAGGGTTATTATACATGTTTTTATATCGTTGAATTTGTCTTCCTACACTCTGTAACAATATAGAATCAAAGTATAAGATTACTTAAAAAAATTATGACCTTGAAATCTCGTAACTTTATCTTCAGAAAAAACTTTTTTCGTTGGCATTATTTTTACCTTGTCAAACAGTACAACTTTTGTCTAAGAAATTTTTTCATATATTTATATATAACAGATTTCAAAATTTTAATGAAATAACTGATACTTTCTTTAAGAGTACAGTGTTTCAACAGATTTTATAGATATGGATTTTCTAGAATGGGAAAATAATCCCAATTATTATATTGCATTAAATATAGTAAATAATTTAGCAGTAAACGATTCGGACGAACGAGCAGTCAAACTCATGCAAGAGTTTAATTGTAACTATTCAACAGTCATCTGGACTTGCAACATTCAACAGAGCGTAAAAATGACAAAAATTTAACGCTATATAAAAATGTATATTAACGATATGCTACAATGGAGAAAAACGAGTTACAAAAATAAAAAAAATTCAAATGCAATGAGGCACGGTTTCCCGTTCTCCGATCGATTTCAAATTTTGCACACATTTTTTCTCCCAATGGCACAGTCCTGGGTGGTGTCCCCGTAAAAATATCTCAAACTTATTTTTCGACAAGAGTAACTAAGATCCACCCTAATACCAGCACCATCTTAACAAAGAGTGACCCAAGAAATAGCCTCTTTTTGGTCCCACGATTTTGGAACTGAATTTTGCGCCAAATGATACCTTATGATGAGACATCAATCGTAACAAATTTTCAAGTTGAGGTGACAATTAGTTTCTGAGATATGGGAGGTGAAAGAAGTGAAAATTCGTTAACGCGTTAGCCCATACGCTTCGATGTACGGATTTTTATGTCAGTCCGATAATTTAAATAATTAATTCCAGGGTTTTTTCTGACTACTAACAACGAATTTGAACCATTGTGCTCTATACAAACTGGAGAGTGAACAGAGCAATGGCGGCCGATCAGACAAGGAACACAAATTAGTGGATAGAGCTGTGCCTGTCCCGCGCGGCGTCTATACCGGTCTATACCCCCACCACACGCAAATTTACTATAGAATAGTAGAGATACAGAGAGAGATAGTAGGAAGAAGAAGGATACATTCACCCACTATTTTCCATTTCTCTCTGACCGCTGTCGCCTCTACTTCTTCCCACTACTATTCACACTCCAGTTAGTATAGAGCTCAATGATTTGAACTTAGATTTTCAAAATTCACAATGGCCGATTCAACATGGTGGAAGATATTAAAAAATGCACCCACTACACAGACATTCATATTTCTTGATTTTGATTTTTATTTGTGAATTTTGAAAATCTGAGTTCAAATTCGTTGTTAGCAGTCCGCAAAACTCACAATGGCAGAATCAATATGGTGGATGATATATTTAAAAAAAACACCCACTACACAGACATTTATATTTCTTGATTTTGATTTTTATTTGTGAATTTTGAAAATCCAAGTTCAAATTCGTTGTTAGTAGTCAGCAAAACCCCAGGAAATAATTTTTTAAATTATCGGACCGACATAGAAGTTCGTACATCCAAGCGTATGGGCTAACACATTTCCGAATTTACACTTCTTTCACCTCCCATATCTCAGAAACTAATTGTCACCTCAACTTAAAAATTTCGTGTGATTGGTGTCTCATCATACGGTATCATTTGGCACAAAATTCAGTTCCAAAATCGTGGGACCAAAAAGAGGCTAAAAAGGGCCTCATTTCTGGGTCAGTCTTTGAGCGCCCTGGGCTAAAAATTTTGGCGCCCTAGCCCCCAAGGGTGCAATTTCTTTGCAATTGGTACAAGGCAGTACATCAGAACCCCGCGTCTCGACTAAGGCAAACACGAATAAAAACAACGCCCGCGAACGAAATTTTTGTCTTCAAAATTGAAGAGAAAAAAGCATGTCCACGTATTTGATTCTTAAGCGCCCTTGGATCACGGGCGCCCCCGGGCTATAGCCCATTTAGCCCATTGGTAAAGGTGACCCTGCCTAATACACATACATACATGTTAGATGTGCCTTAAAGAAGATTCAGACATCCTGACGTCTGATACCAAATCAACATTAAGTTACTCCGAATCTCTACGATATTTTGATGATTTAGAGAAGTACGTGCTTGAGCACGAAGAACCTAATTCAACTGATTATGCGGAAAAAGACGAGCACCCTGCAGAACACGAAGCGCAGGTGATTGTAATAAATTATATCATCTTCTATTAAGATGATACATAAGAATGTACATTTGAATAATATTCTAGGAAGGTCAAAAAGAAATTAACGAGGATGATCTAGTTCTATTGTTTAATACAGAGACGAAAAAGTTCATAGAAGCATTTTCGGATATTGGATCATGGCCCGCGTCGAATGTAACAAATGCAAATACTAGTTCGCATTCTATGGATAATGACATCAAAAGCATATGTTCAAACTTCTCTTCTTTAACAAAGGTTCTTATATTTATGTAGCAAATAATAGATGCCTGTATCTTTGTTCTTGAAAATAATTTCTTTTTAGTTTTTACAAGCGAGGGAGGAAATATTGAATGTCACTATACCGAAAGGATTAAACAGAATGACTACACCTTTAACTGAAATAATCGAGGACATTGTCATTCGCTCGGAGGAAGTTTTAAACGCCAACAAAACTGATTTATGAATTTGAAATATTATTTCATTCATATATTTTTAAGAATTCATTAATTTTAAGAGCTATAATTGAAATTTGCACGGCATATATTCAGTGGATTTAAGAAAAAAGGCCCAGATAGCAAACGTTGTGAGGGACCCATTTTTTCGGAAAAATGAAGAGCTACTTTACTAAAAAGGGGTAAGTGTACAGAAAAGTATAGAATAGAATATAGTGCTTAGATGAAATCATAATGTATTTTTGAAGACGGGGTCCTAGGGGGGCCCACATTTCGGGAAAATAAAGCGGTAGTTTACTGGAAACGGGCTCAATTTAATAATAAAGAGAAAAAATACAGGATGGGGCCCAGGTGGCAACTGCTCATCGGCCGCCCTGTTAAATCCGCCACTGCATATATTTTGTTTTCACAATTACCTGCTGGATGGATACACTGCATCATGAGCGTTACGGAATTCCCACCAAGCGAATCTTGTAACAATCTAGTCAGCTTACTGTCTCGGTAACCAACATAAGACGTAGAGCTACCATCCCCTAATTGAAATATAACATTGCCCAGTGCTAAAAAACCTTGATTTATATTCACTTCTTTAAATCGTTCTCCAGTTGCTTGTGTCTTTTTACTGTGTTGAGCACCAACCAAGTCAACGAAATGAAACTTAGCCATTGAGATCCTTGGGTCAAACATTGTAACGCCTCTGTTGCGTTCTTCACCTCTTTCTCCTCTATCCCAGTGATTTTTATATTCTTCCCATCGTCTCTAATGTCAACGACAGATTGATTACGTTGCTTGTCGGTGAGAAGATCGTACAAATGTTCTTGGTAGAGTTCCATCGAATGGGTTTTACCGCTACCAGTTTGACCGTAAGCTAATACAGTGATATTGTAGCCTGCAAGTAAACATATAATTCTACTATAAAAATAAAATAGCGAAGTAATGTAATAAATTATATGTTCATATAATCGTGCACTTTTATTACCTCTTAGTTATGCGTAGTAACTTTTCTTTATCTGAACTCGTATTCATCTCAACAATATTTTATTCTACTACATCCACCAGATATTTATTTTCATTTTTAGCTATGCGAACAGAAATTCGTAAGTCTTAGGACACTCCACTCAGTTTTAGAAAGACGTGAACTGTATCGCGAACAGTGTCTTCTATAAAAACAATATCGTTTTCAATGTTTTCATGTAATAATCACCATCTGCGATGTTTAGAAACAATCTTACGAATGTTTCATAAACGCAAACTTTCTATATCGAACCGTTCATCAAGGTAGAGAATAAATTACTAAGCAGCAATATTTACTTAAAAATTTTTATTGGAGCAATTACAAATACATGATAACGGTTTTATGATCTCGGTCGTTCCTTCTTCTCTTTGTAAAGCGCAAGCAAGGAAACATTGGCGACTTTCACTACTTTAAATCGAACTCCGGGAATGTCACCAACGGCATGGCCTTTACGACCGAATCCCGCCACCAAAACTTCGTCGTTTTCCTCGATGTTGTTCAAACAACCATCTCTAGGTACGAAGGCTGTGATTTTTTTACCATTCTTGATAAGTTGTACCCGTACGCACTTACGAATGGCAGAGTTGGGCTGTTTCGCTTCTACTCCCCTAAAAAGTAAAGTCGATTAGTATTGGAACTGTTATTAAACGATCTAACAACATTGCATCTATGCAAATACGTACACTTTTTCTAAAACGATACCCTTTGCATGGGAAGCACCACCGAACGGATTGGCCTTCCATCTCGTTCCCAAGTGAGCCTTTTTGTAGTCTTTATCGTTCCAGCGTTGATCACGCCTGTGGTTCACGTGTTTACGTGCAGTACGAAGACCACGAGGTTTACCTGCGAATAATTTCCGAAATTGAGGTTATGTGCGTCCTCCGTTTGATACTTCGCGATTTTAATTTAGTTTAGATTCGATATTTCTTCGTCGATGTTACACCACACGATAATATATATTATTGATTATTTATAAGCGATATATTAATGATAAATATGTCAAATTATGTTTGATTATGTGCATAGAATAGCGCATTCACACCCAACCACGTTATCAGCGATACAGTTTAGTAAAATATATAATTCAGAAACTGTTTATGACGTATTTAACGAAATAATAATTAAACTTGATAGCAGAGAACTATGTAAACGTCACATGCATATTGTAATGTCTGTTTTACGAGTTTAAAAACAATATAATTGTAAGACCCATCACGTACCCATCTTGCTCGGTGTGCTTCGCGACCGGAAGAGAACTAACCTGTATAAACGGAAATCTGAAATTTAACTTGAAGCTTTACCGCTACATTTGAAACAGGAGCGCATTTGTAAAGTAGACTCAACCCTTGTTGTCAGCCTCAGGCGACCGTGCCTGGGTTTCTTTTTACTCGCGTTCTGAATAGTCTCGCCAAACTCTTCAGTCTACCTACCTACATTGTTTGACTTAAATCGGCAATTATTTATATTGGGGCCGATTATGTTGGGCGAATTCCACTTGCGCCCAAATCGCCCGCGGTTTTCGTTTTCAAATTTATGAAAATCTGAAATATGGAAAAGAAATACAGGTTTTTAAATATAAATTACGACTTGAAAACAGGAACATATAATTTATGATATTCATTTTATCGCAAAAACAGGAAATTCCTGCGCGGACGATTTGGGCGTAAGTGGAATTCGCCCCTTATGGGAAGCGGCGTGTCTCGAAAAACTTATTCAGTTTTAAAAGTCGCATCAAAAAGGAAGAATGCATTCGCTCGTGTCGGAAATATAGATGTAACTTTTCAAAACGTTCTCTGGAGTTAAAATAGCACTTATTGTAAGAAAAGAATCACGTTTCTAATAAATAGAAAACGAAAGATGTATACCTACAGGTTTAAAGTGGCTTGAAACGTGGGTATGTTTTTTCAGGAATTTATAAAGAATAAACTACCAACTGGATTGTTTACAAATTTTACACAGATGTTCATTGGTTTTTAGACTCATCTAGCATCATTTACAAATTGGCATAAACTTACAACTGGGCGGAACGAAATACTGTATTGAATCAGACACAACACAGGCTGCAAAGGGTTCATATAAAAAGGAACATGAGCGTCCGAAGGGGGGGGGGGGGGGTGCAAAAGGGGCAGTTGCCCCCCTTGACTTTTGAGAAAAAATCGCATATTTTTCAAAACTAATCTTTATTCAGTTTATACTAAAAGGGGAATATTTTTAAATTTCTGTGTTAAATTTTTAATTAAATTGGCACTATAAAATGGGTTAAAAAAGCGAGGTATATTTTTTTACCATCATCCCAAAATTGCCCCCCCCCCCCCGAAAAAATCTGCGGACACCCCTGGAAAGGAGAAGAAAAACACGTGTATTTACATTTTCTTTCCGCTATAATTCTTGTATGCTAGGGTACATGGTTTGGGTAGACAAAAATGATTTGTGAGTGCAATGAGATAAAAGTCGAATATAAAAGCTTCTTATGCGTTATGTACAATAAAATCAAATTCTGCGTATCATTGTCACATTATCTGTTGCTTCATTACTGTACTCTAATTAGCTATGCTCCTCTGCCGCCAACCTGTTTGAAAAAAGAAAGGAATCGAAATTTTTAGTAATATATTCCAACATGCAAGATTACAAGAATTTAAACATACCTTTGTTTTTTTACTGTGCTCGCTTCTTCTTTCTCACAGTACGAGAATAATGTATAATTTGCCTGAAAGAGATGGATGTATAAATAAAAGTGCCAGTGTGAAAAAATTATTCCCATTGTCATTGTAAACTTACACTCTTTGTCTCCCTGTTTGCGCACATTTCTGGATTACAGTTACAATCGATACATATACTCTTATTTTTACGACATACACACATACGTGTGGCACACTTCGTTTTGCAAGAACACTTTATTTCACCGTCAGACGATCGTTTCGATGTCGAACGTTCAAGTGAATGATTTTTACTTTTACTCTGAAACAATAAGTGGAAGAGCATTAAAGTGTCAAGATACATATTTCATAATGTTAGATCGGTGTTGGAAGTCGTTCATCGATTCAAATTACCAGAAGTGACTGTATGCGATTGTAGAGTGGTGTTCGCGTCCAGTCGGGATCATTTTCGACATCATCGTTTTCCACAGGACTGTCATCTGAATGAGGATAGGAATTTTCATCGACTACGCCTGTCATCCTTGGCATGGAAGTCTTCTTTCCAATTGGTCTTAAGATTTTATTATTATCTATGATTTCATTTAAAACCTGTGAAATTCAGACGGGTTTTATATAGTAAACTTTATCAACGAATTTAACAAAATTATATTAACCGTTTGCTCCAGATGTTGACATTTTTCTTTGTAGAGTTCTAATTCTTCTTTCAATTTGACAGTCTCTTCGTTCTTCAACTGTGTAACAGAGTTTGTGTTGTTCCATGCGAATTGCTTCGACATACGTCGTCTATCCTTTTCCTTAACTCGATGCTCATCAAATTGTGCTTGCAATAATTCGTGCTTTTCCTAAAATTACAGTTAGCGTTAGTAGTATGATAGAAATTTCATCAATAACAAATTTCAATGAATAAGTCAAGTATATTATAGAAATCACAAACCAAAAGTTCATTGTATTCGGACTCCTTTGCACACTGCCTTCTTCTATCTTCCGCATTATGCTTGAATAATATTTTTAGTGCAGCTTTCGCTTCTTCCAACGTGTGTATTTTTTGCCATCTCGTATGTGCTCTATTTTCTAAGCAAACAAATATTCACGTATGTAAATATTAGAGCTGTTAGAGTACTTGAAAAAAAAAACGAGCCGAGCCTGACTCAGCTCGAAGAACCGAGTATTCGTAAAAACCGAGCGGCTCCAAAGAATCGAGTACTCGAATTTTTTCGAGCGGCTCGAAGCGAACCGACTAGTCGATTTTTCTTTTTTTTTTTTCTTCTTATCGAGTACTCGGCTCGGCTCGGAAACCGAGTCTCGGCTCTGTCCGAATTTCAAGCTACTCGAACAGTCCTAGTAAATATGTATACATATGTATATTGAATTGAACGCTAATATTAACTCCTTCGACCAATGCCAAAAGCAGTGCATTTAATACAAGCAATACTTACCCTGATCCGATTCAACTATTTTCTGTTGAAGATCAGTAATTTGTGTGTTACGTAAATTTAAGAATTCAGCAAGTTCGCCAATTTTTTCTTCGTTTGCATCATCACTGTTTTGCATGTTATCCAACAAGCGCGTCAACGATGCCCTGTCTTGCATTAATTTCTCAAGAGAATATTCTGCGTCCACAGTGCTCACCATTATTTGCATTTCTTGGTTCAACCAACTTCGAATCTTATCCGAATGGTTGTTCATTTTCTCCCTTCTCATTACTGCTTTCTTCTGCAAATCAAGGGCGTCCTAAAAAGGAAAATACATTAATTAGAAGGTGTTGGGGATAAATCCCTTTGTTTTATTTTAAAATTAATTACTTTCAATCGTTTGTTGACCGCAAAAGCTTCCTCCATTTTCCTCTTAAAGACTGTTTCCTGTTTACTGTGCCACATTTTCAAGCGTGTCACTTCGTTCACTTGCTTTCTGTTCTGATCTTTCAATCTGTTCAGTTCCTTCTCCTTTGATTCTTTCCATTTCGCGAATTTATCAGTGTCGGTGCGCATTTGCCTAATTAATTTCACCCTAGTTCGCTTTAACATTTGCATCTCGTTCGATAAATTTTTTATCTGCTGATCTTGTTTCTCTTTCATTTTTACTATTCTATCTTGCTCTGTAATCTTGCGCCTTAATTCAGATATATTTTTCTCTAACTCCTGTACCTTTTTACGTCGACTTTCTGCCAATCTGTGCACAACATATTAAGCAAATTAGGAATCTTGTATATCAGAAGGTAATATTTAACTAAAAAGATAAATCATTAGTTTCTTACTTCGAACTAATTTTCTTCGACTGAACATTCTGCAATGCCTGCAACAGTTCTTCCCTCTCCGTTTGAAGTGTTTTTATCTCTTGCTCCATGTCTTGTATTTCTTTTGTGTAATCAATCATTTGAGAAGAATTTTTTAAAAGTTGAGTTATAAGACTTTCTTTGATGGCCAATTCTTTATTTATATTCTGTACTTCGGTGTTCCTTTTCACTTGAAGCAGGGTATGTTCCTCCTGTTTCTCATCGAAATCTTGTAAACTATTTGACTGTTCCGAATGCGCTCCATCTATAGATGCTCGATCCAAATCCTCATCAGCATTAACTGCGACTGCTTGTAAATCAACAGTTGCTATTTCACAATTTATAAGCTGCTCTGATGTTTTCTTCTGATCTTGCTGAATGTCTGTCCAACAAAGAAGAAATAGATTTAGTTATTTGTTTTCACATTGCATTGAAATATAAATAAATAAATAAGGCAAGAAATCACGTCACTTACCGAGAATTTTTAAATATAAAGCTTCCACCTTTGCACGAAATTCGGAATGGTTACCTAGATCCTTATCGAAGGTATCTAAAAGCTCTTTACACTCTTCTAATATTCTCACCATATCGGACTGAATCTTTTCCCTAGCTTGCTCGGCCAGTTCTGCCCTTTCGTGCAAAACTACAGTTTCGATTAAATTTGTATTCAGACTTTCTGCTAAGTCTCGTATTTTCTTTTGCAAGTGCTGATTTTTCATAATGAGCTGTTGATGCTCAGGCGGGCAAGAAGACCCAATTTCTTCACCGACCAGAGCAAGTTGCAGTTCTTGAACCAATTTGTTCAATCGATTTATTTCTGCAATCTGTGGATCTTGAGTTACTACAGGCTTATTCTTAATCTTACGTGCTCTGTCGGCGTATCTCAATGTACTTAAAGTCTCATCTAAATGATAATCTGCAAATATTTTAAACAACCAATTGAGTGATTTCAAGAACTGTAATTGAAACTCACACGTGATATATTTTGTTTTCATAATCACCTGCTGGACTGACACACGCTATCATGAGCGTTATAGAATTCCCACCAAGCGAATCTTGTAACAATCTAGTCAGCTTACTGTCTCGGTAACCAACAT
Organism: Andrena marginata; assembly: GCA_963932335.1. Classification (NCBI taxonomy): domain Eukaryota; kingdom Metazoa; phylum Arthropoda; class Insecta; order Hymenoptera; family Andrenidae; genus Andrena; species Andrena marginata. The sequence goes on from OZ010660.1 coordinate 42,101,868, forward strand.
AAGACGTAGAACTACCGTCCCCTAATTGAGATATAACATTGCCCAGTGCTAACAAGCCTTTATTTATATTGACACCTTCTTTAAATCGTTCTCCAGTCGCTTGTGTCTTTTTACTGCGTTCAGAACCAGCCAAGTCAACGAAATGAAACTTGGCCATTGTTGCTGTGTTACTAAATCATATGATTAGTTCATTTATTTCATACGCAAACATCAATACAGTGTTCCTCGGATTATTGAAAAGACTGGGCTCGGATCATCGAAAAGGACCTACCCACCCCGCAGTTTTGCTTCCTCGCTGCGAGCGAGGAGCTTCGGTCCCGGATAGGCCGCCCACTGACAGTCGATAGCAATAAAACATTCGGGCTAGGTAAAATACCCAATACAGAAAACTAACATGTTCATGTTTTTGACAAGTATTGATGAAAGTATTATCAATGGATATTTTAGGGTTTCCCAACGAAAATCAGTTGAAACCTGGAAAAATTCGGTCCATTTTTAGTGAATGTGGTGTTTGTCGCTTAACCCAGGAACAGTGGAATTCTAATCGTGCTTTCATAATAAAAAATAGACCGAATTTCTTCGTGTTGGGACTCATTGTCGTCGACACAAACTCACCAATCCATCGGTAATACTCTCATCACGCTGTAAGGCGAAATATGAAAACCGCTGGTGCGCTATTTCACTCGCACTCGGCTTCCATCGTTCAGTCTCCTTGTCAGATGGTTCAGACGAGGGCCCCAACAAGGGTGAATCTATTTGCTGCTAACTACTGCCCCTGCCTCGGATCATGAAAAATTTCCCAGCCCCGAATCTTTCTCCGTAATCCGAAGAACACTGTGCTTTTAAAATTACTTTGAAATCATTAAGTAAAAAACTTACGGATCATTTTTATTCTGTTGATGGATGCAGAATGTGAATATAGCGTGGCTGCGACTACTCTGCACGTTCATTGCAGTTGCACCAGTCGCGCGACCCAAAGATCCTTGGGTCAAACATTGTAACGCCTCTGTTGCGTTCTTCACCTCTTTCTCCTCTATCCCAGTAATTTTTATATTCTTTCCATCATCTCTAATGTCGACGACAGATTGATTACGTTGCTTGTCGGTCAGAAGATCGTACAAATGTTCTTGGTAGAGTTCCATATATGAAACTGTAACTCTGAACCACCAGTCTTCTTTCGATGAAATTGTATCAAAAATATCATGTATAGCTTGTGGTATAACGCCTGAATCTTTTGAATCAACGTAATTCGTACCCATTGAATGGGTTTTACCGCTACCAGTTTGACCGTAAGCTAATATAGTGACATTGTAGCCTGCAAGTAAATATATAATTCTACAATATAACATAGCGAAAGAGTATAATAATTATACTTTGATATAATCGTGCACTTTTATCACCTTGGAAAATATATTTGATCATCTGTTTAACAGCTGTATCGTAAAACTTTTCTTGGCCAACCTCCGGAGGAAAGACATAATTAAATGTGAAAGACTTCTCAGTGTTGCGTATAACTATTTGTGGTTCTCCAGGAACAACCTCTAAACATTTTTGACAGCCTTTCTCTATTTCATTACTGACTAAAGGACGGATGCGCACCGCAACACGGACTGTATCTTCAATCATCTGCAATTAAAATTTTAGAGCTGTTATATTCCTCTACGCTCAAAATCGTTGACTACTAATCTATTAACTAACGTTGCTAATAGTAACTTTTCTTTATTTAAACTCATAAATTTCGTACAATTTTGTTCTACTATAGGCATAAAATACTTAGTATCACTTTTATCTATATAAACAGAAATCCAGAAGTCGTAGGACATCTACTCAGTTTTAGAAAGACGTGCATTATGCAGTGTCTTCTATAAAAACAGTATTACTTAGGGTATAATTTCCAGAAAAATGGAGGCAGAGAGATGCATATAAGAGAAGTCGTAAAGAAAGCAAGAATAGCAATGGCGCAGATATGGGGAATAGGACAAAGAATGTTTAAGAACAATTTTGAGAGAAGAATGAGAATATTCAGAATATAGTGAAAAGTATCTTGCTGTACGCTTCAGAAATTTGGGTATGGATGGAAGCAGAGAAGGTAGAGAAAATACAGGGGAAATATATACGGTGGACTTTAGGTTTGGACATCAATACACCAGCATATCTAATTTTGGAGGAAACTAAAACGGACAAAGTAGGGATAGAAGCGGGGAAAAGAGCAATAAAATATGAGGAGAAACGAAACGGCTGAATAAGAATAAAATAGTACAAGAATGCTGGAGGAAAATAGACGCGAAGCAAGCAGAGAAAAAGTCTAAATGGGAGGAAATGAGAGACACGTACTACAGGCAGAAAATGATGGATATCTAAGAAATGGAAATAGAAAGAAGGAGAGGAAGAGAGTTTGCTGAGGAACTAGCGCAAAGAGACAGGGCAGAGCAGGTGCAATGGCAATACGACAGAATACAAGGAGGCAGATACAACGCACATTACACAAAAATCAGGGATAACCAGATAGCAAATTATCTAACTGGAAACTACAGAGGCAGAGACCAAAGTATGAATGCAAGGTTCAGATATGGGAACGAAGAGCGGGGAAGCAACTACTGGAAGGAGGAAAAAGAGACAGTATGCAGACTATGTAACAGGGCTACAGAGACGCTGGGTCACATGCTAAGCAGCTGAAAAGAGAAAATTTAACGATCAGAGGGATACTAAAAGGGGAAGAAGGAGCGGAGTGGATGCGTATGGTTCTGGAAAAAAGGAGAAGAAAAGAAGAACAACATGAAGGAAGAAATCAAGCAAAATAACAATCTTGAGTCAACAGTCCCAGAAACAAACACACACATAACACATGTAACCCAATTTTGAGGCCGAAAGGTAAAAAATAAACCTATTTACTACTATTATAAAAACAGTATCGTTTTTGTTATTTTCATTTAAACGTAAAAGCCCATGGTCGGGCCGCTCGTGACCTGCGATATAGACACGCCGATTCGCTTCTAAGCGTAAGACGAACATGGTGTGACCAAAACTAATTTAAACAGTCAACAACAGTGTAAGCCTTCTTTGATGTTTAGTTTCATTCTTAACGACTTAAGAATAAAAATAATTATCATTGGAAATTGTGTTTCCTTAGTCTACTACATATTATTTACTCTAAATATTACTCAATCTTCCTAAAATTTGTCAGATATTCTTTTTATATTAATAAGAATCAGGGCATTAACAAAATAAAAAAAATGTAATATTTTAATTTTAACCCTATAATATGAAAGACCCTAGTGTATATGTTTGTTTATAATTTGAAATTAAAAATTTGAAACCGTTTAGAAATGCTAAAAATGAGATAGGAGTTACAAGCAGCGCGTGGCGGTATTCAATACTTGTTTCCTTCTACCTTCATCGAAAACAGACATAAATGTTACGCGCAAACGTGCGATGCTCCCGTAGCGCAGAGCAATTTTAAATATAGATTTGTACGAATATCTTGGAACTAAGGCTGATCGCCAGTTACATGTATAGGAAAAAGGTGTTCAGAATGTTGAGCTTGACACCATATTTTAAGGTCACTGAAATCGACAAGGGGCATACTTGCTAATCGACAAGTTTACTTAAAACAACGTTTAGAATGTTCGTTTGGATCTATAAAAATAATGTGAAGAAAGTCTCATTGAAAAACTCATTGTAATAAGAAAGATATGGCCCATAAATCGAAAGCCTGCAGGATGAGCGTAGACGCACCTGACGAACTGTAAACACGTTTTTCTTGAAACTTACTTTTCAACATGGGGTCAGTAATAACTAATAAACTGTTCAATCAAATTTGATGAAATTTGGTACGGGTATTCTCAATTACATCATTATTATTAAAAAGTAATAAACTCGTTAACACTACTATAAACAAATGTATACTTTCAATAAAAGAAATTCTGTAGTAGCGTCTCAAAAGCCCCCGTAATTACTTACTTTCGGAGCGGTGATATGTAATGAAGGGAAATAATAAACCAAATCTACTTACTTCAGATTTGTTTGACGTAAAACACCTAGCAGATTGTAGAATATAAAATAGACGCGTCTTCACGAGCAAGTGCGAGCAAGACAAGCAATACAAGTTTGTCTCAACGCATCAACCGGCTTTAACCGTCGCGAGAGTATTTGAAAGTTCTATACAGGGTTGCCAGGAGAGTGCTATACGCAATGGAGGGGGAGCCACCCTTGTCGTCGATTGGTTTGGAGTTGTTGCGGCTCCCGTCTAGCGGCGTGTAGTATAAACTTTAGGAGCGCGAAGTTCGAATCGGATCACACGAATGTAATAGGAGAGGGAGACAAAGTGAAGTTCGCACAAGGCCGAGGGGTTTGAAAATAGTTAGATATTCTTTTAATAAGAGGACTTCAAGATTATAAATTAATCAATACCCACTTGGAAACGGTTGTTTGAATAAGTGAACTTCTCCTTCCTCCCTTCTCCTAGGTGTGTAATTCCAGCGCAATGTTAAACGCTTGTTTTTGCAAAAAACGATAACCGAAAGGAATCGGATCGACGAATAGGAATTTAGCTAGTTAATTAGTAAATTTGCGATTGGCTCTTAGAATCTAAGACATCTTGTAATTAACAAAAGGTGAAAAACCGGCGGACCTTTTGAAAGCGTCACTCGAGCCCCGAGAGCAAAAGCGAGCGAAAGTATCATTTAAAACTCTCATAAATTCTTTATTTTGTTGTGGTGATTAAAGTTATAAGTAATTTTATGTTCAAATCGTTTTATTGTATTATTGTCATCTTTATTATTATAATTATCATCAAAATCCGCGTCCAGTGAGTAGAACGCCTTAGCGTTCCACGGGCATCAGTGTGGAGATCTCGGGCGGGTTTTCTCGCGCATGCGCGGCGATTTTAGCATCAGTATAGTACAAGTTTCGATAAAATGAGGTACCTTGATCACCTATTGGTTGCGCCCAAGGGCTACAGAACTTTACTGTCCCCGCGCTGAAGCCGGCGCATGCGTAGAATCCTTGTTATTGTTCAAATTCTTCCCTCTCCCCTACTACATTTGCAGGATGTAACGTAATTTGAAAGGCAAACGAAAAGAGAGAGAGAATTGATTGAATAAAACTAAATCGAAAATTTGAAATACCTTTTTTTCGCACCAGGTTTACTTTTGGGGAAATTGAATTTATTCTGAGTTGATTCACTTTTGCACTAGGAATGAATAATGTAAACATTATATAGATCAAATGTGTAAAAGAAACTTATAAACCCGTAAAGTGTAATAAGTAATAAATAATTATAACAAATTAATTATAATTATTATGAGATAATGATGATATCAGTTATAATAAAAGGTCAAATTATTGAAAACAGTGAATAAGTGTTAAAACGTAACACATATCGTATATTTACAACAAGTACGTTTATTACAAATGTGTGCATTACAAAAATATATTCACCTGCGCACGAAAGCGTGTGATTCAATTAAATAATAGATAAACATCAAGTGAGGTAGTGACAGTTGCAACAATACATTCATTTATCGAACAACAAGAGTATTTAAAATATATATCTTATTTCTAACAGTGTACGACTTTCCTCTTTGTCTGTAGTTTAAGATATACTTCTTAAAGTTAGAACACGTTTTAATACTTCAACACATTGAGATTTCTTATCATTATTTAACAATAACAGTGTATTTGTATATTACAGAAAATGTTACTTTACAGCATTTCACGTTACTATGGTATCACAATCATGATTTTACTCCTTAAAGTTATATTAACGAAAAACGACTCGGCTGAGGATAAAACATAAAATTATTTCTCCAAGTAATTCAATCAACCATCCGAGCTTTCTAATCTTACACTCGTCCCACTTGTTATTGACGCCAGTTGACGAATCACCATTCAAATTACAGAAATGAATGTGATTTTACAAAATTCAACGAAAGCTAACTGATTGTAATTCGTTATAATTTCGTTTTTAATTGGCTTTTCTTCTTTCTGGCTGTACTGCTTCCAGCATTATAATCCCAATTGGTATTAGATAAGCTTAGCTTAGACGATTGCCCAGGAATTATATGTCTCCCTTGAATTTCCAAACCTTCGTTATTATTATTGTGACTACTTTGTGCAGAAACAGGCAGAGTGGAACGAGATATGGGACTTAAAGGTTTTCTGTTTCGTTGCATTACTGATGACGGTGTTAAAGATCTAAAATTATAGAAAGAATTATACAAGGTATTATTCATAGGTATAACAACATTAATGTTATCTACCAACCTATTTTTGCTACTGGGAAGTCGTGACGTGTCTAACGGAGCAAGCTTTATATTTTTCGGCCACACAGCAGGAGAAACAGCAGCATGCCAAGCAGACTGGTAATTTGAAATTTTTACCGGAGTCGAATACTTTCCTGAATTATTAAAATAAAGAATGTTTCTACTTGAACCTACAGTAAAGTAATATTACTACTAAAAACTATCGTGCATTTTGTATTTACATGATCTTAATGAAACATATTACATGCCTTGAAACGTAGAGACGCTTAAAGGCTGTCCCATATACTTAATCGGAGTAGTTTTCACAGTAGAGAAACTTTCCTTGGTCGACAAAATATAAGGCACAGGGCTAACTACAATTTTTTCGTTAAAAACAGTTCCAAGCTTATTTCTACCAGTGTGCGGCCTAAAAAGTTTATCTTCGATCGCAGACGTAGCATCTCTCCCATTTTTTGTCCTACTGTTATCACAAATTATAAATACATTTCGTATAATAATTTACACAGCCTTTTCATAAATATATCGCAAGCATACCTGTGATTTTCTTGTACACTCGTTTGAGCAGAATCTCTTATCGTCGGAACACCGTGACTCTCCATCGTCCTACCCCTGCTACTTGGAAATCGGTGATCAAGAGGAATGGTCTCCTCGAACCAATGTAACTTTGTACTCTTCGCAGAACTTTTACTACTGTGAACCGACGCCCTGCGTATTTGCAAGACTTCGCTTAGATCGTCGCCTAACGAATCGATTTCATTCTCTTTATTCGGTAACAGCTCAGACATTATATATTCCGAAAGTATATCAAATATCTTTTCTTGCGGCTTTGTTTGCAATTTATGCTTGGACGAACTTCCTTTTCTCTCCTGTAAGCAACAGATTAAATATAATTAATTTTTAATATCGTCGTAATTAGCCGCCATTAAATATACAAGATATTCCTCACCTTTATCGAACCGCTACGTTCTGACAATAATTCTTCATCGTGCGGATCCGAACTAGATTTCGTTTCACTGCTATTTCTATCGACATCTTCGTATCCGCTTTTAACCGAAAGAAATGGATTCTTCCCTACTATCCTTAAATGCGGTATTTGCGTTCTCCACTGTATACATTCCTCCAAAAGAACTGTGTTGGTCACTTGCTCCCCGTCCTCGTAAAGCGTGCTTTCGATAGCTTCCCACTGTTCCAGAACTTTGGCAGTTGCGATACCTTCCATATCCGTCGAGTAAGATAAACATGTTGCGACGCTTCCATCCAAAGTTGATACACGGTCATCGGTATCTTTGCAAATCTTCTTCTTCTGCAAACTCGGCAGTTGAAAGTGATCGCTCGATTCGCCCTCGTTACCCTCATAATCTCTTGGCCTTGGCAAGTTTTCAGGTGCTTTAACTTTATGCGCTAATGAATGTAATCTACAGTAAAATAGAAACTTTATCTTCCCCTGTGCAAGCGGAATTAATTCTTTGCCGTGAAAAAATCACTCGAAATTCATAATGAATCGTGAGTTTGAAATATGAGTTGCAAAAGAATTTTATTTAAAGTGCAATCGTATAAGTAAATACAAGCGAAATGAATGAACCATTACTGCGAAACGTACGTGCTCCGTTTAGCTGTCTTTTTATGCATTTCATGCTTCTTAAGATGTATCTCTACTCAATTAAAGTCACTTTTAGTCATTTGTCCGAAAACCTTTTCGATTCCCTTATTACGCGAAAGCTTCCACGGAGTCCGCGATAATTTTATTGATTATTTTATTAAAAGAACATCTCTGACCTAAACCTTTAATTTGAATCATTCTACCGCCATCGCGTCGTAAATCATTCCCCAGTTTCCTTCGGCAATTCAAAAAATACGATTTTACCATCAGATAAGGTTTAATCGACCAAAATTCGTGGTATACACACATTCCGGAATTTATACTACATTCAAACAGATACGCACGCTGGTTGAATTGCGTGCTCTCCATTGGTCAATGTTTAAAGCGACAAGTTCCTTTATAAGCATAGACTGACAACATATAAGTACATACTAAGCGCACAATACGCTAATGTATTATTCGAAAGAAAAAAATTATTTCATTTTAAAATGAAAAGAATACATTGAATGCAATGTACAACATATTGATTGAAATTAGTTTCTTCGGTTCCAAATGTGTTGTGATTACGAACATATGTAGAATTGTTAAGAAGTAAAATTTTGATAAGAAAGACTAAGTTGAGATTATCACTTTCGAAGTAAAATGTAATCAAATGAATGGGATTTTTATTAATTGTAGGTTATTCTAGAGTCTAGCTTATCTTCATTAACTTGGACACCGATTATAGCTGGCGTATCAAAGTACAACTAACATGAAATTCAATTTAAATAGATTTTAAGTATTATTTATAAAATAATTGTAAAGTATCCATGTGCATAGAAAAACATGTACATTGCCTTGCCACTAAAATATATCCCGACAATTATAATAAAACTTTATAGGATATTATCTTTACGCAATTATTTATTGAATTCCGAAAAGCCATTCTTACAATTAGTCGTACAAATATAAAATATATACCATAAAAGACATTGTTATAATTGAAAATATATATTTCTATAAATTCTTTATGCATATACATATATTGGGCAGTATTTTATTAAGTCATTGAACACTAATGAATATTAAAGCTCTCGGCCTGTTTTTACAAAGCTCGTACCAAATATTTTATTATACAAAAAATAATACAGACGATTGATACATATCATTGTATAAAAAATCAATAATAGTCCCTATTTCATAACGTATAAATCATTATGTGGGATTCTGTGAAAATTTTGTATTTAATGATACATGAACTTTCGATTGTTTCGCATCCGCTTTGCGAACGGGAGACTGAAAATCTAAAGACACTTTCTTGGAACTGTTATTCAGCACAATCGGGGATAAGCTCGATGGTTCCCCATAGTAGTGTAGCTTTTCAAGCCGTTTCTGTATCGCGGCGGAGCTTGCTGTCGTTGACTTCCTCCCTGAAAGTTCTTGAACCGCACAATTGCCAATTTGTTTATCTGAGTGAAAACTATCGTTGGACGGAATCTTATTTGGCGTGTATTGATCTGACATTCTCGTCGTAGACTTCTTTTGTGCTTCCTCAGAAATTTCTGCCCCGCACATAGCCACGTACGCGGCAGTGTCCTTAAAAACATTTATGATTATTACATTACGATAGTCATCGCTTAAATCTTCTCGCAATATATGTAAACGTACTGTGGTTATACGTTTCAAATCGTTGAATGGCTGTTGAAGATGATTCTGACGAGGATTTCGCGTGAAAGTACTTCTCTCTGTGCAATATGACATTTGTATATTCCACGATGTAGCTCGTCGCCATTCTAAATTGCTACAAGCAACCGAAGATCCCACGGTCAAAAGTTCTGCATACCCATGGGAAGATATTCCTTGCCAAAATAGCACCGACAAATACGAAGACTGAGAATTTGTATTGGGATATGCCAAATACGCAGCTTGAAAATTTTTCATACCCTATTCAAGACAGAATAGACACCAATTATTTGTAGCCTTAAAAGGATTATTATAGAGTGCACAATTTTTAGAGGGTCCCTCGCTAGTTGTGAGATTCACTTGATCAGAAACTGAGTCACAATAGATAAAATGAACAACTTGCGTGCTACTTACGTATGGTTCATTCGCAATAGAGACGACAATTCCTACTGTATCGAATTCTCCATATGGTGGAGTAAAAGTAGGTTTGTTTACATCACATAGCGGTGTAAATGATCTTGGCGGATAAATTATGTTAGAATTATTGATTTGAATAAATACTGCGCTTCGGCCTGCAGTTAATTGCAGCTCACTACCTCTGTTAAAACAGAGAATTGTATACAACGATATTTAGTTAATTAGTAATTAAAAGCGATGAAGAAAGAGTAACATAAAATTAATACCTTCTACACGAGGGCGTAAGATTACAAATTGATATGTAATTTCCTTCTTTAAAAACATCCGTAATTTCTTCGCTAGGAGACCAATGTGAAAGAATGGCACTTGTATTTTCTTCGATTACTCGAACTTTTAAAAGAGGCGTGACGTGCCGAGGCGTTGGTAAACTTGCCTGTAATCGGGATTCTAATTTTTGCCTAAGCTGTTCTTCTTCCATACGACATTTGTTTATTAATTGCTGCTCTTCATGTTTCGAATTAAATTTCTAGAACAATGTAACGTATAATTTTTAGAACATATGAATCAGAAAATATGAATAAATTTAATTTATACCTTATTAGACAACTTTTCACGATCTTCATTCCACTCCATTGCTGCTAAATCGATGCTATCTGGCTTCGTATTGTTCTTTCTCCCGTCTTCGGAGAAATACTCCTCGGATTCCGCATAGAATGCTTCTATTCTCGATTGACGTTCTTTCTTATAAGCGATGTCGGCTTTCTCTTCGCACCTCGCATTACGAAAGACTGAAATCGTGAAATGCGAAGATAATTGAGAACAACATTCAGTTACACAGAAAGTAATAGAGACAGCCATCTTACTAGACTCCCCAGCTAAAGTTTTCTCGTGATACAAAACTGGATAGACTCGTGCAACCAACACTTTAATTTTCCCAATTAAACCGCCAGTCGAACAAATGTCCTTTAATTTTATACACATCGGTCCTACAGGTACTACATATCCTAATTTTGTATCCCACCTTGCTCTTCTCGTAGAATTTGTGTGTATTCTTAAACATACATTCTCCGGAACCTATGAATAAATAATTTCTGGTATACTAGTAATTATTACAAGTTAAAACAATTTTTGGAAATTATATTTACTTCCAATGGTGAACATCCTTGATCACAATTTAACAATTCAGACCCATATGTCATTAGTTTCGTTCCCTCCTTTAATTTACCGGATATTATATTTTTAATCATTGCCTGATCAATAGAGGCCTGAACACTGTACCATCCATCCGTTAAAATTAATCGCTTTGATGGCATTTTAAATTGAGTTGGACTTTTGCTTGTAGTAGCAGAATCATTACACTATAAAAAGAAGCATGAATGATAAGTATCCTTAATGATAAGAGTAACATTCCTGTCGACTGTAAAATAAATAAATACCTCAATAATAGATGATACACATAAAACCATTCTCTTAGACGCAACATTATCTTTCTCCAAAATTTTTCTTAATGCTGGTCTCTCGGATCTATCAATTTCCCGATCGTAACGATATTTCAATTCCCTCATTACCCTATCAGGTGTCAATGCTCTACGAAGGAATCCTTGTGTGTAAGTAATATAAAATGTATACTCATTGTTGGTGTGCTGATATTACTTATACAATCGAAATTTGTACCTCGATAAAATTTCAGATCCAAATTTTATTCTATCCAGTGATGCTAATTTCCATACAATCCATTTGTAATGATTTTCCACCCACCCAGCAGGAAGTAAATCAGGATCGACTCCTGGACTCGCTAAAAAGGACCTCTTAATTTCTGATATTCCCACGTAGTTATTTTCATCCAGAATCAGACATCCTCCATCTTCTAATTTTATACCCTCAATATTATTTTGTACAATGTCTTGTCTAAACGTATTACAGTAAGTTAATTATATAAACGATCTAGTACACGCATATATTATCCACTACGAAGAATTACTTTAAACTGTTTTTACCCATAAAAATCTGCACATCGAAATTTATACGTTATAGCATTATTGGCAGTTACATCCAAAATTTCAGGTGGTAACTTTCGCTGGATAAGCTGATAAAGAAAAAATCAATGCGTACACTGTGATCAATTCGAAGTGCAATATAATTTTTCTTTGACTGTTACCTCTTTATATGTACATGGAACAGGCACATTCCCTTTACTGATTTCCTTCCAAGATACACGATTATTACGATTGCTCTTTCTGTGAAAATATAGTTTACTGATTGTTGGATTTGGTTTAGATTTCTTTTTTAAACTAATTTGTTTGTCCTGAAAGTATGACAGTGATGTGAATCAAGATGGAAACTTGAGTGAAACCTTCGAAATATGTATAGAACGCGTAACTCACTTGTTCCAGAGCAGCTTCGAAACGCTTCTCTAATATATTAGCAGATTCAATAATAAAATCCATCAATAATTGATTATCACCAAATTCATTGGTAACCAAAGTATCATATTTTTTTTCTGTATCCACACGCTCTGGTTCTACTGCTAAACTGTTATGTTTCTTTCGTGTAGACCGATTTGAACTTTCATAATTAACATTCGATCCTTTTAAATCATGTTTACGGACAGATTTGTCTTCTGTAGTTTGTAAAGCATTTATACTTTTCTTTCGACCACCCACGCTCTTTTGTTTTCTAGGAATAAAGTGCCCACCTATTACAGGACTGGATGGTACATTTTCAACATCGTTGGTTTCTGTACTCTGTACAGGAGAAAGCCAGTGATCGACAATACCTGAATTATTTTCATCGGCTAAAAGTGCAACTGTACTTGCTACAATTTCATTTGAAATTAAGGAATTATCTACATCATTATTCTGCCTGCTTCTTTCAGTTCTATAATTATTATCAATCGATTTATCCACAGTATTATTCGCAATTGAAACCTCGGTTCTCATTGAAGAGACTGTTTGATTTTCATTGCATTCATTATTTTTTAAATCCTTGGCGGTATTTCTTTGAACTTCAAACCCATTACTAAATCGCAACTTCTTAAAGTGATTAGATTTTATTTGTTTCTTTAATGGTACATCGTCATCTAAATCCTTGATTTTACGTTTCTGCACGGACTTAGTTAATGCAGGACTGCATCCAAAATTTTCTGATACTTCACTGACTAATGATTTTGCTTTTAATAAAGCCTCCTTTGTAACGCCTTGGCCGCTCGCAAATTGCAACCCAATGTTTTCTACTTGCATTTCAGGTTTATCAATCTGTCTAACAGTTATATCCATTTCATTGAATTTATCAGCGTCCTCAAAATCATTTGCAAATAACTGGTTTGCTTGTGATAAAGCCTTTTCGGACACATTAATTGAATTACCACTAGCAGTTGTGAAACCAATCGGGGACATTACATTCTTTGTATTCTCTACCCTTCCTTCAGAAAGCAATACCTCTGGCAATGAATTATTTGTAACTGCAGGGTGTCTATCTACGTCCTCAAAATCATTTGCAAATAATTGCTTTGCTTGCGATAAAGCCTTTTCGGACACATTAATTGAATTACCACTAGCAGTTGTGAAACCAATCGGGGACATTACATTCTTTGTATTCTCTACCCTTCCTTCAGAAAGCAAAACCTCTGGCAATGAATTATTTGTAACTGCAGGGTGTCTATCTGCGTCCTCAAAATCATTTGCAAATAATTGCTTTGCTTGCGATAAAGCCTTTTCGGACACATTAATTGAATTACCACTAGCAGTTGTGAAACCAATCGAGGACATTACATTCTGCGTATTCTTTAACCTTCCTTCAGAAAGCAATACTTCTGGTAGTACTTCATTTTGAACTGCAAGGCGTCGACCAACTATATTTTGAAATTCATTATTTACGATATTCATAATGGACTCATTAGTTTCTTCTATCATATCATCTTCAAATTGTTGCTTTGCCTTCGACAGAGCTGCGCTGGAGATATTAATCGAATTACCACCAGCAGTTTTGAAACCTACTGCAGGCATTGCACTGTTTTTATATTCTATATTTCTTTCCGAAAACGATACTTCCACTTTTGGCAATACTGGATTTGTTACTGCAAGGTGTTGACTACTACCAGTTTGAAATTCATTATCTATGATATTCATAATGGACTCATTAGTTTCTTCTATCATATCATCTTGGAATTGTTGCTTTGCCTTCGACAGAGCTGCGCTGGAGATATTAATCGAATTACCACCAGCAGTTTTGAAACCTACTGCAGGCATTGCACTCTTTTTATATTCTACATTTCCTTCCGAAAACGATACTTCCACTTTTGGCAATACTGGATTTGTAACTGCAAGGTGTTGACTACTACCAGTTTGAAATTCATTATCTATGATATTCATAACGGACTCATTAGTTTCTTCTATCATATCATCTTGGAATTGTTGCTTTGCCTTCGACAGAGCTGCGCTGGAGATATTAATCGAATTACCACCAGCAGTTTTGAAACCTGCCACAGGCATTGCACTCTTTTTATATTCTATATTTCTTTCCGAAAACGATACTTCCACTTTTGGCAATACTGGATTTGTAACTGCAAGGTGTAAAAATTTCGAATAAGGATCAAAAGTTAAAAAAATTATTCGTCATGTGTCGAATAAAGTTAATTTTTTTATTCGTCGACGTTTCAACTTCAGCGTCGAAAATTTTTACTTTAACTTTAACTTTAACTTTAACTTTAACTTTAATATTAACATTATTCTTCGAATAAATTCTCGTCAAATAAACAAAATTAACTTTATTCGTCACAACATTAAAACTTAAACGCAACCTTTATTCGATCCACTATTTAAATAATATTTTATTTAGTTAATCCCCAAGTCTGACAGCAATTATTGCGTTGTTACGCTATCGCTTGAACGTAGCTGGGAGATGTATGTAATCGATATGTGGAGTATTTTGGAGCGAAATTTGAAACGGAGGACGAAGAGGAGTTTATTTCTAGGATTCATAAATACGTATGAGCGCGTTGCGTTTCTCGAAGGTTTTTCCCTTGATAATTTTTGTACGTGTCCTTACAATGTTAGCAGCTGATGCCCAAACTCAGAAGGCGTATGAAAGCCTGGGATCGCATTCAATACCTTTAAATTACAGTTAGACCACGCGAGAATAATAAATAGCTTCACTTTTCCTTTCACATCTGCGTGCCAAATTTCGTCGAGCGGCCAGCGGCTCGTCTAGTAAAGCCACTTAAAATTCTGTCCTCCCTTTCAATAATTGCCGATGTTCTGTAAGGGTAAAAACTCCGGTCAGGAGAGGCCGAAGTCATAAAGTCATAAACTTTGTTCGGGCGACGTCGCTTGACCCCGAGGGTCGCGCTTACCTGTTGTATGTAGCCTATGTAAACTACAGTAAACTATGTAATCGGAAAGCGTGCCTCCACCACCAGCCGAGAGTGGGGGGAAGCGTGAAGGAAGGGGGCAAGGACGAAGAGATGGCCAAGGACAACCCACTGACGAAGCTTGAGGGATGTCATTGTCCTGATTGGACAACAAGGATCTAGGGAGGACTAGGAGAATCTTGTCATCGACTTCGTCGACGAGCTCGGAACTCTTCCTTCAACGCTACGTGCATTCTTTCGCTAACCAGCTTCCTGAGCAGTTTAAATATACTTTGAAGTCTAGCTTAAATATCATTCTGTGTACTTGTTTTATTTTGAAATACCCGCACTTTGACGAGCAGAGCGGTTCAGCGCTCCACGGGCACCAACCCGCGTTCTGATCAGAATTTCCCCGCTAAAATATGTAACAGCGTCATTTCAATAAAATGGCTTTTAGAATGATTTAAAAGAAACACCTATTATAGAATTTTATCTTACGGCGCAGAAACAGTTACACAGCGTAACTTACGCTATGATGGGATAAATTCTTCCGAAACTAGGTACACAATTTTATTTTCGCGCGCGACCAGAATTCTTAGTTGACGCCCGTCATTAATTACCCGTCATCGTGGATTCTGTAGCTTATCTGCAGTACCGGCCAAACATGCACGTTTTTGCTCATACGACATCATGCTACATGTGATTTACGCGCGAGACTAAGTAGTTTTACGTTTCCCGGTTAATTAAAATGAAATTTCAAACGTACACAGGCATTAGATGGTCGGATTTAGAGTTGACGGGACTAATCGAGGATGAACTCTCCCTCGTTCGTTTCGAGAGGTTCAAAAAGCATCTGGGCTTGCATCCTTTCCACTTGACGAATCTAAATGCCGCGTTGAATGAGATCTTAAGCTCGAATTTAAATTCGTACGACAATGAGTACGTATCTATTTTACTGTAATTCCAGCGAACAATCGTACATACAAGATTTCCTTTACGACACTGTTCGGAGTAGATTCTTTAAAGAAACAGCAGTTATTTCTTGGTTATGTTTACATAGCTATGGTACTCAAAATAACAATGTTCCGTATTTTATTTTTCGAATTATGTTACAGGTTAAAGGGATTTCTATTGGCTTACAAGAATCCTAAATTGTTAACACCGTTGGGAGAAATATTATACGATACATGTTTCATTCATATCGATATCGAAGCAGACTTTTATATATTCAGACCTGAAGTGGGATGTTCGCTGAAGGGTAAAATATTTTGTTCTTATGGAATTAACGAGTTTGTAATTTATTGTTGTTAACGGAGAAAGGTTTGTAGGCACTGTCAATAAAAAGGGACTGGACCACATCGGACTTCTTGTGCATAAAGCATTTAACGTATCAATTCCAAAAGAGGATGACGACGAAGACTGGCCGGGTGATGATCTCGCAATTGGCCAAGATGTACATTTTGTTGTAACTTGCCTCGACATCACTGGTGGGTTACCATATATTCGGGGTGCCTTAGACTCAAAGTGAGTAGTATTTCCTTCCACGTGCGTTTAGCTTATAAATTATCTTAATGCCCCTTGTATACTATGATTGTTTCTCTGTTCTTTCAGCGAGTATTTGCAAGCCAAATTAAGGAGACAGCAACAAAACAAAACATCGTCGTCTGATAATAAACCTGCCAAGCAACACTCGTTCTTTCCTACGGATTCTGAACATAGTTCCAATGAAGACACACCGCAAGCACTGAAAGTAACTCCTAAACGAAAGAGGTCCAAGAAAAAGTATGAACCAGAAGAACCGATAGAGCATCATGAAACGAAGAAAGAAGAGAAGAAACGTACTAAAAAGGCCAAAGAAGTTAAAGAATCTAAGCCTAAACTGATTACGACGGAAAGTGAACAGGAGCAATATGTAAACAATGTTTCCGCGAATGGCAAGTTTAAGGTTGATCTGGAAGAAGCAGTTACTCCAAAGAAACGTGCCAGAAAGAAGTCTAGAGATCACAGCTCTCAAAGTAGCGTAGATGAATATGATAATGAAAAGTCTGAAAAATATTCTCCAAAGAAAGCATTGAAAGCATTGCCCCATATGGGATCCAGAGACGAAAATAGTGACGTTAAGGTAAAATACTGTGCATCAAATAGTGATTCGGAGCAGGCTGTAGGAGGAACTATGTATGGGAGTAAAATTAAGTCGAAAAAAGGGTCGAATAAATTACCTATTTCGGAATCTAATGAAGATATTAGCAATATTAAGTTAGAACAATCTATGGCAAATAGCGATTTAGAGCAGTCTGAAAGTAAAATCAAATCAAAGAAAAAATCTACGAAAACAAAGCACTTGGATGGTGATACTTCTACAGACGATTTCACTCCAAATAAGTATATAAAAAATGCGAATAAAAAGAGTAAAAGAAAAACGAAAATGGTAGATACAGAGACCGAAGAAGTAAATATTAAAACGGAGAACTTAAATGACCTGTATATCGATGAAGTAAATATTGTAGCAGAGTCTCCAAGCAAGAAGAAGCATAAAATACATGGAAATTCGTTGACACTAGAAACTTCGGAAAGTGAAGTAGACAAACAACATACTGAGAAGGCTTCAACGAAAAGACGTTCAAAGAAATCGAGTATATCGGAGTGCGAACTCCCGATTGGAAGCATAAAGATTAAAACGGAGAGTATTAGTGGCTCCGAGAACACTCAAGACGAGGACCACGAAAAAACGAACAAATTATCCCCGAGAAAGTGGAATTCAAAGGCGGCTGCTTGTAGCTCTAACGTGGAAGAAGAGAGTGAAGACAATACAGTTAAAAAGAAACGGAAGAAACATTCAAGGAAGTCCCTTATCGACACTAGCGAAATTAAAATAGAGCCTGAATTTGAGGTCATAGTCAAAAACGAAAAATCTGATAATGCAACTGAAATCATTAGCCAGAAAAGTCCACAAAAAACTACTTCACCTAAGAAAAAACGTAAAGTTGAATTGGGCGATGAAATCGCGAATGAAACAGAGCAAGAAAATGTTACACATTTAAAAAAGAACAAAGTAACAGATAAAAACACAAAGACGCACGATGTAAATATAAAAACGGAGGAATCTATAACGAATCACGCATTGCACGAGGATATGAGAGATGCAGACAAACGACACAATGGAAAAGGGAAGAACCGCGGCAAAGGTTTACCAAAGAAACAATCAAATAAATCTAGAGAATTCTTATCCGATACTGATTTCAGCGATGTGGAAATTAAATTTGAGACGTCTGTTAATAGTTAGAATATGCATAAACATTTAAATGTATATTTTGTAACGACACGAATCGTGGTCAACATACTTTCTTTTTTAAAAAAATAAAAATTATTTCGCGTATCGTGTAAGGAATATAAAAAGTATAACTATAAGATATGTTCCGAATGAATATTACTAGAAGATATGTGCATATATTATGTACGATAAGTTTACCGGTATGTACGCGTACTAGTGTGTATACACACGAACATTAAATTTTATTTTAATACGCTAGCATTGACGCTGTACATATTTTACATAAGCTCTCACTGGACTATGGTAACTGATTAAATCTTTCGACGCCGTTCATATATTATATATTGTATTTCGTGGTTGTTATGTTTGTACTTATGTTAGGGCGAATTTCGCCTATGCGCGCTGTAATTACGACGGAATAAGGCATTATTTTCAAATAAATATATCATTATTTTCACACATTGTATATTTAACAAATCAAAGTACAAATATAACTTTTAAAGTCTATGATAATAAAGGAATTTTACGAGATACTATTCTCACTTCTTTTGTATTCTAAGTATATATTAATTTTAATATAAATGAGGTATTTTCTTCTTATTCTATTATTTTAAAATATTCTCCATTTAAAATCGTTTTTGCCAACGACTTCTAACAAATTTCTTGAAAAACCAAGATACGCTAAAGTTTAGCATCCATCGTTCATCCACTTACGTCAAGAGGTTTCCGTTTTTTATGTAAAAGCAATAGTTTGTTTATTTCGAAAGATTTACAATGAAAAATTTTATATAAAAACAATTACAGCTTTCGGGACTTTTTTTTACAGTTAATGGCGTGATCAGGTTTGCTCCCTACGTAGTAACATTTATTTTAAAGTACCATTTATATTATATTATATGATAATATATGTTTATTTACATATACACGTTTTATGTACATTATTCTTATGTAACACACGTAAATTATTTGTTTAACTTTTTGATTCACTTAGCCGCACAACGAAATTATTTCCTCGATTCTTTTAGTATCAACAGAGAGTACGATATTCATTTACAAAATCGAGATGTAAAAAAATGCAGCGGGACATACGATTCCGTCAAAGAAATTTCGTCTAAAGTTTTGTAAATATATAAATACGAAGCAAGATTTACTCGATACAAGAGTATAATAGTAACACAGCAATGAGCTTTAAACGAATAACAATCCCGAATAAAAATTTCCTTTTCATAATAAACTGCATACAGCAAAAATCGAAACGAAGAATCGAGATACATTGAGGAATATAAAATACTGTATCGGCACACGTTCCTCAAGTGTATTTCAACATTCTCCAGCAATTCTTGCTCCAACGGTCAGTGACAGATTTAAGGGAAAAGGCCCGGGTGGCACACGTTCTGAGGGGCCCATTTTTTCGGGAAAATGAAGAGGTAGTTTACTAAAAACGGACAGTAAAGTATAGGAAAAATATATAGCGTGTGCATAAAATCATAATTTTGTGTTTTGAAAATAGATCCCTAGGTGGGCCTCCTGAACAGAAGCCCATTTTTCGGGAAGATGAAGAGTTAGTTAGTTTAATAAAAACGGGCCAAGTGTAGTAGTACAGAAAAATAAAAAAAAGTGTTCGGATAAGATAATAATTTTTTTCTTAGAATGGGGCCTTGGGAGGTCTGGGTAGGGGCCCAGGCGGCAACTGCTTATCTGCCGCCCGTTAAATCCGCCACTGACAACGGTATACAATGTCTACAGATAAGTTTCTTGAAGATACCCAATGGAGTAGCCTATGTAGCCCCGGCCTTACGTGAGAAAGTTAAAAAAGAACTTTAATCGCGTCGTCGCAAGACAGCTTTAGTCGCCGTACCAGCATCTTGTGACTTAACGACTCATCACAGCACACGTTGATGGCATCGATCGTGTTCTAATCGCTATTACTCGATAATAAGATCGTGTCATCCGGTTCCTCGGCATCGTCCTAACAATAAGTCCTTAAAGACAACGTATGGCGTGTTTGCGGAACATAAAAGTCCGTTCGCGTCGCGACCAGCGTTGCGGGCAGAACGCGATCCTTACAATTTAATTAGGTACGCTCGACGTCATACATCTCAAGTACTCTATGAAATACATATTTACACGTAACGCCAATTTGTCACCGAGTGCGCGCAGCAATCCCGCACACCGCGACCGCAGTTTTCGGAGGAGCGTTTCTCAAGGGGTCCATTCGAAACCAGCACTCGACGACAGGGTGTTCCGTTCTACCCGTGGCACGACAAGACATTTATACTGATTACCGTGTAAAAGCTTCAGATACATCTATGTACAACATTGGCTTAGGTCTTCGTCCTACGGAACGGATAGTGTGCAATGAATGTACAGAGACTTTTTAACTAACTCTCATTGTCGGCCGATGCGCAGGGTGGCCCAATCCAGAGATGGGCAAAATTTTGTATTCAAATAAAGTTTCGAATAACGAATACAAGTTAAAAAAATTATTCGTCGAATAAAAAAAGTAACTTTACGCGTCAATCAATCTAAAGTTAAAGTAAACTTGATCCGTTACTTAAATAATTTTTTATTTAGTTAATGCCCAACTCTGGTCCAATCGCTTAAATATCGTGGGGTTGAATCTTCCAAGCTCTGTGTTCTTCTTAACGATAATGGTCGCTAATCTCTGTTGCGATTATAAGTAGAGATCACAATAACGTGTTGTAATTGGTGATTGTTTTATGGCTAAGAGATTATAAAATGAATTTTTATATTATATCTTATCCCCAAACTTTCGGGATATTCTGTGAAGAATGCAGCTGTTACTTGAAGAATTTTATCATCAATTCATTTATGGTTTCTGAGATATTGAAGTAATACGAATTAGTGGACCATCCTGCGTATCAGTCCTGTGGAAGATGAAACTACTTAGGCGGAAGTAGATCGATAAATTACAATCAAAATTGAGGTAGGAGACCCAATGTTGTTGCACAAAGGTCTTGAGCGACGAATCAAAATTGACACCTCTAAGTAATCGTTTTAGCTAACATGATCGATTAGAATTAAAATAAAGTATCTATCCACATATAAAAACGCAAACTCCTAATTACAAGTTCACCGAGAAGCCTTTCAACGATCCACTGCGCGACGTTAAAAAAATATGTTTGATTTTCAGAGGGCATTATGTCTAGAAACGAATCGTCTCCGTTGAAACGTCCACGGCGCACATCGATCGCACAAAGATTGCATTTCCCATTCTCATTCGAAACGGAGACATACGTTCACCGAAGCTTACTCGATTAAGCTATTCTGTACGTTCGACGTCCTATTCTTGATCACAGAAATGATACGCCTATAAAATTAAACGTTCGATAATTAATCGATCCTCTAAGCAGCACCGTCTCAGCACCAATCACATTCGAAGCTTCGCTTATAGAAGAATCAAGGGAACTGAAGGTAATGTCCGGGCACCAGTTTCCAGGCCATAGAAACATATAGAAACGGTCGTGACGTCTGGACCAATGTACTCAAGTACAACGGGGAACAACTTGGGCCCTCACTTGATACTATGTACACGCTTCTAGTCTCTGGAGCAGTCAACGTGAGGTACCCTTCAGGCACTGAAGTTCAGTTCACGCTGAGAATTAAAATGTACTATGGAAGTGGCCAGGGTAAACCGGAAAAATCCACGGGTCCGCCTAAGCCTGCGTCCGCCTCTAGTAGGCTCATTATCACGGCCATCGCTGCCTCGTCGTTGCCATCCGACGGCACTGGGTTCGGTGATTCGTTTATCGTCGTACCACCGATCATATCCATCATATCCTCGTCTGGTGACGCTCCTAAAAGAATGGGGGTGTTACGTTACGCGAAACAGTCATCAATCTATTCGCATGGTATGGCTATCGATGCTACTTTAAACGATAGTGCTCTTCCAAATGAAAATATACATGTGTATGTATTACGGGCTTGATTGCTGGATGTTCGAACCTCTGCTGGATTAATACGATCGATAAGTTAACGAATTAGGCGAGAAAATGGAAAAGATACACTGCTAAACGCGGTACAAATGCTTCTGTTGATCGATACATATTTGAAGTGCCAATGAAATTTTTTACACAGTGCACAGCGGTTTTAGGTAATCAGAACGAACGTCCTAGGCCCTGTTTCGTTCAGAGAAAAACAGTGTTTCACGTTTAGAGGAACAGAACGAGCATTACTTGGTCCTGCTTTCTCTGAGCGACCTAATCTTTTCTTGTAAATCCGGCAATCGCACTACACACCAAGAAACGACTCCTTAGAGACAGTAATAGCTATGACCTTGGTCGTTCGCGATGCTGTTCAGCTGCAAGTTGTTTGCTATGTTGTTGTACGTTGGTGCGGGATTACTGCCACCGTTGTTTGCGGCGCTTCTAGTTGCTTGCACCACGTCCTGAACTCTGTCTGGCGATGCGGTGGTAGTAATCTGTGACTTACAATGGAAACAGTGTGTTATAGAAAAATGTCAGTTGGAAACAGAATATTTGCTATACATGTCTGTCTTTTTTTAAATGAATATCAATGACAATACCGTTAACAGTAATATTTATCATCGGAGGAGGCGTAACTTTTACAGGAAAACAGCGAGATCGTGATTTACGTGACGTCGAGCCGCAGAGTTTGATAGCGATTTTTACAATTATAATACACAGGGTGTCTCTGAAAAATATGGTTTCTTTAAGGGACCAAATATCCCATTAATAGAACATCGAACATTTATATTTGATTAGGGAAATGCTGCAGACAAACTTTCAATATAGGCCACAACTCAAAATCTTATGCAAAATCATATTTTTATCCAAACTTCAAATCGACGCAAATTCTATTGACTCCGTGATGCCACCCTTTTCTAACCACCCTTATTACCTACAATTTAAATAACGTTACTAATAATAGAAGTCTTTCACAATATCAGTCTCATTAGATACGCGTCTTCAACGCCATACCTGTACCTCGTTTTACCCTTCTTACGAGATCCCCCAAGCAGGCCATATTTTTCAGAGAAACCCAGTATGATGGTGTAATTTTTGGTAAATAGTAATACAGCGGGAAGCATGAATTAGGTATGTTGGAAAGTGGCGTTGGTATTAGTTTTGCTCTAGCTACCTCGGTATTTAATAAAGCAGTTTCCGGTCCTGGCCCGGGACTGCTACCGGCGGAGGAATCTTCGCCGCGTCTCTGAAGATCCAGAACCTCTTCCGCAATTTGCCGCCCGATTTTACTTACCTCTACGTGGCTTGAGATCAATCTTTCTAATCCACCGTTACCTAGAGCGAAAATTACAAATCAATCTCAGCTAATCATTTTTCAATTCAAACAGTAGGATTATACAAATATTACAGAAGCTGCACTGTCCTCTAAAAATAGAAGATATTCACAGAAACATTGTCCCGTTTAAAGTACATTATTCTTACTTTGCGTGAAATAGTCGTAGTTGCCCTGAACGCTGGAATCCTCAGATCTGTTTCCGCTACTTGTAGTCGCTCGAGAATCGCAGCTGCACAGGATCATTTCATGTAAATTAAACTGCTTTGCCCACTCTTTGTCGGATATTAGACGACAGTAGAGCACATTGCTGATACGTACCAAGTGACAGAGTTCTTAGCTATTAGGTACTCGATATCTTTGGTCCACGGATTTCGGAAAGACTTCCATTCGGATTGAAGCTTCACGAAACTGGCACCCTTGGTCCTAAACCTGTATATCTAAACAAACGTACGAATAATTCAGTAACTCTTCCCTGCAGCACGATATCTTCAAAGAGAAATACAAACTTCTGAATTTAATCCACTTCAGGATATTGTGGAAATTGAGATTGAATGAGACATGACTAATGTTGGAGTACACTGAATGTAAGTTTTATAAAATTATTGCTCATAGGAAAAATCCGCAAACTTTATATCTTCGATGAGGGATTTAATATCGAACATTCAAACTCCAGAAAATGCATCTGCTGAAGAACTGCGTGAAAAGGATTTGCGGCGACGGTGGAAATTGAAATTACAAATAAAATGGCCATTATCATTGCAAAAGTGGTTCGATGCTGTGGCTTACCTGCGTGGTGACAGTTTCAGAGGCCTGAAGAGCAGCTTTATGAGATTCGGCGAGATGGGGAATATCATCGTGGTGATAGTACTCGTACATGCTCGTGCCGAGGAGCTCTTGTGGTAGAAAACCTAATACTAAAGTGGCCCTGAAAGTACGTCTGCTGTTAATTTTAGTATTGCTATTCCTGGTGGATACGTCGTAAGTGGTATTAAGCTCGATACTATCATGCATAATATAAATAAGTAGTATTGGACTCTGATGGAACACGTTTGAATTCTGCACGAGTACTTTAAAAGCTAGAAACAGTAATTACAAATACAATCGAAGGCTAACAAGATCTTTCGTTTGTTCCTAAAATAATTGGAATATTTCACAGATATCAATCCTAGTACCTACATTCAAACAAACTAGCGAAACACCAGAGTAAATAAAAAAGGGGACGTATGAAGATTACACATTTAAGAATAATATTTCTAGATATTTTAAAATATTTTGTCAGTTTCCTAAGTTTTATTGAATTCATTGCGGTAATTATAATTAAGAATTGGAAGAGAAGGAAGTGCAGTGGCTATCTGCTTGATTTGGTCATTTTTTGGTGATGCATGCTTAGAAATTTAAAGCAACGCTTCTGTGGCTATGGTATTTGTTATGTATCGCACTGGAGGGAAGCATCGTGTCGGGTCGGAACGTAAAATGAAATAAACACGTATTACCGTTAAAAAAAAATAGCTGTTACACTTCCTTCCTTCTTGATCGTGTAATTATTTGTAGCGTTGTAAAAATTGGTGCCAAGATGTTAACCTTTGGTCGACGAAAAGGAATTTCCCATCCATCGCGTGCCGTGAGACAAATTTTATGGGCCTTAATCGTGGCTTTTTGGGCAACGACGCGGGTATCGTGGACTGCAGCCGACCAACCGCTACCAAACAGGACAAATTGCAAGCTTCCCCATCCCCGTCGCCTTCCTGTTCCTCGAGATCGATTTTCGCTGGTGCCCAAGACTTCAGGTATCCAGTGCACTGAATTACACAGTACTTCCAGTCTGCGGGAATATCCATTAGAATTCATTTGTTATTATTATATAGATACTATAGCACACGAAACTGTTTCGTTCGATTAATTGATATTTTATAGGAAACGAGATGAACCAGTGCATCGTTGCATGGCTTGTGCACTACTCTTTGAATAGCTGATATTTTCTTTCCAAAGCTGATTAAATAACCTTCATTTACTTTAGCGAATACCTATGGATGAAATTATTCAGGATTAATCATGTATAAGTACGCGTTTCAAATAAACGCCATTTATTTAAACAAAGGAAGCGTTCGAAACCTGTTATGACAACTGTAATTACATTTGCCAACCTCCTTCAATTTTAATAAAACGACCGTTTGCTGTTTTCACGTTCGTAATTGATACTGTGTATCACCTGGCAAGTAATAAAAATGGATCGATACGCGAACACTTATTTCCAGAAATTATCCTTGCGATTTCGAGGAATGGATGGAGGTGTGGATTACGAATAGAAGAAGGCAAAAGAATAAATATAAAGAAGAAGAGATGTAAGGCGATCCTTTCACTACGAAGTCGCCCAAATGGTTTCCACTCTTCACCTTTGACAAATCACGCGGCAAATATTCCGTATCGGGGTATGTATCTCAGAAATGGTGAAAAGGGGCTAGTGACCCTATAAATCCTTTTCTACGTGTTTTTAACGTTCTTTTATGGCACTCATATTTTTATTTCACTTTTATATTGTAAATATTCTGTGTCTACCTTCAATTTCGATACACAGTGAAGATATTTGTACAATAGCAGGACGATAAGTATTCATTTTGTATAAACTTATGTTACAAGCTCTCTGTGTTTCTGCATACAAATCATTTGCGTCATGGAGTCGGGGTGAGGAAACTAAATTTTTCATATATTCCCATAAAAAAATCTGTAGTTGATGTCTGGAGATCAGAAACGGCGACAAGACAAGGAAATATTCCAAGCCAATTTATGCGTCATGACGTATCGGAATTTGCATATAATTGATTCCTAGGAATAAAATGTTGCCTATAACTCTGTCGAGGTTGATTTACGTATCACGATATGTAGACTAAACATTTTTAGTTACTTTTGTGAAATATTATGTACTCTAAAGTCTTCGATTATTTTTTCCAGATTACCCAATGTATATAAATATTGTAATTCTTCAAAATTTAATGTACAGCTTCCACAAAAATTTTTCCACAAATTTTCAATAAAACTTGTGTTGCTAGACAACTAAATACAGCGTTCTGTGCAATATAGGATTATTTCATAAAATGTCAATTCGATATATCAACGGGTATACAAGGTCTAACCTCCTTACTATATTCAAATCACATTATTCATTGTCATGAACCGAAATGCAGGTAAGTATCTTCTGCTTTATGTTCTCGTACGTCGAGGAAACAAACGCACAAGTCGTCTCTGGTTATTTTTAGTACAGAGAAGCATTTTTGAATAAAATGCAGCGGAAATTCACGAGCGTTAGAGCGGACAATTATTGCATCCTGTTAAAGTTTTAGTTACTTAAAAGCATCCCCTTTGTTTTACTATAAAGATAGTGTAAATGCCAGTGATGTAATTATGACGAGTCTGTTATACTATTTTGTCTAAACTACACACTGCCTCCTTTGGTAACGCAATTCTTTTTGAGAAAATACTTTAATACAGCAAGAAGAACCTCGTATATAAACAGGGGTGTGTGGATGGTCCAACATTCGATATTCGTATTATACATATACTTTGAGTTAGTAGGTTTCGATATTTTTATCAGGATCGACTTAGGATCACGCAAGTTTATTGGCATATCAGTTTACATGTACAAAATTTGACAGTGACTACGTCGAGAAAGAAATTTTAAGACACTGCTATGCGATTTGAAAGATGATACAAATTCAAATTGTTTTTTACCCATCATTGCAGGCATTTCAGAAGCTATCTAAATTGAAGAAAAAATTCAATTCAATTTATGAAAATTTGTATTTTCTAGATGAGCTGGAAATATACATGTTATATTCGAAACATGTAACAGTTTTAGTTAATTTCAAAGGCCCGATTATATTATATTGGTAATCATTTTATTAATGAGAAAAAGTCAGTAACTTTGCGATCAGTACTTGAAGCTAATAGGACGCTTTGTTATTTCGCGCGGAAAGATTTAATAATTCCTCGAAGCGTCGACTTAACGCTGAATTGCTTACCGACGTTTTGTTGCTTTTTTCGCCGATGACAGCCGCTGGTAGTGTCAGCTTCTTCTTTCACTTGCAATTCACCGCAACGAACACCTTCCACTTTTCGCTTCATCCTGCAGAAGAAAGACCTCCGCGCGCCTGGGCACAGTCTCGACACACCCTGGGGCACGTCTGTTTTCACCGGTAACATTGCTGAAGCAGTATTAAACAAACATAAGTGGCTACGTCCAATTTTATTCGATACGAAACACGAACTTTATCCGCGGCAAAACACTTGGTTTTCTAATCCTGGCACGCCACAGTTTTCCTATTTGCCATCGTTGCTATTATATAAAGCGTGTCTTGCAAACTGTTTTAGAACTGTACACAAGTGTACAATCTTTATGGAAAAGATGGTGAAAAATGTGGAATAAGTTTTCTTTTTATTGGTCGCGCAGTTTACGAGAAAAATTACTTTCAATGTGAAAGTAGGATACTGTGGATTTATTTAAGCGAATTTAACGCATCTCGTACAAGTTTACTTTAGAAAATAACAATACTGTGATATTGTAACATACAATTTTGTAATAGTATTACAAGTTCAAAGTCATATTTCCTGAAAGCTAAGTGGGCAAACAAATAAATGTATTTACTATTTCTCACCTGTCTTTTAATGAGGAATTATTTACTACCCGATAGTACTATGATTTACTGAACACTTTGTATAATGCAAAATGCGCAGGGTGCTTCAGAAACATTGGTGGAAATTTAAGGGGCTAGTAGAATCCACGAGAAGAAACGGAAAAGTTTTAGTACAGATGTAAGAGCGAACCAACAGTTTCTTAGGTATTCAGCTTTTTAGGTCGTCAGTAGTTTTCTGTACGATTACACGTACGTGCAGTAGAATAACTGATATCTTTAGAGTTCGACGTGTTAGCAACGAACGAATGATCTCAGAGTGAATATTTAGCGAATACTGAATAATAGATCTTGTTACAGAATAGTTCGTTTTGTATTCTTTTGTTATACATAGATAAGTTTTACATGCAACGTGTTCCTTCCTTCTCCCTTAGTAGAATCTGTGGGTTTTTTATAAGGTATTACTCATTTAATTTTGTGCTCATAGTTCTGGCATATCCTCCATAAATTAAATTATTTACCATAAATCACTGCAATTATAAAGATCTCTGGAAACTTGACAGAAGGATAAATGATTTCTGACAACGTAATAATATGTAAATTTAACGAATTCTACTTAAATGTACAGATAACGCACTTTTATATATCGATACTTCGTTAAACAACGAAAAACAGGTTTGATAATTAAAGTACTATAATGCAACATGGTCAATTCCTTAAAACATTGCTTACAGTGTTACATTTCTATTTCGAAAATTGAAAATATAAGAATGCTTTTAAGAGGCGTTCCAGCTGCTATCGCTGTCTTTGTTACTTGTGCAAGTATCGATGTTAGCGAGCACGACTATTGAAAAGTTTCTTGCAGGGTGCTTTAAGGGGACGCACGCGTGCGTGGTGCGTATCGCATATTTGCAGTCAAATCAACCTTGACAGGAATAGGAAATGCGAAAGAAGTTCGAGAATACGTGCCTGCGTAATAAATCGGAGGCAGTTTCGTGAATACTAGCGCATGGGTCGACACGCGCCAATTAATTTCATTTGTTATCGTGTTCCCGTTGCAATCTGATGCACATTTAAAACATCATACACTTTGCATACACGTGTTTCCTTATTAAAAATCTTTGGATCGAAAAATCAATACTACTCAGCAAAATATTTAGAATCATTTTGTGAATTAAGGAGAATCAGAGATTCTCTCGTTAATCAAACAAATTCAATCATCACTGAGAGTTAAAATTGAAATGCTTTAAAATTGCTTTTTTGCTGTGCCACACTTACCCCGTATTTCAAAGTTTTGCAAAGTGCACCATCAGCGAATAAATAATTATAAGTACAAACTTAACACATGCACCTCATTTCATCAATTTTCATCGCAAAAATTCTTAAAAAAGAATTGCGTTGCCCTTTAATCGTCATAAATTGCAGAGAAAGATTTCCCATCTTAACCAACGACACATCTTGTCGGATATTGAGTTAACACGCTAGGAATCCTGCCAACGAGTCACACAGGTCGTGTCGATTTTTTCCCCCGTTTAGGCGACTGTTTTGTAATTCTCTTATCTGACTAATTCGAAGATGTTTATCGACAGGCGGATGCTGCCAGACGACTGACATTTATAAGGCATAAACAGCATAGTAGACGAATAACGTGTGTCTGCATCGCCCGAGGGCATGGATCGCGCGGGAGAATGTCGATGGGTGTCATAATTAATGGATTCGCGCGTAGAAAGTTCGAGCTAATCGGAAAAAATTATCTCCTCCTACGATTCAAGTTATGGTGACTTTAATACAGCGCCATATAATATATTCGCCTTCGTTTGCGCAACCTATGCGGTCATGATGAAAATGCATAGTTGGTATTCTTGGAATTAGCGACAATAATCAAAATATTGTGCGTGAATATGAAAGTGTATTAATTACCACTGATCATTGTGGATTGTAAATTGGGTACTAATTTAGGGGGATGTGTTTAGGGTGATTGAAAACATATCTAAACAATTGTTCTGAATAACGAGAGGGGGGGGGGGTGTAATTAAAAGATTAATTTAATTTGATATTCATACATACTTTTGGCGTCTATTAGTCGTTCACGTGGACTGAGATCCGAGGAGGATAGCTGCTCCTTCACCTTGGCAACATCTTTCGGGTGTAAAATATCGAACCAACTTTGGCCCAACAGGTCGCCCTGTGCAGACAAAAAGTTCATTCGCCCTTTCCCACGCGTTCCTCTTAATCATATTACTCGAAACAAATGGTTTCTTCAGAAATATACGTATGCAAAACGATTACACGTAGGTATAATATTTTAGGTAAAAATGACAGATCCGTCAGACGTATTCCCAAAATAATATTTTAAATCAAAAGTCTATAAGAATTTATTTTATCCCCTTCTTACGCAATCTTCTTAAACGATTTCATCAGAAATGCAAACGCAGGGAAAATAAATTAGTGTCTATTTTGCTGATAAAATCACTAAGTACACGTATAGATTGATGTTAAAACGCCCGGTCTCTTTGATTTGTACAGAATTTACATTGTAAATGGAACGCCAGCTGGAATTTGTTTTATTGCTCGCGTTTCACTAACTACAAGTTGTGAGGAGGGTAGCTAGGTTACCTGAGAGTAATTGAGCGTCTGCAAAACAGACTCGGATACGTAGAGAATTCTTCCACGATCACAGCCCACCACGAATACAAAACCCTCTGCAGCCTGAAACAAGAGAACCCGCCTTCGATTACGTCACCTAGATCAAATATTAATTGCGTCTATGCAGCAAGCGTGGCGGAGATTCGGTCGGCATTATCACTGACGATTGTTCATAAATTTAAAAGTTAAACATAGATGATACAGGTTTTAGCCGATAGTAATATAGCGCAAATAGTATAAGTAGTATAATAAATTTAGTATAGTACACGGTGTATAATACTGTATACGTATAGTTTGGTGTATTGCGGTTACTGTATGACTTTTAATTGTTATTGTAGTGTTTCTCAACCTTTCTTCAGTCGCGATTCTCTTTTATAATAATCAACTAACCTGTGACCCCTAAGGTAAATAAATCAGATTGAAAATTGGTATTTCAGAATATAATTTTAACTTAATAATATTAAAAGAAACCGTGGCGCCCTCTCAGAAAACACTTCGCGACCCATCGGTTGGGAGTCACTGCGTTATTGTATTGTGTTACTGTAATGTTTTTATTAAACACTTATTTATCACTTCCTCTTTTTTCATCCCTCGTTTATAAGAATCGTGCACTTTCAATGAAATAGTTTCTACCACAAACAACTCAAATTCATCAGGCATCTATCGCACGTACAGGAAACAATGATTTTAAGAAACGTGAGGATTTCATTTTAAATTAGGTACGTAATATAGTATATCTCGTGAAAATTGTTAATATACGGACAATTAATCATTGCTACCCGAAATACATTCGAGGGGCTCGAAAGGACCGATCTACCCGAAACATTTGAGTTACCCGAAAATTCAAATTACGTGCCTAAATTTTTGGACTTTCCGAACAGCTCTAGTACGTGAACCAATCGACCTAAGCAACCCGAGCTACTGATCGCCCAGTTGCCGTGTTTCAGGCGGCCCTGGCCCGAATTTTACACATTAATAACTATCAAAATCGAAGACTCCACGATAACTTCGTTACTCTTAATTTTTCTCTTACTTTGCTACGTAGAATCCCTCGACTCATTTTCTACTACTGTTACCGAACCCCCCTTTTACATCCTGATCTTGCTCCAAACTGAACGCGTTAGATAAGATAGAAGCATGTGAATATGTTGAAAATACTAGCCACGAGTCACGTAAGTGCCTCACATGTAAAATCCATTTAAACATTTGTGGTGCATTTCGATGGGTGCCTCCGAAAATTCCACACAGGCAATTTTGAACACCCGTATGCCGAAGTGGTATGCCGAGGATACTCAGGCGAGTCGTCAGATGCAGATCGACCCGCAGTCGAATGTGAAATTCGATCACATGTAAATCGTATACCTGCAACGTCGAATTTACGGCTTCCAGTACCTAGAATCGTGCTGACGGTAATGAATGTTGTATGCGACCGAAGATATATCGTCGCGAGCGCCGTTTACGCAACCGAAACGCACTTAGACTGGCTGATTTACTTGCCGGGAGGTTGACGATACACGTACAGTACACGATATTGACGCGCCTTACTCGCGTTATCGCAATCGCTGGACAAGGATCCACGGGCGCTAGGATTATTACAACTTGAACAGGTAACCATCTGGCTGGATTGACGAAGAGAACTCACGTACGTATATTTGAATTGCAATCTACCGGATCCTAATCTACATATTTTTCTACTACTAATTGGAACACATATTTTTCGTATTTTCCTGCGTCACTCTAGCGGCTGTGTTTTTCTTTGTCAATTTTCATTGATGCTTATACTGGCATTAGAGGTGGGCAAAATTTTTATTGAAATCAAATTTGGAATAACGAATAAACGTTAATAAAATTATTCGTCATGCGTCGAATACAGTTGATCCGGGTTAACTTTATTCGACAGCTCGAACTCCAGGCAGAATATTATTTGACGTCGAATATTAAGTTAGAGTTGAAAAATATATTCGACGCTGAGGTTGAAACGTTCGGCGAATAAAAAAATTGACTTTATCCGTCAAATAATCTGAAGTTAAAGTAACATTTATTCGATCCGCTAAGTAAATAATTTGTTTAGTTAGTTAATGTGCAACTCTGACTGACATCCCCTTTTCTACATTAGGAATATTTAAAACTTATTAAATTTGTTCAGTTTATTTGTTATATTTCCAAATGAAATATTTTCAGTTCTAAGTTCTAGCTTTTAGTTAATATTTGTATAAGTTTACAGGATATATATTTTAGTTATTTTTGGTTATTTCTGGAGTTATTTTTTAGAATCGGAGTCGACCTTGCAGAGACTTGTGAGTCAGTTGGAACCCGTATGTATGACAGATTCGTTCGGTTATTGGTCTTTAACCGACGCAACCTATTTTATTATGTATTCAGATCTTGTATTCTGTGAGTCTGCTTCGGTGTCTGGTATAAATCTCGACCTATCCGGTGTGCTCGGATCAAAGAACTGTCGCTAGCAGACGACGCAAATGCGGCATAACTAAAGGGCGTGATTGAATGCGTTACAATAGTGAATCAAAATTTTTGCGAAAGCAACTTTGTTATGTATACAGTGGACGAAATCTCTATAAGAACACTACTATTTTTAATAAAAAATGTCAAGTAATGTGCTAATACAATTAATGGAAGATTAGGAAAGGTGTTAAGAATTAAAAAAATCTTTGTATTTTTGTTATAAACTTAAATATAATACTTTAAACTACAGAAGACTAACGAAATTTCCATAAGAACAGTGTATTAAGAACAAAACATTAGTACAAAAAACATAAAAAAGTATGATATTAATAAGATGTACTTCCACCATTATGCTGAATTACTTGAAATATTCTGTTCGCCATACTACAAATTAATTTTTGTAACGTTGTAATATGGATTTTACTCCACTCAACTCTAATTGCCTTTTCGAGCTCTTTAATATTATTATATTGCTTCCCATTTTTATATACGGCTCTTGATAGGATTCCCCATAAGTTTTCTATTGGATTTAAGTCCGGGGAACGAGCGGGCCACTTTAAAAGTGGCAAATCTTTTTGGCGAAACCATTCGCGTGACTTTTTAGAAGTATGAATTGCTGCATTATTTTGTTGATAAACAACATTTTCTTCGTGATTATCTTCAATAAATGGAATCAAACAATCTTCTAATAAATCTATGTATTTTTCCGAATTCATTTTTGTAGAAATTTTACAAAGAGGCGTCTTAGAGGAGTAACTGAATGCAGCCCACACCATCAAAGTTCCTCGGCCGAAATTTCTACTCATGGCAACAGATTTATCTGTGCGTAAGTCGTGCCAGTAATATTTAAACCCATCAGGTCCGTCTAAATTAAACTTTTTTTCGTCGGAAAATATTGTATTTTTCCACTCTTCGCTCCAAGTCATATGGTTTCGTGCGAATTCTAATCTTGCACGTTTATGCTCCTGCGTAAGAGGTGGCTTCAACGACCTTTTCGTCCACTTCAATCTGTTATCTTGCTGCAATATTTGTTGGACACGTCGCGTGGTCACTGGCAATTCCAAAATTTTTGTTACTTCACTAGCAGCTTTATTTTGGGTCGATATTTCTTTAAATATTCGCGAACGATCACGCCTTGTTAATTTTGTATTTCCACCTGTATAATGATTTTTACCGTAGTTTTCGCGTAATTGTAAAAAATGGTATATACAAGTAGTGGATCTACTAATTT
Organism: Andrena marginata; assembly: GCA_963932335.1. Taxonomy (NCBI): domain Eukaryota; kingdom Metazoa; phylum Arthropoda; class Insecta; order Hymenoptera; family Andrenidae; genus Andrena; species Andrena marginata. The sequence continues at coordinate 42,136,676 of OZ010660.1, forward strand.
TTTTAGCGATCTTTCGAAGAGACAATCCTGCATCGCGGTACGCTTCTATTTTTGCTTGTTCTTCTGAACTTAAAACTTTTCCTCGTGGCATTTTGGTTGAACAGAAATTATTTAATTTATTATTGTATATATTTAACAAATACAATATTATATACTGATAATACTGACTATTTCAAATGTTTCTCGTGGAAATGGTGAAACAGAACTAAATCAATGTGACCATTCTTATAGAAATTTCGCACTGACCTCGGTCAGCGAGTGACTGTTGTTTACATAACGCTAGAAAACTCGCGACTTTGTTTACATAAATCGTTCCATAATAAATACATTGTAGTGTTCATAAAGTTCCAGATGTACAACTAGTAAAAATTTATGGAATACATTACCTTTTTTGTGTAAATAAGAGTGTTCTTATAGAAATTTCGTCCACTGTAGTTGTCCGCGGTAGTCTCTTTACAAGCTTTGCTCAAATTCTTTTTGTTGTCTACTTGACAATTCACATTTGACACTTTATTGTATGAAAGTTTAAGAATTCACACTATTTCATAACTCGAGCTCAGCACAGGAAACTATGAAAGCCTCTGTACTTAACACTTTCGCTGCGGGCTGTGCAAGAGTTGTGTGGTAAAACAGTAAAACTGTAACGTTTGTCCTAAATAACAAATTGTAGATTTATCGATATCTGTTAACAATTTTTGTGCAGCTTTAAGCGTAATGGTTCCCACCCTACGATTGTTCATAAAATTGTACGGGTGACGTGACTCCTAACTCGCACTCACAGTGGAGCATTAAAATTAATTCCATTTATAACGAACAAATCAATGAACTCTTCCACAGACCAAACACTAAATCTCGGTTGTAAATGGACCGAGAACTAAAACCCGACAACTGAGGATAACACAAATACATGCCTTACTTAACAATGAACATTTTCGTCGAACTGAAAACTGTGTCATCGTCATCATCAACAAAAATTGCATAAACATGTGCACTCTTCAGAGCCTCCTACCATAAAAGCCTACTATTCCTTAACCTTCGCCCGGCGAATAGCACTGGAAGCTACTTATCTCCATAATAAGTTACTACTCGCGAGAAAATAAGAATTTTACATCGTGACAAGATTAAAATCTACCTACTATAAAACCGTATCAACAAAATCTTATTCTGCTCCAAAATGGGGCCCGCATCCACCATCGACTATCAACCTCCTCCCCCTCCCCCATCTGTACAAGGGTTAAACGAACAACTCTGCATCAATCCCAATCATCCACCCCCGTGTCATTCTCAATGATTTTTCAGCACATATTTCACGGTTCGCAATTCAATTTCCATTACGATAGACTTTGTACCAATGAGAACACAAGGGCAGGGGGGGGGGGATAAAGTACCCAATACCTACAATCAAGGTTCAGAGTTTACAGTTAGTATCCCTGGCACGATGGAATTGTTAATTTATCCGTGAACCGGATACCGCCGTCGTATCGGGAGTAATAAACGTGGGGCAATTCACAATGAAAGTTTCTACGGTAATAATGGAGCCGGAGCCAGAGTGTCGATCTGCGCTGGTATGCCGGGTGTGGTCACTCGCTAGAATATTTACTTGCTGCCGGGGTAGAGCGAAGGAAAGTCCCGATAAAAGATAAACGTATCTAGGTACGTACGCGACAATGAAAAATGCTGAGCAGCCGTCGGGCACGTAGCCTGTGCTCAGTCGCGTGACGGAATCCAGAGTGAAAAGGAACTCGTGGCCATTCCGTTTTACGAGACTCATTCTTAAAGCCTCGAAACCGCAGCGAGCGTACTCCAGACACGTTGCTTGATGGTTCTGGGTGCATGGTACCTTGCAATGATACTTAACGATCTTGTTAGGCTCGCTCTGGTACGTTTGTTTATGGGTGATTTTTAGGAGAGGTGGGGGAACTGAACCCTTAAGCGGACTAGGCAGTCAAATCGCTCGAAGATCGTGTACTTTTCTTTGCGAATTAATTGCAAGATGAATACAAATTGTGACTAGTACTTTTGGGCAATGTTTATTAATACTATGAACTGTAAAAAAAATTTCGACATTTTTGCACGAACTTTGCGCTGATCTACGCAGAATGACATTCTCTAAGAGCTATCTGACCATTTTTTTAAATTTTCAATTTTTAATACTTCTTTTTTGTATTTAAAGATCGAAATTTTGGACGAAACATCGACTTCTTTTTTTCGTAATGCTATCGTTTTCTTATTTTCCACAAATCCTAAATTTGGTCTCGATCGCCCATTGCTATAACACTATTTTACAAGATCGTTGTTGAATTTTTATTATTGAGTGTTCTTTCTTGCAGAGGCTGCTGCAGCTGCAGAAAGTGCAGGCAGAATTTGACAAAAGTATGTCAATTTTTTTTATATGCACAGAGGTCCCAAAAACAAGATACAATTATAAGATTTTCAATTTGTTTCACTCCTCTCCACTAAAAAATGACTAAAAATGAACAATTACTTGGCGCCGAGAACGTGTGTAACCCCTTAAGTGGTGAGGTGGAAACTTTGTTATCTAACAGGTAAGGTGGAGTCTGACACACCCCATTTTTATTTTTATTTGCGCAGTAAAATTGTCAAATGTTTCAGAAGCTAGTGAAATAAGTAGTTGCCCCTAGTATACCTAGAAAATTTCCTCTCCACTCTGAATTTTCAAGTTCCCCTATTGATCAGTCAGAAGTGGCCTTAAAATTTCAAAAATATCGAGAGAATTTAACCTAACGTATCAATGATTCTACAAGAATATTATCCAAGTGCAAACGAAAACCCAAATGATAGAAATTATAATAAATGCCCATTATAAAATAGAATGTCAGAATAATGTTTACAATTATTTATTATTCCGTAGCACGCCAACAAGGAGCCTACAAGTTGCCATACACAGCATCTATTTCTTTCTGTATATTTCAGGACACGTCGGTACGTGATTCACACTTTCGTGAGAACCATTCATGAGTAGCAACTGCCTTGTGACAGCGCACCTCTCGATGATCGATGAACCGAGGAGCAAAATGATTTAAGCACCCCGAGCCGACGTGTGACCAGCACTGCACCGAACGTCTAATTGCAGATCTACATGCTTCGAACCCTTCTCTTTCACCGGTCACGAGACCGATCTCTGTGAAAAATGTGTAGCACGCCGGAGAAAGGTTAGCCACGGCCATTAAACACAGTCAGCCTCGTACGGGAGGATTGCAAAAGAGACATGGACGGCCTTTTACAAGCGACGCAAAAACTTTTCTCCCGCATTGCTTCCAATTAGCGGATTAACGACTGCGTTTAACACGATCTGCGCTTGTAAACGCATGGGAAAACCTCTAGGTACAAATGAAAGTGAAACTGCATATGAAGCCATAGTTTGGCACTATTTCAGTTGGATGTAGAGTTGGGACTATTTAAATACCTCGTCAAATTATGCTACCCAATTTTTTTACGATGTTTGTTCGAATAGTTTGGCTGCTCGATATTCCATTATTCTCGTAATACACATACCACAGTGGCAATCTTTGTTCTCTCCAGAAATTCACTCCGAGAGGGTGAAATCAGCCCTTAAAGATATCGCGGGTGTTAGTTTTTTTAATATAACTTTATTCTTCTTTTGGTGATGCGACAAAGCACGAAAACCTGAACGATTCTTAAAACTAAATTGTAAGGTTTTATTCTATTATCTATGTCACACCGTTACAAAGTTATATTAAAAAACGAACACCCACCCCCACAGAGTGAATTTCCGCAGAAAACAAAAACTGCTCTTTGCATACTTCACTGTGCTCTACATTCACGCGAAGTTTTGTTAAAATCAGAATATTCGGATTGGGAACGTTTCCTGCTTAGCATTCATTACTTTCCAAAATAGTCATCAATCAGTATACAACAAAAACTATCAACACTCAGTCCTCCCGTTATTATTCCAATAATTTCGTTACATTTGTCCCGATAAAATATTCGACCGAAATGAATTAAGTCACTTAATTCATCGGTTAAATGTTTATTCCGACCAATCCCAATAACGCCGAACTCTCTACGAAATAAACGACCATTAACAAGATCACCTAGTCGAGACTCAGACATAATTATCAATCACCCACCGCTTAATATCTACCGTTCGAGCCGAGAAGGAAATTCCTCGCGATTTACGAAGGCGGAGAGATAATCGTATCGATTCCCAGCGGAAAATCCGACTTAAACGATCACCGCTCTTATCCCGTGCCCGTTCGCCAACGTTAGAATCGAACTTGGAGTTACGCAAGCGCCTCTGAAATACCAGGAAGTCTTACCTGAATGGTATGCACAATCGTATCTATTATCTGGTTCCCCGAATACGGGATCGGTAATGGCGTATAATCTCATCGCCAGGATCGGCCGCTTTGAGACTTTTAGCGAAGCCCGGTGCTCCTACGATCCTCGTAATAAAGACTACCAACATCTGCCCGATGGGCGCACGTTGCATCATTACTATTTTCCCAGCGACATTTCGACATCGATCATCAACGAGGAGATCGCTGGGACTGGGCTCAATAAGGTTGCTTATTTTCAAGTGGAATCGCATTTCCCGGTTCCCCCATTACCACCCCCCGTACAGAGGCTACGGACTTTCAACGATAGAGTATCGTGCACGTAACGGCGGCTTTTCATTGGACTTACTTGAAGTATGAGCGTCTTGAGTTCTTGATCGCTGAGGAACGCCGGCTTGTAGTGACCTTCCGTGTATGAGGTAACTGCCCCCAGGATGGTCTTCAGGTGTTGCACAGCCATCCTCAGCACTGTCAGCTTGTCGAGTTTGCGGGACATCGCGTGGCACATCGGCACCATCGCCGAAAGCTCCGTGATGTAGGTGTTCATCTTGTCCCTCCTTCGCTTCTCGATCTCGCTGTGATTCTGTCTGCGAAATCAGATTGCGGAAGGAAGCGTTTAATTCGGTCGCTGTTATGATCAGGGCTCGGTTTAAGGGGTTATGCCCATCCGTAAGGTCTGAAGACAAAAGTATTTTCGGGATTTTTTCTTAAAAACTTGAAGACTTTTTAAATAAACTGTTGTATATTCGAAAGTATATATTTTAAAGTTCTTGTAGTTTTTGTTTTGTAATGTGGCATCTAAATAAATGATTGAATTATAGGCGATCTCCCGGCACCGTTTTTTTATTTAAGCACTTTACGGTGACCACTGTAGCTTTGACCTGGTTCATCAGAAATAAAAAAATCGACCGAATTTAGTTAGTATATTAGATTATCTAGTCCTTAATCGTGGCTCGTTTATTTCTGTCGCGTAGTTTTTATTTTACAGATGAAAAATTTTCCATCGCAAGAATTACTACAAGTAGCTTACCATGAAGACTTTCGAATACATAAATGTTTGATTAAAAAAGCCTTCATGTTTTTCCCCCCAAAATTCCCGAATGTACATGTTTCTTCGGACTTCACAGGTAGACGTAACACTTTAAGTGGAGATGCAATCTTTATGATATTCTCGAGATTAAAGGTTTCAAGTGCTGTGATATGTTTTAGGTATCTGCTTGGGTCAATGAAGCTTCTAGCTCTGATGGAAACCTGCAGATTTTAAACTTTCTCTTATTTTTTAATATTATTGACAATACACTGGTCGCGATATTTTGAAAACATCCACGCACTATCTATTCTCGAATGATCCGTCTCTACTAAATAATGGTAATGAAAAGGGGGAAGAAAGAGACGTCAGAAGTATCCCGTGGGAAAAACTGTTTCGCCTCGACGCAGTGACTGTCCTCGGTTATGTGTCGAACAAGTTAGCTGTAATTTGAACGAGTGGATTAAAAAATAAAGCGTTTACACGGAATCCGCTGACGCGAAATATTTCCGTGTTTCTGTGTTAATTCCTGTTACAAGAGACCCCAGGGTATCCGATGTTAATAAACTTACCGAATAGCGCAAATCTGCAGTCTACGCCTCTGAATTCCATGCTAAGGAAGGAATACTGGGACGGGCGAGGAAGAAAGGTTCATCGAATAGTCTCTGATCGGTCGAAGAGAAACGGCGGAGCACGTAAATGTTACTATAAATCGCGACAACACAGAAATGTAGATAGTTGTGATCATAATAGTTCACCCAGTTCCTACGTTTCACCTTCATTTTCTTTGGATCAAGGTTTATTAACTTGTTTGTTCATCAACTGCTTCGTCTGACTCCGGCGTGTTTTCACGTTCATATTTTCTGGAGAGCATCGAAAGTATCGTTCAACTGCCAACCGTTAAGCAAAACTTTCTCAGCGGTAACGACTCGAAGGGAAATTTTCCAAAACCTTACGCCACTGCATGTGCTATTATCCTCTCGAGAGAAACGGGAGATGATATCTGATAAGGAAGCGCGAAAGGGGAAGATCCCCGTCGGCCGTGGACGTTTCGACGGCGAAAATACCGCAAAGTCCGTTTCGTCTTCGACGACGGTGGCCGGCGTCGTTGTCGTGAATCAATTATAAAAGGCGATTCAGCCAATAAATAGCGCTTTTGTGACGGGGACGCCACTGATTTGCCTCCCGGGAATTCGCATTCATGCACCAGTAGCGGTGAATTGGCGGGCGGAAGTGGCCGCCACGAGAAACTGGTTTCGGTATACAAGCGGGACCGCGCGCTCATTTATTAATTTGAGAAACGCACGGCGACCGTAGCGTTCCATGAACGAGTTAGTGCGGGCCAACAACCGCGTATTATCATAATTTTAATGTCACTCTAACGCGCGACCCTGTGGCAATCGTTGCCTCCGCACGCGTTCTTGTTACATATTACGTAAGCGAGTTATCGTGTACAGAGTGTTTCAGAAAGGGATTTACAAAGTTTAAGGGTTTCTAGTGCCCGCTTAAGGGGGTAGTGGACTGATTCAGCTTAAAAAAATTGATTATTTTTGTTCCTACTCGTTCTGAAAGTCTTATCCTTAATGAAGATATTCATGAAGAGATTCAAATAATCGTAGAAGTTATAGCAGCAAACGTAATTGAGTGCACCGTCGAGTAACGGCCTCGCAGAGCGGTATTGGCACAGGGGACTTGACTTTGAAGCCGTTTTTCTCAAAACACTATAACTCTTGAACCGACGAATAACTTTCACTTGAAATATTTATTGGACGTGTAGAATTCGTTCCTCTACAGAGTGGAATTCCCGCATCAACATTGAATGTTTGTAAAACATTTTATAACTGATTAAAGTCGATTTTTTCCGACAAAATGTGGGGGAAAAATTGATTCGTGTGTAACTTCCACAATTTTTGTTCAAATTCATCGGTAAAGTTCCACTCTGTAGATTTTGGTGTGTAAGGTACTCACCTCAAAGCATTTCGCTCTCAGATAATTGGCTCACCTGAATCTGTACAGGGCTATCTTCAACGATTAATAACTTCGACAATTTTATACATTTAGACGATTTTTTGTTTTGGTAATTCCTCGCAAAATGCCCACAATAGATTGTGATAAGCACGACTATATCGATTATTTGGTATCAAAGTAATTTAGCGTTAAAGAAAACTAACGATTTCACGTATCCAACCGTCCACTACCCTCTAAACCCGAGGGAAAAGGTTTTGGGGAGTATGTAACGGAGAGATTTGAACAAATCCGCTGCAACTGCAGTTAAAACAATTCCTTGCACAAAAGCAAGCCAAAATAACACCATAACTGTCTTTCAAAAAGATTTCCCGGATTTAGGATAAGCGCACCTAACATCGCCACTCGTAATACTCGCAATATCTCTGACATGATTTGGTAACGAATAAGCGAAAACAGACTTCTATCTTGTTGCCTATAATAAAACAGGATATAAAATATTTCTTGGAATGCCCGCGAAGGAGACGTTGAACGCGCTGTCTTTCTCGCAATCGTGTTTGCGATGACGCTAACGCAAATTGGATTAGTGACGTTGCCGGCGAAGCCGGAGCAAAGAATCAAGGCAGGTCAAGGTGGCAGTTACCTTGGCAATACCTGACATAATACCGCATAACCGCTGACCAAGATTAAGCTTTAAGGTATAATGCGGTTCTCTTACCGCCGTTAAAACGAAACGTCTAGCGTGCCGCGACGGCTTTAGGTAACATTGTTCTAGCACGAATAGCTCGGTTGCGAGCGTTTAATTATTTCCCCATTTACGTCACGAGCCGTGTCTCTCTGACAATTACATAATCGTGCGAAGCGTTAGAATTGTTTCACTCACTTTTTGCTGTCGTCGTTTGTGCGAACAGATTTGGCATCGTCTCCCCCGTCGTCCAATAAATCACTGCCGTCGCTGAAACAAAAAGGACGATTCAAATGAGACATAGTCCCTCGAGTACCTTTCAAACATTTGAATGATATTGCGAGGAATGAGATGGTTGAGGGTAAGGCAAGAGAATACATATGACATTGAGCAGATCGTTTTCTAGGAAAATGTCTCTGCGTGGGAATGAAATCGGGTATTGGGAATTGTAGGGGTTGATTAGGAAGCTTCTAACAGTTTTAAACGTACGTTTATTCGAAATTCTCTGTTATGAAATTTAAGCTGTTAAATAGTTAACCCCTTACAACGTCGCGTGATTTTGAGGGAACATATTGTATTGCCTGTGCTTCATATTACAACTGTTGATTCAGAAAATTTCACGAACTTTTAGTATACAATAAAATATTTACGAAATGAAACTGAAATGTACCTGCTAATTTGTACAAGTTTCAGTTATATGTAGAGTTGTTTGCATTAGAGAGTTATTCCTCCTGTAGAAATAAAGAAATTAATACTGTTAATACTGAATATATTAATACACAGAACATTGCTAACAGAGGCAGCACTCTAGAGGTAAATATTCTTATACACTTAAGGTACATTTACGGTTTTGTTCCTTTTTTGAGGGTTAACGAGTTAAAAATTATTTCCCGACAAAGATAGTGCTTTCATACGGCAATGCGGATGGATTTTTACTGAATTATGAATTTCGTTTTAGTATGCAGCCGTGGCCAAAGAATAAGGTAACCACATAATAATTGAGGAAGACCTAGTTGAACACTGAAACGCAGAAACACGGAGAAACCAAACGCGTACTACCGAAACAATTTCTTCGGTGTACCTACAGCTTTCCAAAGGGCCGTTACCCCTTTGACGCGGAATTTCGCCAAGTTCCGCTCATGTACAGCTTCGTCGTATTTTTTGTCTTAGGAATTCTAAAAGCCATACACAAGCCTTTGGTTCTCACAAAAAGTATCTACTATTTATCCACGCTTGCATTGTTCAAGCTTAAGCGAATAGAACAATGAATTTATTGTCATATCTCTGCTTGTAATTAAGAATTCTAAGAATTTACCCTTTGCTCAAACTGCAAAGTTATCCCTTTATTCCTGCGGAGCCTTCTATGGAAATCAAATTTTGCAACTTAAACATAGAAATATTTCTGCGTAAATGAATCAGCCACTAGCAAAATCCGCACTATATGAAGGAATCAATAATTAACAGACAAAGCCGTACATTTGATTCTACCAGAAAGATGAAACGCGAACTGATTGATGTCTAAGGGTTGATCGATCGAAATCTTCGTTTTAATTTCGTTGGTAGCTCGAGGTTACGAACCCCCTTTAAGGCTCGAAATTGGATATGTATTCCGGTCAGAGGTAACCACAAATGTGGCTGTTACTAAAGGCAATTTCGACCAGCCACCTCCCCAGAGACGCAAATCTTCGGTTCTGTTAATGATTAAGTTAACCCTTTGAGCGGGTAACCGACACCCTGATTGGTAATTACTTGGAGTTGCGGCCGTTTAACAGGAAACGTCACGGAACTCGGCGTCGACGGGGGCCAGGAGGGGTGGGACAGGGTAAGAAAGATGTTTGTAGGTGGAAATGTCAGTCTTGAATGCATTTGAGGGGCTTCGCTCCGACGTATTCTCGACGGGTACAGGGTTAATGTGTAACGGACCAATACTGTAAGACTTCTCCCTGCGTGTATGCTGCCGAATCGACTTCACACGGTGTGAAGTGGTTGTCGCAGTTTCAATATCTTTTTGAGGAAAGCTTGGATCGTGAGACTTTCAACTTCTTTAGGCGGATGCCCTGGCCATTTTTACCAGTCTTAAATTATAATGTAAGAAGTTATTTTACGGTATGTACCAATAAAATTATGAATTAAAATGGACCCTGAATCCAGTGCGCAGTCTAGCTATCCGCCGTCCAAGGATTATTACTTAGGTTGAAGACTTACTATTTTGTTGGATATAATATTTTGGGATAACCTCTGTTCACTCCTATCATGAAATTTTGATTCTTTCGAGTGAAGGTTTCAGAATATGTACTATGGGTATTCCTAATAATATTGTTACCGTAGCGATTCCTTTCGAGATGCACTGATCCTTGTGCACTAACATGTTTTCTGGAAAGATGATGTTGGAAGATAATGTGAATTATATTTGGACTTGTTGACTACGTTTGATAGTATTATACAAGACAATTGAGCTTCACCTTATTCAACAGTAGAGTGTAAGAGGGGTAGTAATTCGAAAAAAATTTTGGTTAGAATCTTTACCTCCAGAGTGATGCTTTGCCCATTAACAGTGTTCTGTATATTAATTGCGTACCTAAGTTTTTAATTAACCCCAACCCTTTAAGCAGCAAAGAATTTCACAAGTATTCCACTGAAATAACATATAATCTGTCAAAAAAGCGTATCTTATTATTTCATATAATTCTTCGCTCGCCAATATGCACCTTCTTATATCACACTATAATTCTCTCTCAATACACCCCAAAAAACAAAATAAACAAACTACTTCCAAGCGGGTGCATTGCATTCAGTTCCGTAATATATGTCCCCAAATCCTACGATTTCTTTCCAAACCATCCTGTACAGCCATCTCCTCTATCATCCTTCAAACACCCACAGATACCCAACTACTTACAACTGAATCACCCTCGATTGTGTTTTACAGTGGCGCCACTTAAACGAGCAAGCGATAATTACGCGACGGCTCTATTCATCTCGCCGCGCGAACTATTAGCTTGCTGCATAAGTTCTGTCCGCTATAATACGTCTTCTACAAATTCGATTTTTGAAAATAGCTTATACTTACTTCTAATTATGTATTTCCCATCATTATTTACAACAGTTTCTCATCTACAGTGAGTAAAAAAAGTATTGGCACACTTTTTAAAATCGCATAACTTTTTTAGAATTGGTCCAAACGACATGAGTTTTTTTTAGAAGGTAGAAGGATTACTTTGCTAAGTGAAGTGTTTCGTAGTTTTGAAAAAAAAATGCTATTTGTTGGAATAGCAAAAAAACATAGAAAGGGCAATTTTTTCAACTTTTTTTTCTGAGCCTGTAATGAAAATTCAAAAAACCCGTTTGTAAATTTAAGTAAGCTGTATACATGCTGAAAATTTCATCAAAATCGGTTAACGGTGCTCTGAGTTACAAACGTTTAAAGATCGCAGAATAAGGTCGAAAATCGCGAAATTCCCGAAATCAATAAGGTCGAAAATCGCGAAATTCCCGAAATCAAGCGATTTTCGACCTTATTCTGCGATCTTTAAACGTTTGTAACTCAGAGCACCGTTAACCGATTTTTAATGAAATTTTCAGCATGTATACAGCTTACTTAAATTTACAAACGGGTTTTTCGAATTTTCATTACAGGCTCAGAAAAAAAAATTGAAAAAACTGCCCTTTCTATGTTTTTTTGCTATTCCGACAAATTGCATTTTTTTCAAAACTACGAAACACGTCACTTAGCAAAGTAATCCTTCTACCTTCTAAAAAAAAACTCATGTCGTTTGGACCAATTCTAAAAAAGTTATGCGATTTTAAAAAGTGTGCCAATACTTTTTTTACTCACTGTATATGGAAGTTGCGTTATGCCTCTTTTACAAAAAATCTTCGGATTTATCAATATAGGTATGTAAAAAGAACTTATTGCACTGTCTGTGGCTTCGAAAGTATTGAAGCTTTCTCCGTACAAACTGTCTCGTAGTGATCGAAAGAGGTGAAAATCCATTGGTGCCAGATTCGGAGCCTATGATCGACGAGGAATAAGTTCCCATTGCAGTTCCAATATTTTTTTGCAATATTTACAAGCTATTTATTCGTGGTCCTTTAATTTGCAGTTCTTGGCCCGCTCTTTTAAGTTGTTGGCACTATAAATCAGCATTGATATTTGGAAAGTTTTGATTGAGGAACTCATAATATAGAGGAGATGCGACGGGCGGAGCTCACGTGGCAACCTGATGCGTTCTACCTATTCAAAGAAGGTCGGGTGAAATCTAAGAATAAGTACTTACTGGCAGGAGAGCTTTCGCTTCCTGGTAATCGCGACGAACTCGTCGGATGTGTCGGTGGTGGTTGGCCCATGGCTGGGGGTGGTGGATGCGCTGCGTTGATGATGATGACGATGATGATGGTGACGGTGGTAGTGATGGCCGGAGGCGGGCGCCTGGTCGGGGACCATAGCCGGGGGTGTCTCCATATGCTGGGGCGGTTCAGCCCCCGTTACGATCTGCGGGGTGGTGTCGTTGGTGGTGGTGGCGGTGGTGATGGTAATGGTGGTAGCGCAGGTGGTGCTGGGGGTGGCGGTGGTTGTGTTGTTGCTATTGCTGGCGGGGGTTGGAGTCAGGCTGAGACCTTCGCCACCCCCCGCCGAGGCGGCGGTTACTTCTCCCACCCCCGATCCCGTACCTATGTCGCCGAAGTAAACCGTGGAACAGGAATTTCTGAAAAAAAAAACAAACGGGAAAGCGATTAATTAAATCGCTAATGCCACTGATCCTCTTCTGCGGATCGTTTTTTTCTAATAGAAGGCGGTGCACGAGGTTTTGGTTCACCGATTTGCTTGAATTTTGATATAATTATGTATTAAACGCATCGGACGAGATACTTGACAGTTCGCGAGGCAGTCGGGTTCAAGGTTTTGATTTTTTCACACCCTGGATATATACACTTGTATTTAAGCACGATAGTGGTAATTTAACTTTATGTAGTAGAGGTAGTAGATATAGGCATACGTATTTGTATTAACTTTTCATTATTTCTATAATTGGCAACTGAAGTTGGAATTCGGTTTTACCGAATACTTCCAAATTGATTTTCCTACGAAGTTTTGAGTAGTGCAGAATTAGTGATCCGAATCTTGTGAACTCCTTTTGTAAGGAATAATTTATCTTCTGCTGTTAGCCACTTTGAATATTCCACTTTGCAATAGATCTGTACACCGATCGTGCTATTAACGAAGAACTCTTGGAGAATGGAAAGATTTAAGAAAGTTGGCTCAGGCAACCAAGTTCTATTTCCATACGTAATATTTCCACGTTCAGTACAAAGTATCAACGAACTGGAAAATTAAATGTACAGCGGCATTATGGTCAGTGTGAAACACTTATGTTTCCCTTCGGATGACCTTAAAAACGGCAATGCTCTACGTATTCACATTACAAGACCAGAATTCGAGAGATCAAAAGGATCATCTGTAATATAGTGGCGTGCACAGAATGCAAGAAAACACAATTTCTGACCTTGACACCAGTGGTCCGTATTTCAACAGCTGTGACAATGTCAAGCGAATGAAAATTAATTGACACGAAGCAAGTACCGACTTCTGAGGAATGTTTGCAGCAAAAGGTTTCAGCCAAATATATCGGAGAACCGGCGCAAAGTACATGGTTGTTACGCAAGTATCACTCGTACCAACAATCGTCTTCATTTTTTAATTACTTTTCATTAACTATGATCTTCCACTCGACTTTTCTTTCAGGTATTGCCTGCAGCACCCTCCCAAGCGTAGTGAAGAAAAATCTTTAATGAAAACTTGTAATTAAACGTACTACAAATAACGGGTCTGGTTTCAAAGATCAGCCTGTCCATTGTCAAATTTTCAACTCGAATCAACGACCAGACTTGCTTACGTAAAATCTGCTACCAACCATTCACTGGTAGCCACAAATCGCTTGAAGAATGGCGAAAGAACCGAATGTATCCACTCACTCAGCAGTCGCCGATATTGTTGGTATTAGTGTATGCTTGTTCCTTGGTGGATTTTTCATGAATCGACGCATTTGATTGCACTGTTCCATCCATGCTCCACCGAGCACGAACTTTTTTTCTTCGCAACACATAGACTCGATCTCGCAGTTAATCGGTATTCGACGTACATTACATACCAAATTCTAATAGCGCGGCACGCGTGTGTACGTGCTCCAATAGGTTTCTGCACGTTCATTATTACCAGAAAATTTATGTTTCGCTGCAGTCAACGCAGTTACAACATCGTCGAATTACGTGATTAAACATATTACAGCTTTCTAAAATAGTAACAGCGGTATCTGCTTGACGATAGGTGATACTTTCACGTCAAAACAAGTAACACACACAATCTCTTGAAATTCTTCGGTAAACAAAGAAGTCTATCAATGCGGGGATATATACCGATTCTAATTTATTTCTAGCAATTCTTTTGTTATCATACAAAATTTCATGCGTCCAATATTTACGAATGCCCATGTGTACCTGGACCCCACTTTTTTTAAAAAATGACATTTTACATGTTTCCGAAAGAGTGAAACATTTGATACGGGAAGTATTTAAAATGTCACTTTTTAAAAAAAGTGGACTTAATATACTCTGGCTCCGGATAAGGCGCAAAATGTAATTCATTAATTTGTTTACTTTACGTATGTATACATAATTCGAGGTATTATTACTAAACCAATAGAACGTTAAAGCACTCCATAGAATTTGATTAATTTTTGTCAACTTTCTAATTTTTCAACAAGCCAAATAATTACATCAAAGCTTCGTGAAAAAACGCACAAACTTTACTGCCATGTAAGCAGGCACCAGCGAGTTAAATGTCGTCGTACATTTACTTTAACGTAATAGTAGTACTACGTTGCACGGTGATTGCGAAAACATTTTAAATACATGACAATTATCCGTCGAAGCCTGAACGTAATTCTTGTTCCGAGGCGACGAGGGTCAAAAAGCAAGGTCGCAACATTTCAGGATGTCTGCTCGTGTTTCAGGAAACGCAGAGGTGTTGCAACGTTATTGCTTCTGATTCCGTTCAGGATGCTTCTGACGATGATTTCCACGATGACTTAGTGACAATTCTCCTCGTAACCGGGGATAACGACGTGACGAAGGTCGGCCACGTGCGCGCGTGAGTACTTCCCTATATTATGATGTAACCCCCGCGATTAGTGTAATTCTATTTATTCACGGATGCGTCAGTGCACGCAATGCTCTCGGTCTCGTACTCTGCGACTTTACACGATGACCATAAGCACACGCGAAGTTTCGATAGTACAGCATGTGTCAAAAGTGCCCAGACCCTCGGTTTAATGATTTATTGTGGTGGAATGAAATACCTGAGTTCGGCATTAAACGAATAAAAAATTATTTAAATAACGGATCAAATAAAAGTGACTTTAACTTTGGATTATTTGACGAATAAAGTTAAATTTTTATTTGACGAGAATTTATTCCACGTATAAAGTTAACCCGGTTCAACTTTGTTCGACACATGACGAATAATTCTTTCAACTGTTGTTCGTTATTCGAAATATTATTTAAATAACAATTTTACCCATCTCTACCTAACTTATAAGGGAACATTCCCAACCTGAAAATTTTTAATTTAATCATACTTCGCGTGAATGTAGACCATATTGGAGTACGCACGGAGCGATTTTCTTTTCCTGCGAAAATACACTTTGGATGGTTGGAATCAGCCCTTAAAATTATTGCGTGTTTTCTTGTTGTTTTTTTTTTTTTTTAAATATAACTTCATTTTTCTTTTGCTACTGTGATAGAGCATGAAAATACAGAACAATTCTAAAGTATATTCAATGTTTTCTTCTACCTCACACCGATACAAAGTTATATGTATTAAAAAACGATAAAAGTTTAAGAGCTGATTCAGCGTAGATTTCCTAAGAAAAAAAAACATGCTTAGCTTTATTAAATTCAGAATTTTATTTTCGGGTTGGGAAGAATTACTTTTTAGTCTTCAATAGATGAATGTGCTTTGTCCTATTTCCCTTACTAGAGACTTGTCATAAGATTACTTGAAATGTATTCCAAATTATTCCAATATTGTACTGCTTGTAACATATAGTTGATTCACACTGCCGTTAACTTTTTTTATTTTACTAGACTGATTATAAATGTTCAACAGCTACATTACAACACGCGACATGACTGTCATTAATATTGAAATTAGATTCCCCGTAGCTACTTGCAATACTGATGATGTTTCTTGGAACGATAAAAATAACCACTCCTTTTTCATTTATTGTAAATTACTACCGGTAGGTAGATTGCACTTTTTTGTTCTACAGTTGTGTAAAAATTCTTCATTTCTCCGTAGTGTATATAATGTCTTTTTCATTTTACGTACATACCTAAGTAGTTGTGTAATTGACTGCTTACTATATCGTTTCCTTGTTTTCATTAGTAATATCACTTTGATATTATCGATTCCGTTACCAAATTCCCTTGCATTTAATTTGGTGTTGCATTATCGATCTCAATGGCATAACTCCCCATAATTTATTTACTTCGATCGTCCAGTATTCTCAATTGAAACTTAAGTATCACCTTTCGCCGTTTAAATCATCGACCATTGCGAAAATCTCAGTAATTACTGTAATCCTAAAACCATGTCCTTCGTGTGCCAGTAGTACGAGGAGAAACTGTGCCAGACCGCAGAGTTAACTCTGCAGTTGCGATACCGACTCATCGGAATCTCGAATTCCTATCGGGGAATATTCAATCGAGTATATCTCTTGCACGTCATCACGGATTAAGAAGTGTGCACGTCCGAGCCTAGTTACATAACTTCGCAAAGATTGCGCGAAGACTGTAATACGAGGGTACATATTTCACCAGACCTCCTTTCGTATCATAAACCATAATGATATCGACATACGAGCATTACACGATGCTTGATTAATTTATATTCGCCTTGGATAATGTTAATTACTTCATCCTGTTTCTCCTTTCTTGATATACTTGACCTTACAGAACCGATTCCCTTCAATTGTAATTTGATACATTCTCGATCCTATTACGACCACTGAGTCTTTCCTGACCGGCTCTTTATTTTGTTTCTCTGAGGACTCTCTGCGACTGAGAAAAATATAAGGAGATTGATGTTGGCACATGTTTTTTGTTTGGGGAGGGGGATGTTAAATGCACAGCTGAACGAGGACCTTACAAAAAGAGAGGTGCAGCTCCATCTTCACCAACTTCGAGTAAATTAGAAAATTGTGTTTATAAAATGATTACTTTGACTTAATATTAAAAAGAAAACTGAATAATATTTTACTGAATATACATTTTCTCACAATAAGTAGCAGTTATTGAGTTGATAAGTTTTTATTTCTAGTTTTAGCAAATGTTTCGAGACTGGAGAATTTTTTCCGCCGTAGGAGGCTTGAATGAAATTGCCGTCTTGTGAGAAACGCTACTCTCACGATATTGAGTAATTAAGATCTCAAGTTACCTAATAAGCGTTCGATTGGTATGACTTGATTAAGCACGACAGTGAGTATTTTTATTCGACAGCCTTACGGAGTCAATTAGTAGCGCGTGAACGCGACACGTTTCCTTAATGAGAAAGTGGAACATTAATTTTGGTTAATTACACCACCCTTCTACATCCTGTGTAATAGCATATAGTTGTGACGTGGCATATTATAGGTTTCAATGAAACAGTGTTGAAATATTACAGAATATTCACTCGTATGTATTACCACACGTCGAATCGAAATGTGTTTATATATTATTTCATTGTTTACGTAGTGCTGATTATCATTCGAAAGATTATGTCATTCTGTTAATATGACGCTATCTTGTCTAAGCAGCAGCATAACGATCAGCATCATAACATCATATACTCTCTTCCCACGTTTAGAGGCATTACGTGGATTCACAACTAAATGGTTGAAAATTTCGCAATTTATCGCAACTTACTTAGAGGATTGAGAGCAGAAGCGGACTGACCCACGTTGGAAAAATGTAATTTTTCCTTTTTCATATGATTAATAGAGCCTATTGTAATACATTATTGCTACTAACTCAATTTCGCAAAAAAATGTGTGTTAGTCCTTTTTTGTTCTCAGTGCCCTGTACATTCCTCGTATATTCTAAAACGCATTAGAATACTTAAAGAACGAGTGCTCAGCGTCTTTACTAAAGCCAGAGTGAGAAGTACTTATCCAACCTTTACCCTACCACGAAACGATCATTCACTCCAAAATGACTAATTGCGCGCATTCGAATATGACTGCAGAGCCCGAAGATTGAACGCGGAGATTCATCGCCTTCGCAATGGCGGAAGAAATCTCGGATCCAGATTTAACCGCGCGCGTACAGGCTGTGACAATCGATGAAAGGTGGATTGCCCATAGATCTTCCAGACAATGATAAAGTCTCGTTGCGTAATAAGTTTTACGTATAAAATGTCGGGCATCGGTTCGCCGGTTTCCGCGTGAGGGAAAGAGAGGCGCAGAGAGAGAGAGAGAGAGAGAGAGAGAGAGAGAGAGAGAGAGAGAGAGAGAGCGCGAGGGGGAGAGAAAGAATGGAAAGTGAGGCCCGTAGGGCAGCGCGCGGTTGCGACACGCTTCTCTGAAAGTTCTCCGGTACAAGCGCTAAACTTGGAAGCGGTGTACGGCGGGCAATTATTAGAAGAACATTCGATACCTCGTGGCGCGGAAAGGCTCGTTTAATTCGCTGTTACATGCCTTCGGTAAACTGCGCCGCTAAACTGTTTAAACGGCCGACTCGGCGATCACGAAATACCGACTGGATCCGGCGGTATCTCGCTTGATTGATCGGATCCCACCGCTGATTTATGCCCTCGTCGTAGGCGTTAATTGATAAGAAATCGCCTGGAAAAGTCTCGGTCTACGGGAACAGCCAGGTACCGAGAGTACACTCGGTTCTGCGATTCGCGCGGAATATTCGTTCAACGTGATTGAGAATCGCGGAGTCTGCCAGTACAGAAAAAATAATACGTAAGAGAGAAGTAAAATAATAAAAGAAAAGTGAAACAATAATAATGAAAGATAATGATGAAAAATAAATTTCAATTTTGTTCGTTGTCGCTGCAGTCAGTATTCTACTCCAAAGCAATCGACCTGTTCATTTTTATTGGATCAAAGTTTCTATACGCATTACTTAGGAATCTTTGGCACGACTATTTCAGATTCATTGTCAGCGTGTCTCTTTCTGCATGATTTTTTTTCACAAAAGTCCGAAGTATATACGGACGCTGATCAATTTTTTAGGGGGCGTGAGCGGCAGTTTATTCGTCGGGGTCTTCGTGATCCTTACGTATGGTCCATTTACACAAATAACATCTAAATTTAGCTCACCCTCCAATAAACTAAATTCGTTATATTTTAGCAAAATTCAACTTTTGACCACCTCAAACAATTCAATTTAAATAAATCTTCATTCTACACAAAATACATCTAAATTTAGCTCACCCTCCAATAAACTAAATTAACGGTTTGGATAAGTCGTAGCAGAGCCTCGATTATGTAAACTCGAACGAATCGTCTGGTTATACGGACAATGGCTTGGAACATGTTTCTTTTCGGAACAAGTTGGGTAATGATGTATGTTTGAAAGGTGGGGGAAGGATGATTTGGGGAAGATTGGTGAAGAAGAGTGGGAATAGATTTCAATATAGAGATTTCAATATAAGAGTTGATTTCAATATTTTGCAGTGGGTGCGGTTCGGGAAAATATGCACCGTCGCTATTGTAACTGTATAAGTATCGTTGATAAAGATTCAGGAATGTAAAAGTTATTATTTAGAGCAAGTATTATAGTTTCGTTGCTACATCACGAAATCTGATGCGGGGTGTACTCTATACCGCAGCTTTGATGTTTATAATTTTATATTGAATTTTAGGTGTTGGGATTAGTTCGGTTTTAAATTGTGTACGCGTGTCTGTGTTGATATTTGCTTGGAGGAATGTAGATTTTGGGGCAGTTAGGTGTAGGAGGATTTAGAGAGAATTGTAAGAAGAAAGTTTAACTTACAAGCTGGGGTCATGAAAAGTGTTGGAGGATTTTGAGAGAATGTGGGAGAGACTGTTGTTACTATTTCATTACGTAGTATAGTATTTTATGTTAAGACTACCTTCTTCTTTCACTTTCTACACTAATTATAAACCATTGCAAATAATTTTTAAAGGAAGTAAAAAAGTTTCTAGCCACATTAATAATGTAAGTAATAAAACGGAATATGTGTTTCTTTGAACATGGGGAGATTTTAAAATAAGGGTTCACTTTGATCTGTTTGTTGAATTGCCATCTTATTAAAACACTCAATAAAGAAACTGTTTATTTCATGCCCCTTACGTGCATCGTCATTTAGAATATTGAACATATGATTCTGCTATATTTTAATCTCATATTATTTAATGCTCCTTTTGGGGTTTCTTCCTCAAAACACAGTAGAAGGTACTTACATTTGTATAGAAACCAGTGCAAATTGTAGTATAATGAAAACTGCATGGAATTTTTCAATTTTTTTAATTGAAATACACCGAAAGGGTTGCTAAGAAAGATCGTTATAGATATGGTAGCGTGGGAAGCCAATGGAGCGTACACACTGATCCTAAGCAAGAATTCCACTTTCTACTTCTCTTTCAATTACATCAATCGCTGCATTGATATAGTTTCTAACTCTCCTAATTGCTACACTTCGTTACGAAAACGAACATAAGTTCTCAGAAAACTTTGGCAACACATCCTGAAAGTAACAGAAATACCCAATAGTATAAACCACTCAATAGTATTATCAGAGAACGACGCCTTGCAAAATCAGATGATTTAAATATACTTCTAATTCTAAATGCAGAACAAGTAATACAATTAATATTAATAACCATCTATGTTTAATTGAATAACTATATTTCTCAAAGTAGGAATCTTCTTTTTTTTCTAATCTTGCAAAGGTAACCAGACCTTATTGGGTACCAGCAACCTTCAAAAAACTTCTTTCACTTGGTAGCTTTCATTGAAGGAAAACTAAACTGTGGAAGATATTTTGTTATATTTCAGAAAATTGTTTCACCTACTCGCATAAGTAACAGTAATTTCCTTTTTAATAAACACAATGGCGTTAGCAACTGATCAACTACTCCATTTCTCAGACGAATACATGCTCCACAATATGTAACAAATAACGTCAATTCCAAATTCTCCAATAACAATCTAGCTAGCAAAAAGTATAGCATGAAAACGTGTAAATGTATTTAATTAAATCAAAACACATTATTTTCCATTCCTACGAAGTAGAGAATTGGATTTTACAATAAAGGTGGTGTTTCGCCAATAACGACGATATCACTGTCGAATATTGTTCATAAATGGTATTCTACGAAAAGTGGCGCCAGCCGCTATAATTTTAATCTCAGTCGTCAACTACAAAGGGACCATTTCTACTTGGCGATCTCTTCGGTCTGCTTGCGCGTAGAGCAAACAGCCCAGCGGAGCTTTTGAACGTTCCCAATGATTCTCGTTGTTGCTCAACAATCGTTCACGTTTTCTATGTACACGCAAACTATCAGATAATTTCACGAGCCAGTATTCATGAACGAATTCTGTTCCATGAAAAAAAAAGCATGGAGGCATTGGAAGCTATCATGGAATGAAACCGCTACACAGGAAACATGCAAAATGCTTCTTCTAAGTAAACAACTAGCGACAATTCCATACGGAGAGCGAAGCAGCCTAACGAAGGGATGTCCAATGGAAACGTGCAGCATGAAGAATCGCTGCGATTAATGAGGCCACGTGCTGATTCAAGGCTAGCCAATACCACTGGTGATCGCGTTATCATGTTTGGTGATACATCTAGTTATGTCATAATCCTAAAATCGATCACCAAACGTTTCTTTCCTTACCATTAACTGATCATATCCGCAAGATTCGACGCGCCAACCTCGCAAAAATTATAACCAACATCAACCACAGAAATAAAGGAACCTTAACTAACTAGGAACCTTTAAACACCTTTTTAATCAAAACAAAAGGACACAAAGCGCTGATGAAAAGTCAAAAGGAAGGTTGAAAGCTCAAACTTAATACCAGACTTATCATGCTAGTGTCAGTCTATCCTGGACAACTCCCCCGATCTACGGGATATAAATTTCAAGACACAATTCTTTCTAACAAAGTTACCTTCTTTGTGTTCAAACTTCCCGTTGACCGCTACTGCAGCGTACTACATAACTCGAAACATAAGAACAATCAAACACCGAATGATAATATGGATCGCAAGGAGAGTTGGAGCAAAGGTGGCGGGTAAAAACTAAGACACTCATATCATTGCTTCACGACCGACTCGAACATCGAACACAGCGGGGTCGAAGTGGCAACGGACGGCATATCGTTAAACATGACAACAACGCATGGTGTGTGTGTGTGTGTTTTTTTTTTCACTTACTCTTGGACAGCCGAGAGATTATAGTAACTCCGTGGTTGCTGCTGCTGCTGCTGCTGTTGCTGATGATGGTGATGATGATGGTGGTGGTGGTGGTGGTGATGCTGATAGAGCTGAGCGCTGGTCGACGTCATCGTTGAGATCACCTGGCCGCGGTTGTCGTGAGCATGATGGTCCTGGTGTATGCGCGGCTGTAGCCCCTCCAAGGATATGAACTCCTGCGGCTCCTGACCGGGATGGAGGAGCTGCGTGTACGTCTGTGCCATTTCTTGGGCCACCATCTCCTGCTCCGGTGGTCCACGAAAGCACAGCAGGTCTTCCAGCTCCTCCTCCTGGCGCTGCTGGTATTGCTGCTGGAGCTGCGGCTGCTCCTGGCGGAAAGGATGACGCTGGCCGTGCGGCCGCTGATGCTGATGGCGGTCGCTGGTGTTCACGCAGGTGCCATCGCCGACCGCAGCCTCATTCTCCACGACACCACCGCTATCTGGCAGTAATCCACCCTCGTCTGTGGATGCAGGCAAGCGACGCTCTTTTACACGGATCGCGAGACCGAAACGGCTGCAATGTGCGAACGGCCAAGGGAACGCGTTCGAGCGGTCGTGTGGAACATGACGGAAGCGTCTTGGGTGCCTTTGCTCGTGCCTCGAGAACGTCCGTCCCCGATAGGAAGGGTCCCGTGGCCGAGATCACTTTTCAATCTCGATGCCGCGGATTCAAGCGCGTCGCGCGTAACGCCTTCGCTAGCTTGCTTTTCGTCTTTCCTAGATCCTTCTTTCGCGATGGAGCCACCATCGAAACGCGTGGAATTCGTGGACTGCGATAGTTCGAGACCGTTACGCAACCTTGGGGAGTAAGAGAATACGTTGCGATTACGGCGTATGCATAATAAAGAACGATGTGTTGTTTTTAAAGCGTGGCATAATATGTATCGAGCTTTTTCGTGGGATCCGAGCGCGGCTAACAGCCCGCGATGATTTTACGTTATTACGAAACATGATAAGATCCTAGCGGCGCAATTATATAAGGAAGCGTGTAGTTATTCATTGCAGCTTGTGCGGATGTAAAACACGACTTTCTAAATCGCTGACCTCGTATTTAAGTGACCCAATGGTTTTCATCGAATCCTGAGAAATGGTTCTTGCATACGTGCCATTCGTCTGCTGTCGCGCCCGACCCTGCCGAATTATCTTGCGATACCCATGGATAGTGAATTGCCATCGCGCCACTGCTGCACTGCGCGTGACTGTTAGCGTCATATCCAGCGCGACTACTTTGCCGGGTGATTACTGCTAGTATGCGTAAAATGGCCAGCCTCGTCGATAACACGTGCGATAATAGGATCAGCTGGCTTCGGTGAACTACGCTACGAAGGAAGTGAGCGACTTTAGCTACGCGGCTCGTGTCGACTGTGTGTGAAACCTGATTTAAATCGATAAATCAAGGCACTTTATGTACGCGTGCAATTGATTCTCATCTGAAGGTGTCTGTGGATAATACAGGGTGTGTTCTAACATGTGGGACTCACTTTAGTGCTAAAAGCCGGACACAGAGGCGGTGAAAGAGGTTCATACGAACATGTGTCCTATTTCATTTTGCTCCTAAGTTATACATTCATTTTTATATTTCAGTAATTCTTAATGATAAACGGAGAAAATGTAAGTGACTCTACTAATCTGTTTCTAATTGAATTTATTCTTCTTAACCCTCACCTGGCGAATACAGGCGGGTCCATTTTGACCCATCTTACATTTCACATTACACATTCATGTTTTTTTATCACCTGTTGAACTGACTTCTTTAAGAAATATAGATTTTATGACATAGCCAGATCAGGATTAATTATAAAAGCTTATCCTTGCATGGCCATGGAGTACATTACGCTACGGGTCAAAATGGACCCCGTGTGCCGCGCAGGCGACTGGCATCTGAAAATTTCTTAAGTAACTAATTGAGCGAACTATGAGGAGAAGTCTCACTTGACGTACGTCGCATGTGCTTTATGCATAACGGTGTACCGCCATATTCTTTACATTTTTTGTTTTTTTAGAAATTCTACGATAAGACGATCGCAGGCTTGCTTTCAGGCCGAAGGGGGCCAGTTCGAGCATTTCTTACAAAGGTACACTAGTGGTCAGAAGAAAGTATAAAACTCATAGTTTTAGCTAAACTTAATCCTAGGCTTGAAGTATTAAGTTGCTACAAATAGTCTATTCTGGCAACCCCTCATTCTATGGGATACAAAAAGATATAATTCTCAAAATCTTACTTTGTAACCGCTCACAGTTCAAACTTTCTTTCACCACTACTCTAAACAGCTCTATTACTGGAGTATAAAAATGGCTACAATTTTACATGGACTTTTTTCATTGTTTTTGTGTCCTCTATCCACTACTGCAGTGACACACACACACACATTGAAGTTAATGTATATCTATTCAGAATGAAAAGATGCGTAAATCAAGGCAGCTCTAGTGAAAGTGATCGAGGAAGCGCGCACGTGGCGCCGTGTTATTCGAGATTCATTAAAAAAAAGTCGCTACCCATTTCATATTGACATCCTGCTTACACATTACCCAAAAGCAATTACAAAAAAGAACGGAAATATCGCCCATCCTGAACCTGAATAGCAGCGAGCAATTCTTTTCCCCGATTCGAACGTCTGAATGAAGGAATATCGAGCGTCGATACGATCGTCCCTCAAAAAACTGATCTTCAATCCTCCAATCCTTCAGCCCCTTAAGGCAAATAATTAGCCTAGCTTCCCATGCGGCAAACAACCTCAGTCTCTTTTAACAGACAGTGGAGACATCAGGCCAGACCCACGACACCCAGGCCGCAACGCGAATGAATAGTAAGAATGAATACGTCAAGTTACCATTCTAATAACTGTAATCATTTCTGACAGGGAACAGTTCAAACGTCGCGCAGAAGTCACGTGCGTGGTTGCGCGCGGGCGCGTTGGCTATTGTGAATGTGGAATGTAAATACCCTCGACTTTTCAATTCCCAATGACAGCGTTGATAAAAATATCTATTGTCGCGTGGTATCAGATAATAGCGAAGGAGATCAAGAATCCCTTCTCGCTGGAATTTTCAACCTGTCCAACGCGAGCTCCACAGGCGTGACAGGATGGCATCCGGATGACCGTTAACAGGGTAGTGAGCATCATAGCGATCGAGTATATGTTCAGAGGAGCTCGTTACCTCGGAAATAATTAAATCTCCTCGACAGCCTACTATCGCGGAGCGAAGGCTTCGATGATTAGCGTGTCGGTAGCCAAGCAAGAAAATTGATGGATCAAAGGATCCTAGACAGGGTCCACGGCGAATTGTATGGCCTCAGACGCGCATTCATTGCGTTCGTCCGACTGGCTCACAGACAATTTAGTATTTTTGTGACATTTTATCCATGCACGTGCCAGGTGTGAGCGACTGGCTGTTGCGAGAGCCAGCTGACTATAGACGGAAGAGAACGTGTCCGCAAAACGATTCGACGCCGCTGGTCAACGATGTGTCTTTCGTGTTTGAACGGATGGCGTTTGATGTTCTTATGTGACGTTTTGTCTTGGTGATCGTGGAATTTAATGCCAGTAAAATTTTGTGGGGAAATGGGAATGGATGAGTGTGAAAGTGTTGAAGATAACTTTTCGAAATATGTATAGGGTGATTTTTAAGGGTGCTTAGTAGTTTGGTGTGAGGGGTCTAAGAAGAGTATAAGACGAATAGGAATGTTATGTGAATATAGAGTACGTTATAGTATCTTCTGTATAATGTTACGTAATATGTATATAATATTATTGTTTAAGCTTTATTATATTGTACATTATTCGTTTAAATTTGCCCTAATAATAAGCATTACATCTTCGCGAGGAAAGTGGTCTATGAAACGCCTCTTCATCTACATCTAATCGTACAGGACTGAATATATCTTCATTTGCTACGCGATCGTACATATTCTTCTTATCTTCTGCTCTAGATTTACTTCTGAAAGTATTAACTCACGCAACACTTTTCTGCGCCAAGGGTGTGTACCCAACTGAATAAAAACCTTAGTTGTTTCCGGCATGAAGCAGAAGTTTTATGAAATTGAAAAAGAATCACTATTAACATAGAACGTCGATAAATAAGTTGCACCTACGTTAGCAGCCTGCTAATAACCAATCGCGAGATCTAATCAAGAATCGTAAACAGACATTTTAAACTCACGAAGTTAAATATCGTTACGTAAGCGAAAATACGCTACGAACTCGTGAAATTTTCCATCCAAGGAAAGCGGCATTTTAATTGCGTAAGAAAAAATAATGCAGCATCAGCTTCATCCGTGAGCCAATAAAACCGATTACGAAAGTTGATCGCGTAAAAAAATCAAGACGCCTAAGCCGCTACTTTCAGCAAATGTCAGTGAAGCGGCTGCATTCACTGGGAAACGTTTTTAAATATACCTTAATGTCTCAGTGGCGGATTTAACGGGCGACCGGTGAGCAGTTGCCTGGGCCTCTGCATAAGAAGGTCCCATCTTCCAAAAAAAATTATGATTTTATCCAAACACTATGCTTTTTTCTGCGCTAGGGTAAACTGTACAATGATTGGCAACCGAAGTGGAAATCCCAATTGGCATGTCTATTTTTTTGTTTTACGAAGTCTTTATATATGGTCTTCATTTTCAGTTATTATCAATGATAATGGATTTCTCATTAAAATAAAACATCTCGAGTACCTATTAAATTTCTTATTTTAAAAATATTCAATGAAAAACAAAAGTACAATTATTGGCACCCTAAAAATTGAGGTAACATAGAAACATATATGTAGCTAAAAACGAAGTTTAAAGTGTTTAAACAGACTATTTCATTCATTATTATATACCTACAACACACAGTAAATTTGTATTTCAATCCATTAGTTACGAAGCGACAAACTATACTTACCTGCCCCTTATCAAAATTTTAAGAAAACGCCTAAAACTCAGTTCTTTGTCCCACTTTGTGGTGTTGCCAGATATAAAGTGCGTAGTTCAACCACTGAGCTTTGCAGTGTTGTAGTGAAAGAAAAATAAGAAATTATAAAAAAAAGTACTTTCTAAGCTTGTACTTCTTAATATTTGGCTTTTTAATCAGGAGAGCCAATAATTAGTGCAGTGCTAGCATTAGTGCAGTTTACCATACTACATTTAGCCCGTTTTTAGCAAACTATCTCTTCATTTTTCCGAAAAAACTGGACCCTTCAGAACGTTTGCCACCTGGGTCTTTTTTCTTAAATCCGCCACTGTCTCAGTGATATTCCTGCGGGTCAAGTGTACAAATTTTCTATCACAGGAATGACAATTCAAAAGTGTAATCTTCCACGACGCCAATGTGACAGAAGCGAAGACTTTCCTTCCCCCCAGAATAAACAATAATCAATTCTTCCAAACCTTACTTCTAATCTTTCAAGTGTGTACATAATCCTAGTATAAACGAAATTTCCTGTAGCAAGAAACCAGAGATGGGCAAAAAATTATTTTAAATATACATTCGCGTACGAAATTTTTATTTCAAATAATTTCTTGGCCATCCCTGCGAGAAACTCTTTCTACAATCGGAAATCTGTTCACCACCATTCCTAACTAGTATTCAAACAGCAGACCGATTTTAACAGTAAATGAAATTCGAATAAACCGCCATTACAGGCCGCGTGCGGTACAATGAGCCCGCGCTGTGGGGTATTTAGTTATTCAACGATCTTGCAAAGTAGAAACGCGAGCTAATGACTGCTACCTTCGCAACGATGGCGCAACGTTATCCGCTGGTACTTCTGTAATAACGATTTTTGTTGTTTGGAAAACATTTCACTGACTTTTCCGTTGCGCAAAGGACATTAGGCACCGGCGACCCGTCCATCCTCTTGCGCGCCTCGATACGCGTAATTACGAATAGAGCCGCGAATTAGCAACGTGATGGATCTGTGCGCGAAAGAACGACAGGAGTTTATTTACCGTAATTTATAATCTCCCGTTCAATAACGTGCTTATTAAGTGCCACCGGCTTCGACTAGCCACTAATCCAGCCGCGAGCGTTCAGTAACTGAAGGCTAGCGTGTTGCAAGTTCAAAAGATGTAATTGCGACGCGGGGCGCATATATTATTTGCGATACTCCTTTTATCAAGCTGGCAATTACGTGGCTGTTGAACGCCTCGCGCGTGACATTGTACCATGAGGCGAAAGCTGCCGTGAAATTCTAGAAAACGATAGTCGCGCGTAAACGCGATCGACGTTGGGTAACAGCTAATACCACGTCGCCCGGTCTCTGGCAACAATTTCGCGCGATAAATAACAAAACGCGATAATGTTCTGTTGTCCACTAAACAGCTTGAAAAACTGCGCGCACGTGTCGCCAAGATAGCGTGAGAAATAATGGCGAGGAAATAACGTCCAAGCAGAAATTATAAAGATGGGATATTGTCTATAAACAATATTAATCCACTATTGACAATAGCACTTTGCTATTTGGTAAACCTGTAAACGATAACACGTTCCTTTCTTCAATTGAGTTTAAGCACCGTTCAAGTTCGTGCCTTCCCTTTATCTATATTTCCCCTATCTGCACACGATTATGTTATCAAATGTGTAACAACGAAAAGAAATTGAATTATCGTTGCGCGCATTATCACCGTGGTTGCGCGCTGTTGCTCGGAAGCGCTCCGTGCACGTTTCTCTCTAATTCGAAGAGAGTTCGCCGGTTGATAAACGTGCGCCGGCCGTCGTCTATCAGAGCCCTTAACGTCCCCGCTCGTAATCGCGCGGGAAGATTTTTCTGGCCGGCTGTAAACGTGCGACAAGGTGTGCAAGCGTGATTCCAGTCGATTCACCTTGGCTGTTTAAGAAAAACGGCTGCTGCTCGATAGACGGAATATAATAGCCCGATAAGAAGATAAACCTCACTGCGCATCGAGCCACGAGGGAGCAGGCGAAGAATGTTATTGTGACTATATTGAATTATCACGTTCGAATTTTAACAAAGGCAGGAGGAACGGAGGAGCTTCTTCGAAGGGAGAAGCATCTGCGATAGAACAGAAGCGGAGAAGGGTCCCGCTAGCAATCGGCGAGCGAAGACTGGAAGTGGACGACGACGAGGAGCTGCGTATGCGCGCCGATTAGGAAGCTGTTAACCTGCCATTTTCCCTGGTTTCGAGGGAGCAGGCTTCTTATCCACAGACTCCGGGATCGTCCGATTACCGCGCCAGCCAATGGAAGCCGGGGGCGCAGCCGTACGCGTTAGATCGCCGCGACGGGCGATCGTGGGTGACGTTAATGAAGAAAGTAGGGAGATACCTTGGATGCTCGACGAGGGGTTCCAAAGCCACGCAGTACGTCGACGCGCGTTAATTCTACGCAGAGATCGGAGCATCCTAGAGGAGCGGCGCACATTTTCATCGACACATGTCTTCCATCAACGTTCACTGACCGCCGCGACTCGGAGACCACTGCATTATTTCTTTCACTCAATTACAAAGTAAATTCCGTCCGTTCGAGGGAACGGCCCAGGTGCTCTCGTTCACCGAACGAGCAGCGAAAAGACTTTTGTAACTATCATTATCAACAAACTCCTAGCCACGGCCCGAAGGGGGATCGAGCTGGATGGTTACACGGAGGGGCGCGAACATCCACCGCACAGCTTTTGGGGGGGGGGGGGGGGGGTTACACCACTTGTTCGCACGTTGCAGCCCACTTACGTAGAACGAGGAGGTAGTGTCACAGTGCGAGCCGGCTTACCGAGAAGCGCGTACATCCACGTCGTCGCCGACGACGAGGAAGCGGCGGCATCCTCGAGGAGCGCAGAAGGCCTTTCGCCTTCCCTCCTCTCGGCCGATGCCCTCGTGCTTCGAGGGTGCCTCTTCGACGACGACGAGGTCGTGCCGCTCGCGGTGGACCGGCGCCGAGTATCGCGGTTCCCGTCGACGCTACCACGTGCTACC
Organism: Andrena marginata; assembly: GCA_963932335.1. Lineage (NCBI taxonomy): Eukaryota > Metazoa > Arthropoda > Insecta > Hymenoptera > Andrenidae > Andrena > Andrena marginata. The sequence continues at coordinate 42,167,077 of OZ010660.1, forward strand.
GAAAGAACAGATGCGGACGTTGCACCAGGAGGAGGTCGCACGGCGTCCGGCAACCTTCGCGATCGTTTACCGTCCCGCTACTGTGTACCTCGTACCGGTGTCGTTGTGCTGGTGGAGGCGACGGTGGTGGTGGTGTGGTGGTGGTTGTAGGCCGGTGGTAGTGGTGGTAGGAAGCCACTTTACGAAACTCCCGCGCACACTTCGCCCGAACGGCCGACGAACACTGAGCGCGGGTGGTGGTGGTGGTGGCGGATCAGCCGGAGGTGGAAGTGGAAGAACACCGATGGAGGATCCTGCGGCGGTGCGGATTACCACTGCCGGACCACGTGCTTCTAACCCACCAGGCGCAGGTGGGAGTGACTAAAATCGTTCCTTGCTGTTGCGTCCACGCCGACTTCCGTGTCGCCTGTTCGTGATAACCGCTAGATTCGACCGGCGAATTAATTGTACATCGTGTCCTCTAGCCGTGACTCTTATCCAGATTTAATAGTGCCTGGAGGACAGCGTCTAGCCAGCTGGGCTGACTTTCGTTGCGACTGCAGGTGTACAAACGACGGGGATGAACTTTAACCGGTACGCTTGAATTATCATTTTTCTATCACCTCCGAGTACTCTCCCTGATTGTTCGTGTAATTCTCTTGGAGTTGAGAGAGAATCGGGTCTTGTAAATGGTAATGCGTGCTTTATGAATGCTTTTTAGGATTCATTCTCGCCTAAGAATGATTAATTGAATAATGAATAAGGAATGAATAATGAGAATTGATGTGCTGGTTCTATGCCTCTATCCGCGTTGCCTAAAGTTTCTATACTCAACTGTCGCCTAGTTTCTCCAATTCCAGCAGGAATAAATGTATTCGACACAATCTGGATGTGAATGTAATAGTACCTACTTCTTGCAAATTGTTTTGCTACCAAAAGCTTTTATCGAACCCCTAGCGAACCCCGAGATTCTTAATCTAAAGCCCCCAACTCAAAACATAGTAATAGATTCTATAGTTTAATTTGTATTTTTATTACTCTATTAGGTTGCCGTTTTCGTTCGCCAGTGATGGATTCACCCTTCCAAGTTAGCAAGCACTATCGGGGAATTTTGATATCTTGTCATTTTTGCTTTTGCTTTGAATTTTTCTAAATACAGATCGAAGGGGGGATTCTTTCTGTGTAAATACGCGGCAATCCAACCACGAGGACGCAGACCACGCGATTTTGTGCCAACAGCGTGAGTGGGAGTGACTAAAACCGCCCCACACCTCTGCGCTTACACGACGTCGATGGCACCACGATCATCATACGCAAGTCTAACCCCTTGGGAAGGCTGAAGAGGAGACCAATGAGGTTCGCGCGGATCCTCCTCGTTGCGAACTACTCAAAATTGGCTTTAGACACGCCTGTCGATTTTGACTGTTCAGAGCATGCTGAACAGCCACTGGCATGCTCAATTTCCAGCATCTCCCAACACATATGTAAGTACAAACATTACTAAACTTCGTAAGTTATCGGAGAATTTGTGTACCCCGAGTTTCTTCAAATTGTAAATATAAGATACATTCGCAGAACGCGAAACCTCCTACTCCATTTGACGAGGGTTGATTGACAAGTTCTCTAACATAAGTTTGTGACAAAATAAAATAATGAAACTGATATGGAAGTGAAGTAAATTCATTTATCTTCAAAATTAAAACTTGTAATTTTGAAGGGAGATAAATTTACTTCGCTTTTCATTCAGTTACTTAACAATCAACCCTTGTACATTAAATATATGTATTACCTACTTTTCTCTACCGTTTTCACGATTTCGCCCAATTATTTTCGGCTTATCGAGGTAGGTACGTACGATCGATTACAGTGCGAAATCACGATAATCGTTTGCGTCCTGGAAACTGGTTCCTCATCTGCCGAAACTGAGAACTACGTACGTACATATTATGCGGTAAGAAGTGACATCGATATCTTATAATTTCACATCTCATATTTGCTACGACCCTAATTGAATTGGACGAGGGATTAGTAAAAAAGACTTGATCCTATTTCGTTTAGATGAACGCAGACTGCACAAGGATGTGCGTTGATCCCCAATTCGACAGTGGGGAACACTTTTATCCTTCGTTCTTGCGTTTTTCCCTTTGTAATACCTTCTCACAGATTCTGATTTCATGTAAATTAATCGTGACGTCGTTAAGTAAGCATTATAGGCCGTTACTTTGCGTGATACCTGTCGCTGAGAAAAGAAACGATACAGGTATTCACGACTCTACCACCTCGAATTTTGAAGATACTGTGGACGGGAACAATGAAGGCCTCATCCCCAGTTCTTTCCCCTTGAAGGTATAAGGGGTCATTGGAAAACATCCAATAAGGTAACGCGAGGGTTATTCCCTTTCGGGATACAATACTAGCTATGTCAATCAATGAAGCGGGGTTGAGTAACAGCCAAGAAACCAAGCGAGTGCGACGATGACATTATTAATTTGTGAAGTTTTCAACAAATTATGGTTAGCATTGTTTTTTTTTAATAAACTGACGTATGGATTCGTTTAGATCCGTAATTTTGTAATTTTATTCTCTGTATTTGAGTCGGAAAAATTGGATATTTTCATGATAGTAGAAATTATTCACTTCAAGGTAACAGATATAAGTTAATGTAAATGTTAAGATTAAAAACTCAAACACCCTTCTTTTCTATTTATTCGCGTTGTGTAGAGAAGTTCAGTAATTATACATGGAATTTGGAAAAATTTTGTGAACCATTAAATTGCTTTAACTTTATAATAGTGCGAGATAGAATAAAACTTTAAATATAAAGATTTTATCCTCTATCACGCTACAAAAAGAAAAGTTAAGTTACATTAAGAGCATGAAAAAACACGAGTAATTTGAGGGCTGATTTCTCCTTTTCAGAGTGAATTTCCACAGAAAAAAATTGCTCTTTGTATAACCTAATATGCTCTATACTCACACGAAGTTGCGTTAAAATCAGAATTTTCGGGTTCGGAACGTTTGTTTGTCGTAAAATCTACATCGTTTGGAGGCAACCTTCAGACACGCAGTTCGAGTTAACGTTATCACCTTTAAAGTGTGTATTTTAAGGTATTTCTTCGCGATATCTACCACCGGAAGCCAGCAAACTGTGAATTGTTCGAAATATTCCAGGGGTTAATACGAGCGCGCCGTATACGTCGTGTGTGTACAAGATTCAATAAGAAAAGTAAAAAAAAAAGAAGGAAACGAACCTGTTATTCATCGAGCATATCAATCGAGTTTATAAAGTACGCGGAAGTTTCTCTAAAAAGCAACCAAACGGAGAAATGAACACCGTGACACGAACCCAAATATTTGTGGTTGTAAAGCAAATGACATAGTGTACAAATTGTTAGAAAATTTCAGTTACTTGAGTTTGCCATACTCAAGGCCTAGAAAATAAAATTTATATTTTTGGAAGAAAGGGAGCATATAGATGAATTTTTTTTATGTGTTTAAAATTAATAGTTTCATATTAGAACATACGTAGAACCATTATTTTCCGCCATTCGTTTCTCATTCCAATTTTAAGCTGTCTGCTGGGTTTGAGCTTATTTTGCCTGAAGCACAATGAAACGAAAAATGAGCTTATATTGTGTTTCGACTGTTAGCTTCAAAATATTTGAAAAGTGAAAACAACTGACAGGTTCTGAGACTTTTCCAACGTTCGCCACTCTTTGCATTGTTCGTGTACCATATAAGCTGCCCCTTTGGATATAAACACACTCGCTTTTCCATTTTCAATTAAATAAGCGTGCACATAGGATTCACGGCATTGTTCCCAATACAATGTAGAAAACACTGAATGACGTTTGCGGACATCTTGTACAGGCTCCTCGTAAACATAAGGAGTTCGATGGGAAATGCGCGAGGGAGCGTGGATGTTTTATGAAAAAAGTTTCTCCTGTTATTTTGCAGGCACCTCGATATCATCGAGACCGAACAGGGGACACGGTAAATATCCAGGCAGTCGTAGAATATCGTTACACAAACAATTTTTTAATAGCCACGGTTGAATTCGGTCGGTTGGAAAGTTTCGAAAAGGAAATCTTAAATATTTTATTTCATTTCTAGTGCCTGCTGTAGACTGCTGCGAGTCAATAATCGCTGATTTTACTACTGGACAAATTATTACCCCGCGAAGAAGAACAAATATTAACGAATCTACCATAAATATATGCAGCTGTTACAGTAAGCGCCACGTATATTAAAGTTAGAAATCTGATTGTGAGTTAAGTATGCAGCGCGTTAATAAATAACTGCAGCACAATACAATAATAATAACATCTATTACATTCCCATCTGCGTACAATTAACAAAAAATATGAACCGTGCTAGAGTAATTTGAGCCTAATTCTACACCGACTTGTAACAGGCGAGATTCAGCTAATTTGCTGTTATTAAATCCACCACAATCGTTTATATCTCAAAAAGTGGAAGACTACAGCTGTCGAGAATAATCGAATTGCGGTTCGAAAGCCACTTTTAAGATTGCAAAATAGCATGAAACGATTATTATAAGCGAATAAATATCTAAGTTGGAGTATAAACACGTGGAAAAAGGGTACCTTTTAAAGGGGACCAAATACTTTAGAGTGATAGTGTGTGTACCACCATTTACTAGATCTGTCGTTCTAGTATCGATAGAAACCAGTTGATCCTCGACCAGGATCGCCTGAGACTCCCTGACAGTCGACTACGCTGTATTAATTAACGCTAATTACGCGAATTAAGCCAGCGCGCGTGTATCGCGGATTCGGCGATCTCCGTTTGTAACGCAGCGGTAATTGTCGTCATCAATACGGCCGTGCCAGCCTTCCCCCCCCCCCCGCCCCGATTTATGATCGACATCGACCGTTTGAAGTGACCACAGGGACCTTCACCGATCCGCCCTCTAAATCGTCCCTGGATACTCATTAGCGTGATTTTTCGGTAACCAGAGATCAGCCTGCGTCGATTAATTTACTGTGATTTCGCACGCTGCCCTCTCTGTACGCTTATCCAATTATATTCGAGAAACGGGCGCGTTTCAAACAGCGATGCCTCACCTTTGTTAGCGGGTCCCATCGGCTTATGGCGGGGCGTAAACTTTTCGAATGGAACGTTTCGCCCGTTCACATAATCCTCAAATGTGACAAACGCGGATCGCTCCACGTTCACGGGGTAAAAAAAAAATGCGTCGCTAATCGCTGTAATTTCACCCTCGGTGAATTTACCCCGTTTTCTTGTTTTACTGCGCTTTTTTATTCGCCCCCTTTTCGTTATATAGAAAGGTCACTTTGGGCAATATTGGGAAATCTGTGATATCGCAGTGGAATTTTATTAAGTAATCCACTGGACTCGATGATTAGTGGAGATTATAAGATACAGGTTATAAAGTCGTATTTGGGGCTTCTGAAGTTAGTTTCAGGGGGGATGATTATTCTACAGAAGTTTATGGAATTGGCGGTACAATACGACGAGGGTGATTCTGCATGAAGAAATACGTAGAAAATGTAGAATAACATTTTTTCTTACGACACTTCGTTGTCGAGATAATCGATTCTGAGAATATAATGTAGTGAAAGTGCAGCTGAAGTGAATCCTTGTGGAAAAATAAATCCAAATTTGGAATTACTTTTATTTGAGCAAGACTTTGTTTTTCAGGAAATAATTCTACAATTCCGAATAATTTTTTAGTAAGGAGCCATTTTGACAAAATCAGGTAGGTGGGGAATGTAGTGTTTTTTTTTTGGATTGCTATATTTTAGCGAATTAAATGTGTAAAACTAGTGTTAGATATAAGATTCTTTTACTATTTGGTGAGAATAATTTGCTGCTTATATTTGTTATGAATGTGTTTGTTCGACTAGATAGTTCTAAGCTGGCGAGATCAACATGTTTCAATTACCAGTAAGGTATCAGGGTGTGAATTATTTTCTCAGGTTCTTGAGTGACCAGACGTTCCAGAATTCCATTCTCCCCTGTTGATTGGTAAGATAACACTGGTCAACCTTCCGTAACACAATACCACCCCGGAAAAAAGCTGTTCATATTTTTTTGTTCCTTAATTATACTCGTGTAACGAGTAAGTGTCAAACACTAAGTAGCATTTGGTTTCTGTTATTTTAATTGAAACACCTTGTGCTCTGTTAGCTTTCAATTTAATTGGTCCTTTTAAGTGCTTCATTTCTGACAGCGTATATTTACATAATTACGTAGGTGATAATACATTGAAATATAAATATCCACGATGATATTTATTCCTTGGATAATAACAAAAGAAAAAAACAAATCAAGTGTTGTGAGCTGTAAATAATCTTTCATCATAGAATAATTTTGAAAAGTTATGGCACATATAGAAATTCGAAAACGATATTTTGTAACTTATATCTAGAGGAGAGAAACTTGTATAGGTATCTGATAAGAAGTGGAATTTAATATTATATACTGTTTTAATAAATTGTGTGTAGGTATAGCAAATTACTGATAGTAATGATAAAAATAAGTATCATGACAGATAGAATAAAATGTCGCCACGTCATCGTCAATGCTTTCTGATAACACTATTAGAAAGTAATGAAGGAATCTACTTTGTTCCCCTTTAACATTTATTACTCTTATTTCTTACAAAAGCACGCAATAAATTTCCAGCACTGCATGTGCTTAGACATTAATCGTAACATTAATTGTAACAATGTAACATTAATTTAATATAACAATAATAAAAAAGAGATAAGTAATCATACCCGCAAAACAACTTCGACTACTTCCACTTGTCCCCTCATTTGGTTGCATGGTCCAGATATCTACAAATGAAAATTTGAATTATACCACAAACAGTTTATCGCATAATTATTCAATTATATCTTATAGGCATGTGAAAATGTATTACACATTCTCAAAAAAAATTTCATTACTATTCTTCGACAGACACTTTGCATTGGAGCACACAAAATGGTTTAAACGTGGACATCGACGTGTAAAAATATTGTTTCGAAGTTTTCGTAAAATTTGTCGACCTACACTAAATTCGAGACACGTGCCAGAAGCTATACGAACGTTAAACAAATTTCGCAGAGGAAGCTCCATATTATATTCAATTTAACCGCGGCGACATTGGAATACGAAGTATATGTGTTAGGCAGCGGATAAAATTGCAACGGAGGATATACAGTTCCACGAGAATGTCTCGAGTTTCGCGTGTGCGTTAATCTCTTCCATTTATAAATAATTCGACCCTTTTTGTAACCTCCCTACGAACGCCGGGTCTTTTTTACCCAATCACATTCTCACTTCTGCAATTGCACTGCAGCCACATATTAATAAATTGACCCACCCGCAGTTTCGTTGCTTTGGAAAACTTTAATAACTTCAATTTTGAGAAAAAAATGATCCAGCTGTTAGGCACCTGTGTGTTACTTGTTGCTTCACGTTATGTTAGTATCTAATAATTAAATGCTTGGTTGAAATGAAGCAGGGTTCGCGTTGAGAATATTGCGTTGATCAATAGAAAAACGGGACACGTCGCGGAGCTATAAGGAGTTATTTATCAGAAGCGTCGGTATTTGTATCGTTCATCGAAAGATCGCGACGCAAATTAGCGGATCTCCTCCCTTCGAGCCATTGTACATTTTTATAATTGGCTCCGATAACTTGTTAATTAAGCGCTGAATTGTTCACTCAGGCGTAAAAGAAACGCGACGAATGGCTTCTCGCACTGAAACGAGCAGGACGTTAAATTAAGAAGTACGCCCGAGTTAATAAATCAACAGGAAAATAAATTGCAGTTGATTTAAACGACTTCGTATCTGACTTTAAATAAGGATTGAAAAAATAACTGTTAAATTTCATAACGATGATTTGGACGTAAGATAGGTACTATTGGATACGATTGTTTGTGATGCATTATAATTGTTATCGAATACCTACGAAACGAGCATTAATTTATAAATTTGTCAATTTGTCAGCTGCACCTAATTTGCAATGTCAGATTTGTTTAAAAAATTAATGAACCAGTGTGTTGTTTATTAATTGATGAAATTAATGAATATACCAGTTTTGAAATTTCAAACGATTTTTAGAATTCCCTATATTAAACTAAACATTCTCAAGTAACTTTACAAAATAACTAAGAAATTTTTAGCAAGGACCTTAATAATATAATATTACAGTGTACTGTTATTCATTTAAATAAAAACAAATCATCCTTGTTTACCCAATTTTTTAATCCCAAACCACGTGTTCACAGTGAAATCGAATAAATCGAAATCTGCCTCCACGATAACTCCTCGTAACAAATCTTCAACAAGGTCTCATTCGAAAATATTTTTAAACCTTGAGACAATGGAAAATTCAAAATGCATAGATAGTAAGAGGCAACGAAACGATACTGCATGGTGGCAGCACAAATTTTCGTGCTCGCGAGAATGCTGCTGAATTCCAGTTACATAAGCGTACTGACAACAGTACAACAATTTAACCACGTGATTATATAAACGTCATCAAGCCTGCGTCTGACAGATTATGTCTTGTCGACGACATCCCCTATCGTCGCATCGGCGGATCATAAAAGCGGCCCTTACGTTCACTAAACAAAAGCGATATAGAATATGGGAGTCGGAAAGGAGCACAGGAGGACAATGGCTACGTTACCAGAAATATTTAATAAACAAGTTATTTTTTGCGCGTGCCATTTTCTGCACGTGAACGGGAATTTTAAGCGCAAAAGAAACACGCGATACGTTTCAACGAGCCAACCATAACACGAACAAAGAAATTGTAGGTTTGCCTGCGTTGCACCTGTCGGCGGATGTATTTAGTGTGAAAAGAATTTGTTGACTAAGGCTTAAAAAAGAGTAAGAAGAAAAAACTTTCGCCGTTCTTCTCCAGGCAGTTTTAACGCGAGAACTACGTCAGCAGTTAGAATGTCTGTTATCATTTCTCAGAAAAATTACTCAAATTCGCAACGGTGCATTTTCTGTGTTTCCTGTGATCTTTTTTATTGTAATATGTGAATCACACTCTGTTACTTAAATTACGTATATTCTTAAAAATAGTTATCTTGATGACAGTTCTAAATGGGAAAATTGAAACTGTTAATCGTTAGCAGTTCAACTGTTAAGTGATTTGTAAATTACATTAATAATTAAAAAGAAGACGTTTTCAGTGTAAACGTTAAAAAGGTGAATTTCAACTAAATCCGGTATATAGAATTTACTCTTAAAAAACAGGAATTTAGACAACCTTCGGCGTAAAAAGTTTCCTGAATATCTAGTCAAGGGTGCTTAAATTACATTGTTAATAAATATGCTGAGAGTGTAGCTACAATAAAATTAACGGTACGTTGCTATTACCATCATAATTGTATCGAATTGTATGGACTGGAGTGGGCATAATCAATTTGTTACATTTACTTGGAATTATATTTGTATAGGCACCCAAAGGTGTCAGGTGGCAAGGAAGGGTCGTTAGAATCTTTTCACTTGATACGCCACCCCTCTCGTTTTGAGCATCTGTATCCTCGAGTTTTCAAAGCCATTATAGCATTCACAGGCCAATAGGGAACGCGTGAGAAGCTTTACATTGTTAATACACTGCCGGAAGGGTATTAGACATTAACGATATAGCTGTTACTCATAGTTCAAGGCAAAGCAAAACGTGTGCCAATAAAATTATGTCAAGAATCAGCTTATTAAATTAGCCGCTATTAAGCAGCGAGAAACTTAGTCTCACAGTAATTGGCAGATCAATTTCTTCACCAATATATCACCGAAGACATTTTCAGCATGTATACTTATCTACAAGAGGCACGTTTTAAATTTTCACTACAGGCTCGGATAAATAAGTTGAAAAACGATCTTCACTATTTTCTTCGCCTCCCGACTAAATGCAAATTTTTCTTCTCAAAACGTCGAAACACGTCGCCTAATAAACGAATCCTTCTGACCTCCAAATAAAACTCGAGTCGTTTGTACCAATTTTAAAAAAGTTATACTATTTATCAAGGGTGTACCAATACTTTCGTTCCGCACTGTAGCAGTAAATGGTTCAGCACTCCTTTATAAACAAACTTCGATTCAGTCTGCATCTATGATATTAATCCTTGGCTGGTGTATATCTTGATAGGTAGTCAATGTCACGTTGCAGACTCCGATTTGACTCAACAAGATTTGAAATTCTAATTTTCTTAAACAAGTAACAGCTAACATATGTAGCTTCGAATGGGTGAAAATGGATCCCGCATCCGTCAGCCGAAGCTTAAGAAAGAGAAAAACGCCCGAATTCGCATATACCTATTTTCCCCGTGATACGCGTCCCCCTTTAGGGTAGGTCTAATTATAAACCACCTGCGCGCGGCGCAATCCCGCGAAAGAGCGTTGACGAAATTTCTGAATGAAAGAAAAAATTCCTTGACGTAATACATACGCAGAAGGGCGATAGAATCTTGCGTATACATAATATAATGTAACGTAATCAGCAGAGCTGGACGATTCGTTACGCGTGCGAGTCATACGTGTTTCTATGATATAATCCGTTCAGTCGCAAAGCGCTATTCGGCTATTATAAAATCGTCGTAACTTCTGTTATACATGCCCGGCGGCCACGCAAGCCTATGGTCCACGTTAACATCGTTACATAATAAATCCTCAGTTGAACTTCGTTGCGATGCAGTCCCCAGCGGTTCTTCCGGGTTCTCGAGCCTCGTCATCATCTCGATCCCCTCGTACGGCGATCTCGGGACAGTGCGCGAGGTTAGGGTAACTGATTGCACTCTTTTGCGCACTATTAGCGCGTACTATACGTATAATATGTGAAACTTATAGGGTGTACTACTCGAAACTTCGCGAGACAATCGAGCTAATAGTTCCCCCTTTCCGAAGTGCTTATGCAAAGACTCGTATGTGTGTAAGCACGTAACAACGAATCAAATATTAGTTAAGTTGAAGTGGCAGCAAATTTAAATTAGCTGTTAGTGAATTGTTTACTATAGTCATGCAGATAAGCTGTTTCCATGATTAATTACTTCAAATTGTCCCGCACCTTACGTGTATATTAGTGTAGATCCACGTGTAGGTTATGGAATAGTGAAACATTCCAATTCGATTTTCTCACAATTTTGTTTTCTCACTTTGAAGAATAAGAGTCTATGAATTCGAAGCATTATTATACAGGGCGTATATTAGCTACAAGCAAAATATCAGCCTCATCGGTGGTCAAAAATTTTTTCCGCGTTAGACACGTATCTTTGCATCGCTTAATCGCCAAAAAGTCTCGTTTCGAGTAATTATTATAATGTGGCTTTCGAGTAGGTATTGCGTAAGCCGTGCATTTCGATTAAAGCTGTGCCTGGCGCCGACGTGTTTTCACACAAAGGGATTCGCAGTCTGTGCACGGTTTCCGCGTGCTTTCACGTAGGGTTTATTCTATTTTATCAACGAAAAACGCCCATTAGTGATAACCATGAAGACATTTTTCGTTAGTATAATGGAAACTGTACATTGAAAAAAAAATCCTTCCGTCATTCAGTACATTTTTATAGAAGAAATAACCTCACAAAATTTCAGAAAGATTGGTGCAGTAGTTTTTGAGATATCTTGCTCGCCGTTTTTAAAAGGCTTCTTAGACGTCGTTGTATTTTTATTATAAACGTAAATATTTTTCTACGAAAAAATTACCAAATGTTCTTTAAATGCAAAAGTGCATTTAAAGTCTTTTAAGTGCAAATGGTTCTGTAAAAATATATGCTTCCGCTTTATCAAAAAAAAAAAGAAATCGCCTCTTCTCGGCCTCCTGATTAAGTATAACCCCTTAAAGGGGCATTTCTAAAAACCTTGCGACGCTCAAAGTTTTAACGATCGAATTCCCCGAATCGTGTCCGCCGTACTCGATAATTGACATTCTGAGAACGAACCGGTGAGACGAAGCAGAGCGTTTCCCCGTGATTCGTTCACTCGCCCCTTCCCCTCCCGTGGCCATTTATTGCCACCGCGCGGAAAGAATCTTCGGCAAGAACAACCGGATCGTATTTACCAGTTGGCAATGTCAAGGCGACCAGCTTATTTCCTTATCAATGCGGCGTTACATAACGGACCCGAAGTGCGGTGCACCGATAGTGCGACTCGCTTTCAGTCTCCCATATGTGTGCATGACCTGTGACGTCAAACAGGCAGGAACTAGCGTGGCAAGGTCGTTTTAAATATTTGCGAAGCTTCCTTCTAACGACAATTGGACTTCGGTTATTTTCAAAGCAATCGCACACGCGCGTGCTTCCTACCGTTCTGTTCGACGGCCGCTTGATCGATGATTGTCGCGCGGAATACATTGTTTTCTAATAAGTAATTGTTTCTTAATGCCGTCACGCGACTCGCCACTTACGTGATAATGCATAAATTTACGCCACATGCTCCTGCGGATCGCGTATAGGTACGAGCATATACCGCGTTATAATTACTACGAGGATCCAAATTGGAAATGAAGCTGATTTTTGTAGGAATTTTATTTGCCGCTTCTGAGGTCTGACGATTCTCGCGACTTCTGGCGTCGATTCATTTTAATGAAACTTTATGCAATGTTTGGTATCAGGGAAAAGGTTTTTAGAGTAATGCGCGTTAGGAGTGTGTAGTTACGGTAGGGTTGCCAACTTTTTTCCCGGGAAAATATAGTACAGTGTTAAAGAATATAGTACTTTTCAGAGAATCTTATTTTTTAAATAGATATCGTTTTTTAATAGTATATAGTACATAAGACAAAAGTATAGTATAATACTATACATTATAGTACAGTGGGCAATCCTAAGTTATGGTGGATTAAGATTTACATACTTCCTTCTGTTTCAGGTGTAATTTACTCGCTGTCTGACGCATACGCACATTAACTACTTGAAAATCGGCCTCCAACTGGTTGATACTCGGATGCACGACGCTCAAGTTATACATAGATACAGGCTTACGCATTGCTTCCCAAATGAATGGTTGCTACTTTCAAATCTACATTTTTAAACACTCACGTGGTGTATAATACTTGGTAACACGTTCTGCACCACGATGGAAATGTAGATTTTTGGTAGGACTATAAAAAGTGGCGAGAGAACTAAATTGCGATATTCAGTGATAGAAAAATAGAAATTTTGTAATATTCTTAAAAATTTCAGCTCCTTTCTATTCTATTTTGATTTCGACATTGAATTAAGAAACTCCGTTTCCCTTTGAATAAAACTTTTAATGGGTGGCCCCCACCTGGTACGGTACGTGTTAAGTAAAGATTATTTCCACTGAAAGAAACCTTTCGACACAGAAACATCCACTACAACAAAACTGTGGACATGAGTGTTTCAAAATATGCCACCCAATAGAAGTAAGGTTCCATCAGACTCTTCAAGCTTAAATCCTACCATTAATCAATTTAAAACATTTTAATATCATAAAACAATGTCTATTTCGACATACGATTGCCATCGCCTCTTTATAAAAAACATAGCTACCAATACTGAAACAGCAGTGTATATTTCATAGCTTCCTGGCATTCCCCTAGTCTCTAAATAATTTCAAATATCTTCATTCCATAATGTTTTTCGTGGCACCTCGAGCGAATATCGGTCAGCGATGGAAAATCATAAGAAATTAACGGCAACGTACAAGACACTGTCGACTATGTGAACCGGAGGGAAAGTGAGCGCCGACGGTGAATGCAACACGCGTCCAGACGTGACTCGGCCAGTGGTTTAGGAATTTGATTTGATATTCCGCGGCGGCGGGATGCAAATAATTATCAAACGTAAAATGATGTTACCGTAACCAACTGGTCCCGCGTCGCGCAATCACTGGCTGGTATTATGTATCCTTACGAGAGAAATGCAATTTGCATTTGAAATGCTTTGACCTTTTCAGTTCTGTGCGCCGCGGCTGTTTCTGGTTAGCTGAATTCGACGTCCGCGATCTTGACTGGGTCATATCGCTGCCGCGATATGCACAGACGGTCGAGTCGTTTTAAAATGGGAATGGACGGCTCTCTTCTTTATTTCAATTATCCTTAATGCGAAGTTACGTAATTATGTTCTTTCACGTTAGGTCGGTGCAAAAGTTTGCTCGCTATATTGAACCTAAGTCTTTATTAAAGGTAAATATATATTAGGGTAAATCCGGGAGACGCAGTCGGGCTGGAGAGTTGGTCGAATGGCTATATTCAGACCCTACATCTGTGTATATGTAAAAGTGTGTTAAGGTTTAGAACAATTAATTCTCTAAGAATCAACTGTTTCGTCCAACTCTCCGGTCCGACTGCGTCTCCCGGATTTACCCTAAATGGTTTCTTTTAGATCGAAATATTTCCTTTGGCTATCTATGACCTTCCGCCTCTTTTCTGGTAAAAGCACAAGTTGGTGTAATAAAAAAGACTGTTCCTTATAGCTAAGGAACTTGGTACAAGGTATTGTATTTAATTCTCTTTATAGATCTGGAGTACAGTCATTGATCATTTTTTATATTAACTATACTAAGTACGGTTCTCAGGTGTTTTTTGGCTGAATTGTGTTCTCACTTTTTGAAAACGTTTTGTAATTTTGAGAGGAATAGAAGGTGAACCAGAGAATATGGCTCGAGTCGGTGTTCCACCGTTGTACTTAGGACAAATTTATCTGGAAGGAGTCTCGAGAGGCAACGGAAAATTATGAACATTTGGGATTATTGATTTGAAAAAAAAAAGACTTACCAGAAGAAAGGGAAGGTACTCGACGTGATCATTAATACGAGGATCACAGATCACCAACGGACAATATGTCTAAGGTAGTATTTGTTCAATTTTGCTGGTAGAATTTATGTAATTAATTAATATCTTTGCTAGTGAACACGAAAAACACATCGCTACGCTTATGGTATATCTACCAATTTAACCCTTCGACAAAAATCTAAATTTGATAATGCAAAATCTGTACCTATACGTATAACACCCATCAGAATAACAAAAAAAATGTGACTAACAGAAATTCGATAAATCTTCCTACCATCCAATACCTAATTCGAGTATGCCATGAAACTTGAGAAAAAAGGTCCACGCGTGGGAGTAGTGTAAATAGGGCTTAACATCGTTATATTGAAGATTTGACATGATTATATGTAAACGTCAACCGATACGTTGTCGTAAATTATCCGTGTTGCAACCGCTTTCATAATTCTCATATACGATTTTTTTACGTTGCAACGCGTATAAACAAACGACTGATCACTGCAATACGAACCGAACCTTTTTCTAATCGAATCCAAGATACTGGTTTGCACTGACAGTCGTAAAACTGAAGATCGGAGTAAATTTGAATAATTACAACCCCATATTATCGATGCAACGAAACGATTTAACGAACACGCATTACGCGCCTATCGTAAAACAAACGACACTAGAGGAAAAGTGGCTTGCAACGCTTTCGAATAAACCGTTTATACGTCTCGCGAAGCATATCTGAAATTGTGTCGAAGGAAACTGGATCAGCTACATTTTCCTAGTGTGCGCGAGAAAATGTGAGTGCGTTAAGTGTCATGTAAAATAGAACACGTTGAAGAAAGAGAGGTCGAGAGGTCTTGCTCGTATCTGCGAACAACGAGATTTCCATCCAATAGAGAAGTTTGAACGAACCTTGCGTACATTATCGTTAACACGTGCCAGCAAGTGTTAATAATTCCAAATGGATGATGTTTAATATGCACGAAGTGGTTTGGTCCGCAATTGCACAATCATCCGAAGAACGGTAAAGATTCTGTTACGTGGGTAAAGATCGAGAACGTTGACATTTTTTGTTCGCAGATATGGATATTTACACACTGATTTGAAGAATTAGAGGATCATTCGCAAGAATGGCATCGCTCAGCGCGAAATTGATTATTTTTATTATTATTTCACTGGTAGTAATGTATACACAGAATACTTTAGTTAGCTAGTAAATATTTGATCTCGAGTTTTAATTTTAAGGGGACCCTCTACACGACGCTCGAAAAATAGGTGATTTTTATGAACTTTTTGCAAGAAGAGGTTATCCTAAAAAAGAGGGGATCTTAAAAAATGTTTTTGGCTATTATTAATACACTCGTTAGGGTGCACAAAAAATATTGTTTCATGTTGTCTCTCTTATAATAGCGAAAAACATTTTGTAGGGTCTGTTATAACCTCTTGTAAAAAATTCATAAAAATCACTTATTTTTCAAACGTTTTGACCTTAAAATAGAAATAAGTGTGACTAGTGCAATGTAGTATCGTACTTTGGGAACAATATTTAATGTGAAAACCTTAATTCAATATTATTTATTCATATTTTCTTTATACTTCACTCAGTTATTTCAAACTTGAATCTAGAAGCATCATCCTCTAATTGACTCGAACAGTGTGTTGTAACATCTGCGTGGAGTCGTAACTTAATCGTGGATTAGTAATGGATGAGACAACGATGGGTCTATAAAATCATGTTACGAAGTAATAGATTATATTCCCGGCACGAAGCGTGAAAACAAACTATGATGGAATACGAGCTCATAAACAGGATCAATATCATTCAAAATTGAGAAGAAAGAAAACGGCGGTAGGTGTAATATGCACATTACAGGTTTCAAGTACATGAAAATTTGAACAGCTGAAACTTGTGCACCGCCCCTTGTGGCGCTAAGCTTATTTACAAAATTAAATGATTGAAAATTATTTATCAGCAAACTAATGCAAACCTCTTTCAACACGCATTAAATTGCCACTCAAACAACAACATGAATTAACGAAAGCAACTACACATACATTTCTAATTGAGATACCTGATATTCCCTTAAAAATTTCAACAATATTTTCTAACCATTTTCGTCTGTTACATCGACCAGCGAATAATGATACGGAAACAAGTTTAGCTAAACAAATAACCGAATAAAAGATATAATTGGAACTATTGGAGTTTCAACTACATTTTACTATGCTTCTTGTGCTATCAGTCGTTGATCGGAAGGGCAGACGAAAAATCGAAGTGTCATTTAAATTCTCAGGGAAAATCCACGCGTGTATCAACCAATTTTCTGCCTGTCGTATCACCTCAGGGGCAGATTACTTATTCAAGGTTTAACGGGGAAGCCATCGCCCATGTTGCAGCCTAGCAAGTGTAATCGATGATTCACTTTTTTCCCCTCCGATTTATGCTCGACCGATATTGCGTTACGTAAATACCGCGAGCTGGTCGGGATCTATAGATCGTTCCGTGAGTAGCGGCGGCCAGCGAAGAAACCGTATTATCGAAAGTGAGACCGGCTGATCGGAAGTGGCATCGTCTACTCGGTATGCAATCCCGCGTATGTATAAATCCGTGTGCTCGTGATCTCCCGCAGCTTCGCATCGCCAAGGGCGTGTTCTCGCCTCTCTCGAATCTGACGCAACGAAAATTGCAGGGTCCCTCGTCTTCGCACGCACTCAATTGTCGAAACGAGTTCACTGGGAAACTGTAACTAGTGAGAACCGCTTACAAAATGGCTGCTGAACGTTCAGAGACATTTTTTATTTTGAAAATCTCTTCCCAATTCTAGGATCATATCGAACAAAAAAAATTTCAAATGACGAAGTGGCATTTTTTATTGACGAAATGGTGATAGTTCATGAATCGAAAGCCACCGTGAATTAACACTACTCTGGGGGTTTCTTGTCGATGCAGGCTAAAAATCGCAGACTTCGATCTATATAGTTGTGGTACATTTGTAATAGAGTTTGCACTCATCAGACATGTCCACAACGGGGGCTATTAACCCGTGTCTGATCGCGCACAAGACGATTCTACTTATCCGCCTGACCTATTAAGAAATCAGTGGAAAAGGACTGAAGAAGAAACTTGTCTCCGCTTTTTAGACACTATTTGCTCACTACAGCCTTTCACTCGTCAAAAAATTCATTGCAAACGAAGCTGCACATTTAAATTCACAAAATTTGCAATTTAGAAACAATTAAGATTCGGAATTTTAGACAAACCGGTATGTGACACTCTTAATTACATACTCCGTCCAATTAACTTTAAATAGAAGACATTTTTCTCACTCTGTTTGGTGGCAAGGTCTATCTACTTGGTGCAGACATTAAATACAGATTAAAATTGCAAATAGAATTACTCGAGTGTTTAGAATGACTCGCAACGTACCCCTTGCATCCTGTATTTCCCAAGAAGGAAGTGATTATTTTTCAGTGAAGAATTTTTTTTCTAAACCGGAAACAAGTTCACGCATATTGGCGGCGATAGGGAGGGTAGCCACGGTGGGAAAATGACCGCGCCGTACTCGAGAATTGCTTTGATATGAGGTAATGCGCACCGCAAAACACGCAAGACGTATTACGTAATGTTTAAAGTGTGTGTATGGAGCACTAGTGACGGGGTATATGCTACATACAGGAATACATATATATATATATATATATATATATATATATATATATATATATAAATATATGTATCCGCCAGGATCGAATAAAAGGCTTGAGGGAATAAAAAGACGGATTCGAAACGTCGGTACCAATATACATTTATACATTTATACATCACCCGCTTCTGGATAGCTTGTGACTATTTTGATAGGTCCCTTTGAAACTCGTGTGAAAAGAAATTCGAAGATTCTGAATAGTCCTTGCACGAAGGACAGAAGTATGCAATTAAATAAAAAGAAATGGATATTTATGTTGAAGAAGAATTTGAGATGGAAATAAGTAACGATGCATAAGCTTGAAACATGATTGTTGTAGACTTCAACGCTGCTGGAGGTTTGAGCAGGGAAATCACAGTAGGAACGTGCGAATTTAAATTCTGCTTTATGAAGCTGAAAAAATAATCAAATGAAATAAAGAAGAATCATTCTTAAGCAGAAACTAGCGATAACAAGAGGGAAATGAATTAAATAACATGCAGAAATGCAACTTATAAAATAGCTGGATTTGAAATACACTTATTTAAATGGGGATGAATTATTTGTAGAAAAGTGAACATGCAAATGGGTGAAAAAAATCTGTCGTGAATTTGACAGACTTGAAATACGACAGAATATATCAGAGGGACATTTTTAGCCCATTTAAATGATATTGAATGAGTGACGTACAATGCAAGGTAAAAGTAGTTAAGGTGTATGACAAGCGTAACAGGTAAATTTATGATTACGTTTGGGTGCACGGGTGTGTCTACGAGTTTCTTGCCAAGTGGGGTCAGTAGTTCAGTGCGTCTACACAACAAAGGCGTACTAGGGACGGTAGTGAACTACTGCCAGTTCCTACTTTCTCTCCCACAGACGCCGTCGTTTAATGTAAAGAATCTTATAGCGATCGAAGTTGCAAAAGAAGCATTGCATCAGTAGGAAAGAAGTCGTTTAAGTATGAGTCGTCACTTCTTCGATTTAAATTATGTAACGACTCAATGTATTATAATCGCGGTTACGTTAATCATCTACGTAATGAACTATTAGCGTTAATAAACATTGGCGTGAAAATTCTGGGAAAATAAATTATGTTGAAAGTTCAATTCATCGTGTTTCTTTAATTTTCAAAACCAGCTTTATGGATATTGACTTTGCGAATCAACATCATGGTCCTATTATTTCCAAATGATGAATGATTTTCGCTTTCAAAGAAAAGAAAGCTTGGTGTAGCACGACGAGCGACTAAAGCGCTTTAAAAAAAAATTAATTTATATGAATTCTGATTCGTAGGAAAATAAAAATATATTTCAAAGTTCCTTTGGATAATAATAAATCTTTATGCGCGATCCCGTATTTGAGGTAAAATATGCCCAACTATGATACGAATGAAAATAAATATATACTCGTTACCAACGCGTCAGTTATTTCTAACAGGAATAAACCTTCGAGTTCTACTCGCTATTCAAAGTAAAATCTGCACAACTGTGAACAGAATACGCGTCAAATACAATTGTGTATCTTATCATTGTACTATGGTAAGAATACTGCCAGCATTGTCGCGTAGCCTCTATAACCCGTAACCGAGAAAAAAATCAGCAAATCAGTATCCGATTCATGTACCTTTTATCTCGACTACGTCCACCTACTTCGGTTGCAATAGCGCGCTTGTCACCCGCGCCGTTAGTGTAAAGGCCAACAAATCGGTTCGCAATTTGCATACAAGCTTTTGATTATCAACCAAGCAGATTTATACGAGGTGACTCGAGAATAGGTAGCTAAATTTTAAGAATGTGTTTTCTTTTCACTTAAGAACGAAAAAGATGCAAAACTGGCTTCTTTTCAACTTACAAGCACATTTTTATTCCAACAAACATTTGCAGATATGAGCACATATCTATAAATAGGTACCATATTGACAGTACAGGGGAATAAGAATGGAAATCCTCCGATTCTCAATACTTTCCACAGATTAGACAAAACTTGCGTGAAACCCTATCGTAAATTTTTTCGTAAACGCTGTGGGCTAGTGACATTAGAGGAATTCTGAACTACACATACTAACTACTTGATTTCATTTTTTTAATTTTTGAATAAATTTAAGAGTGCATGGCGGATAGTTTGATAGTGGACGCAGGGTCCATTTTCCCCCATAATTTCATTCGCATTCCTCGGGATAAACTTTTAAATTAGCCTAACCCTATCTTTCTCAAAAAGTAATAACAATCCGATTAATCCTAATATTAATCGGCTACATAGTTTCACTATAAAAAGCATTACAACTAAATAAAATAAACAATGAGAAATTGTAATAATATAAGATCCTAATAATCCTAACTTTAATAAAGTTAATATACTCCTAACTTTAATAAAGTTAATATACTCCTAACTCATAAACTTATATGAACCACCGAAGAATAATCTACTAAAACTTTTATACCAATTTGACGTGAACAACCTCAACTAATATAAATCCCCACAATTAAACTAAAAATCTACTTGGACGTTAACCAATAAAAACGACTTGCGTTAATAACATCGAAAGCATGCGTTTTCGATAATGCACTCTTAAAGTTCGGCCGTCCGTTTCTATGCCACCCCTTATACCAACCATGTTGATATCGGCGCGTGCATCGCGACCGAATTGAATGGGTGAAAGAACTGCAGAGATCGTGCGGCATATGCGCCATGCGGCCCGTGCGGACGATGATATAACGTCGTGTCGCCCCTTATCATCCATACGTGCACGGAAGCACACGAACGTATCGCGTTTTTACTCTTCGCGTACGTGTTCCTCGTACGATCGCCGCGAACTATTCGTTACGCGTGCACTCTGCATCATGGTCGGTCAACCCAGCTTAACCTTCTATTACGTATAGCCACGCGCCATGCACAGTACGTGTATGCACACACACATATGCGCGAAATACGGATGCGGATAAATATACGTACATGCACTCGACACGCGAGGGCACGCCAGTGAATCGTATGCGTTTCGTGACGGTGTGCAGATAGCGTGCAGATGTGTCTTCTTAGTGATATAACAAGGTTTCGCGTTCGGCTCGTACATACGCGTGTGTGTATGTATGCGTGCGTCTAACGCTGTGGCGTCATACATGCGTGAAAAAAATGTATAGGTATATTATATCTGCTGAGAAGGTTATCTTCGCCATTTCTGGTATTACTGTGCGCTGATATGTCAGTTGTAAATTACTACAAACTCTTTTCCTTATCTACTGTCACGCTTATAGGATTCGTGCGATTCTAATTCATGAAAATGTACACGTGCATGTTTTTATACGCGTACTTTATGCACAATTTGTATCATTGTTTGCCCTGCATTACGATAACTATGTATAACGATACAGTAGTAGGTCAACAATGGCGTGAGTGATAATGCTTGTAAATTACATCACGGTTATCAACAAAGTAGATCACGCTAATAAATTTCGCCTCTGTTGCTGCCACCGTGCACAAAGAAGTGTTTATGCTGCGAGCTGCTTACCGAAGACTCGCCGTAATAAAGGGGTACATACTCCTCGACGGACAGTTATTAAACAAATCATTGCGATAAGATATTCCATTCTCTTCCCAATAACATGTTTCGGTTAAAAAAAAATTATGCAGGTATCACTTTGTTCAAATGTAAAATATTTTCTATACAATTTACCATATTCATAACCTCTTATCGATGCACGACCGTCGCCCTGCCTAAACCAACTGCATCGATTGGCATTCGAATTACAGAGAACGCGGTGACAAGCGGTAAGCAGAATCATCGATAATTGAAAATCAATTTATTTGACGTAACGGGCGGTTATACGCGATCCATGCACTCGCGTACCTTCGTTTGTCGCAGAACGTAAGAATCTTTCGACTAACATTTTTCACGCTTCGGGAACCGTATCACGAATGCGAAATAACTTTTACGTACGCGAGCGTTTCGTGAGTTCAAGATGCAGCAAGGCTGGTGGGTACAAGCAGAAAATGCATGCTCGTGAAAAATGAGATGTTGAGGTGTCCGGTAGTGTGGTCGCATCGCGTTAAACCCGCAAACGAAGGTTACCACTTGAAAACGTATCGGTGGATTTAACGCACGGTGTTTGCTTGTTTTACGCGAGGACGCCGTCCTGTTTGCCCTTGGTATTCGTCTCAAGCCTAACGAAATATAATTCGACCGATGGCGAGACGCGTTGACATTTGGGTTAAGTTTTGACAATCGCATTATGTCGCTCCTGATGGCTCGCTAATCGATGCATTTGCCTGTCCCACATATGCAGATCTATCGCAGACGACTTCCCTCGCGAAGTTGCTGGAGATTTACACGCAAAGCCAATGGTAAAGCTACTGAACTATGTATCGAAGTCACGTGAGCGATTTCGTTACAATTCCAGAGATACATTTTCGTTTGCGCGTTGAGATACTCGAGAATAATCCATTAATGCCACACGGTGATCGTGTTTGGCGTCGATTGTCCCGCTCGCGAAGGATATCGAAATTGACTTATCAAACGTACAGAGAGTTACCGCGTCGTGGCATTGCACGTGTGTCAATAGAGCCGTTCCGGTAAAATGCACACTTACGCCGAAGGATACTCACCTTTAATTTACTGGCGAATGATCATCACGAATTCTTCACTTTTTGGGCACACGTTATTCGCGGAAAGGGAATGATCGTTACGGGAAAATCGAAGGTTTGGAACGCGCGCAAGCACTACGCGAACAGCGAACACTAACGCAACCTCGCAGATTGCCGCCTGGCCGGCAGAGCGCCAGAATTTCGGAACGCTTTAAAAATCTGTGTCCCTTAAGATGGCGACACCTCCTAACGGAAGCCCCAGTCTGGATTGGATCGCGATCGATATTCCGCGCGGAAGGAATCATGGGATTGGTCTTTTCCTTCTACTTGAAAGGCGCGCGAAAGAACGACTGAATTCGTTGTTTCGATTGGCTGTTGAATCTTAGAACCGAATAATTGCTGTTTAACTTCTGTGCAACGGCTAGTTGACTCTCAGTTTTTAACTCGGGCGTGCTTTCGTCGCGAAGTAACGTACTTATTTATTATTCCCATCTGTTGGAATACACGTGTATTCTAAGAAAAAATAATATCCTTAACCTTACTTATTTATTAATTGCTTAAATATATCGTAGGTGGGGTAGTTACCTAATTCACTTTGTAAATATTCGAAATCTGTGCATTCGAGTTATTGTGGAGTAATCTTCGGTTTAAAATTTACGTAAACGATACGTGAAGTACATTTTTCTCTTTGAATATTCTGACAATTGACAGCCGTTTTTTTAAAAAATTGTTGAGGATATTATTCATACGCAATTGTTACGTGTAACTACCTAAATATTTATATTTAACGTAAAATGTGGCTGTATGTGAAAGATTTTTAAAAATATGGAGAGTGATGGACAGTGGGTATAATAAAATTCATGAAATTGGCCAAATGCAATGCAAACGTGTTGGAGACAAAGACACCATATCAGCTTCAATGTTGTCGTGAGTAATTGCACAAGTTATCTTTGAATTTATTTAGGAACAATTGATATATTGAATTTTAATACGTAATAGGGATTCGATACTTTTCCAAATTTCGCTTTACGAGGCACACTTTTCATTCAACGAAGTACAAATACATTAAAACATATATTGCATTAATTGTTTTTACAAGAAAGATTTGTTACATTATTTTGCATTCAAAATTATATATTTGTTATTACGCTTGTAATACTGGCCTCTCGTGTTTACCTTCTAAAGAATCGTTAACAGCTGCGTATCCGGTTCCTCCCTAAAAAAGTACCAATGTTATTGCTACCAATTTCTTTTGTTTCAGTCGTATATTTAATAATTACCCTTTGAAGATATATAATATCTGCTTCGGTTAGTTTCGTGCTATCTAAAGGGTTGATCCAATCTTTCTTTATAATCTTTTCTACGCATTCCACTGTAATGATATCGCCGCTGAAAAGGATAAAGCAGTATTTATTTGCATTGAATACGCGACGCTAAGAAATATTAATAAGTAAATAATCATACGTTGTCCTTATAACTGCACACGGAACGCTATTGCTTAAGATGTCGTGCGTAATGGGACACATGTATCGTGCTTGCTTCACGATAAGAGATTTCTTGTCATCTGGGTCCTTTACTTCTGTGAATTTTACAGGAATAAGATCCTTTATCTTCAACGGCTTTCCGCTGATAGGACAGTAGATCGTTTTATCTGGCTTTCGCAATATTATTTCCTTGGCCTCCGGTGTCTTAGAGGGGATCCAAAAACTTGGCAACACTTTATCCTTGCCATAGCTCATGTTAGAGACCGAGGAAGACGATTCATCGGTCGTGGTTTGACTCCGCGAGACGATATTCTTCTCCCCTTTCAAAAATTTTTGCAGCTTCTGTAATTCTTCGTTAGCAGTTTTCTCGTTAGATTGTTCCTGAAAGTACGCGATCGTAAATGATACGTGTAAATATATGTGAACAGTTCTCTGCGTTTACCTGCTCGTGTTGCTTCTGCTTTTCATACTCCTTCAACTTTCTCGCGTACTCTTTCTTCTTGGTTAAGAAATATTCCAGGATTGCCTCTTTATCGAATAAATAACCATCCTTCCTGTAAACGTGAAACTAAAGACCTCAGGCAAGAAAAATGAGTGAAAAGTGCAACTCAATATACGAACGTTATGACAGGATTCCTGCAAGGTTGTAATGTGAGGCAACAACAATCGAAATCTTTAACAGAATCCTTTCCCACTCTTTGCGTATTGGTCCCATAACCCGAGGATGCTGCGTCTTTCTTCTTTTCGTGATACGTGTAAACAGCACCTGCTGTACAATTCCTCGCGTGTCGCGTCATGTTCTGTTTACTGTATCAGAGTCAGAGCATTCCACATTCTAACCTGCGCGTACATATTTTGGCAGTTCCACTGCCATTGCGCCTGTGCACCGATAGTGTTCACTAGCGCCATCAGTGTTTTCGAATTAGTTCAAATGAGTGGTGTTCGCAGAAGCGTTGCAGTCTTTTGCTTTCGATTTTGAGTTTCACTTTGAATTGAAACGCAGTCAGGTACATTTTTCTTTGTCTGTATTAAGTTATATTATTGATGCGATCAAAATTCTATAATACTTTGTACCGGTAGGGTAGATGTCCCTATTACGGTGCTTTAACCTTTAGAGGGCCGGGATGTTTTCATTAAAATTGTAAATTTTACTTACTTAAAATTTATGCATATATACCACCAAAATGGCCGTCAAAGTATCCAAATTCTAAGGTGGCCAGCTCGGCCCTCTAAAGGTTAACGCCGACTTCCTCACGAATGAATTATTTACCGACTTTTCTTACTTGAATTTTGCTTGGTGGAAATTATATTCGTTTTTTGTACTTTTCCCTCCATTAAGCAATTTTTTCGTGTTAAAAATTTTAATTTCTTATGTTTTTAATTGAAATAAAAATACACGTTTTCGTTCCAATTACGGTGGCTTGGAAATGTCTACTGTATTTAGATTCGGTAAACTGAATAATTTGAGCAAATTTCAAATTTCTTACAAACTATCTTTATTTCATAACAAAGTACACATTGTGAACACTAGCGAATCATGACTTACAAAGTATCTGTTTTTTAAATTTTTGAACATATATGAAACTCATTCTGTGAATACGCATAAATGGAGTTTTATATACATTACATTGAAGTCGGTATATACAATTTCAGCGATATTAAACCTAGCTTGTCGGCAGTTATAAGAGGAAGGAAACTATCTTCTCTTGTCATCGTAATTGCTATCAGATTTATCATCCTTTTTGTGCTTCTTATGTTTCTTGTGTTTAGATTTCTTCTTCTTCTTCTTATGTTTATGTTTCTTTTCCTCCTCGCTGGAAGCTTCTGCTTCGGATTCGCTGTCACTCGTTTCTGATCTTTCCCGCTTGCTTGATTTCTTCTTGCTTTTCTTCTCTTTGTGCTTCCTTTTAGCCTCCTTAAGCTTCTTCTTCAATTCCTTCTCGCGTAACTCTGTCAGAGGAGTGACATAGTTCTCGTCGCTATCGGAACTTGTACTACTAACGTCTAGAACAATTTCTTTGTTTGGGTCGACTTTGATGAAGTTGCGACACTGGTACGTAAGGTGTCCAGCGTATCCACATTTTTTACACGCCGGTCGTACTTGATCTTTGTTTTGCGGAATTAGTCTAGAAAGGAACTCTGGATCCATACCTGCAAAGACGGTGTAAAAATGTAATACTATTAATCTGTTTTCATCTATGCACGAATTAAACTGAAGAGAAGATCATAGAATATGTTAATATTTCTATATATATATATATAAAAAGTGGAAGATAATTTGATAGCAAACTAGACAGAAGCTAGTTAATCTAGTATTTTGTACTTACATGCATACAATATGCATTTCTGTGTGAACACAATACTAACCTCTGCTCTGATATTATTCAATGTATACAGTAGTTATACATCAGTTAAATTAAAACAACTATGCTTGTTCGTTTCTCTCATTCTAAGAACATTACATAATTAGGCTGTTAAATTCACTACACCGTGCTACAAAGTTCAGTTGAAGATACACAACATTCAAAACTGCATATATGCAAGCCAGTCAAAGAATGTTTGATGCAGTCTCCAACATGGGCAACATTCAGCATTTTGATATTTGCGCCATCTACCAAACTGCATATCTCGTTTAAAACTACATTTAAGGCGGGAATCTTAAATTTCTAACAGACTTTTATTCGATTGATGAGTTTTATTAATGTTGATATTTAAGTCACTCACCTGATTGAATGAAGCATGGCAAAAGCTTTAATGCGTAAATCAATGCTAGAAAGAGGTAAAATATTTTATAGAAAAGCATAAAAAATTTTGCTTAAGAAAAATATTATAACAGCTTACTAATCCTATTAACTCTATGTCTCCACAAGACTACTTCTATTAACGTCTAACAAGACACTGAACAAAATCTTACATGTGTAAAATACGAGAAATGTTATTATGTGCAACTTATACTGCAATAATAAATGGATATAGAAAGAAATCTTTTATTACAACATTATAAAATCTACATTTACATAATCCATGATAACATACATTCATAAAATGAAGCGACGTTTTTTCTTTATTTTCTCATTTTTTAATAACGTCCGAGGTGACGCCGTTGGCAACGACGCTTACGAAAAATACATCAATACGAAATACATTCAGTAAAAAATAAACATATTTATGTCATATATAAATTGTACTATAACTAAAGAGTCTCGCATTGATTTGAATAATATCGTGTTAGGAGGTTCGTAACACGTATCTACTCGTCTAAGCTAATAACGATTACACCGATTTTCGCTACAACTACACCTCGATCGATCTAAAGAACGTCTCTTAGCCGACAGTTAAATATTCTGTAGGAATGGACACTTAATCGGACACAACATCGATTTCAATTGTTTACCATTTCTTTTCGTTAGCTTACAAATGAGTAATATTAAAGGAGGTTTACACGAGTATCGTGAACGAAGCGGGTCACAAGATCCTGTGCGCGTTCTCCTTTCGCATTCCGAACACTTCGATCAAGATTCGCTCGAAGGGGACGAGAAACTTTATTGTGAGTTTATGGTCCTCAGAGTTTCAAGTGTAGTAGCTCTTGACAATCTCGTTTAAAAAGTCATAAATGTACCCAGGCCGCCATCGGCCCCGGTCCTCGACAGAGCCAGCTGAAATTGATCAGGCGAATTGTTTTATTAGGGTTGAATCGTATCAACGGTACGTTTCAGTGAAGCTTTATGGAAACTTTCTCGATTCGCCAATCGACGATAACCGCAAACATTTCTACTGAAATTATGGTAGACCCGGATTCTATCCAATTACAGTCTTCGTTCCTGTTTTTTCTTTTTAATGTCTGGCTGCCTGAGTATTATGAGATAGTTGGTTTTATTGATCGTATTTCGAGAAGTCAAGTGCCTACATTATATTCGTATAAAGATATTATAAATTCATGAACGTAACGGTAGGTACGTAAACGATTTGAAATACGTATGTTCAACTTAAACTTTATTCTAAAACATCGTGTTGGAGAAGTAATAGCACATGTATACAATTTTGCTAATTGTAAATATATGTATATAGGGTGGAGCGTAATTCGTGGTAGAAGCGAAGGAATGTAACTTCTTGTAAAAATATAAGCTGTTCGGGTGAAATTATATTTTCGAATACGAGACTTCTGTTTCGAGAAAGTCGGGTTTGAAATTCGCGGGGTACCTTTTACAACCCATTTTTACCCACTTTTGTATATGCAAATATTAATAGTCATATAATTGATGTTTTATGAGTTTGATTATTTCACTTCATTCTTTGAGATAATAATGCACAGCTTAATATTGCATAAAATAATTTCGTTCTCGTAGTTATTAGGATATAATAGACAAGTGCCGTAAACAATAAAGTATACCTTAATTGACGGGAGAAAACGTGTGCAATAGATAGTAAGAATTGTTTATAATTGAAAGAAAGAATCGTTAGATTATTCCAGGAATTTTAAATTGAAAATAGGTAGATTAGAATTTGCATTTTATCAATTAGCTAAAACCTTTTGAGAAATTTATAGATAAACAATTCGCGGATGAAATCGAAGACTATTTAGTTTATCTCGCTACTTTTTTGTAGTTGCCGCAGCGAATGAGGGATGCCAGAGAGACCTATTTCGTCTTTTATTGATAAAAGACGCCGCGGCAGTAATTTACAGCTTGTCGGTGTCGCGTGCCCGTTCGCTCGTTCTCAGTTCCTATCACTTGCCACGGTAGAGAGCAAAGGGAAGTTGAATAGACTTGAAAAGAGCTCGCGCTCGGTCCTGAGGTACGGGTTCTTTTCGAGCCAAAACTATAGTTACTCTATGCCGATTCTGGATCAAATTTAGGCGAGGGGGTGATCACTTAAGTTATGACGGATGGGGCATCAAGGGTGCGGTGGTTAGGGGAACAGCCAATGGCATAAGAGACGGTGGTGAGAGGTAAGGTGTGTCACCTTGCGGACGCGGAAATTCCTAGGTTCGGTGAACACCAGTGATGGGTAAATCACTAGAAAGCAACGTAATTTACGTTACGGGACATAGGGTCCCAGTTACCGTGCCCTGTACCTATTACCGTGCCTTTATACTTAAAGAAGCCGTACAAAAAAACTCACACACATAACTAAAGAAAGAATTTTTTTTTAATTAAGTTATACTATTAATGTATGTGTTACAAACGAGTAGGTTGCATTTTTAAACAATTAAAGCTTCTTTAAGTATAAAGGCACGGTAATAGGTACAGGGCACGGTAATTGGGACATCTACCCTACGTGTATAAAATGTCCAGTGGACCTGCCCCGGCAATATAAGAGCCCAATAAAGCTTGAAAAAGATGTGGGAACTTCCCTACTACGCTCTATATTGCCGAGGCAGGTCCACTGGACATTTTATACAGGATATTTTAGTATTATACACGTATGTCACGTAACGAAAATTACGTTGCTTTCTAGTAATTTACCCATCACTGCTGGTGAACACACGTTTCCTCACGGTGGCGCAGTCTTCACGCGCGTGGAGCACAAACTCCCTAGAAGGACGCGAAGCCTGTAGAAAGATATGCGCAGGCGTGGAACGGCGGTCGCGGCCGCGCAAGCGCCATACGCGCTGGGATCGGTGCGTAGGCTCGCGGCTGCGCGTGGCCACGATTCTTGTCGCGTCGAGCTTGCAATTGCCGGCAGTAAATGCAACGAACTGTGCTTTTCCGTGTCTACGTGCAAGCTTCTGCTACAACATGGAACGGACATACTTTATCATTTGAATAGTGACGCGATAGCCTACCGAGACCTTATTTACCTCGATCATTCATGAATCGACTTCACGCGAGTGCACGATGAGCCAGTTACTAAAATCTCGGATGGAAGCGTCGTCATAAACATGACGGAAAACACGATATGAAGACTGTTCACGTACGAACACTGCATCGACCACATGTTCTCGCGACACGAACCACTGATCATGTTGGTTATACACACATATATATGTATGCATGTATGCTTTAGCAATCAACGTACTACTTTTTACACGAATACTTGTATTGCATTTCTAACATACCTTCCTACATATCCATATTTATGTGTATATCGATTATCACGAAGATATCGCCTGTACGCTCTTCCCTACATTCCCTAGCACCAGCAGTTGATGATCGCGAAATAAATCCTGTTATTGGCCTAGATTGTTAACGACGTATGTCGTGTTCTACAATCCCATAACTCCTTGCTCGCTACTCTATCAACGATTCACGGCCGATTTCTTCACCTTCAGCAATCTTCCAGTTAGAGTTATGTTCCACATAACTGCCAAATGATAGTATCAAACTGGTCGACGCGTAACACGTGATAGCATCTAATTGGTCGTTCACTGACCGGGGCTTTTGTCGGAGATGAAGAAATCGGGCATCAGTCTGCTAAACAACGATTAGCCACATTCGTTGCACACGGTAACTGTCAATCAGTCGGTCCGTCAGTCTGGCTTTTTCATTTTAATTATAGTGTATCGCGCATACCTACGTATATCTGATGTAACGCCTAGAACGCTAACCTGGAATAATTACAAGACGTTTCCAGTGAATAATGAAGCGTTCATTTGATCCCTGCGCTGCGACGTAACAGTACCACCGACGAGACATTGTTTCACACTTGTATATGGACCTAAGTAGTCGTGACGGGTCCTCGGATCGGTATCACTTCTCTCTCTACATTTTTGTCGGCGGTTTGCAGGAACGATACGCAGAGCTATTTTTTTTCTCTTCCACCTTGCTGTACCAGTTTCAGCTACGTGCGTATATACGCACTTCCCATTCGCGCATGTGCACGCGTGCATGTAGTTGTAGTACATAGTGTATAGATGCGTTTCACGCCACGCTTGAGCGAGACAATTGCGCATTCACCCGGTAGACTATCGAGGGTATCGAGTTACATCGTCTGTGATAAAAAGAGCACGCGCTAAGTAGCGTTGACACGTCGACCTCAACGAACACCGAGTCCATCGTTTTAAAACCGCGAATTCGAATTCTCGCGCGCCGATCCTTGCGCGGTTGCGACCGATGCGCGCATAGGGACTTCACACCGCTGCCAGGACACTCGGGTCACGGCCGTCTCTGTACTGTATCCATCCTAAGAAAAAATTTGTCCGCGCAGGGATGGTTCTGAGGAGACGCTGATTGGTCCGACTCCCTAGGGAAACCGGCAGGTAAAGTGCTGCGACCAATCGCGTGTGTCAGATCCGTGAGGGCTGCGCAGATCGGTCGCAAAACGGTACGGGCGTCGTTTTTTCTTAGGATGGATTCACTATAGTACAGGCCACCACCTACGATGTTGCAACACCGCATTTCGACACAAACATCAGTCCGATGACTATGTTCCGACCGGTACCAGAGCCGGCCGTGGTTGGTTGCGTTTCATTCAAATAGGAATGATGACAGCGTTGCCATTTTGGCAAGGTGGTGGCCTGTGCCAAAGAGTAGGTATAATAAGAGGCGTCACTCCGGGCGGAACCTTTGAAGTCCTTGCTTGACCTTGGCATTTAAATTGGTTGTCTATTCGAGCGGGATATTCAAATCGACTAAATGTACCTTACCGCAGTTGGCTGATTATTGTCGAAGTTTACCGATCATTGCCGAATGGGGCCGAATGGGCATTTAAATTGGTTGTCTACTGATTTCCCTAGCTTTTTCTGTCCTTGTCGAGTGACGCCTCTTATTATATCTCCTCTTTGCCTGTACTAGAGACGGCCGTGCTCGGGTGCCCCGACATTAGGGAATTTCGGCTGCTATAGGTAGCGCGGGTATGACGAGTCTAGGGACTTCCCGCGTGCGCAAGGGGGAAAACCCTATCCTCCACCACCGTTTCTCACGCCATAGCAGTGGTGAGTCGGTATTTTACGCCGCGTCGCAAATGCATTTACGACGCGTCGCAAATGTATGTATAATATGCCGTTTTTAAGTCCATTTTATACATGTCATTTGTCGCAAATGTCGTAAATAGAAATATTCATTATTTTAAGGTTTCAACAATTAAAGTGTTGGAGAAATATAGTTCTTTCTGACTCACTTGTTGGTTGCATGCGAATACTATAGAATACTGTAGAATACGTCGGTTACGTCGAAAACTATGATAATCGCCACTTTCCTAACCCCAAAAAAGTATTTAAAAGCGTGGTGTTAATTATTGTTTTGTACTTGTATAGATAATAAATTAAAAAATATAATCGTGAAAGGTAAAGTAATTAGAAATAAATGTACAATAATCATATGGACTTCGCCGGATTTTGATCCACTCTCAGTAGTTCAATTTTCTGTCCATAGTTGGCGCATCGAAATTCTTGGTTTCCCAATGTATTTCTTTTACTAACCTTTCTATATCCATTTTTCGTCAATGTAACTTTATTTCATTTAATTTTTTTCATCAGAATTATAATTATTAATAAATTGGCACTTCTTCATAAACTGTATGAAAAATGTATTATAGGATAGTTGTTTTTATTTCAGATATACGACATTTACGACACATTTACGTCATTTGCGACGTTTACGACATTTACGCCATTTAAGACACATGTCGTGTATAAAATGGAAAATTCGTGTCTTTACCCACCACTGCGCCATAGGATGCTCCTTCCTCCAGGGACGCCAACTGTCCTCTTCCCTCATTCCGCCTCTCAGTCCCCCACCTTATTGCACCACTTGCGTGGTCGCCCCTCGCCCGCATTTCATCCAGAATCGGCATAGAGTGACTACTTCTTGGCCGGTATTCATAGTCGCTACTTATTCTTAAGCAAATGCTTAAGCATCCGGCATCCTCTACTAACTTAGTAGCTAGTAAAGGATGCCGAATGCTTAAGCATTTGCTTAAGAATAAGTAGCGACTATGAATACCGGCCTTTAACCTTTGGGGGAGCCGGGCTGGCCACTACAGTGGCCACCTAAAAATTTTGATATTTTTCCGGTATTTTGGTGGTATACATGCATAAATTTTAAGTAAATAAAATTTAAAATTTCAATGAAAAAATCCCGGCCCTCCAAAGGTTAAAAACCGACCACATCACTAATAAATTTTACAAGTGCAGACAGAATTGATATATTCATTTAGACTAGAGCAAAAGGGTTTATAAATATATGTTATCGAGGTATCAGAAATATTAATATGAAATATTAGTTATCTACTGAGAACATTGGTACTTTTAGACTTCAAATTAAATTTATTTCCAAGTACGATATGAATTTTTAAGACCTAATTATTTCGAAAAGAAAATCCAGTCTTTTGCTTTCTTTATCTTTCTACTTTCGTTTCGAAGATGTGACGTCACGTAGACCTATTTACACTAATACGATTTATGCACGCCATGCGATGAATGGTAGTACGTTATCGCGCCACCAATACAAATATACCGTTATTGCTGTAGGTGTTCCCTTTCTACTACTCCATTCTACGTCACGTGTTCCCTACGTATGGCAACTCTGGTCCTGAATATACAGGGTGCTCCAATAACTCTGTTCGCCTGGAATATTTCCATTATTTTTAGTGATATGGAAAAACTTTCTTGATGAAAATTGTGAACGCCATCTTCCTTACGGTTGCATCCACGAATTACGCTGTATGACACTTAAAGTCATTTAATTGAAATAGCTTTTTCAATGTTTTTGAATGATTTCCATATTTTCGGACAATTCTGATCAGTCGAATAAAGATATCTAAAAATCCTTGGCAAATCAGAAAATCGATATCCTTAAGTCTAAAGAATTTTCGTAACTAGACAATACAGATGATAATATACTCAATGTAATTTTATGAATATTTAGTATACTATATTTTCAATGAGTACCTATATGCGTTAACGTTCATCTTTCATTATATTCGACTTTTGTAATCCGAAAGTCTAGTAAAAAATTAGCCACTGTTTCAAAAGTTGAACTATAAAAATGTATACCCCTACAACTAAACGAACATGATAAGATACATAAATTTCTCAACAAACTAGTAACAAATTGTTCCTCCATGCATTAACCTACTCGAATATCTATAATTCCTAAGTAATTCCTCTAAAAAATAGAAGCAGCAAACGTCGATATGAATGATCTTGTTGTGTAAACAACATAAAAAACATTCAGTTTCATGATATAATATATGATTTATAAAGAACAATGTAATAATCCGAAAACGTTAGAAATGTTTTCTTTGCCATCTACAACATACATATACTGCTTCTTATTTCACGAACTGCTATGTCTACTTTTATTTGCTACTCAACTACAGAGAAAATGATAGTTGCTTACGAACATATTTAACTTCATTCACATTCGGTGGTATGTAACATGTAGCACCATGTACTTAATCATAGCGGCGTTCATTTCACACCACGCGTTCTCGAAGATGACTCAAGCAACAGGATAACTTTTCCTCTGCAAAGTTCGTTGCACGTGGTTGCACCGTCATCTACGCTGAATTCGACGGAAATCATTTTACTCTTACAATTCACGCAAATACATAGTTTCAATGGAATCGATTACATTCCTCAACAGTGAATTCGAATCGACGATCGTTGAGTTATTTGAAGACGCGTTCACTGGTTATTTCAGAGTACCGGCATTAAGATATTATGTATGTACATGTCAAGGTGGATGCACCTAGTGGAGCTATGCATTTTGTAGCACAGAATAGAACAAAGCAGCAATTTATAGGCTACTGAAAAGGAATCTTGTTTTAAATATATAAACTCTTGCAATAAAACACAGACAGTTCTGTCGTTTATTATAGAAGGAAGTTAAATATTTGTTATAATCAAACTATTCATTTATGTTTCAGATAGATGTCTATTGTATAACATTTGTACAAGTCATTTTTGCACGGATACATTCTCGATGAAATACGTTATTACAAAATAAGAAGTGGCTTCTCCGTAAAGTATACCCTTGGACGGACACTGCATAAATCGTGAGTGCGTTTTCCAACAAAACTTTCGTTTATACTCGAATGTAGAATTTAAGAGATATGCATACAATTTTTACGACAAGCGATATGAGTACGCATGCAGTGCCAGTCGACTCTCCTCGCGCATATGCTTCATACGTTAATATTCTGTTATTTATAATTAACGACCATCGCTAGTCGCGTATTTTAAGCATCACTGGATGCAAAACTTCTCACATTCATATCTACACGCATAGAAAGAACACATACGTATGTACACATCGCGTACGTGGATAATAGAGTTTCGTAATTCGCTTATTCTATTATATGTATCGGGTGGAGGCAATAGCTTTGTCCACCTGGAATATCTCCGTTATTTTTAGAGGCATGGAAAAACTATATTTACAAAAGTTGAACTTCTTAAAGATTTCATCTTGAAAGCTCCGAAAACCCTCCATACACAAAAAGTATTACTAGCAGGTTATGCCCCCCCCCCCTGGTACCGTATAACTTTTGTAAATAAAGTTTTTTCATATCTTTAAAAATAAGGGAGATATCCTAGGTGGACAAAGTTGGTTCCCACCCTGTATAATGAACAAGATGAATGTAAGGATGTCAGAATGCAACAATAACGGGTTAAGTTAACACTTTGAGTGGCGCAAGATTTTGAAAAATGCTTATATTGTTCTATATTGTCTATCGAATCTTCGTGGGAGTACTACGAATGGATAGGCGACGTTTCTTCGATGAAAATGAGTCCAAACACGATGTTATTCGGGCGATTTCTAATTAAACCTAATTCGAATCGATTTCGAATTCTGAAAATTAATGTACACTAGGTACATCATGTGTGATTAATCATTGCCCGAATGAGGCCGCGTTTGAGTTCATTTTCATCCGGAGAATCTTACCAATCAATTGGCGATATGTTCACGAATATTTAATAGAGAATATAGAAATTAGATTATTTATTACTAGATGACTCATGAAAGTACAAAGCGACCTCCGACCTTGGTTCCTTTTCAAAGTAAAAACTCGGGGAGTCTCGAACAATAATTTTGATACTCTCCAAAAAATATCAATATATTTGAGAGAAAATACGCCGACGCCAGTCAAAGTGTTAAACTTTCACAGATGTAGTAATATAGTAATGTATAAAGTATAAATAAAGTAAAATATATCATTGCCTATTATTCAACATTATTATGGAATCATTGGATCCATTAGCGAGTTCTCAATTAGCGAATCTCACATCTCGCACATCTTTCGTAAATTGCGTGAAGGATAGTTCAGATGACGTTGCATCTTGCTCAAGTGAGATACACATATAATTCCTCATTTTAGGCGAGATATCCTATGCATATTTATGAATTCGTTAAAGAGTAATACAGCTAGAATCTTGTTTTCTTCTTCTCCATAGAACATAAGTTTCACGACCGTTACACGTCCCTTAATCAAAACGAATAATTACAGACTACTCGTCCGATCTCACCAATATCGTCCTTCTTATCGTCTAGATCAGAAGCCTATTGTACCTCGTAGCATATCGACAAAGGGACAAGTTCGTTCGTTGCCCCCTGGAACAATGAGCTCCTTCATCCCTCTCACCGTTTCCTTTCAAACAAGTTCTCAGTTAAGTTCCCTAGTTTCTTTTCTCGATCGTTAATCAGCTTCCGACGACTTTGCTCGTCGAAAATTGGTTTGGGAACTGGCGAAACCGAACAGTAAATGGACTAGCGTCGAAACTCACGCGGGAAATCGTCGCAACGGTCGTGGGATAAAAAAAGTGTATAATAAAAAAGTAGCCGGGAAAAGTAGTTACAACAAACATTTTCCTGGTCCCATTTCTCAAGCATTATCATCGCCGGTATTTTTTCTTGCCCCCTTCCCCCGGTTTTTCTTTGAATCTCCCGGCATCTGATTTAGATGGCGAATGCCCCCCCCCCCTCTTCTCCCGATGCGAATTTCACCGTAGCCAAGTGTTTGTACTCGTATTCGAACGATCCGTTTTGCAAAACTTTCGGCAAAAGTTTCCATCGCGCTGGGCCATTTCAATGTCAGTTTTAAATTTTGCACGGGAACTTCATAAAACACGCGTCCTTTTTTTTTTATTTCCGTGTCGACGCTGTTAAAAATCAGCTGATCTGATTCGTAACAAGGGCGATAGAATAGTAAAAAAGAAATCGTGTTTTGAAGGACCAAAGGATATTAAAAAAGTACTATTCGTAAGAACACGCCGACGCTACGTTACTGAAAGTGTTAATTTCAAAAATCGTTCCAATCAAAACAAGGAAATATTAATCTCAACTATTATCAATCATTGATTGAACCTTAGATATGAACGGTACTATATGTGAAGGGAGGATTTACGCAGTGCACGTACGGTTGTATGTATTAAATGTATTATTGTATAAAGGAATATCTTTCAATCATTGGGACAGTGCAAAATTTAAAACTGTAACACGCACTTACGCCTCGCTACTCAACAATCATACCTAAAAGTGTGATCACAGATTGACAGAAGGCATGTAACATACAATATATTATAGATACAGTCAGAAGATACGTCGCTGCGGCAATTATCATTTAATAAATTGAATTGCAAGACGAACTATATACGAGCTATACGTAGAACGAGTGCGCCTCTTGTTCGCACAAAACTCTGCGACACGCCACGATCGTACAAAACTAAAAGTAATGCACGTAATAATTTTGTAATAGTTTCAATACGAGAGATAAACGTTTTCGTCTATCACAAAATTCTCTTATTTTACCAAAGATGAATGAGTTCGAAAGTACAGTAGAATATCCGTTGTGCCAATTATTGGAAATGTTTATTGTGATTAGAATCCAGTGAAGGGTGGATTAGATGAGATGAAGATGAATCGAATGTTCCTTTATCTATGTGCAGATATTTCCAAGTTTCGTGTGAAATTACAGTTCTTTTATTTTATTATTATATTAAGTATTGTAGTCTTCATAGGGTTTCAGTTTTGGAAGGGAAGCACTCATGTTTTAAAATGTTCCTTTAATCAGGCTCGGTTATGGAAAAGAGATGAATAGTAAATGAAAGTAAATATGGTGGATTCTACGTGTACACATACTCCCATTACATAATAAATATTCTTTTCTCCATTTTAAATTATTTAATCTTCTTTTAACGCAACAACTTACATACGTGAAATATCAAAAGTCACAGTTTGTGATTTCTAGTTTGTCAGAACACTCAGTACCGGTTAAAATATTTCCACTTGAAGAGTGTATTTAATAATCAAATTAAATAACCGACATTCTACTGTATTTTGGATATCTCTACTTCCTCCTGCTCTCCATCATTATGCATGATCAAATTTCTCACGGGAAGTTAAATGTATATATTCAAATACGAATAGCTTCATATAAGATTCCTCGCGAATAATATATAAATAATGGCTACAGTTGAAACATAATCTATCCATCCTATGAACGAGTAACATTTTTAACTTTTGGTTTTCCAGTATAATGTTGGAATCCAAGCATAGCGTAATCAATTTGCCACCGTTATTTAATTATTTTGTTATCCTGTTCGAAGCGAGATACTATATTTATCAAATACGATATTAAATTTCAGTCATATCTCCTTCGCTGAACAGGAATTTTTGATCCTCGGTCCCTTGACGTTTTCATTCCGCGACGTTTCATAGTGTACACATATATTATTTGTTACAATTAGATACATATACTCTTGTAATGTATTTAGCACAGTTTCTCCGTCCCGTTCGTTTTTTTTTTTCTTGGAAAATGTTTTCTCGTACAGTCTTCGTCGTAGAATTTTGGACATGCACGATCGAAGTTAACGAAGATTGATAAAATTAGATATTGTATGTACAGGACGACTCTTAATTGCGTACCAATACAGTTAGGAATAAATCTAGTGTACGAAACAAGAAAAAATGTTACATGAACACAGGATAACCAGACTTTATTTACTGAATTATGATGAGCCAATGAAAAAATCGTGATAGTCTTGATAGGTTGTAAATAGTTCGATTTGATTAAAAATATTTATAAATATACTATAATCAAAAGATTTAAACAATCGACGAAATTTGGTAGTATATGTATATTTTGCGATTGAGTGTCACCTGTTACCTCTATCTCAAACGATAAAGTGGCAATAAAATGGAACGAGTGAATATACTTATGCTGAACTGATAAATATGTATCTAACACATAGAAGACCTGAACATTTTAATAATAACGTTACTTCAAATATTATTTTACTTTATGGTCCTTTCGTTTCTTAAATACAAGTATGTTTTTTTCTCCTCTTAATTCGATTTCGAATACAATATCTGCAGTTCTTGTAGTCTAGCTATAATTTTCTTCAATTCTTCATAATTCGGGAAACGAAACTTGAAGAACGTATACTCATGACATATATTTTCTCTTTTCGCGTTTTACACTTGTCCCGCAAAGTATCGGTGTGCAGTCAAGAACCACTCTGTACTTAACAACTTTTAGAATTCTTCCATTCAGTTGGCGGTGCGTTGGCAAGACAGAATGAGAAATGCTTTTGTAGAGGTACGAGTAAGGAATAGAATTTCGTTGCGGTCATAGTCAGCCATGAAATGTTAATCGCGTAGAAAATTATTCGCTTGAAAAAGTGTTCGACTTATAAAGGAACGTTTGGTCGATAGGCGACGTCCTACTGCTGTCTGGAAACTGCGTCGAGTTTTCGCTTAAGAGGATTCCCGTTTTATGGTTGTGGTTCGCCTTCACTGGCAAATCGGTTGAATGGTGAAATACTTTCAATACTAGCAGCGTTACTTTCTGTGCATGCAGTTGCAATAGGTGTAACTTCTTAGTATAATTCGATATTCTACGTTTATTTGTTTGAAAGGGGAATATACCTATATGCAGATCTTTCACTGTGCGATAAAGCAAGATCTGGTCGCGAGGGGAGGAACAACGTAATAAAACTAAATGTTCACAGAGTGTAATCATTGCGCCAGGAATAAGAATTTAAAATAAGTGACACTTGTATTCTAAATGTATTAAATTTCAAATAGATATACAAGGTGTCACCCGAAAAGGTAGTTTCCTTAAAAGTGGGAACAGGGAACGTAAAATCGGATAAAAAAAATCCTATAAGCATATTGTCGAAAATCTATATTTAATTAGATAAATTCTACAACAAATTTTCGAAATGATCCTTATAGTATATCTACTGTACGAATGTAACTTGTAATAATTTTTTTACTATCTTTTATTCTAAACATAAATAGGTACTGAGTGATATCCACGACTTCCATAAATCTTACCATAGTTTACATGACGTTACTGATGCTAGAATTTCTTTAATAACACCTGTCTCAGCAGATTTAGATTTTCGACACCAATTTCTGTATGATAATCTTTACCCTGTTTTATCCACCCGCCCAACCCCCTTAAGGAGACCATCGTTTTCAGAGACACTCTGTATATTAAACAAGCGTAATCGAGTATGCAAAGACTAGCTGATAAAAGAACTTCTGAACTAAATTAACTCGTCGACTTCGAAGTTTGGAACTTTCGGGTATTCAAAGTGCGAGAAAAACTTTCTTCGATTAACTTCGAGCGTTAACACAGGTAGATTGCGTAAGTCGAACAATTACTTACAAGAATTTCGCAATTAAATTCTGCTCTTGCGTTAAATTCAGCTTGGGGAAGTAAACTGATAAAAATCGATACTTTAGAGTGCCTGCTTATTGCACAATAAACTTGGACATTATAGTAAAAAGGCATACTACGTAATGTCATTTGGTTCTGCTTCACAAAATTTCATCGAATAGAAACGTAAATTTGATATCATCTTAATGTAGATAAAATAAGAGGATTTGTATTTCGCAATTATAAATTACCCAATCCGTTCCTGTTGCGACAAAACAAATATGAACTGAAATATGTCGGAAAAACTGAAAATGCTTTTATCTCCATGCACAGCTTTTAAAAAAATCTATAGAGAATAGCTGGCCACCTCGCAGTTCTGCTTGCTTAAACCACGTAAATTCAGATTTATCTTCGACCAGAGGGTCTTCTGAATCATAATAGTTAATCCTGTTTGGATTACGACGTTTACAGCTTTCCTGTGCATTTAAGTATTACAAATCTCTGTTGAATGAAATACGCGGTTAAAAAGAGCGACAAATTGTGCAGTGAAAACAATACGAGGACACTTTTTGTAAGTCGTATAAGAAAATCAAGTGGCGCCTTAGAATATCTGATTTCTTAGAATTTCTGACTCTTCCAATTTGATAGATGATTTTGATGATGTTCGATCTTAAGATGAGGATGAAATCCTTTCTATCCCGCCTACTTTGTCGCGTGGAAATTGATTTTTGGGAGATGGGTTGCTACATAAACACCCTCGCATCCCTCTCTCGAGGGTTGCCACAGTTTCGTTCATCGGACAAGTAACGGCGGTAGATTAACCATAATTTCGGATTTAACGTCCAGGGAGCTACACCCTCTTCCGTGAAACTTAAATCATGCACGGGGTAAAGGGGTCTAAACTGTATCAGAGTAAATTCCCGGTCTAGTATGAGGGTATTACACGACTAACCACTTCCATCGGGACTCCATCCAGGCGGCAAGATATTATCAGGGAACTTCGTGGGTGTGATCTTTAATCTTGATATCGGGCCTGTACGCTATATCGCGATCAGATAATGTAACGCGCCTAAAGATAACCTTTTCTTGGTGGACATAGCACGTTGAAGATCAGAAGCTAAGATTTCTGGGGAATATTCCGGTTTCGAAGCACGTAAATTATTTTTATCAAATGCATATACAGGGTGTTAATGAAAATGCGCGACATTTTCAGGATCGAGTCTGCACATGAGAATAATAAAAAAAAAAAGTTCCTATACCACTATGCCTG
This sequence comes from Andrena marginata, assembly GCA_963932335.1. Taxonomy (NCBI): domain Eukaryota; kingdom Metazoa; phylum Arthropoda; class Insecta; order Hymenoptera; family Andrenidae; genus Andrena; species Andrena marginata. Next base: position 42,209,349 of record OZ010660.1, read on the forward strand.
ATTACGGTTAATTTTTCAGTTACACGCTATTTTGTACTCTCATTACAGTGGGCGGCGATAAGAGGGTTGCTCTCCTACAGCCGCTTCACGCTCATGTTTGAAGAGCACAGAATAGAAGTGTTATCGAGCATATATGTACACGAACTTTTTATATTAGTCTACGTTTCGCGTGGAACTTCATTTCTATTAACAGCCTGTGTATATGTAATTTATGCACACTCACTTAAAAAATTGGGTAACAGGATTGAGGGTATCTTACTCTTTAGTAACATCTACGCGTTTTGAAAACGGAATTCTTCATGGAAATTCACGAGACTTTTACATCTGAAGCTTGAAACCTCCGTTAGAACTAAATACCTCGTATTTTATTCGAATGCACGAAACGTTCTGCGATAAGAACGATTCGCATTAACGGAACAAACTAGCCCGAGTAAAAAAAAAATAGAAATTCTACTGCGTCGATACGTGTACACGAAAACTGAACGACTCTACGTGTTTTCGTGAGTACCTTCCTTGATCGAGAATCACCTCGAAGGAATTCTGAATGAATCGCGGGACCATCGTCGAAAGAGCAACCGCGACGAATGCGCTTCTATTCTGGCGGATATGTAGAGTATCGTGAAACAGTCAACTGTTTGAAGAGTACAGCTGGAAGAATACAGACGGAATTTGGAAAGCTTTGCAGAGCATTAGAATGACGAGAGGATAAAATTTCCAATGGACGGCGATTGCCTGTTTCACTGTCGATCGCAATCTCTTTTAAATAGTTTCGTTCGATGCTCGCATCAGACTCATTGTCAGGGCGCTCCGTGCGCGACTTCGTCCGACTTCTATCAACAATGGACAATACCTATGTCGAAAGTGGAAGAGTAAACGATAGAAAAATCTGTTAGTGCCAAGATAGTAGTAGCCGCGTTACTTTCCTGTTAAAGCTTTTAGTGAAAGACGAAAAAGCAGGCTTGTCTACAAAGGAGCAAATGCATATTCTTCCATAAAGATTTTACCATCCCAAACGCGCGGGAGGTGTATAGAGCATATCGTTTAGTAAAGTAACAAAAATAAACTATCTATCGGTAAGTCGCTACAGGAATACGAGAATCATTCAATAAAAAAATGCTATTGTTGAGAATATTAGTACCCTGAAGGAACAGCATTGGAGACTTTCCAAATGAACTGGCAGTTCCTAAAAATCTTTTATACAGGCGTAGATAAATGTCACACTGTATTCTTTTTAAACAGTTCTAATAAATTTGAACAAATTGGCAACAGAATTCATTGAATTGAAAACATGTCTCAAGTTAGGTGTATCTACTGGAGCATTTGTTTTGGAGTAAAACTTAGGCCATATCTATTTGTAGCCTGTACGTTACTAGACACTTTTTAAAAAACGCTCACTTGATAATACAACCCGGTGTTGTTATAAATTCATTTAACCGTCATATTACGCCTTCTTCTAGGTCCAATTTTGAAGAGATCGATAAATATTAAAACCCATAAATATATCTAAACGTTTCCAAATGGTTCCTCAAAAGTATGAGTCAAATGACTAAACGATCTATTTGAATGATCCTTCCGTACCCAATAATCTTCAAAAACGTCACAAGAACGACGAGTGAAATAACTAAGATACTCAAGGTACTCAAGCTTGATGGTATCAGACTTAGCGCATACTATCCGACTTTCCATCGACGAAACCGTTTACTCGAATCGACGTCGATTAGACTGTCCAATCGACAAAAAGTCTCCAGCCCTACGGCTCAACGTAATCTATAATAAATATCGGGAGAGAACTCTGGAAATCGACTGCGGAAGCATGTATGAAGAGGCAGCTTGTCGAATACTAGAAACGAAAGAAGAGCAAGTTTCTACTGGACGGCGATCGTATTTCTTTTTTTACGTCGACGGGGATCCTTTTTGCAAGTGTATCCGGATCGTCGACCGTGGTGTTGATTTTAGAGCTCGTAAACGTCACGTCCGTTTGGTCTGCCTACGGTCGGCCGGCATGTCGGGCTTGCATAGGAATGGATAATGTGCACCCTAAGGCGTACGTCGCTGGTGTTCCGCCCTCCGTCACCCCGTGTTCGCCTTGAGAAACTCACCGTGGTCTTGCAGCAGCAGTAATGGAAGAGCTTCACGTAGGCGCTGCGAAAGTGCCGGTCCGCCACGCAGTAGAGGAGGTTGTTGAAGCAGGACTTGGAGAGGGCGAACCAGGCCAGATTGTATAGGACACGGGCGCTTATCGGCCAGAACGGGTTCAGGCACACAGAGGCGCCGAATGGTAGCCAGAACAGTAGGAACATCACGCAGCTATACATATTCGCCTTGGTCAGCTCGTAATCCCACGCGAAGGCGACTGGCGGCTTATACGAACCCTTGGTGGCGTGTCGGACACGTATCACCAGCTTGACGTAGAGGAAGGTGGTTATTAGCGTCGGCAGACCTACTAAAATAGTGGCCCCGATTATTTGCTCCATGGCGATCCCGGTAAATCGCCGGCGACAGAAATCTGGCCCTAGGTCCGAGGATGATTGGAGAACCACCGCCATCACGGATATCAGCCAGATGAAGATGATTATCGTTGTCACGCGGCTTGGCGTCAACATCGCGTACCTGTAAATACGAACGGTATGGAATAATTGTGTAAACGTAAACTGGTCGTTTGGCGTTAGCGTTATCGATCATCCTGAAATCGTGCCTCCTCGCCGTTATATATTCCGCAGCCGCTTTCAAAGTGACGATACGTTCGTGCGTTGATCGGGCAGAGATATTTCCTTGGTGCTTGACTTTGTAAATGGGATGATAAAGTAATCGCAACAATTATTCTAGGTAGCAGCCAGAACGTTTTCTAGGTATTTTTAGAAAATTGAACGAAACCAGCACATAACGTTAGCTTATACTTTGCTGCAGGGGCGTCAGGAGACCTTTTTCCAGGTGGGAGGGGGCAACTTTGGGAAGATCGTGAAGAAAAATATAACCCTCTTGCTTTTTTAACCCATTTTATAGTGCCAATTTAATTTGAAACCGAAATTTAAAAATATTCCCTTTTTTAGTATAAACTAAAGATCAGTTTTGAAAAATAACCGATTATTTTCTCAAAAGCCAGGGGGCGGGGGGCAACCGCCCCTTTAGCAACCCCCTCCAGACGGCCATGTTTTGCTGTGCCTGGGGGGACATATATATTTGCTCTCCTGGCGAATGCAGGGTTCACTTGGACCTAACTGAAATTCACTTCTATTACTCATTAGTATTAATGCTTTAAGAAAACCAACAACTATAGCAGCTTATTCCGCCAATTGTATGAGCGAAAATATATGATTGGCCAAAATGGATCGGCTCTTAAAGATTATACAATGGGATGGAATAAAAGTCACAGCAGCCCGGGCAATTTTCAGACAATGTCATGGGGCGTGGGATCCTAGACTCTAAGTATTCATGGAATTTGAAGTATTCACAGAACGACTAATGGCGATGTCATTACCTTATACAGAAGCTTTGAGGCAGTTCGCCAGCCGCAGCATATACGGGCGCCAAAACTCCGTTCTGTGTGCTACGAATTCCAAGGAGTTAAGCTGCGGGAACGACCCACACAGAATGTGAAATTAGGAACTCAATCGTGACACGAGTGGAGAACCGCGAAGCGAATCCACATCAAAGTCAAACTGTCGAAAGAGATCCGCGGCCTGACATTACTCGAAACAGCCCCCTGATCGAGGGTAGCCCGATTGTCACCGAGCTCGTTCCTCGCTTCGATGAGCTATCGACGGTAATGGGATGTGACGTAATACTGTCTACAATTTTCACGCGAAAATGTCATATCGTATCTCCTCGCGTTTATACAGGGTGGGCCGGCTCGTGTAAAGGGTTTCAAGATGTTTTCTCAGGGACTACTAAGGATTCCGAGGAAATTATTTTTTGATATTCTAGGGCTCACTCGGGGATCCTTTATGTGGCGTGGAAATCGTTACGGAATCGCACTCTCGGGGCGAGAGTGAGATTTCCCTAGTTCCTCTGACGGTATGGTATATACTATATAAATTCTCGTATTTAATGGTTCCCCTGAAAGTAAATAACACTGATTCGACACGTATCCTTCGTATTTTATTGTACTGAATATGAGTTATCTAATTACAGTGAGCTTGGGGAGAAATGGAAGTAGAGAATTTGATTTAATTATTCGTAAATTAACGGATGGTATTGTTTATTTTATAGGTGTAATGATTCACTTGATGAGTGCAATACTGCATTTATTCTAATTGAATCGGTACTTTGAATTATGCTGTGTAAAAAAGTCTTAAGGGGACGGTATTGGATAAGTGAATATTTTGGCGATATTTAAATTATTTGTCAAATACTTAAGATAACACTTAATCTCCCATTTTTTTTTAGATATCTCAAACAAAAAATCGTATTTCTATCGTATGTATTACATTCTGCTATAAATTTATCTAAAAGCAAGATGTAACTCTGAACACCACGTACTTCACGTATCTAAGCATAATTATTTTGCATTTAACAATAGTCCAGTGAACCGAATAAGACCCCGAGCAAGTAATCATTCAAATTTCAACTAGTTAGCGCTCTGCTTCGTCGGAATAGAAAACAATAGTGCATTTACGAACCTGTTCAAACTCGCAGGACCTCATTAAATTCCGCATTGGCACGTTAACGAAGTAAACTAACTTGGTGATTGCAGTCCCTATAGATCGCGGAAAACCTAGTGATATTTGTTGGTTGATTGCTTGCCTTGATTATCGAATTTAGAAGTGGTATTTGATATATATATTGTATTCATTCAGAACATTCAAAAATGCCATTTCACATAATTATTTAAAAATATGACACTGGAATGATGATACTCGCGAAATATATCTATGTATAATTTATAAACTATGAGTCACTACTTAGAGCACAGTGTCTCATCTAAAACACTAATAACTTTCCTTGAATAAAGCATAAAGACCATTGGATTTTATCCATGCATCGGTAAAGTAATCGAAACGTCGTTGCTCTATTCATTCAGTTCTTTTATTTGAAACAGCTAATCCTATACTGTATCAATTTCAAATAAAAACGACGAACATCGAGCAAATACGAAACTGCTGAGAATGCTGCCGGTGGAGCTACTTCTCATTGTCAAATATCGTTCTTCCGGCAGGATAACGTAAGACGCAGTTTGTCTATCTCGAAAAAGAATACAATAAAAGTTTCCGAACTTGTTCCGCATAAAACCTTGCGAGCTTGTAACCCAGCCAAAACTAAATGTCAGATGCTTCCGTTATCTCTCGTGACTTGAGAAGCAGTGCTCCTAATGCTTCTAAGACTATGCATTAGATTACCGTGGAGATACTAGTATACTAACACTACCTTTACTCTGCCAAAGTGTACACTGGTCCATTGATTTACGCGATTTCAGTTTCGCGCCGCTAAAAAAATGCTTTTTCTGTTTTTAATGCTTATTAATTATTATGCATCAATGGCTAAAAATTTCTAACTTCATGGAACTTTTTATACTATTCGGACCTTAATAATTCTTCTTCAGTCATCACAATCAATCTTATTTCCCATATTCAGTATTTTTTTCACGTTTTATAGTCAATTTTTCTATATTCGATAAGAACAGATACATTGCAATCTTATTAATTTGATAAATAATAAACTACCAAACAAGGAATCAAATAGAGAACTGTATTCTATTACTGCCTCGATATTGTAAATCGTTTTCAAAATTGTGACGCACCTGGGTTGTTAAATTAAACTGACTTCCCCTCCACACAGGATTTCATTTTGCGCTGGTACACTCAATTTACGCGGTTTTCCGCAACGTAAAAGAACAAACGGCGCGGAAGCTATTCACGCGTAAATCGAGGGACGGGTGTATTCGAAAAGGCAACATTCACTGAAAATGGTAACTTTGTATCCTATAGTATGGAAGCAACGAGTTGGTTCAATATTTTCCTCCAGAGTACACTGTGCAACGAAAATTCAGCAGAAATGAATCGAGCATATTCATAAATTCACCAAATTCTCTTAAACGTGTAAACTGCGCTGAGGGGGGGGGGGGGGGCGCTAAGTTACGATGACTCTGATAACTCTAAAATTGTCGTGCATCTATTTCGAGCCACTAAACACAATATGTCTATGCATGCAGGCGGGTCTTCTGTAGATCAGTAGCCATGGCCTAGCTATACGTGCACGTTTAAGCTTCGTTTGAAAAGCCCTTTAATCCCTCGTGACCGTAGTGCCGCTGGCAACAATAGTGCTTGGAATTACGACCGCCTCTGTTAATGTGTGCCGAAGCAAAAGATGAAGCGGACTTGGGAACAATCGATGCTACGCTTTTCCCTAACAAAACAGGGACGTTCGTTCTTTAAACATTTGAACTAGTCCAACCTTTCATATTTCATATTACCTCCCAGTTTTCGATCAAAGTACAGGTCTTTGCTTTTGTATCTGACCGAAACATCATACAGTGGTGAGCAAAAGAAGATTTAACACTCATATTTTCACATGTCTGCTTAACCAGTTTAATACTACGCTTAAAGTATTGTGTTGGTGTCATTAGTCTCTCCTGGCAACCCCCTAATCTATGGAATATCAATTTTAAGATATAATTATTTCCAATGGAACGATGGTATTTTTACCACAAGTATTGATTCTAATGAAAAAAATTATTTTCGACAAACATTGTGTGGTTTAAAAGATGTCGTGTAACAGTTGGTTAGGGGTTTCTTTTTATTATTGCTTTCAAGATTTGCTGATTCTTCTGAAAATAACTGCCTTGTTATAAGAAAATTTTGACGTAGTATCACTTTTTAAATTGAACAGAACATAGATCGTTTGTAGCGTCCCGAAAATGTATGATAGGAGAGATTGGAGTTCGAGATCAAAATAATTACAGCGATTCTTTTTGTTCTGTAGTAGTTCATGTACCCCATGATGTACACTGAGCGTTGCAATCAATGTTTACTAAGTTATCAAAGAGTGCCCAGTTACATGCGTGCTCTATTGTCGCGATCAGAATGTGTAATTGTCGCGGTTGTACTGCGTTAGGTATTTAATTGCATTTTCCTGCTCACAATCAGTGTGTGCTCGCCGTTAATGACCTGCGTATTTGTGCAAGCTGTCGTGATGTAATCTCGTACAAGTTAATGGTAATACGATTTAAACGGAGTCCAATCAAAATGATAAAAGTATAATTTCTAATTAAATAGCAATAATATCTGCAAACGAAAACGAACGTGTTCGTGCGACGTATAACTTTTCCCTTCGAAACGTGTTTCACTTTTTTTCAGGCTAAACGCCCATGTTAACATATGGACGCAAAGAATTTTTGGACTTTCAACTCGTGGACTGTTATTTATCAAAGAATAGGTAGGTAGGTACTGTTCACCTTTTGTTAATAACCGCAGGATATTTCAAAGTAGAACGTTTATTATATTTTAAAAAGAATTCAGGAATCTCATATCGAAACGCAGAAAGCAGTGAAGCAATTTATTAAGCAATTCTTTCATTCGTTGGAGTGTTACAATTATCTAATATGCCTGGTTCAAAGGGACGTTGGTTACGTTTCAAGCTAACTGGGGCTGGATCATGAAACTAATCGGTTTATCAGAGTAATCTGATCAATGCGATTACGTTAAGGGTAGTCACTTTCACTTTTTGAGAATTCCTTAAAATTACTGAGAATGCTAGCCAAAACCGAGTATCAACTCTATGCAAGCCGTCTTCGAATACGATAATAACCACTTTTTAGAGTCTTTAGTTACTTCCTGTTTGGTTTAGATACGCAAAAACGAGCTTTCTATGATTTTACGCAACAGAGGTATGACGTAACGATTACGGAAACTTTCAAATGAAATCAAGCATGGATAGAAGCGGAATTCGTAAATTTTCTGATTTATTATTACAAAAGGATAACTCGTTCGTCCATACTGTTACCTTCGATTCCTTCTCTTTTTAATGAGCATGTAATCAAAGAATCATTCAACGAGATATTATTTCGAAGCATCCTTCCGTATTCATGCATGTGAAAATTCTACCTTTCAGCTACAAAAGCACGCACGACATATCGAGTTCTTTGGATTTATAGCTAAAATATGATGCGAATTTAATATCTCGGTCGCGTCGAGTTTTAAAGAGGCGCGCGATATGTCCAAATAGTGAATCGATAAAGTATCGCTACATCACTGTTTGGCTGATTTCATCCCTGCTTTTTGACGTCCTTTTTTCCGATATAAACGTCTGGATCTTAAAATGGATTTATGGTTTCTGTCTTATGCATCGTTTTCGTTCTTATTATTAACACGTTCACTGCGATGCGACACATCTGTCGCGACATAAGCTAAAGGACCCAATTACTGACACCTAAGTAATTACTGTCACCGTAAGCTATTTTATTTAAAATAACGAATAAATAAACGTTGTAAAGTCATAAACAAAAAGAATTATGTAATTCAACTTATAATCTACACTATAGATTATATACTATAGTTTATTTATTCGTTATTTTAAGTAAAATAGCTTAAGGTGTCAGTAATTGGGTCCTTTACCCTACTGTCATTCCAGGACAACCATGGTGTCTTCAAACGTTTATGGGGCGCTAGAAAGATACTCTTTTCATTTTCAAATTTTCTTTGAAGATTAAACTAATAGTACCAATGTGTGAACAGATCCCGAGATACTTGCAATGCTGGCCTAATATGGGAATAATGCAAAGGGCACGGTTGACAGCCGGGCGTCTCACAAGGGGAGGACGCGAATGGGACGAGCGAATTTTGAACGAAGCCGGGCAGAAAATATTGGCTTCGATGTGTATAAACAAATTCCAGAAGATTAGCTGCGAATGGCCAGCCATTTTTGTAACTTTTTATACACGTCGGCCCTAACATTTTCTGCCTGGTTTCATTAAAAATTCCCTCGTCCCATTCGCGTCCGCCCCTCGTCAGTAACTAAATATGTAGGAATAAATATGGACTGCGCCGACACCCAAAGCCAAACCGACGCAACGTTGATTGGAAGCGAACGTACCTGCATTATCACTACAGAGGATCGGCTTGCAGGAAGGCGAGATCTTAATCCTCTTCAATATTCTGTTGGAATATTTTAGAGGAAGCTATACACCTCAAAACCTTGCTATACACCTTACCGTTGTATCAAGTCTTATCTGGCAAATGTAGCAGCGCCAATACTTCCAATTTCATTACGGACAGAGTTTATGGCACGACTATGTTTGTATGCACCAAATAGAATAAAGTGTGTTTAACAATGCATCACATTTCGTCTGTTAAACGAATATTAATATTTGACCAAAAATTGTATCGTGGCCTCAGGAACCATCCTAGTTGCTCTGTCAGTAATATTGATTGGCGAAACTACTGTGCGGCGGAAATGGTACTCACACTCGCAGTCAACGTGTCAAACTAACGAAATTTAAAAAACAAATTAGTTGCTCCAGTGTGGCCTGTACTGTTCGGAATGTGACAATTATCGATGAATATCGAGGGTCATAAAAAGAGCTGTCGCAGTTAACGTGTTAATAATTCACTTTTTCACGTGAAGGAGAACGTGAAATGATGTCGATGATAATGAGACGTGTTGTAATTACTACTACGGTATGCGATTGATGGTATTAGGGCGGTGCAATATTTCGTTCGCTTTATTGAACCAAAGTGAAAAAGTGAAAATATTATTAAAATATTATTAAAATATATATTATATATTTACATATAAATATAATTATATATATATTATAATATATTTATTAATATTATAAAAATTATTAAAAATATTATTAAATATTACATGGTTTTTTAATCAAAGTATTTTCGTTGGCTTTCTGTGACCTTTCGCTACTTTTCTGGTAAAAGTACAAGTCTGTGTGGTGAAAAGAGACGTTGCCGTACACTTACCATTGCCTAGCAGTGAGCGAACGAACGGTAATTATTTACAAAAGGGAAATGCTCACCGATTTCGATGACTTTGGAATATGTTGTAGGAGGTTCGATTTTGAGCAACTTTTTTCTATACATTTTGCCATCGCTCGGCTTTAGTTTTCGAGATATTCGCAAAAAACTGTGATCGGGAGTTGATGTGGGTTAGATGGTTTCAACCTCCGTGAGGGTGGCGCCAACTTTTCGTAGATTTAAGATAAAAAAATGTGCAAATCTCCCAAAAGCCACCCATCTGGCCCAAACCAACTACCGATCGCAGTTTTTTGCACATATCTCGAAAATCAAAGCCAAGCGACGGTAACATATACAGGAAAAAGTTGTTCAGAATGTTAACTTTTTATAGCATATTTCAAGGTCATCTAATTCGGTGATGAATGCCATTTGTAAATAATTACTGATCAAACTTTTGCACCGACCTAATATGAGGCATTGAGAATAAAAACGGACTAACCCAAATTTTTTGCAAAATTGAGTTGGTAACAATAACGTATTCCAATAAGTTGTGCTAATCATATAAAATAGGAAAAGTTAATTTTATTTTTTAAGCGCTGTTTCTTAGTCTCATTTGGCGCGCAATGCCTCATATAATGAATCGCCTTTTAAATTCGTTGTTAATAACAGCGCTTACCTCTCGGGTGGTAGACACAGGCGATTGTAATTTTCCGCAGCTATCGTAGGTAACGTCAGCACCGTGACCAGGAAGCAGAGGGCCTCGAGAGTCCATTCAAATCGGCATGTGTTCAATGACTCTTCATGTCCTGCGAGGATCACGATCACCGATACTGGTATCACGAGGCCCGTCACTAATAGGTCTGCCAATGCTACGTTCACCAGAAATGCATTCCCTGGAACACGAGAATTCGGTGTTCAGTTAGTTGAAGTGGTTGGAGATGATTCCACTGGAATGAAGTTTCAGGAATTTCGAATTTAAGAAAGTTCTGGAGTGAGGAAAGTAGAAATACGTAGAGTAGAAAAATTCGTATTGCTTGCGATTCTAATTAGGAGATTTTGTGTAAAATTAGGGGATTATAGAGGGACAAATTTCAGAAATGACAGAAAATCTTTCTGTTACTGTTTCATGTAGTTATTAATAGAAGTTTCCTGTTAACCCTTGAGCACGATTTTTTGTCGATTATCCGATCAAAAGATACAATTTTTAACTTCTAAATTAGTTGGAGTCACCCCGAAAAATAGGCTAAACAATTGTGAAATTCGAGCTTTCGAAGAAAAGGAACTAAGTTAACAATACAACGCTCTGTATACCTACACATTTTACTCATCGACGGCACAAGATATTTTTTCGAATTTCAAAATAAAATGGCCCATTTAACGAACCGAAGACAATCTTGATATTTCAATTTTAATTAAGTTACAAAAGATTAGTCGCTACGCGGGATTTGTTTGAAATCATTTTCATAATATATACAGTGTCAAAATAATTGAAGATCGCCGAATTCACTGTTTCATTTTGTATAATAGGTACATGAAACATGGACGATGTAACTATATACGTGTTAGCAGGATTATTACACACAACATTGATTCTCCAAAATCGATAGCTTGATTGCTGCGTGAAACTCAAAGGATGCCGCGACGCAGTAAACTGTCGAATGTGCAAATTGGAATTTATGCTTGGCCAGACACTAACTGACATTTCTAAGCTACTGTACCATTAACGCCTCTAATCCAGCACTAAACACGTTACTAGCGCATGTGTTGGCGACGAAAATTATTACTCTCATCGAATTCCTACATTCCACTCTGTGGAGATTCACACTACATGGATCAACTCGACCTAAAGAATTCGTAACACTCAATTTCAAGTTAACACTTTATGTCAATTATGAAATCAGCTCTTTTGCAAAAAGCCTAGCCTTTTTACAAAATTGTTACCTCGATTATACTAAGGAATGATTGCCTATTACAATACCTTTATAGACCCGGGATCAGTTAGACGTGAAAATTTCTGCGTTCAACTGGCGTCATATTCGCAGTCTATATTTTAATAAAAACTTTCTAGAAAACACTGCCCATTCCGACAAATATCTGCACTATTCCACAGAAATGCCCACTTTGACGGAGTCCCACTATACATTACAAAATCCCTAATAAATTATTTTACATTCGCATGAATTTAAAATACACAATTTGCGCATGAAGTGGAGAACTACCCACGGTTTGTAATCGATAGGCACACAAAACGCTCGAAGAAGTGTCTAAAGTCTAATTCCTTTCGGCGCACTTACTTCCTTGGAAACCCTGCTTCTTCGTAAAGGCAATTTTCAACGCAATGTTAATTGCCTATAGGCGAGCATCGTTGCGTCACGCTCGTGGTTAAGCAGCAGGTCATGTAGTGCCAGTATCAACATGATGTTTAACCTTGCGTGTACGCGTAGCTGGCTGCATACAACGTGACAATGAGATGAGACGTTCACGAAATATATTGCACAGGCCCGCGGCGCACGGGCAATCCATTCGAGTCTACTTCAGCCTCCGCTTGATGGAACGTAATTTTACTTGGCTCGTCTCAGCCGTTCAGTAGGAGTCATTTTTAAAGACGTATCAGATGTTGAACAAAGCCACCCACAGCGTTGGTAAATTAATCGTCTGCACCAGCGATTCTGCTGGCTGCTAACGAGACTTTTCCAGCGTTATTTATGTGGGAAAATCGACCGATGCAACGGCGAGGGTAGAAGAGGAATTATGTTGCGTGTAGAATGTGGATGCCTCCTGCTCGGTCCATTATCTGTTTCCGAGCCTTTGCCATTGTACAGGCTTATTGTGCCCTATGATTTTCAATTGCCAATAGTATTCGATCACATGACGAAGGTACCACGCGTGGAGCATTTGCATTTCCCTACTCATCTCACATACAGGATTCTATAAAGCTTTTGTTCGGTTATTCCTAGGGGAGATTTTAATAAAAGCATCCAGGTCCCTCTGTCTGTTAACATGTTAAGATCAGAGATCGGCCGCGTCACGTTTTGTTTGACCCAACCCCGCCCCCGCGCGTAACGCGGTCACACGCTTCCTCGTGCGTGAAAATTTTTGTTTAATCGCTCGTATTCTGCAGTTCCCCCTTTTAATGATTGTGCTGGTGGAAAAAAATCGTGTTCATGGTGGGGTATGAAAACGATTTGGGGCTGCGGATGAATGATATATGGTGGTTTTTATGGTGTTATTGAAATAATACTTGTTTCTCTAATCGGGAAATACTTAACAATTATTGCCGTGTTAGTTACGTCGATATAAATTTGAAACGAAGGTTATTAGAACCAACAAAGTAATGTGAAGTTTATTGAAAAATTTGTTAGAAATAGGTTTAGGAAACTGACTACACGCGTCTCGATAGAACTTCTGGTAAATGTGGCACAGCAGTGAACGTGTTAAGCCGAACAGCATGCTGCTGCATTTATTGAAATATGTCTGCTTCCTTCAACGAAATCTAGTAGTCAGATATATTGAATTGAGAAAATTCTGAGAATATTACTCGAAGAAGTATTTAATCATTCTTATTAAATTCAATTTAATTTTGGAGTTCGTCTTTATGAATTATTATTTTAGTAAGAAGGACATTGCGCTTTATTTCATTGGTACACATACTGCAGCGAGTTTATTTAAAACACATCCACCCTTGTTCCGCATACGAAATGAAACTTAATGCTTAAATTAATTTAAGTCCTAATTGGAACCATTTTTAAACATCTGCATGTCTTTAAAATCTTCGTTAATCTGCATAATTTTTAGCTCAAACACCTATCAAGATAATCCTTCTACGAAACATTACGAAAAACTACATACATATATAATTGCCACTGTATCAGTTAGAAGTCGCGTCTGACCATAGACTGTCCACTTTCACTTGTCTCGCTATACGCATTGATTTACTACTACTACTACTACTACTACTACTACTACTACTACTGTTACTATTACTAGCAATTAAGTACAGCCTTGGAGAATATCATTTTTCCCGAAGAAAATAACTCGAAAGTGCAGACCAAAGCTTTTGCAAGTAATACTTTGTTTCTTAGATTCCCTTGTTCTCGTCTTCAAGAAAAACGAACTCACATCTCCATTGCTTGTAACTCTATCTCCAAACACTATCCCTACATCATATTGAGACACAGCATCGACGTAACGCACCTACGAACATATTTAACATGGATCTAGGTATCATTTTCAAATAGAAATAACTGAAACCCATCGTTCCACAGTAACGGCTCCTATCTTCCAGCAAACAAAGAAATATAACTGTCCCCTTTCAAGCGCGTTCGGGGCAAAGTACAAGTTCTCAAAGAAAATCCATCGCAGGATGTGCCTGTCGATATACGCGAGTATGCTATTGTAAAAAAGAGTCGTCGTAAAGAAGGATTTCCGCGGAAACTCTGGATTCTTCCTCCATACTAAGCGACAGTCGGAGATATATTTGTATTTACTGCTATTGTCACAGTAAAATTGCGAAATTGTTATGGACGATCAGGAGTCCCTCCTCGTTACGGGGACACTGATGACTCTGGCCTCTTCGTGTACCGGGGGAAAGAGGTAAAGTCGAGTAAGAGCAAGTTTATTGCCGTGGTAACGACGGAACGAAATTTTCCTGCTGAATCGACTGGCTGTGCAAAACTTGGAACTGTTTACGTCCCTATCAGGATTCGCGTGAAACGAGCTAGCGGTAAAAATCCTTCGATGTGCTTCGTGGAGTGTCTGGTGAGAGGTAGATTGGGAAAAGGAGGTTGTCTGTACAGGACGTTTCTGAACGGTGGTTCCAAATGCAGGCTTGTTGCCCTACTCGCCGAACTAGATAATAAAAGCTTGGTCAACATGGGTAAACGAATTTTTGCTAGTAAACAATTTCAATAATAAGATTTAAACCACCTTTCACAAACACTATGTGTGTATTTATGGAATGTATTGAACTAAATTAATTATTAATTCGAGGAACCCATAAATTATACAGATTATCAAGTTCAAAAGATTTACTTATAAATAATGACATTTGCAATAAGAAATTTTGATTTAAGTATAAATCATTTACGAGAGTAGCTAACTTTGTTTAGGAGAATTTATCATAGCCGAATAAATTCTCGCCGAATAAAAATGTTAACTTTATTCGTTGAATAATCTAAAGTTGAGGTAACTTTTATTCGATCCGTTATTCAATTATTTTTTTTATTTAGGCAATGCCCAATTCCGCTCTCTATGCAGTAGAAGAGTAAATGGTTTTCGCAAATTGGTTACTTCTACACAAGTATATAGGTACCAAGGATTTCGTGAAGAATCAATTACGGTATGGGAGTAATAAAAGTCACAGAGATGCTTGGCTCGCTTTGAAGCGGATCCTTGTCGTTTATGATCAAGGATATCATTTTCGTGCCTCGTAAAAATGTTCGTTTCCAGTTCGGTCGATATTAATAAGAGTTGGTTGAATTTTTGCAACGATATTAAAACGATATTGGTTGAATTCTTTTTTAACTTTACTTCTAACAATTTATTTTCTATATATTTGTTTTAATAATTTACCCAGAACAGACAGCGTTACACATTTACACGTATCCTAGAAGCCTGGAAGGAATGGCTTCAAGATTTTCTATTTTATGCTAATAGTTATCCCGTTTCGATTCATTAAATACAAAAGGCAATCTCCGTTACCATAGTGGAAAAAAATAAAAGGGTCACAGAGCATTTCTTTCCTTACTATTATTCTTCGCGACGCTGCGCCATATCCGTGCATAGGAGGATATTGTCCCTTTACACAGGGGAGCAAGTAAAGGGATCTTTCCGCAACGAGAGATAAAAAGGAACGATTTTACAAAAGAGCGTCGGATGACCGTGTTCCGTAGTGTGGGTCCTCTTTGTCAAAGAGATTCTTATACGTGCACAAAGGCTTCCGCCGTACATGCCCTGGACAAATATTTATTAAATCGAAGATTAAACTTTTTAAAAGAATTATACCGTTTCTTTAATATCGTTCTAATGGAAAGGTGATATCACTTTGATATATTTAACGAAGGTACAACAATATTATTCCTGTAGCAGCGCCCAGTGCCCCCCCGCGGCGGTGTTTAACCGTTTCAGGCTCTTTGTTCAATTCAATGGAAACAACTTCGAAATTCTATCCTGAGCAATTCTTAAACTTTATAAGATAGAGATAGTTTAGTTTCAAGAATCTTTGGACTTTATAGATGAACGGTTCTCATTAACATTTTCACTTTATATTTAATGAAGTAACAATGTTGAAATAACAATTACAGTTATTCGGTATAATCATTTTTCGAAATATTGGAGGTATGAAGAATACTTATATTCCCGTAAAAGTTCTGTATTTTGATGATGTATTATAGATATAGTGCCGATCGCAAATGGCATTTCTCGATTGAAAAGAATTCAAAGAGTATGCGTACCTCGTTTTTTGAGTTGGTCCTCAACCACCACCGCGGATATCATGAAGATGTTCCCAACACTACCGCCAACGGCCATCGAGGCTAATAAAAGGAGCCTGGCTACCCTCGACCACGCCGACGATAGGGTCACCGGTGAAATATCAAGGTCACTGTCCAGAGGGTTTTCCGCTTTATCCATTCTTATCTCTGACTCGAGGCCCATAATCCCAGCCAAAGTGCTGGTTGCACCTGTGTAGGTCGTCGTCGTCGCGTTCATCCTGGAACTGGAGAAATACGGCCATTAATGGAATGGAAAAGTCACGACGTTTAGTACCTAAAGCGAAAGAACTCGCGGTGGATGCGAGTGCTGCAAACCCGGGGTCGTATAACTCCGGCCATAAAAATTGAAATTATACGGCGCGATGGATCTTACCATTCATTCTTTTTAATAAAGGCTAGCAGCGGGAGAAACGTACGATGGACTAATAAAATTACGAGTCCGTAGTTGAAAAAAATTCTGCGGCGCCATGTTGCACAGCACAGATTCTCCGAACGTATTAAAAAGTACTCTGTCATTTCAGGGGGCTAGAAAACGGCTCTGCAGTAATATCATGTTTTACTTTTTGTCGTGCGTTCGAAATTGAGGAAAATACATACTTCAACGAATGGCTGGTTGGGGAGTGCAAATGGAAAATATTCTAACAACGAGACTGTGCCGGTTCTTTGTGATTTGTCGAGCGTTGCAGTGGATCGTTCTTGTATCTTTAAAACGTGGACTATGTATTTTGCTTAATCTTTTTATTGATAATTTATAATATACGTATATAATAAAGATAGAAACTATTTGACTACGACGTAGCTAAGTATTATTTGCTCAAATCCACTATGAATTTTTCAGTGTAAACGGTGGAAATGTACGAGCTTGTAGAATAAATACTAAAAATGGAGGATGAAAGGTACAAAAGCGGTCTACTTTTTCCTTGCACGCGTACCTCGAAAAATCAAGTAAAATCCAGTCTACTACGAAAATGGGAGGCAATACTGTTCTCCGTTATCTTTTATCCTTTACCTACCATCTGTTACATCGACGAATTTGAAAAGGAGGCTCGCCGAAGCTCGAGTATGCCAAAGGGATAGGACGTTGCTGAAAATTTCAACGTCTGTAAACATCCAACGAACGAAACGTCCATTCACGCGCTATACATGGTCCGTTTGGCCCCGCCTGAATTAATCGGGCTCGCCTCCGTGGTAGACTTAAATCCGTGTAGTTTAAACAGCCCTCTTTGGAGAACAGGATCTCGGGAGGAACAATTAGTGTTCTCGTTGAAATGCAAATTTATCCTAGGCGATTCTGCAGAGGATAACGTGTCCCTTGATCGCCCTTGGGCGCCCTAATTGGGATAATTCATCTCTCCACTTTAAAATTGATTTCGCGCGGCACGAACTTTTAAGGGGACATTCTACTCTCTCGGCCGAAAAATCGGCCACTTTTCGCTGATGGTTTTTATAATGAAGTAAACACTTCATGTTTTCGAATTTCTGCGGCTATATTTTACCACTCTTGAAATACAAGAAAAAATCATTGTTCCTTGTTTATTTAATTTGTTTACACAAATATTTCGCTGTTAAGTTGGCGGCATCCGAATTGCTGGCGGTTGAAATTTCGGACGACTGGATCGTCGGAAATAAAAAAACCAAACATATTTTAAATTCGCAGGAGTATGGTTATCGCGCTTACGACGAAAGAACAACTTTGGACCAAAATTATTAAAATGGCAGTCGATCGAAGTTGAAAGTACCGAAAAGGGCATTTCTTTTCTGTTTAATAGATATAAAATGTGAGAAAATATTAAAAAATCTTAAGATATTTGTGCTAAGCGGGAAAGCCACTAATGTGTAGAATAACATATTAAAATTTTGGATTAATTGGTCATGGAGTTTTTTTTCTATCACATCCGCCAACCAAGAAAATGTTGTTTCGAGAAAAACGCGTTTAAGCGTATCGGCCGGCCGAGCGGCGCGGTTGAAAGAACCAGACCGCTGACGCTAAAAATACCTATAACATTGAAAATACATCGAATTTCGCTCCAAAAATTTAGGAGGATATTGTGGAAGGCGCATTCTTCCGAATTCGGCAAAAAAAAAAAATAGAATTTTTTGAGGCCGAGAGAGTAGAATGTCCCCTTAAGCCGGCTAACTGATTCCGCTTGCTGGAAAGCCCAGTTTCCATTCCGCTGCATTCCACTTTTATGAAATTTAAAACGCAGCTAACGATGATCGTCGGGCTTGAAACAGGAAGGAGGCCGTGTTGCAGAGACTGGGTATCAGGTTATTAAGCATCCAGGGGGGCTTTGAAGATTAAGGCTGACACGTTGGCAGCCTTAATTGCAGGGTATTGATCAGCCTCTATTACACAGATAGCCCGCCGTTTTAATAATCCTCTACCACGAACGGTTCACGATGGAGGTAGTAAGGATTGAGATGTACTGGGTGAGGCATATCAAATACTGGTCGTATCACAAAAAAAAGGTTATTAGTCAAAGGTGAAATGTTTGAAGGGACCACTTTTCGGATTAAATTGCCTTTATTGGTTCACGGTGGTGTGAAGGATATTTCGAAGTCGTCAATGTCTTTTTAAAGCGATCCACACATTTTGTCTACTATAGGAATTGTTATAGTGGAGGGGGAAAAAAAAACACGAATTTAATTATACGTATAATTATAAATATTACAATTAATTTGTTTTGTATAGGTACTTCAATGATGGTACAACAAACGTTCACAATGGTTACTGTTTACGTTGATAAAAATGTTCAGTCTTGGGAGACATTGAAGGAGATTTAATTGTAAATAGTACTTAGTATTGGAATATTGAAGGAATACAAATTTATTGATATTTTACTGTATATATGAATAACGATTATAAAGAGAATTTTAATTAGATACGTCACTGATTAATGGTGCCCTTTAATAGATATTGTCGAATTCGGTGTATTACATTCCTCGGACTCACATTTCTCAAATACGAAGGCTGGCTTACAAAATCTTTATGCCACACTTTCAATTTACCTCTCCTCAGGGTTTTGAAGAAATTACTCCGCCGCTTCATGGCTGTACGACTAGTTACAGACCACCCAGTGTATGCATTAAGAGCGCAACTTGTTGCAGCTTAACAAGAGACATGATTTTTTAAATAGCTTCGGTCCATGGAGGTTCACGCGCTTTACGGCGAGTATTTTTACCGAGACCTGTATGAATAAGTTACACTCCATCTTCGCAATTGCTATCTTTAAAACTCCCCTACTTGTTGCGCCACTTAAACGGGACAGATTCTCGAATTCTGCTTCCGGTCGAATCTTTTTACAAGCTTCAAATGGGCTTTTAATTTCAATGGGACTTATGCAAGCTTAACTGAATATTCGAGATCTTTTCATACCCAAACAGCACTGCTCAGCTTTTTCCTCTGCTCCGTTCATTACGTTCCCACATTGAATTTCATACTTGCTTGAAAATACTCAAGTGCCGTTTAAATATCTTCGAATCAATTTCGTATCATTTCTTGCAGCAAAATAAAATTATCAATTGATGCAGCATATAGAATTGACTTTAAATGCCCCTAAAAATAAGAATCTAAAGAATTCTTAGGATACATTCATTTCCTAATGCGTAGATGCACTCTACAGTACAAAGTGAAGTACTAAAGTCGTTGATTCATGACACGTTCTGTATACGATCGAAAGGTTTACACGAATTAGTGACGTTTGCATTCCATTGGAGACGCTGACACTTCGCTAGAAAGTTTCTATTATTTCCTTTTGCGGAGGCTCCTTTACAGTACATTCTAAAGGCTGAATCTTCTCTGAAACGCGTTTCTTCACCATTGACAATGAAGAAACTGTTGCATCAAGTGTTGCACCCTCGTCGCGGTCGCAGTCAAAAATTCATTACCTCCATTCAACCAAAATCCAAGCCGCGACGTAGGTATTGGTTTACGTGTTGCGCGGAAGGTGAGAAATTCTTAGCTTAAGGTGGCTGTTGGTTTCGGTTACACATATCGAGTTCCGTGGGATCGATGATGAGCAGGATGCAGTTATGCACTTAAAGGTCTACTCACACATATCAATTCCGTGACGATTCAGTGCCGTCAGTGTCAATGGTAATTTGACATAGTAACAAATTCTTATTTTAAAAACAAGCTTTTATTAATATGTACTAAAAAAAAAGGAGAAACATAATTTCGATACCGGCCTAAATGAATACCTTAGAAGAATTCCCTCATACGATTAAAAATAAAAGTGTGGGGCGTAAATATTGAAATATCGTTTCCCTGTTTTCGAATGAAGCAGTTCCCACTTGTCAGTGCCAGTTATCTAACACTGAAACAAAGAAACCGTTGACTTGCAATAAGATCGCAGGAATTTCTGGAGAAATATTAATTCGACAACTAAACTGGGTATTCCAATTGAGTGCACCCTGATTTAAAATGCATTAAACAAGAGTTATGGTAATGGGAATTGGAATTGGTAATAATTATGATTCCAATATTAGTTAAACATGAGAAATATATATGGCAGCAGCAATGCGTAAATAAAGCAGCGTAATGTTTGCATACCATTAATGTTTCGTCGTTAATGTTTGCATAACCATTTCCTTCCATATTTCTCTGTCTATTTTAAACATTCAGCATCGATAAAATTTATATTTAACTTCAATTCAGAAAATACTATAATTGTTTATACAGGAATGTTTATCCGCGGAGTCGATGGGTGTCTTCGATATATCAGTTTTAGTAGTGCAGAGGGTGTGGTACGAATGAAAAAATTTTATCAACAAGTTTTAAAGTTTTCTCCGAACTTATATTTCCCAGACGTATTTCCCAGTGTTTGCTGCGCGTCTGCTCCAGAAAAATCTCGCATCTGACGAGTAACTTTTTGCTTAACACATATACACATAACAAGGCATTCGTGTGCTCGTCTCAACTGTAATAATGTATAGAATGTTTTCGAGTCACCGGGATTCCTTTGAACGAAGGAATTGAGTGAAAAACTTTGGGAACGTGGAAAACATGTTACATCCATATGTAGCCAGTTATTTCAATTAAAACTTCGACATTACAGTACGTTTTCATCCCTTTTCACCAAGAAAAATCTTCATATTTTTGCTCAAGTACCATTTCGTAATACAGTCCTGAACAACGATTTTCACAATTTGTGATAATGGACATTTTTGTCGAAAAAATTTTAGTCTACAGTTGCAAGGTCCATTTTGACCCCTAATTCCATTCATATTCGTCTCAAAATAAGCTTTTAAGTTAAACTTCAATCTTGTTATAATCCAGAAATCATATGGGTAATTTTCAGGAAGTAGTACTAATGATAAGTAACATGCAATTTTATATTTAGCACTATCATTAAAAGGGGTAGCATATTCTTCTTAACCCTTCGCAGTCACACGGGGTGTATCACACATCAGGATATGTATTTCCCAATATTTATATTTAGACCTTAATGTTGAAATTTAAAAATTTGGCGAATTTTAAAAAAAAACCCGCCTTCATCCGCAACTATTTTTTCAAATACAAAATTCAACATATCAAAATTTACATTTCTAGGAAGAGACTATTAGAGCATTACGAATGTACAATTATCACTGAAAAGTTAAAAGATCCAAAAACACGCAAATGGTAACTCAGAAATGACGCCGGGATGCAGTGAATTTCGTGTGACCCAGCTGTGATTATAAGAAGGTGTGAACACAGAGGGTTAATCATTCTCAAACCACAAAAGGCACACATCCACCTCACCCAATCTTCGATATCGATTTAATTTCATAGAAACATACTACAAACTGGTACATTTAGTATAAAAACAATCTACTTTCACAAATTTCCAAGATTTAGTACTCTCTAAATATCCTTATTACGAGTTCTACGACACGTTTGCCTGGTCGCCGGCTCAGCACTGAAATGTTAAACGCATTCACGTGGACGAGCCGGGGGACATAAAACTGACCATGACTCGCGTGGGGCGAAGGCTGAGAAATTCCTCGATCGGTGGGGGAGGGCAGTTTCAATGGAATCACACGGTTATGGAATTCGTAGCGCGAAGAATTTTGCGAATGTCGAGCAACGCTTAGCTGCGAGAGAACAGGAAATTACCGAAGCGAGACGTTACGATGCCGATGCACATTCGACGCACCCTTGCCGCAGACTTCCGGCGGAATCAGTTACTATGAAACTTGGAATCACTTTGACTAAGTATCATTCGAATTTTATGGTTCCATTCAAAGTTCTGGGTGGCGCCGTGCGCACTCGGCAAGCCCGAAAGTTTTGAAATAAAAGAAATTTTATACGGCGCTTACGCCTTGCGAAGTGTTCCCCGTTTTAGGGGTGTTCGCGCGTTGATATTCGCGTAATGGCGCATAATGGAACAACGAATGGTACGGCCCAATGGTTTAATCGTTCAGGGTTATGGTCTCGCTGAGGCTTGCTTTAACCTGCTATATAACTGATTCATTTCTCAAACAGAAACGCGGGCAATGTAATTACACTACCGTTCATGAGGCACCGAGCAATTGCTCGTGTTGCGCAAACTGATTGTTATTGGAACATGGATACAGGTTTCTGAAGTGACTTTATTATTCGACTTTGGCATATTTACTTAATTTACGTATAATATAGTTTAAGGATCTGTTTCAAGCATTTAAAAGAATTAGAAAATGATGAAGTCGTGGGGTGAAATGGATAGAAAAATAAGAAAAGCACGCTCAAAATCGAAGGGAATTGTTTATTCCATATTTTAGGCAAAAGAGGGGCAAATATATTAGTATCTGCATTTTGTTAGATTTTCTTGGGAAATATAGTATTTTAAAATTTGCAAATACACTTGAAGACAACTTGTTTTCTTATTTGATAAAAGAAAACACCACTGCTTCACTTGCAATATTATTATGATATGAAGAATGGGATTGAAATTATGCTACCTAGGTATACTTCGGAGGGGATTAATCTAAGTTCATGTGCAAGTTAATATTCGAGATACCGGATGTGTACATTGCAAATATTGTGATTTGAGATTATCGAACGAAGCATAGCCTCCCCTCGTGAATAATGTATACACCTGCAGAGTACTGCATGTCATAATTAATGCTAAGTAGTAACCCTATCGGATTATCAACTAAGAGGGTGCCATAATTTACACCTCTGACGATCCTTTAAACCAGATTGAAACAAAAGAGCATCTTAACAACGGATATTACGAATAACGCCTGCAGACCTCACTCTGGCGAATATTTCGCGAGGAATATTCTTTAGAGAGCGTGTAATTAGCAATCAGCGTGGTAGCGAGGGTTTCTCGAGTGCCGTGTGTGAGTAAGATATTTAGAACTAAGGATTCCAGGAATGTGTGGGGGCGTCAGAATGGCTGACACGTGAGTGGCGGCTGCGGCTTTGGGGGTTAATAGTAGATGCAGGGGGTTTAAGTGTTCATGAGGGTAGCTAGAACGTGGTAAAATTCAGAGTCGTTGAGAGAGTACAGTCAGTTTACAACCCGAGCTGAGAGAATATAACGTACAAAACGTCTCTGACCAATTTTAATAAAAAAAAATAAAAAAACAACGGTGAAAAGTGCTGGACATAGTATTTATTATACTTTTACTTCATTCATAGTGAATTACGGTAAAGAAAAAAATTATTTTCACTATCTTTTCTTAGCACAGTTTATATGTGAATAGTATTTACGTACAGGAATAAAATTACTAAAGTGAAAAATCAAAACTCCACGAGAATCTCGAATTTTTCCAATCTCCTCCTGGTGTACCCCTACTTATCTAGTAAAAACTCTCTTAACATCAGTCGTAGATGTAAAGTTCGACATGAATAGAAACAGAGAAAAAATTGTATTTTATGCATTGGACAGCTAATTAGTGAACTTGTACGGTATTAACATGACAAATTGTACGGCTTTATCTGTATTCTGGATGCGGAAAACTACCGGAACTGCGTACAATGCTCTTTTCAGGCAACGAGCAATTGAATGAAATTTCCCGATGAACAAACGTAAGTAGTACTGCCTAACGCAATTTCACTCGACCAACGAGTTTCTATCATGATCGTCCACCTTCTACTACCCTTCACTCTCTCATTCTCTTCTTCACCCATTCACTCCATCTCACCCCCCCCCCCCCCACCCGTTTTAATAACGTGACTCGACAGAGACCTAGCTGCCTATTTTTATTATGCTTTTATTCGCCCCACCCCTCCACACACGACGGGAATGCTCGTCGAATTTCTTTCTTGAAAAATTTGCATCGTTAATTTCCGTCAGCGGCTCGAAACGCGTAAAAAATATACCGCGTGCACTTGACGGCTCTCCGGCTCAATCCTTCATGCCCGTGAGTGTGACGTGTGTTCCTTGCACCGTGATCTGTATCCATGCGTAGGATTATTAAAAAAGAGGGGAAAAAAAACGTTCCCTGACAAATGTATGCGTAACTTCGTAGTCCGTTTTTCCACGGTTATTTATATTTTAATGATTATTTATGTTTCGATGGAAATTATTAATGGGGATTAATGTCGACGGAAAGGGTGGTGTATTTAATCTACATTTTGTTCGTATAAAAATTTAGGAATCCTCCTAAATACCTATTTTTTGTCGAAATGATAATCTACCAGATGGGCCCGGATTAACCAAAAATTTAAAGAAAATAATAATACATCTTTCTAACACTTAGAAGTTACAATAACAGTAATAAATAATATACCTCTGTTATTAGACGTAACTCTAAATTGAATTTTGAACAGCAAAATCCTCGTTTGCGACAAGATTCGGATCTTCTGCACGTTTATGCGCCTAACGCCTAAAATTCATTTGAGCAGAGGTATGCTCGGATTGCGTTCGAAGCTAATCCAGAGTTATGAGCGTGATGTCATTTATTAAAGTTTCTCCCATATCTCGAGCGGAGCATGTAAACTATAGTTACCCCGAAGTAGGATGCAAATCGCAACGGCTCGGAGCCAAGGCGAGTCTGTAACTGCCAACGCACATTTTATGAGTTGGCAGGTATAATTTTGAAACCACAGCACGTTGTCTTGTCAAGCAGATTTGAATATTTAGATTTACACTATGGCAGTGTAAACCGTCGCCAGTGTATTTGTTCATAGCCCTATAATCCGTTACGACCTAATAAGTAAGTAAGATACTTGGAGCGTCTTGCTTCATAGACATATGTAGCACTTACTATCCATATTCTATTCAGAGTTTATGTGCCGAATAGAATCGTCGTACCTATATTTAAAGCATACACAGTACTGAAAATATTTATTGCATCTCTCGAATAAGCACGTTATCACTTACACCTCCCTTATTATTCGTACTAAGAAAATATTGTTGTAAAATTTATTTATGTAGCTCATTATAAATACGAATCGTTCTATCAATCATACCTATAACTATGATTTTCATATACCAAGCATAAAAATTGTGCCTAAGTACTATAGTACGTAAAGTGATGTAATAAATATTTCCAGTACTGTAAGTACCCTTAAAAACTTCTTATCATTAGACTCTCAAAAAAATCGCTGAACTGAACTATCGAAATAATGAGTAAACATGTCAATTGTTCCACTAACACTGGTACTAATTAAACTAATGTAGTGGACATGGTTCACCTCCTACATCCTGTGCCAAAGTACTCTTACTAATTGCGTTCCTTAATAGCTACAAGTCCTAAGATCAGTCGTCTCGAAGCGACGACATCAAACAGACGTATCTTCAGCTATCGTAAATGCAGATGCCGATATTGACTCAATTTCCTCGCTCCAAATCGTAGGATATCTATCGTATACCTTGTTATATCGGAATTTTCTGTCAAATTAACCAGGGAACCAGTGAAATTGCGATAAAGAGGATATAATAAACTCCTCCAGTATCGATGAGCCCCCAAGGATTAAGGGGTTCACGGACCAGCGCGTGTCTGCTAGCCTGTGCAATTTATCTGCTGTGTGTCGCGGCGTTTGGCGAAGCGTAGTATTGCTGATGAGTTATATTAAAGGGCCAAACTTGAGAGATTCGAATACGTATGTATATGTATACATATGGTGCTTGAAATGGTACAGAGACTGGCCATCTATGAATTGGCCGTAACTCACGGTGGTCGTCCAACTCCAAAAGTTAACTGCGCGTAGACGTGTAAATACGCCTCCACACTCCACGTCCCATCGTTTGGTGACCACTTTAAAGTAGATATGTATCGTGGAGCCGTGAGAAGCTCGCGATAATCAGACATCCTTTAACCACCGTGCTAATGCTACGGTTAACGAAACTATTCGAACGTTTACTTCAGAAAATGGGTGCCTTTTTAAGCAGAGACGAATATGAGAGTTTTGTTGACAACTTCGGCGTGCATTAATATTTTGTAGATTTTCTATATTAGCATGAGTTATGTTTCGATAGAATTGTAGGTTTCCATAATCTTCCCTCTCCTCTTCCTTCCAAAGTCTTTTTTTTCAAATTTGTGCGAAAATTTTAATGCGATTAAAATTGCTAGAGCACTAAAGTTAGAAAATTAGAAGCAGAAGCGAATAAGATTCGTACAACTAAAAATCTCGTTCCTGGGGAATTATAATATTTATTTTATTTAATCGGGTTGTTCTTAGTAGGCTTTTAAGTGTTATAAACTAGTTGGAGACTAAACTTCAATATCGATCACGAGAAACAAATACGTACGTATCGTCAACGTAGATAGAAATGTCTCAGCTAAGAAGACCAGACCTCACCCGGGAATATTCGATTTAATCTTTTTCTCCTGATCTCGAGATAACTGCGCTGATTCCTTCCCATTGGAGCGAAGGAAGCGGACAGGCAACTTTCCTCAAACATTTCAGACGGAAACATCCTTCCGTGATATAAAACTGTTCTAGCTTGCAAGTTTCGCCGGAGCTGTCCAAAGGATTTCTTAACTGTTAGGCGAAGCGGAGCGGCAGGAAGTTGCTCAAGTAGATTTGATTCCGCTGTCGATCTCGCATCAAAGGACAGGACCAAGTTGGGCGACGCGCATTATGAAGTTATTCCCGCGTAAAGAAACTGCGCCGTAAATATTTGCAAGCAACGCGAAGAAGGTAGAAAAAAAATTCTGCAGCCCCTTCGCGAAAGGCACGGCAAATAATTAACAGCACACCGAGGAGTTCAGTAACGCGGAAACAACTAAACGTCAGAGTACTTCGGCTACCTTTGCGGATATTAATTCCATCGGGACATTTTTGGAAGGAAGATAAGTCTGCTGTACACGATGCGGCCTCCTCCATCCGCGGCATTATTCCTTTGAGGAAATGGAATTTAATATAATGATGTCCCGCAGTGCAAATAAAGCTTCGTCCCTGTCTTTTGACTCCCTGCAAGTGGTTTTATTCGCTTGTACAATACGGTCGGAAATCCTCGCGGAAAATTCGAGGTTTCGAGACATCGAGTTCCGTCTTTCGTTATCCTTAACAAACGAATGATGCTTCTCTGTTAAGCAAGATAGAACTGCTACTTCATTGTTAAGCTGAATAGGGGGGGGGGGGAGCTGCATTCCAAGGGGAAAGGATGATTACGTAAAAGTCGAAGTCTCTTTGTACTTCTTCAATGGCTCAATTTAGTCTCAGATTGTGTTCCAAATTGGACGAGACACGTAGACGTCTCGCCTGTGCTACAGCATATACTCTGGGCATCCGACGCTCCGGATAGAGGAGAAATACAAATCCTGTGAGATCGGCTGCTTCTATTAGGGTAAGCTCATTCACTCGGCAGAGGAATATATTCATTGTGCACTTACGCAATGAAATGAAGTCACTGTGAGGCTCGCGCGGATAAGGCCGTCGAGTATCGGAGTATGAGGGCCATGAATAATATAGATAGAAGCTCCAGGCTTCTGTTAAGAAAGACCGACGTACCGTCTGTTCGGAGTAGTGCGTAGCAGGAGTTCTGTCTAATGTCTGTGGTGGTGTCAGAGAAGAAATTATGAGAAACAGAGTAGCATGATTCATTTATCATCGAGAAATCTTTTAATTTTCTGTTTCCTGATAGCCTTGCTCTAGAATGCCTTGTTGGCTGGAACTGAACTGATGAAAATGAAATATTATGTAATCCTCGTGAAATTATGAGGTATGAATCGTCATTGTGCTGGTTTCGAATTTGTTTAAATACAGTCCGACAGAGTTTGCGATTTTTACCCATTTTCGCGAAACTGGGGCCCATAAATGAATTTCTATCTCCTGGACTATACCTCGCGCGAAGTTGGTTCTCCTTTTATTTCAATCAGGAAGAATTGAGCTTTCTGAAAAAAATTATTCTCAGTCCGGAAAGGCATTTCTGCAACATGAATATTATAGACAAATTCGTTTTATTAAAATGTCGCTTGAAGGATCAAAGAAACTCGTGATTCTAATATCGTAGCAAAAGAGGGTTTCTTTCTTTTTGACTCATTACTGATGGCCCTGATGTCATTACTGCCATGTTTAATTCGTTGCATTCTGGACAACACATTTCTGAACGAATTGTCTGGTTCTCTAATTGGTGCTTCGAAATGCTAAATTAAATCTTCGCCTTGCTTTAGTTCCATATTTTCTCGCGCGTAAATAATCCGTTTTTTGTTCTGTGTTAATAAATGCTTGAAAGGAAGATGAGCTTCGAGCGACTTAATGAAGGACCATACCGAAGCCCAGGCTAGCAAATTCTTTTAGATTAACTCGTGCGGAATCCGATCCACCAAGTTGTCTTTTGTTACAAACTTTCTTAGACACCAGACAACTGATTTTCGTCAAATATTTAGTAGGTACATAGCAGTTATTCACATTGTGGGCATTAAATGTTTTCAATTAATACGAATATATCGTTGGCATCAATCTTGATTGTTCTTTTTTTTAACGTCTTATAAATTAAAATTACATTTGCTAGATCACTTTTAAACACTTTTTAAAATATATATTATATTTGCGCAATCCCATCACCACCATCTAGATTCAAAGAAATGAGCTGCTTTATTGACGAAAAAACAAAAGGGAGCTCGTAATTAGGTAATAATTTAATGGAAATTCTTGATTTGGAAATTTGTTGTTGTACAGTGAATTATTACGAAATGACCTAGAGCACGCGTTGAGACTTGAAACCAGCTTGGCCATTAATATTTTCAAAAAGAAAAATGATCAGCGATAAATCGTACACCCAAAGAACGCATACTCCAAAATTACTAATTATTAATTCAAATTATTCATATTAACTTTTTCAAACATAACAATTCATCAACGTCTTCGACAAAATATTACATTAACAAAGTGATAAACATAAACTGAAGAATCAATGTGCCCACTCAAATTTTATACATAAATTGTGTCACCCCACAACAGTACAGCCTGTTTGAGAATAATAATTGTACCAATGTACACAACATCGCTCTCTTAATTAACCTGTTATTGCAAACATCAAAGAAATATCACAGCGCGAAATGCACGAATTCCATAAAAGTACAACATGGAGGCATAACTGGTGGAACCATGTGAACGTTTCCCTGCCAATAAATATTCAAAACAGGGAAAAGAGCGGTGCGTTTCCTATCGAGTTCAGGGATGAAATTACAGAATGCTCTGCAAGCTACCGCGCGAAAATTCGATACGCCAAATGCTGTATACCTACCCGATGCACGTGTACATGCAATACACTATATATATATCAAACATCTACCCAAGTGTGTAAATACTCTATAATACATTTTACCTCAGCTTCGAAACAATACTCTTTTTGATTGAAACATCCACTGGTCCTGTTGCTGCGAAATTATCCCAGAAGCAGGTTCACGGTTGAGGTTATTAGAGAGGCTAGACTTTACAAGAAACGAATCCTGCTTGTGCGCTCTTCCGCGATAACGTTGTCATAAATTCGTTGTAATATCACGGTGATACTCTCGTCTCGTGAATCTTCATTTCTGCGCAATTACTATGTAATGAAACTTCAGTGAGGACAACCAAACTCGGCGATTCTCTCACGGTCCGCGTCGCCATTCCCCTGCTTTTAAAAGCACATTATTCAACGGCCACTGAAACGAGTTTTGGATTTGCGGCGATATGCATAGAATTTTTTAACTACTGTTATTATGGGCAGGGGATGGATTCGGTTTGAACTTTTAATGAAGATTAGTAGTGTATTACGTGCAGAGTGGGATATATTGTATATATTATATATTTACACACTATACAGAGTGGGATGTATATTAGCGATAGAATTGAAAAGGAGATTTGAAGGGATAAATCGAGAAGGTGGAATGTAATTTTGTGGTACGTTATGTATTCAACGCCAGTGAAACGAGTTTTGCATTTGCAGTGGTATGCATAGAATTTTGTAACTACTGTTGTCGTGGGTAAGGGATTGGTTTGGTTTTGTTAATTTTTAATAGAGTATTAGCGGTGTATCTACTACGTACGGTTACGTGCGTTACTAACGGTTCACTAGCATTATCCTTGTTGCCCCAGCTTCTACTATCTCCAACCTTCCGAGTCCTCAGATTCACTTGAAGCAACTGGCCGGTCAACAAGCCCAATGAAATTCTGACCGATCCAATACCATTTGCGGGCGATTCGAGTATGGACGTTTACGAAAAATAAGCTTTCAATAATATTAATCTGTTAACTGTATCATATATCGCCGTACAGATTGAAGGCTTTCTTTTTTAGAACTGTCAAAGCTGAATTAACTCATCAGGCTGATAGCAAATCCTCCATTTTACTTAATTGCATCTCCTCCCCTGTTACGATTATATTGATTAAACGATTACGTCAAATTCGCCGGTCTTGTCAAACGGGGCAGTCCAAATCAAGCTAACTCGCCTGCTCGCCGAATAACAGGTGATGCCACTTGTCTGGGAGAACTGTTTCGTTTTATTCCCTCGGCGCTGATATCCTCGAGATCTTTTACATCGGCGCGTTGCAATGAAATTCCAATTACCGTGGAGATTCTCGCGCAGGCTTTATGAAATCTTTACGACCCGGTCGAAATTGTGCACGCGTCGCTTGGCTTCACAATCAAGCTCGGATATTGTTTACTTACCAAGAACGCCAAACTTCCGGGGCGAAAATGAGTGCTTCTCCATGCAGGCAGGCAAACAAATGGCTTCGCTAACTCGATTCGGATAGTTTCGTTATGACTTCCTGCTAAGCGCCAACGCTTCCCTCGCCGCTCTCCTTTAATCATTCCTGCGCATCTTGTGCCACGGCGAACCGAACATCGTATTAACTCGAGGAAAACGTTCTCGGGACAGCTTCGAATAACAACGGCAAGAAAACATCTTATTTCAAGGTAACTATAAATACACCAAAGGCCATTCGTATTAGATTCGGCTTTCCCGAAGACCTTGCAGTTTGCTTTCAAGCTTTCCATTGTAGGGGTGAGTTATAGTTATAGTCAGTACCTATAATTTTGGGAAACTTAGGCTGGATTATTAGGAGATAAAATTCGCATCATTTTGGAAACTATAGCTCAGTTTTGGGAAGATGGAATTCGTTGAATTTTGGGAACTATAGCCTGGTTTATTGGGATGTGAAACTGCCACAATTTCGTTTTCTACCTTGTGTTATTTAGAGATTGAATTTTGTTCACTACTTTGGGTTATCGGGAATAGAGTCCCCATAAATTTGGGAACTATAGCCCAGCTTTGGGCGGAGATAGATTTCGCAGAATTTTGGTATCTGTAGTCTGGTTTATTGGGATATTGAATTCCCTTTGATTAAATTTCTCTATTTCAAATGCAAGCTGAATTAATTTTTTGTGTCTGTGTAGTTTGGGAGTTATACGCGAAAAAGTGGAAGTGGATATTTGATTTTAAGGTTAGTTTTCACCCCTCTAAAAGGCGATAGGGCCCGAATGAAGCACACTGTTGTTCTTGTCTTGAGTCACTCTATAAACCCACAAAGTTGCGTTCCAATCGGTGAATGCGGGTTCGCGGTGTTCCCTTGTCAGTCAAACGGTGTAGCCACTAGTTTAAACACCCTGGAAAACGTCACTCGGCAAGATATTGCGCATCACGGCTCTACTGCTGCCATTTAGTACGAAAAAAATACGACTTTTTCCGTCGAGACTTGCGCAACAACAGGTTTCATACTGAATTTTCCATTTATTTCATTATCTCCGTCAAAAAAAAATTGCCGAAAATTACTATAACTTTGCTTCGTCCAAGGTGACCATTCTAGAGCAGTGTGGGACATTACACATCCGCCATACATCTGGTTACAGTATGCCCACAACTTCGTGACGTTCTAAACTTCGCGTTATAGTGGTTCCCGTAACAAAGTTGCCCCGGTAGGAACTCCAAACAATCTCGTGCGTCTTTCCATTAATTATACAAACGCGTTTCCATCTCCGACAGACAACGAGTACATTATTCCGCGCGGGCATTAAAGCGGCTGGAGCCCTCAACCCTCGGAGGTGTCGTGGATCTCTCGCAAAAATGCCTGCATGCGAATTACGGCCGATCGTTAGAGAAGCCCGCGTTCCTCGGTGGCGCGTTTAATTTTCAACCCCGAATGACAGTCGCAGCGCGAACTGACGAAAATGGGGAACACGATCAAATTTGCACATGCATGGCGCCGTGCTAGGACCAATTGTCTCGAGTTACGCTGTCCAATATCTGCGCCTGGCTGCATGGACAGATATGGCGCGCGCTGTTCGCAGCAACGTATCAAAGTGCAGCAACAAATACACAAGTATAAAACAATAAAGGGTTCAGACTTTTAGGCTCGACTCACGCTATTGAAAATATGTATTGTTACGCGCACAAATCTACGTAGTCTGCATATGTGCATTCTCAAACATTTATTTTGTTTCACTAACTAAAATTATATTAATCAAGGTTTATACCAATGTAAATTATAATGATCAATTCTGAATGTAACGTTACTTAAATAAATAGAATAATGATATACGTATGGGGTGGGTGGATACTATTGTGAATAACTGTACGGGGTGTAAAAAATTATATGCCATGGATCGCGCAAGTTATTCTACACCTCTGGATCGGGGGAGATCTGTTAAAAAAATGTGCCGCAAAATTAGCCTTGACCTCGAAATTCAAAATCCATTTTTTTATTTTAACGTGTCAAGGGGGACCATTTTTGTCACTCATTGTTTGAAGTATTTTTTGGGACATAGTTCCCTTTACAGTGTTCTCGTTTTAGTGAGTCAAACACGTTACAATAAAAGAAATTTGACCCGAAATTTCAAGGTCAACAGATTTATTTTTAACAGACTTCTACCGATCCAGAGGTGTAGAATCAACTGTGTAAACTTTGTAACCTGTGTAAACCTTTTTACACCCTGTATATTGTATGATGTATGAATAGAACACATCTCCTTTTCTTTAACTCTTCAGTTCTATGAATTTTATAGAAATCAACAACACTGCTGCAGGCAAAACAGTCCCAGACTGTTTCATCTCGATGTTTACTGGAAAAAGTTAAATATTCTTCGCTCAGTCATATTTCAGACAGTCGACGAACTTCCAACCTTCGAGAGTCAGAATTCCAAAGTACCTATTCATCCATTTATAACATTCAGTTCGCGTCTTCAGTCGTAAAACTTTCATACCATTTCGAACAATCTGATTATATACGTTTTTATAATGGAAGTGTCTTCTTTTTCGCCTTGATGTGTTGGATTCATCACCGCCACCTTTGGAAACACAGGGCCGCGGCTTGAGCCGGTATTTATTTGCTTTCAGACTTCTCGCGGATAATACACTCGGGGATTTTTATACGAAATTGGTTGAAACGTAAGCCAATATCATTCCAACGCCGAAAGACAAATTCGGGGAATGTCAAAGCGTCTGAAACGATGCAGAAAAGTACATCGAACTGCGAGTGGTTAGCCAATCGCAGTGAATGGCATTGATCGCACCAAGTGTCTAGACAGCAGAATATTGGGAACAATAGAATCCGTATATCGGCCTGTCACTTATGTATATACTCTCGCTGAAGCGGAGACTACACTTTGCTTAGCATAAGTAATAACAAAGTAATAACTCCGCCTCTTTTTATTCTCTTAACACTGTACGAATTCACACTATTCTAGATTTTCTCACGTACCTACGTTTAAAAATAATGGGACGGAGACTTCGAATTGCGATCGCGAATTAACGGTAGGGTAAGTGCACTTAATTTCGCCTACCCAAATTCAAATCGTTCTCAATTGAAGGGTGATTGATTTCTACGGCGGCTCGTTGCTTGATAATGGGGTCCATTTTGACGCATAATAGAATTCTGCTTACACAATTTTCCGACTAAGCACTTACAGTAAAATTTTCATCTTGTTACAATGTAAAAATTTTATTCTCTTGAAACTACTAAGTAATGAAAGCCAAGTAGTTTTGGACTGGTCGAAATGGATCCTGCATCCGCTGAGCGAGGGTCAAATATTTGCGCGGTCTTTCCTAATGCTTGATAAATGGCTAACGATAGTAGGTATCTTCAACTGACCCTTCTTACACTTCTCAGACAATGTTTGCAGCGGGGATTTCTCAGAATCGATTAGAGAAATCGAAGGAGAGAACTTAAATGGCAATGAAATATTTGCTCGCAGATAACTGTTGTAATCTTTTCGCGTATCGACCGTGGGAAATTTGATAAGCGGATTATCGCTACTTAAGCCTTAGAACGTGTAAAACTTTCGAAAATTTTAATAATCAGAACACACCTTTAGTAGAAAATATAAAAATTACAAAGATGCAGAGAGATTATTGAAAAGTGTATAAATATTAGAACAAATTATGTATTCTGTAAAACAACAAGCAATTAATAGCGTAGATAGAATTGTGAAATACAGATGGTCATTTTGAAGTAAAAAGGGACGTGAAAAATTGTTGAAACGTTTTGTTCAATCGCGCAGCATTCTTATAAAAAAACGGT
The DNA here is from genome assembly GCA_963932335.1 of Andrena marginata. Lineage (NCBI taxonomy): Eukaryota > Metazoa > Arthropoda > Insecta > Hymenoptera > Andrenidae > Andrena > Andrena marginata. The sequence continues at coordinate 42,244,604 of OZ010660.1, forward strand.
ATTTTTAATTTCCTCGTGTACTTCTCGAGATAATTTTATATAGAACTCAAAAATGTTTGGTTTTTTTTTCTAAGTATGAAATTGAAGGAGTAATCTCTCCGGCCGCGGAACGCTGTTTATCAGAAGAAGCTTCTTTTGTTGAGCTGTGGCGCCGCCGTTTTGTATTAAAAATAATTAAAAAAAATGTGATCATACTTCAAAGTATGTAGAATTAAGGCCTTCAAACAGATTTTGTATTCAAAATCAGGCTGCCTTTCCGGGCTCTACAGTGGCATTACCCCTTAAGGTTAGATAGAAAATAGAACTATGACACTTACTGTGGCCGCCTTTCACTATATTTATAAAAGATTCACACTAAGTAGCGGCGAATAGTTTAACTAGTTAAGATGCCAGGAACTTGAACGACTGTTTTATGTCAAACCTTCGTTGACGTTTTTCGTACCAGAGTTTCTATATTTGCATACTCTCTCTACTGGTGGGGCGATTTGTTTTGTTGTATCTAATTTGGTGATCTCTTGCTTTGCTTTTATTGAGAGCACTGACCAGAATATTGTAGAGGAAAAGCAACCCAGTTGTAAAACTGCTAAGACTAGCCCCCTTCCGAGACGTAAAAGCCATAAATCTTTGTGGCCAGGAATTTATATTCATAAAGCATTCTCTGCAACAGAAAGCATCCTCATCTAGCAAACAAATGCCTCGAGTGAATTTGGCTTGCTGATTTTTGAATATTATTCACCTAACCGTAGAACAAATCTTCTGAAAATTATTTTCAACCTACGTCGTTTACTGATCAGTGTTATTAGAACGCCTATTTATCAAACTTCAATGTACAGTGCAAAACTTGAATTATGTGCAAAATTCTGCAGTACTGTTAATATATCAGTGAAGTTATAATCGATAGTACGGTTGACCCGTCGTATTTAGATTCGTTGTACGAAGAGCAGATTTTAATTGAGGTGATGTCGTTACCATCTGTTGCCAGACCGTCGCCATTCGAAAAAGGTACCAAGTATTTATGAAGGTTAATTAGAGCGTGCGATTTTATCGGGATAGGCATGGTATTCGACGGCATGCGAGTCATAAATTAAGCTTACCCCAGACAACGGGGTGTGTGCCATAAATTTCGTCGGTTAAGCGACTTAACAACGAATTCTATTCGCACGTCGTTATTATGGACCGGTGAGTGCGGTTGGCGATAAATTTGAACGTTATTTAGAACGTTTCCATTGTGAATCGACGAATTGGGAGAGAACATTCAAGTTCCATCAGTTATTCAGATAATTACGCGGGGGACTTCTGAACCTAAAGATGAACACTTTAAATTGTGTACAGTAGATCCCTGATTATCCGAAGTGATTAGGCGATATACTACATATTCGGCTGATAGAGCTTTTCGTATAATCGAACGATCACGTTCTGACGCAAAATCGAGTATTTATTACACAATATTCATATTATTATTATTTCACTCGGTTTCTATTCTGCTCTGTTCAGCTTTCTGAACCATCAGTTGACACATTGTTCTTTATGGTGGCTTTCTCTGTGAATTTCATACTACCTTAAAATTGTACGAAAAATGGTGAATGCCTCCAAATCAGGTGGGGTATTATTTTTCCATATTTCCAATCTACTACGTATCTACTATTTGTTTCTTTTTACTAAGAAGGGAAATTGGAAAGTTAACAAAAAATTTTTGGTTAACTTTTATTCTGCTAATGAAACGGCTGTAAGGATAGAAACACGTGAATAAAAAAATGCGTTTCCATATGATGAAAAAAATGTTAAATACCGTGTTTTAGGATTCTCAATTATTTACAACGTATGGGGGTAAAGAATTTTCCTCAAAAAGTGTATTTTACAGAATTCCTCCAGCATATTGTTTCGAGGGGTTTGGGTGTATCCATACTTTCGAGTGGTATTGTGTAACTTCGGGAGACGTTCTTAGAAGATGATAATTCGCGCGCCAATATAAAAACAATGAAAACAACGTACAGTAACATAGCGGAAACAACGTGTATCGAAGGAGAACATCCAATTAACTAATACTGCGAACGACGAATACGGCTAATTAACGTAATGATGTTTAAGTCGCGTAATAAGCACGTCCGAAAGATCACGTATGTACAGTAATTATTATGTACACTGTGAAATGAAAGCAATACATAATTTTCATGAACCCAAATAAGCATGTAGACAAGAAAACAACAACATGAACCAGATTCTGTTGAATTTCATTATTTTATGTATATAGTATCAAAAGAATATTTTTCAAATATCACAGTAATATCTTCGTTCTTTTTCCATAAAAATACTTTTCAAAGTAAAGCCCAACAAGTGATTGCATAGAAAATACGCAATATTTTACAAATACCTTATACAATATTGAACAAACAGTGAGGTAAGACAAAAGTTTTACTCCTTGCATACTCTAATAATTAAGTTGCAATATTGATACTTGTATTTGTAATATCTGTTCATTTTATTTCACCCCTTTCTGTTTTTTTCTTTGAAATTTGTTATTTGAATCTTAATTTTAATTTTACCTTATTTGTCCGTTCTCTTGGCATGCCTATTTATGTCATTATAATATGCCAAAGGGTTGTTACCCGTAATAAATAAATATAGAAACAAATAAATATGCTCTACATTCACACCAACTTTCATTAAGATCAGAATTTTCGGGTTGCGAACGTTCCCTTGTACATAAGCAACGGCAGGTGATACAAAAGATATTGGATAGTCGACACCGAATACGGTCTAGTCCCTGTGTTGCGCAGTCGACGGTTTACTATAGGCGAGTAAAGGCACTGACTGGAAAGTCGTGAATTTTTGCAATGTTCACTGCTGGAGGGTGTTTTCGTTTCTGGAGTTTTAAGACTTGGTACGACTGACTTTTGTGCGATTCGGGGGCTATCAGAACCAGATTCCATAAGGCTGGGCTCGTCGCTATCGACCCACACCGACTCTGTGGTGGCTGCTATCGACTCGCACCACTGGGCTGGCTGTTGCTGTAACCGACGAGTGCGACGATTCGGAGGTTATCGCTATTGATTCGCGTGATTCGCGAATAGTCAGCATTCCACGCGGCTCTCTTTACTTCGGGTGTTCAGCTGATGAGAATTTCGGTGACTTCCGAATCATTGGCGTGGGGTCTGGTAACCATTCCTATCGATTCTGATGGTAGGAGCGTGGTGAACGTTAGTTTCAATGACTTGGGCGTTATTGGCATTGCTAACGGTCACATGGTGTTCACCGGCGATTTTATAATACATAGTTGGTTATATATATTTTTAGGGATGTCCGTTGGTAATCTTGACGATCTGGTAATTATCGTCGAGTCTGAATGACTTGGGAGCATTTAAGCTTCAACAAGAAACCGTTATTAGTCTTTATCACTATGGTAATCGATGCGAGATCTAAAATTTGGGAAATATGCGCTGGGAATTGTGATACGAAGTTTTACTTAGTCTTGGATTACAGGTGTGGTGGTGAGTAACGATGATAGTGTTCAATATTGAGAACGTTAGTTACTCACACTCAAAATTTGTCAGCATTCACACATTACAACTATGGCTCCTTCTCAAAAGTAACACTTTGTAAAAACAGAAAACACAGTTTAAGGGAGGACACCACCTTGAAGCCACTAATAAAAGGCAAAGGTAGGGATTTTTTGTTTGTATAAATAAAAATATAGAGCTTGGAATTTTTATATAATTTTAAAGCAATCTTTATTTTGCTGGAAATTATTTTTTATGAAAAATTGTACAAAATGGCGGCGAACAAAGTGGCTTCCCGGAGCAGTGAAAAAAAATGGCCGACACTTCCGGGAATGACTAGATCATTTAAGAAGGAAATACGAAAAAGATATATAAACTGGAATATATTATCTTCCACGTAGCTTACGATTTTCTCAAAATTCGAATTGACTCTAATTTTTTTACATCAAAACTTGCACTGAATAGTGTTTGTAAAAAATGGAATAATTGAAATATTAAAAAAATCACGCCCTACATGGAAGATAATATATCCCAGTTTATATATCTTTATTGTATTTCCTTCTCAGATGATGCTTATTCCTTCTCAATGCTCCGGGAAGCCACTTTGTTCGCCGCCATTTTGCACAATTTTTCATACAAAATAATTTCCAGCAAAATAAAGCTTGCTTTAAACCTATATAAAAAAATCCAAGCCCTATATTTTGATTTATATGAAGAAAAAATCCGTAACTTTGTCTTTTGTTAGTGGTTTCAGGGTGGTGTCCCCCCTTAAGTTCAATGTCAGATAAATATTAATAATTTTCAAAAAAAAACTTAAAATTAACAGTTTCGACGCTCAGCACTTCAAAAGCCAGTTATACCCTGTGATGTCAATGGGGATGGAAATTGGAAACTTAAACTGTGTTAACTAAAATATAATAAAGTCCATGTTACCATTCTTCTTTAAACCAAAACTACGTCTGCCAGTACCCACATTTTGTATCTCCTGTATCTTTATCAAAGTTCTCGCGCTTATCAAAATTTCCCCAAATTATTTCATAATAAATAACAGCGACCATGCTTGGAGCAACATATTCGAAACAACTGTACAAGTAAATACAAGTACACAACTACGAGGGGATTAAAGTGAAGAAGTGAACAAAATGCAGACTGTTGAGTAATCAAAAAGAGGGGCGCAGAGTATCTTGCTGTCGTTTCGTTTCGACGCGGAGACAAATTTGTACCAGAGGAACGCACCCGTCCGAAAGATTTTGAGGAAATAGACTGTCGTTTGGAACACCCTTTATGGAGCGCCCGAGCGATCTGTGCAATCGAATCGTTTTCTTCGTCTGCTTCTCCTTTGGTAAATGTATTCACCGTCGTTGCGCGGAATTAGGTTAACGCTTCATTTCGCGAAAGGTTTCGTGTTCTACGAGCGAATTCCGGATCGAAATGGAGGACGAATCCAGAGGAGCCTGACACTATAAAGACAGTTCCTTAAAAGTACGCTCTTTATGAGCAACAAAAATGTTTTGTTCCGTGAACGCAGGGAACTGGAAACCATCATTTGGTCCAACAGAAGAATCGCCAAGCAAACGAGTTACGTGAAGATTATTTATTTAAATTCTTTGGAAACGTATCAGTTGGACACGTGATACAAATAACAATCTGTCCATTCCCAAAGAAAGACACACCGATGTTCTTTAAACTGAAGTTTTCGTGCGAAGGGATGATTTAATCATTATCTGTGATATGTTTAAGAAACGTGACACATTACAATATTTTTCGAATGTGACATTTCCAGTCAAAGGAAAAAGGTATTTCTCAATTTTTGTCAAATTCAAAATGGGTTCAAAGAAGCTAAAATTATGAAGAATATAACTCAACTACTGTTTTTCTATAATTAAATACCGTCATCTACTTTTCTCAACACTTTTTATAGTCTCACCAAAAATTAGACTTTCCACCGTGGCATAGAACGTGTTAAGTTATGATTAATTCCGAAAGAATTTTTAACACAAACGATTAAAGTGAGAAAATAATTCTACATACAGTTTATACGAGAAAAGTCGAAAACTGGTGAGATGAATATTTCTGAAGCTGCTTCATGCCCCTTCTGTCTCTCAAAACTCATGCAGACTAAAAGTCTATCTATCAATACCTCCATGCAGATCGTTCACGAGAAAAGACTCAAAAAAATCCATTCGAAAGCAGAAGTTGGTCCAAATGCTCAGGCCTCTGCCATTCTGCGTTACTATTTCCTCGATTTAAAGGTCGCTGAAAGCACGTACGTAAGTATTTTGCATGTATTTCGATGTTCATTTAACGGCGTGCGTGCTTTGCTTTGACTGATCATCTGACAGTAAAAGAGGATCGCAGAGAAATCGTAACACCGCGATAGAGTTGTACGTGCGTGGCGAGGTCAAAGCTGCCAAATCAAAAGGACACGGAAGTTCGCTCTTTTCACGGTGAACGTAGAAGAGAAGAGGTGCAGCGCGCGGTATGGTAACGAAGCAGCCGGTTCTATGGTTACTGGTGATAAGAACCTTGCTCGTTACACAGGGAAACGCGAAACAGGTTTAAAACACGACGGGTTTAAAACAGAACGCGGCTAGGTGAACTCATTTTATGCGAGCCGGAGGAGCTGGTATCTCGCTATCTATTCAGGAATTCCTGGGGAAAATCCTCGGTAAAATCGATCCTATCCTTTAGAATCTTTGCATCATCAAGCACTCGCGGAGAAAGAATCCGCTGTACAAGGAAAAGGAACGTTTTATTGCATTTAAATCGAACGGGTCATTTAACGGTTCAAGATTTAGGGACGAAGCCTCGATTATTATTCTGTGGAACTTTAATCAGTGTAGAATTTCAATTTCTTCGATATTTCGAAGTGATGCATTATACGTGGCTCCTTGTCGTTTGAAAGTGATGAAATTTTCGGAATTTAATTCCTCTTTTAGCCACCATTGAGACGAAGACATAACCTTACGTTTAACTCACGAGTAACTTAAACTCAACCCAAATCTACCGCAAAGCAATCCAAATCTTTTGCAGCTATGTGAATGACAATTTTCTCTTGGGCTCTAAGAATGTTTTTTGCGTCAAGAAAAATACTAACTTCGCATAGGAATGACTTCGTTCATTTTTAACTATATTTCTAGTTGCATACTTTGGAATGCGTTTTCTCAATAAATATTAACTGTACTCACAAATGTGTTACGTCACTTTGTTCGTCTTGGCAAGAGGAGGGTTTTAACGTTTTTTTTTTTTAATAATTTATCGCACTCACTCACCCATTACGTTTTTTTCTGGAACGACTGATCTTATGACCGTGAAAGGTAGGTCGATTCCTGTTAGCCCCTAGGTGCTCGCTAAGAAATCTTTTCAAAAACTCCCCTTCACCGAAAAAAGATACACAACCCGGACAACGCCAGGAACTTTAAGCTAGGTTTTATATAATTCTATATTTCCCAATGAGTATTTTATTAAAACAGCAAAATTTAAATACAGGGGTGGCAGAAGATTGTTACTGACGCAGTGATCGGCTTGGAATTCGATATTATAACAGTACATACTACGATCCGATATTTCAGCGAAGCTGAAGGATTGGGAGTGCGCCAGAACGGTTGCACGAATAAGGAACAAGATGAGATGTACATGTTTGACGTATTGTCTCTACTTGCTTGAGTCGTACGACCAATTTAACAGCTGCAGGATCCGTCTCTCGTACTCTTCAAGTATCAAAGGGGGCTGCTTTATTGCATTTTGGCCAGGGCTCAAGTAGACGCACGGGCGTGCCCCCGCTTCATCGTCGTCCCCTTTTTAAACGTCCCTTAATTGCTCGTTAAGTGGTCGCTATTTAAGGAGAATAAAATCGCAATGCTTCCTAAATTATTACCTCGTTACGGATATTAAAAGCGGATTAATCATTCGAGCTCTTTTTATTTTTACACAGAAATTTCAACCCCATTACCATTAAATTATTTCCTTCATACCTGAGACGCAATAGAACTCCGATGCACTCTTTAACTCCCGTGGAATTATCCGGACTGCGGAGTAATTACGATTAAACTGAATAAGAATTTGAAACTATTCATTGTAATTTCTCTAATGGACTCAGCTATTGAAACCACTCTGCGCTTGAACTCCCTTTATAAATCTCCTGTTTACTTTGTTAAAAGCGACTGCCGTTTTAACAGACAGAAAAAGACGCGACGCGGGATTTTACAAACGTTTGCGAAAAAAAGAGGCGGCGCAGTATTGATTTGAAAATAGTGTTCGCCAACATAGCGACAGCGGGCCACTATAATTTAAAATCGATACGCGCCCTTTCATACCTTTTGTACACGAAATCAAACGCCTCGGTGCTCTCCCGTGTGTCCATTCCGCGTCCGCGCTGTTGCAGCCCGAAAGAACGCAATTACGACAAATTAAGGGGCTTTGTCGTCCGATCGTTCGGCCAGAGGAGCTCCTTGTGTACACGCTTCGGAGCAATTAATCGACGATTAATTCGTGCCCCTGGAAAATCAACAACATCGTAATCCCTGCGATCTAATTGCGAAGAGCAGCGAAAGGTAGGCAGAGAGAAAGAAATATCGAGCCAGGAGGCAAATTGATTTTCACGAGCGAGAAACGAGGCAGGCTTAAAGGAGTTCGCGCGAATTGCCTTGAAAATAGGAGCAATTATCTCGATCTAATTATATAGTTCGGGGTGGCGACTAGTTTCATTAAATATCGTGAATTAAATAGTGGAGGTGGGAGTGTTAAATAGGAAACGTGCAGCTCTGATTGTATCACGTTACGGTGAATGGGAGGTATTTTATTGGAGCGCGTTGAAAGTGTGCGATGATCAAAGAACGAGTAGAGTAAGACTCCCGTATTGGCTCGCCCAGCTGGATATTCCGTAAAGGTCACTAGTTATCCCCACCGTATTTTGGGACTAACCGAAGCGATCGACTCTGCAGGCCACTTGAAGTATACTGCCTGGTAGAGATATAGTGATGTCGTAAAAGCAACAGGGAGCAAAGTCGATAGGACCCCCGAGGGTCTTCCCTTAAGGGGAGATCCCAGGGATTTTCGGCACAATTCCTGGACATTAGTGATTTAGTGGCCTGGGGTACATATGCATGCGACATAATAAGTGTGGCTGTGTAATAGGAGACGACGAACACGTTGTTTAGTGATTTGCAGTTTCAGGGACATCATTTTATACGTGGATTAATTAAGTTAGTCACCGTATCTAGGTATCGATAGATATTATATCTGCTAATAATACGAAAAAGCTAAAATACCTACATTTTCAATTCGCTTTATTTTTAATTACTTTTAATAAATTATCCTGATCATCAGTATGAAAATGAAATCAAATCCGAGTATATTTAGAGTACTTTCTAGTTAACTACAGTAGAAGTGAAATGAAAGTTTAAACAGTAGATGGTAACGAAAATAAGATAGTCTCGTTAGAAATATTTTATACTTTTTATCCCATAGATTGAAGGATAGCCCGGAATACACCAGTGATATCAACATAATACTTAGAGCTTAATATTAAGTTAGCTATGCAGACATATGTAAAAATATGAGTTTTGAGTCAGTTGAATGTCTTTTAATCACCGCTGTATTCAGAAAATCCCTTTTACTGTCATTCAGAAAATCCCATTTAGTTCTTCACATCTGATTTATTTGCAGCGCCAATTTGTTACCTCGATAGTCGATACTGGTGACCTAACACTTTTGCACTCCACCCGATATACGATCTTCTTTAGAAACTCCGGAAGCTCCATCCAGGAGTTCTACCGTTTTCGACGATGCAGGCACAATTGGAATCATAAATAAATTCGACAGTGAAATGGCGGCACTAATTGAGGCAGAAAGCTCGTACACCGAATCCCATTTTCGTGTACCGTGAATCCTGCATTGGGATTAATGAGATCTGAATAAGATTTGGTACACTTCAGACTGCCTTAAACGAGGCCCAAGCCCTTACCGTATTCTTCTTTCAAGCAACTTATCACGGCCCTCGAAATAAATTTACCTCGAGGTCTGGATAATTTTACGAGCCCCCCATACGTCTACCCACCAAGTATACATCTGCTAATGGAAGTCGATTCTGCTAGATTGAACTTGGAGGAGCGGCGATCTTCGGTTGCCTTCCATTTGCATAAATCTACGAAACTTCAATGAACGATGTAATTCGACGTGAACGGTGACCGATTACGGGATCCGTGGGAATGTACAGACCGCGTCTATCGCTTAGAATAATAACCGCAGTTCCCTTACCCTTCCACGGTCGTTGGCCGATAGCTGCGGCTGCACAAGTAGATATGTACCCCTAACTATCCGTTGCTGCGAAAAAATTCCACCACTTTCGGCAGACGAGATCCAAGAAACGAGTTTATTTTATTAGACCCAGAAGGTGGTAGTTCTTATCAGCGCTCCGCCCCGTTTCGATGCACCACGAACGGTATATTCCGTCGCGTCTATCTCTCTGCCACCGATGTCTGACGCCGCGCCGGTTTCGCGCATCGAGCTAAGTACTTTAAACCCTCTGGCAGACGTGCCTCTGCGAATTCAACCTATGGGTCAGCAGACGCGAATCTGATATCAGGAGGAGCGATCCTTTGACGTAACATATCTTGTTTCTCGGGCCTATTTCGTCTGTCAAACGCAACTATTACGGCCCGAGGCGGGCTCGTTTCTGATGCCACGTACCACTTTGCAATTTCATAGCCCTAGGTGTGCTTCCTTTCAATCGTTTTCATGCAGTTTTGCGTTTCGGGTACACTTTGCGTTATGGACTGGATCATGTAAAGTGTTATTGTTAGCTACTTTTTGGGAAACTGCGAGACAGGGTAAGTGCATCCAATATCGCCTGGCACATAATATCGCCACCAGTAATATCTCGCGAAGAAAATTCTGACATGTGCTGGTAATGGACTGCGAGCAGCCAAGCATGCGTTGGAAGACATATTACTATGGTTGCAACGTCAGTTGAGCCGTTGCTAGACGTTTCTAGCGGACAGGTAGTTTCGGTAAATACTGTAGTTTCGGTAATTTCGATGGGTGGCTGTAGACTTATGTAATTTAAAAATGGTTACCCCGTGGCTCTTAGGGGATGGCGGAGAGCTACTGTAATGTTAGGTCAGCGACGTCCAGTAGCTACCTTTTTGGAGTTTAGCAACTCTCATAGCATATTACATTAATGAAACATGACATTATATTCAAACGACTTACACCCCAAGCGGAATGCACGTGCTAGGAGTTACTATATCAACCCTCTGCGGTTTGACGTTTACTCCTACACTTCACTGCTTAGAGCGCCACACAATTGCTTTAATGGTGTTCTACGTGCCCCACATGATTTATTTCCGCTTTAGATTAATCGACCGATGGAATTTACTTGGTGTTCTTGATCGCAGTTTAATTGCAAATTATGAGCCCTGGAACGATAAATTTCGAAAGCCTGCTTCGCAATTACTCAGGGAAAATATTACGCCACTTTTGGAATCCCCCTGAGCCGTGGATTATTTTGTAAAAACGACCTCTTTTATTCTTCTCTGAACGAAACTTCATAAACAAGAATTTATAGTCTTTAAACGCGATTGCGTGTTCATATTTATATGATAAGAATACTTTATGAAAGTTTTGCGAATTAAAATTATTTGCAAAGTACGAGCAGTGTTTAGTGTAAAGTAGCGGCCAGTTACCGCGGTACATTTTATCATTTCTGTTTCCGAGGTTCCGCCACGATATTCGAAAATGTTATCTTCATAGCAGATATGACGGCAATGTTCCAATGCATTTCCCGCGACTGTCAAATTCAACGATAACGGAGCTAGCGCAGTGGCCAACCGAAAAATATGGGTGACTATCATAAAATGATATATGTATAGAACTGACCAATACCGGAGAAAGATAGGTATTACGTACCGTGAAATATTATTTACTACTTCTGTCAGACGAGTTGGATGTGGCCTCAATTTTTAACACAAGTGAGTTTTCCCATAAAAGACTATCAAATTTGGTCAACTTCTTCCGTTTATTGTAATGTATTTTTTGTATACACGTGATTATATGCAAAATTATTTTATTTCGAAAGCGGCATCTTCCTGTTTTTCATAGCAATTAAAGACAACATGAGTTTTTTAAGTAAATGTGGTTTTAATTTTACTTAACACTATGAACTTAAGCAACAAGACAAACTGAAACTCAGTAATGGTAATTCATTAGGTCACAGTCCTAATTAAAGAAACATGATATTATTAGACGAATGTGTTAAATAAAATTTTTATAGTATTAAGTAAAAATTAAATTAAATTCTTTTGAAAATCCGTTTATTAGGACCTAAAGCGTTACATATTTCAAGGAACGTCTTAATCTATTTTTAAAGAAGCTAAAACAATTAACTCAACTAGTCCAATCTTTCAATTCCTAACAGACCGTGGAAAAATTATATCTTTCCAACACAGTCTCAGAATGCGTCGCTGTGCGAAAATATTCAGGTGCACTCAACGAAGAATGGGAGCGATAATTACGCGCGTTGCATATTCATTACGTGGCAGGCGCCGTAAATCACGCATTGCGCCAGAAATTGTAAAGTGAATCAGTCTGTGCAGCTCCCTAGTAGCCATCCTGCTTGATAAAAAATGTATTTCTGTATATATATAAATGTATAATTGAAATTCTCCGCGGTCGCTTTTCTACTATATAACTTCCATCGAACTCATCTATGAAGTTCCATCCGGATTTGCGCACTGCGTACTACTTAAAGTTTAATGCAACTTTAAAAGTTGAAAATATTCTTCTCGTCTTCCACGGCGCTGCAAACTCCTGTCTTTCATTTTTTCACCATGTAATCGCCCTTTCCTTTAATTTGAATCCCTTTGGCAGCCTCGAAATTCCTGCAGACAGTGCAGGCTCCATAAATATTGAAGACAAAATTATAAATGTACTAGTGACGTATATATTATCGCACATAATGGTACTTACAGATTGTCGAAAAACGTTAGCAGCGTGACCATAAATATTCATTGGGCCTTACGAAGCAGTATCGATTAACGCGAATGCATTGTTATGCATGAAATATTCAAATTATATATTAATATTGCCTCTGGAAGGCGTTGGCTCCGCAGCAATGTGGTGCAACGCTAAGAAGAGACTGAAAATTCTTGGAAACTTTTCGCTACGTCTTATTTGAAAAGTTTTTTCAAATTCGTTCACGAAACCCTTCGTCTCCTATTTTAAAGGGAATTTTGGATGAAGTGTAATAATAATTGGAAGTCGATGTATCGAAAAATAAAGTCTCGTAGATATATTACTATGTAGTAGCGCTGGCCATTTTAACATTAATGTCACAATATTAATAACAGTATATTGTTCTGTGTTGGTAAGGTGAAAAACAGGGAATGTCACAAAACAGTTTTATCGAGAAAATTAAGTGTTTTGTTCCAGTGCAGAGTGAACATTACCTCTTTTTAACCCAGAACTTTAACGTTATCTTACAGGGGCATTTGAACTTTATAACCCTTTGCGATTCGACAGTTCTGTAATTCCAGTTTTCACCAACAAAATCTTAATATATAAAGCAGAAAGTGTTTGTGTCTTTGTCTGTCGTCTAAAAACTGTCGAACGGTAAAGTCTAGGGTCACGAAATACATTCCAGCTTATTATGTCTAACTAATTCAGACGAATGTGACTATTCTCGCAAAAAATGTAAACAAATTTTTTTTATAAAATCAGAATCTAAATTTCGGGCAAAGCCGAGTAGTAAAGCTGGTATACTATAAATTGCAAAATCACGAAAAATGGACCTCGTCTTTTCTCGTTTTTTCCCTTTACCTTTCATATGGGGTCAATTCATATCCATCCTACATATCAAACTGCATGAATCACTTATTGAAAGAAAAACACCTTTGAAAAAAATAAGTTATTTTAATGTAAAAGCATATTCTAAGGTGTGTATAAATGATAAAGAGTAAAATGTACTCTGCATCCGAATTAGGGCCAAGTTAACCATCTTTCAAAAATGTGCAACAAAGTCAAGCAAGTAATGCTAACAGCACAAGTAACAAGCACAGTTTTTCTCCAATAACAACGCAACTAAGAACTTTTTCAAATAAACTTCGACCCCCGGAAGCTATGGAACCCACGTAATATCCTTACGTCTACATACGTCGAATAAATCTGGCTCCTTGCGGGAAACATGCAGCCTAAGTAGCAGCGGATCTGAAAAATCTGTTTTCGAGGGGCACGCAGGTGACGCAGAGTATATTTTCTCTGGGAAGATCGTGAAAGCAGAGACAGAAAAATCTCGCACGGAGTCTGTCACAACTATTTCCTCCGTTTCAGAACGGAGCCTCTCATCCATTATTTATGTGCCCCGATCTCGTAAGTTCCATGATCGGAAGGAGCTGTTAAATGTTGCGCGAAAGATTTCCGCGAACGACTTTCCGCCTAACAGCTCGCGAAAATGTTCCCTCATGGATCAGCTTGTATATCACTGGAACCCTTGGTTGGGTTCTTTGTAATTATTTATTCGTGCATATACGTATATATCTACTCCACATAATAATATATTCTCCATATTTCGCCAATGTTATGTATCCTATGCAGAAATGGGCAAAATTTTATTTAAATAAAATTTCAAATAACGTATAAAAGTTACGAAAATCATTCGTCATGTGCCGAATAAAGCTGACTCGTGTTAACTTTATTCGTCGAATAATGTAAAGTTACAGTAACTTTGATTTGATCCGTTATTTAAATAATTTTTTATTTAGTTAATGCCCAACTCTGCTCCTATCTTATGAACGGCAGTGTACGTAGACTTTTTTGGCTGACTGTACGCACTGCAATTTACGCTGTTCCGTTTCATCGCAGTAGCAGAAAATTGACACCGTGTCTACCCGCGGGGCCCTCGATGTTAAAGATGTGTACGCGGAAATCAAGCGTATTGTCGGGCGAAAAAAGTTTGAACGACCTGGAGAACGTCCAAGGAATGATGGAGAGTAAATCCCCATCAAAACTCTAAACTTCGGGGCATGATGGAGGGCAAGCTCGCACTCCTGTTCCCGCGCAACGATAAATCTCCGATGGAAGCGATTACCGGAAGTCGTGATTCAAAGCCTGGACGAGGGAGGGCTGATTCGGGAGGTTAATCATTCTCATATTCGTGGAAGTCCCGTGAAAAACGTTCGCTGCAGAGAATGAAGTTGCCAGGATGTTGCAGCGCGCCCAGTCAGCTGTATTTTCTTATTTACGGCGGCTGATAATCGGAGAAAGGGCTAACGAAGTGGCCGTAGAATCGTACGTTTTAGTCTTTAGTCCGGGAAACGAGACTCAGGAGCTCTATTGTGATACTTTTGTATTGTTGTCCCGTTTTCGAAAGGAACGGCATTCTCTTCAGAGGCTGGTAGCTGGACTGGTATTTAGCTTGAAAAATTAACAAAGCGAGAATAGAATGCTAGGAATCTGTCATGTGGAATATTCTTCATAAGTTGTGTTAATAGAATCGCTGTCGGCGTCACGTAACAAACGTTTTTCGAAATATTAACTTTTACCTTAGGACAATACATTTAGGTTTATATGCATCTTTTATTTAAACACTTAGCGCTGTTAGTAGTACAATTTAGTACTTGGTAGAATACTGAAAGCTTCTTTTCGAAAAGGGGAGCATTGTTGATCGACTCTAGACTCTGAATAATTCGTCCGACTTCTTCATTTGGAATAACATCTTGGAACAGTAGTCGCGGCTTTTCCGTTCATAATTTCTGGATTACTTTACAGGGGACACTACCGAGGTGTCTGGCGACGATCTTTTCTCTCCTTGAAATACGTTGCTAAGCACAAAGAATTTAAGCGAAACGTATTTTTTTATTTTTGCTGAAACTCAATTTTAAGGGGTGAAATAGCCCCTCGGAGTTTGAAAATCGGCATTTAATAAATTACGTGTATTTTAGAAGAAATACATGTCATAAAGTGGAGGACTAGAGAAAGCTGAATCGAAGGGAAATTTACTTATTCCTTCGATGAAAGCTTCCCTCGCGATAAATATCGCGGGCCCCAGTTGGCACGGAACGCTAAAATACTTCCAAGGAACTTAACTCAAAAGACGAAAGTATCATTAAATGCCTCGTGTTCGTTCTGTAAAACGCAAAACACGTGTAAACAGAGAGGCCGAAGTCATGCGAGACGTTTAAAATGGAAAGGAACAGGATGAAATTATAATGTCTCATTCGACGTGTCAAGATTTTTTACGAATTTCTCCGTCTTATCCCCGCAATTTAAAATGAATCGCGTCTCGGGGCCCCTCGGGAACTTTGGTTACACCCAAGTCTCAATTCGACGGGACTTTTGCAAAGTTTCGAGACTCTTTAGATATTTAAAGAACCGGAAAAAGGTTACAAAGCCGTGTCACAATGGAAGGAGTGCATCTCTTTCTAGGTAATCACTCTTGTTCTGAACACGTCACGAACAACTCTGTCCGCTTTTCGATCTGCACACCCTGAAACTCGTTTATTCGATGTTTACACGTCGAACAACTTGCTGCATTGCGACACGAGTCGTTTTCAGGGGGCAGAGGAGGAAGAGGGGAAACCGTGCAATAATTATTTCAGCTGCTTCATCAACGAAACCGCCACTCATGGTAATGAAAGCCACTTTCTCAGCGGGCTAAACGCTGCTCGCGCTAGGGCAGGGCAAAATAGTCGATTCCAGCTTGTGAAAAAACACAGTTCACGGAAGTTTAAATAAATTTCACGCTCCTCCAGGATCCTTAAGTGCCCCGAGCTCTCCTCCAGTCGAAAGTTTTAGTTAGTCAGATGTTTCGGCGAAGTTCGAGGGGAAGTTTTCGAAACATTGTGAGCTATTTGGACAGGGCGAAGAAAAATCACCTGCAATCTTGACCCATCGAACTGCACACTTAGGATCATTGCTATTCATTTACTATACCTTCTTGCTTCGCTCTGTTTCATGGTTCGGGGAATTATAAATGTTATTTCGTGCGGATTTATACTACAAAATTGTGAATGTTAGTGTTGTTGAACATTTCTGATTAGCTATTCGGTGATCGATATCTTGATTTAACTAAATTCGATGCCGACCATTTTATTTTTGTCGTGTAGTTATGATAATTGTGCACATTATTTGTGGATGATGGAGTAAATATTTCCAGTGGTGTATATTAAAATGTTGAAATTGGATAGGTGCAGATTTTTGGGATTTTTAAATGCATAGTACACTTGAAGTTGCAAACAGAAATAATTGCAGTGTGTCATTTACACATTATTAAATATATGTGGAGTCACATTTAATTTTGAAATACCTATATCGTTAGTTCAGGAAGTACATATCAACAGTTCATTATCCTTAGAATTGCTCTCATCTAATTATAATCCTTAGAATGTCAATTTAAATAAAATTCATGAATATGCTCGATTTTCGATATTAAAATATGAACTTTATTATTCAAATTAAAAATCATTAGTAGAAGATGGAATCACTGAGCTCTTATTATCCGTACGTATCATTTATCTAAATATTCTAAATCTTGTCCCTAGAAATGATTGAATCATCAGAGTTCTACTCTGTAGCTGCAGAGAATTTCCTGATATGTGGGAATTGCCTAGTGGTTTCTCTTGTCGATGCTGGCGAACTTCTCGCTACGACTACAATATTACTTTCGTTTCATGTAATGCGTTTCGCGAATGTACCAAGCAAGAGAGAAGATTATAGAATAAAAGGTACACGAATAGGAGAAATTTGTATCTTCACAATTATTTATCGCAGAGTTTAATACAATTTCGTAGAGTAAATATCCTTCAGAAGAATCTACCATAAAATTATTTTCAGGAAATAGTTTGCCGTGCTCTTAGATTCTTAAGTTATAAATAAGTAGGTACTCTTATATTTTCCCAGCAGTACGAGCCTCTTATGTTACGAATTCAGACCGCGTGGCTCGACACCGTTGGACAAAGCACGAAGGCCAATAACTTAAAAACTGTTGCCTATGAATTAGGCGCACGTGACTCCGTTACCATCTTCGCTAGTCACGAATTATTAATCATGCGTGCGGTAGAGCAGGTCCAGGTGGTTGACTTTAGCAACTGGGTCCCGGCTTTCTAGTAAAAAAATAATCGCTTGGCTAGACAAGAAGATCTGTACGACCTGTCCATGTCCATCTACCAGGACAGCAATCATCCAAATAGCGTCTAGCCTCTTGCTTAAAATGTAGCAGAATGCAGACCTGCATGAATCGCACACGACCTCGTGTACTTGCAAGGACTTCATCTGGTAATCCATCTAAATGGTCTGCCAAAAAATTGAGACAGGATACTTCTATTCATCAAACGAGATAGAAGGTTCCAGCAAGCTGCCAAAAAGAATAGTTAACTATCCATTGACTTGTTGGAAAGTAAAACTAGATACATAACATCGTTCACAAAATATTATTGCATTCATGCATTTAGATCGTGTGGATAGTTTGATTCTTTATATTATAATTGGAGGAACTAAGTAGATAATTGGTTTAGAAAATTAAGAGGTTCGACCACCTTGGCCAGGTCAAGAAACATCGCATTTTGGGGAATTTTTTTCTAAGTGACAAAAACACTTTGTTCACTTAAAATTTTTCTGTAAAGATAGAGACACCTTTAAATAGTGTATACATTTTTGTTTTCAAGTTCTCTTTAAAACCATATGTGGTGGTCGAGAGTGTACCATGGCGTGTACGGTTGGACGGTGTACCTACGTTATTTCTGATGAACCGGTTTCACAAACAAAATTTCAACAATAGAATATTAAATGAAACCTGACTTTTGATTACTGATTTTCTTACACTCGCAACTGAGCTCCAAAGTGTAGCTATTTTCTTGAAAATCGACGGATAGAAACAAATTATAGGTATATACAATTCAATATAGTCTCTAGCTTTATTGAAAAATTTTAATTAAAAAAAAAAGTGTCTTTGACACTTATAAATAAATTCCTAAAGATGGTTTATTTCTTGACGTAGCCAAGGTGGTCTAACCCTTTAAGCTGGCGCAGATACAAGCACAGTAGCGGCGCAGCAGTTTTCATAATTACCCACATGAGTGGCGTCAGCGTATTTTCACGCTGCGAGATTTGCATCCTCTGAACGGCGTGTTTTGAAGGGACATTTGTCAAAACTTTGCACCACTCGAACTGTTCAACACTCGAGAAGAACCCATCTACTATACAGTGTCAGGGCGCCAATGCTCTTTCACTCAGAAATTTACAGAACTTATATTTTGCTCAAAATTGGAAGCGCGATTAACGAAATGAAAAGGCGAGTGGGTAAAAAAAAACCGGAAGTACATAATTAGGTCGAAAAAGAGCCGGATGACATAGTAGGGTTAAAGTTGTGACCCCCATAGTGTAGCAATTATTTTCGTTACTATCATTTTCCAACTTCATCGTCCATAATAGAAAGCGTACTGTACGTGAAAGTACAGTTTCATAGAATTACGAGGAAAATTTGTTTGCTGTCTTGAAGTTCAGTCAACTGTAAGAGCACGTTCCAGGTGTCTGGAAGTAGAGCCTAGTGTACACCTCTGAAGTGGAAAATTGTACAGGGACCCCTTCTTTTTTAGCTAACTTTAAGCCATGGAGCAGGGACACGATGGGCTGCACAAAGCTTTGTCGCGAAAACTTTTTTCCTAATTGCCATACGAAACGTTTACCTATCCCACGTTGCCACCGTCCTTCGAGCTGAACGATGAGGATGAGAGGAAATTTGAAACTGGTTAAGTGGCGTGCAAGAAATGAAGTCTGGCAGGAGGATCGAATAACTGCGGAGGGTGCCCTGTCTAGGTCAGGGTGTACAGTTTTTGGTTGAAATTTATCAGCTCATTCTGTGGCAAGGATCTTCTGTTAGAGCCGCGGGGGTTATACGACTTGGGAAGAAAGAATTCCAGAAAGCTCAATTGGTCAGAAGACTCGTCTGGCAAGCAGGAAATCCCGGCTCGAATTCTGGATCAGCAGTCCAATCGGCTGATTCTCCCTTATTGTAGAAATTTCGTATTATGTACGTAGTTGAGAAGTGGAAGGAATCAATACTGTCTGTAGCCCTCTCGTGGCGCCAGTGGGAGGCGTCACGTTGAATGAAAAATATATTGTCTGCACACGCGGCGAAATTGTTCTAAATAATCGAGAATGCGAAAAACTGCAGCGTCTCCATTAACCCTGAATCAGGATTTCAAAGTTGCCCTCCAGAGACTTGAGAAATCGCGTTACAAATTTGACGATAGTAGATTATATAATTATATAGTTGCAACGCTGACGCCATTGAATTAAAATACACGGGAAACCTTTCAAGGAGGGCTGAACTGGTGTCACTTATCAACTCGAGGGAACCATCTGATACACAACATTTGCATATCGTTTATGATGATTGAACGTTCCTGCCACCTGCCCATACCTGACGCAAGGAAGACAGATCTCAGGATCACCCTACCAGTAATGAAGTTACGTGTTAAGAATATATTGAATTTCATCGGACATCTCAGTGCATCACTCCTCCAATAAGCATACTTTTGAACGAGACCTGAACCCTTGAACTGTGGAGTTTGGAACACTTCCGAACGCGCGCCGTGTGCGGGAATCCTCCAGTCTCATTTGTTCACAATGCTCACTAAACGCCCAACAGCGTTTTCCGCACAGACCGCATTCCGTGGTCGAACGCGTATATGGGTTCATCGTTCGCAAGGGTTAATCTCCTCGAAATGTTGCATAAAGTCTACAGTCACGTGGCTCCAAATAGCAGATGATATCAATAGTGCTGAATATTCGAATTTCGTCCGAATAATTATTATTATAATCATTATATTGTGTAATGCAGAACGTTATGAGCGTAATGACGAGGTGCAGTAACGGGTTTCTATGAACCTAACTCAGACCTATTTAACCAATTCATGCCGACAGTACCAGACGCATTACCAAGTAATAAATTCATTTGATTTGAACCAAGGGATCCTCTCATTATTTCCAGTATTCTGGAAATTAAATGCACTCACTACACCATTACTAGCATCACTATTCATAATTCCCTCAATTACCATTTCTTCCGATAGAAATGCCACGTGGTTGCCATTCCTTTCTTCGTTCTAATTATCGTGCCCCTTCGCGGCTCAGGTATCGCCAGCGCAATCCTTCACATTGAATTATATCCGCCAGCGGTTCTTAACCGGTTGTTCTCCGCGTTGAGCCCAAGCCAGCAGGCTAAGGTTTGTAAGGGCCTCCTCAAAGACCATCGCTCTCGTCTCACCAGTTTCCTTTGGAGATTGAAGCGTTCATGCTGGGGTCCGTTCCTTCCCTCGCCCCCGTCGACAGCCTGCTTTCCCATCACGTTTTTATCCTCTCTAGTCACCACCACCCATGGAACTGCATCCACTAGCTCCTTTTAAGACGGCTAAGTGAAACAGGTTTTGTCACACGGTGGACGAGCTTAGTGGTTAAATTTGAGGGGGGAAACAATAGTTAAACGATGCGTGGAGCGGCAATGGCTGGCTGCGACTCGCAAGATGGGTCATTAAGCCGCAATCTCGGGATATCTGCTTAAACAAGGGAAGTGATGCTTCTTTCATTAATGCGTATTATCTGATAGTCCGTTTAACGAGTTGAGTCACCAGCTGTAAAGAAAAGCACGTGGCGGCGCGGCGGTCAGACAGACCAGGGACGTGTCCCTTAGATATTGTATATTATTTGTTGCAAATACGAGTGTGAATAACGGAATAAACAAAGCAAGTTCTAAACGATTAATATATTTTTATTGAACATTTGATTCTGTGCTTCATTCCAAACTACTATCGCTGTCGCTACTGTCATTTTTTTTATATTTCTTTGGTATGACGAGTTTTACAAACTAATACTAAGACGGTGCTTAATAATTGACTAGCGTTTGATAACTTGTGGCAGCCAATAGCTGTGCCCGTTGCCTTTCCCGCGTATGCAGAGCACAGTTAGGCATAACTAAATAAACAATTATTTACTCATCGGTCCAAATAAAAGTTACTTTAACTTTAGATTATTTGACGAATAAAGTTAATTTTTTTATTCGTCGAATAAAGTTAATCCGGGTCAGCTTTATTCGACACATGACGAAAAATTTCTTCAACTTTTATTCGTTATTCGAAATTTTATTTAAATAAACATTTTGCCCGTATCTAATGCAGAGCGATTTGGAGTGCCGTCTCATTTCTCAGTTTCCTTTGTGTACAGAATTACCAAGTCAATCGCGCAGAGGGTGGAAAAAATTGATAAAAGGAACATTATTTGTGTAAGGAATATATATCCGAATCCCCTTTATTTCTCAATTATAAGCCTTTGAAAATGTAGATTTTTGGCGCCAGGATCTCCTCCCATATTTTTACGAATATTTTCTCTGAAATTATTAATTACTGTTTAAATTTAAGGTTGAGAAAGATGTGGTATTACTTTCATTTTAGATAACGTGCAAGTTATTACTTAAAGCTCCACTAATACCTCGCGTAACCACGAGTCCAGCTCGCCTCTCCGAGTTAACCTGCATTTTTAATAACTGAAAAATAAGGCGGAGTCGGACGTAGGTATGTTTATTAGACGAAAGGTATTTCTTCTATCATCCCCTACCACCCCCTGCCCGATTGACCTGTAGTTCTGTATCAGCCTGTATAAGATTAATGGTCGAAGAGAAAATCAGCGTGTTTATCGCTTCACACACTCGAGGAGACGAAGACATTGATGTTTCTTGAGAAATTCATTGGCAGACGCTGTAATGCAAAACACACGATTGCCAATGCCCACTGTGCGTGCGTGTAATCGTCGAAGCGGAGAAGCGGTTCCATTAAAATGATCGATCAGATGGTTATTCGTTTCGATCCTTATCTGCGAGATTCTCAGCGGGCACGGTTTAATTTATCCGCGACGTCCGTTATGCTACGCGTAGCTGCCAGATTGTTAAGTACACTCCTTCCGTACGTGTTCATCGGCTGCTTTTAAATATCGAATGTCAGCCGTTAAATCGTCGAACCGGCACCGTGGACGTTTTAAGATATGTTGGAAGTACGGAGGGGGGCATTAAACTTATCACGGCATGAAATTGACACGACTGCGGGTGACAGGTGTATTATTGGTAACTGCGGGATTTCGGAAATCTTCGGCTGCATTACTTGAGCGTATTGCTTTTATTTTTCTGGGACATACGAGGGCCTCCATTATACTTCAGAATGGTGGCCATCGTGCTCGAATAATCGATTTCTCGAGCAATCGAAGAATTACACGTTGACAGAAATTATCATACATCGCATATTAAACTCAGAAATTAGAAATTACATAACAGTTTAATTATTTGTTTTTCCCTAAAATCCAGTTTCAGTGGAGTCACATATTTTGTTTAAAGTAAATGTCTATCTGATGTTACTTCTCTTTTACCCTTCGTGTGGCATTAAAGCTACACTTATTTCTAAATTCTTGTAAATACTTTAGAACCTGTAGAAATATGATGTCTAACCATACACCTCGAAACTTGATGACAGTTTTCTAATAAATAAAAGTTCAATTGGACATTATTCGAGTAATCCAAAATTGACTTCAATGCCGTCGCATTACCGAGAGCCTTTCAATATTCCCCCCTTTTAAATCGAAATCAATTCTAAGTAAAGATAACATTTGCATACTACTTTAACACAAGTGGTGGCCGTCATTGCAACAAGCCAATGGAAAAGGTGTATCGATGTCGTCACAGCGAGGTCTGCTCTCAGCAGATATCTTCTAGTCTCAATGGAAACGCATGAAGTTAAATGATGTGGCAAGGATATAATCGATAGAGGTGGTTGTACTGAATCACGCTTTAACCGTACTCTTGCTGCAATATAACCTTCTCCAACAATTTTCCTTTTGATACCCTTGAAGGGGTATTACGTTTGCCAAGTAGAATCAACGTATCATTAGTCAGACAACAGATATCACTCTCTACTTAGCACGCTATAATTATTTTATCCTTTATTTTTAATTCTATGGTGAAGAATGTGGCTGGCGGGTCATTAGTGACCCACCAAATCTGTTATAAGGCAAATTGCCATCAGAGGGTAAGAATACCTTTGGATTCGATATTGAAATAAAAATGCAGAAGAAGTGCAGTTGAAACTATGAATAAGTTAATGTGAAATTAATTCTTCTATATCTGTATATTGTAATTCAATTCTATTTTGACGCTCAAAGTGTTAATGTACAGAAAATTAATGTCGACGAGTAGAAATTGGAAAGTGGAATGACATTATGTATTTAATTATAAAATATCAATCTGAATTAGATGGATTATGACTGCAGAACAAAATTCTTTTACTTTGGAAGTGTAATCTAACAGTTTGGAAAGATGGCAGAAATATATTTTAACCCTACAATACACACGTAAATTAAAATTACACAATTGCACACCTTGAGCCCTACAAGCCCAATTCCCCAAATCTAGGAAAGCATGGATATTTTGGAAAAAAATATTTTTAGATCGCACGTGATCTATTGCACTCAATCATTATAAAGACAAACATTAATAACAAAACGAAGTACTGAACAAATATATATTTAACACTACGGGTCATCGTTCTCGGAATCTTTTTCAATAAGAACAGGCTTACAGAAAGTTACACGAGATATGGTACAATTGTACCATATTTATTTATTTAAATTATTTAAAAATTAAAATTTATATAAAAGGTTCCTTTTTTATATTCATTCAACTGTTCACTTGCACTCATCAGGCCCCACGCGTGCACTGTAGGGTTAATATTCCAATACCTTTAAGATTAAATGATATTGTCTTCTGGCATTTTTACAGAGATAACAGAAATCCTATGCAAGTGACATAATAATTATCCCATCCCTAAAGAGATTAATTTCGAAGTATCCGCAACAGATGTCGAGGCATGTATTTGACAAATCTTGACGTTTCGTAGATTAGATTTATGTAATAGACCCTATTACAAGCAACAGGGAAGATAAGGAGCCATTTACACTCTCTGCCTTCACTCAGAGCTCGTGACGATAATTAGGGATCCTGCGGTTGCATTTTTATGCGCTCGTTAAAGATTCGCGGGGGCTTAGGAACGCCGTTTGTACAAAGATCCACGGTAATTGCTGATTGTGAGTGCAGACAATTGCTATCAATAACGATACAAATCCAGGAGTGTTTATCGCGCTAATTAGTACGCGCAGTTGGATCCCAGCCAGTTTTAGAGGACGATAACGTGAAACGATGGAGACGTTTAACAATTCGTTCTGGTAATTAAATGTTTGCAGTAACGTCGGCTTCGTCGCAGTTGATAACACGTACAATATTTAACGTTCGGTGTAATATGAAGATAAGATATTAGAAGGAGGGGAAGTATATATCTTTAATTGGCGATAAAGCCAAATTGTAAATTAGTGGACCCTTTGCTTCTCAAGGCTATCGTTCCTTCGAGTGTTCAAATTGCCAGGTTAATTATTTAATAAAAACGGAGTGTTCTCGAAATTATAGTTATTTAACAGATAACATTTTGTTTACACTTTTGTATGTAGCCTTTCTACAGACAGAGAAAGAAAGTGGAAAGTGCGATCGAAGAATTTCTTAAAAAATATCAAAGTAATTTTATAAAATGGGAATAAAAAACTTATTAGAAAGACGAGACAGTAGAAAATGTGGGGAAATAAAATATATGTCATTGACTGATCAGTAACAAAAAATCCGTTATTCTACCCTAACAAGAAATCACATTACACATGGCCCGACCTAACATTTTACGAAGCTCTTTTTAACCTTTAGAGGGCCGGAATTTTTTCAATGAAAGTGTAAATTTTATTTACTTAAAATTTATACATATATACCACCCAAATGGCCGGCAAAGAATCCAAATTCTTAGGTGGCCACTACAGTGGCCAGCCCGGTCCTCTAAAGGTTAAAGATCACTTCAGCACGAAATACCACGCATTATCCCGTAAAACCCTTCCCGTTAAAACTCAAATCGTGGAAACGACATTAAAGCATGCTTCCCCGTATCCTTCCGATACTTCAAACCGAGCCCTAATTACACCGGGCGTACACGCCCGTCTCTTACACGAAAGACATCGTTTAAGCCTCAGACCAAAAGAGAAAAGAATAAAAAGGATCGCAACCCAGTTAATGCAACAATGAAACGAACCACGTTGGCCCGACTTTCTCGTTCGTTATCCGTCACTTTCGACTATGCTGCTGAAGAAAATAGATGTTTCGCAGACCTCGACGGCCATGGCCGCGGAGTAACGATTTCTCTTCATTCCTGGGGACGTGTAGAGGGGGGTTGGAGGTTTCCCACCACCCTCCCCCTCCCCTTCCCTTACGTAAACGTCATGTTCACGGTGGAGATTAAAGGGACACACGATGCCCTTTGAGTCGTACCTTCCACCAAGTGGATTAAGCAATACATCCACACAGTTTCAAGAACTAATGGCCCTAACTAGAACTGGGGCTCCTTCCTGCTGTCAGTTAGTTTGGCCGCCGCCAAAAGTCCGGCGCGAAGGACAACACAATTGCGTCTGTCGCTTCGGCGTCGCCAACATCGACGGTCGTCGTCGTCCCCGGTGGCGACGACCCGGTGGGGCGGAGGGGGGGGGGGGGCAAAAACTTGCCACATTGTACTGATACCACTGATAGAACAGCGAATGCATCCAGTCCAATCTGGGGAGCCCGTGAATGGAGTGGAAATGTATGAAATCCTGCCCCGAGTTCTTGTCGAACGTCTTAGGATCTTCCCGCGCGGGACGCTTCTGTGACTTTGCTACTGGTACGTCGGATATAGTCACTTGGCAGAGGCGATGGTGATTTAAAAAGACATGGGGAAAGAGAGAATGCTCGTGAATATACAGGGAAGTAAATCAGTATATGAAATAGCAGTCAATTGATTGAGAAATATGTGGTGTGAAGAGATACTCCCAGCGCTATGATACATTTGGCGTTTTGGGAAATATTTACCTACTACTGTTTTGTCCTGCAATATTGGGATGCATTGTAGTGGTGGATAGAAAGTCTAAAGTTTAAATGGTAATAGAAATAAGATGGTTCCATTGGAAAGAATTGTATCTTGAGAATTTATTTTGCATAGATTAGGGGTTGCCTAGAATGAGCCAGTAATATTTACGTATGTAATACGTAAAGTATAAGTAGTATTGAGTTTGACAGGCAGACATATTAATGTATGGGTTTTAAATTTCTTTTTTATTATCACAGCATGTGATGTTGAAGGAAGTTGAGTCGTGGTAAGTAATGGAATCTTTGGAAGGGTTGCTTTAGAGACTTAAATTCTAGGGGGAGTGTGAATGGAAGACATTGGGCAGAAATTGCTTGCTTGATGAGCAAACAGGATAAATGGATATAGCGTTGTGGATTTAAGAACGTTGTTATTATTAAGTAACTTTATTTTTAAGTTCAATGTGAATTGTTAATAGTCACAGTACCTAGAGCTTACGAAATGCTTAAATATTAAAAAGTAAAAGACAGTTCTTTCACCGATGAACTATAAAATGTTTCCAAATCGATACTTCATTCAAGTTTGCATGAAGTAATAGCTATC
This sequence comes from Andrena marginata, assembly GCA_963932335.1. Lineage (NCBI taxonomy): Eukaryota > Metazoa > Arthropoda > Insecta > Hymenoptera > Andrenidae > Andrena > Andrena marginata. Next base: position 42,271,659 of record OZ010660.1, read on the forward strand.
GATATTTACTGAATATTCGGTTTATACAACGAAGGTCTGCTCATCGAGCATCTGTCCCTTTTTCTACAACGAGGATGACAAATGTGCCTTCCTGTCACGAACACTGCCAGCACAAAATAACAATACAAACGCTAGTCGATTGTGCTACTGATGTTCGATAGTGAACAGTCTTTGCAAGAGAGGGGAATAACATAACAATAAGTGGCTAATTTACCAGGATACGGTGAATCCTTGCCGTAGAAACTCGAGGCTCTCGCGTAACATGTTAACCTGTGGTTAAGTATGGTTTCTCTCTGAAGTAATTCGAAACAAGCCAAGAACCTGAAACTGCGAAACATCGCCACCAGCCGGGAAGCAGATATTAAATATACTTTACGCGCGTTTCGTGACAAAATTCACTTCCTGCTGAAAGTGGAATTAATGGGAAATCGAATCTTTAAGAAGCCAGACGGAGTTGACGAGCCACGGCGTGGTAATCAATATTTTATAAATAACTTTCTTATTTTTCTTTCCCTCTCTGCTAGTGGCGTTTCGAATGAAAATGTGGCAAAGTAACGGAGCCCCTTTTCTGTGAAATATGTAAAACAGTATTCCAAAGATATATTTAAATGCTTTGCACTCCAAATACCTACGCCTCTCAAGGACACCAAACTTTTACTAATAGTACATACCTACTGATACCATTAAACATTGTAAAAGTATCAGAACTCGTAATTCATAGAATTATATTAAAAATTATTCAATTACAATTGACGCGGATTATTGATTTCGAAAGTGTAATAATATATTTATTTCTCTTATTTTCATTAAGCATTTAATTGAAGTATTCAGCGAAGTATCTCTGGTCGATTATGGAGTGCCACTATACATACACCAGCCGGACATGTAAAATCACTTTAGCTCTACCAGTTCTTTGAATAAATTCCATAACACGTGTCGTAACTACTTCGTTAAATTGAAATTTGTTTATTTTACACGTCAGTAGAGTGAAGTGAATTAACAACAAAACCAAGTGAATTTACAACAAAGTTTGACTCTACCCCTCGCACGACTCGGTGTAAATTCCACCTAACATTCCACGTGTTTGTACTTTTCCGACCATGAATTAAATATGCGCATAATTACGGTTTTAAGAGAGTTCGTGGTGCAGCAGGAGCATTTCCTGGGACAGGGGCGTATAGGTGATAACTGAATATGAATACTCGAACACAAATAGAAGCAGTAATTGTTAACTGCCAGCATTTGCACGTGAAAAGCTCAGCTACTGCGCTAATAGTTCCCCGGAACAATTGTATTCCACCTTTCTACATAAATTTAAATTCATTCTGAATTTATTTGCAAATCTGCGCAATATCTTCTGGTTGTTTTTGAAAAGCGTATCACAAATCTCATTATTGATTGCTCACAGCTGACGGCAGTTGCGCAACAGGTTTGTTAATAAAAGCAAGCCATCTCTGATATAATTAAATATCGAATCATTATTGGATCTCTATTGAAACGTTATCTCTGCTGAGCAGGGCAAAAGTGTTCGCCTGGCTTGCCATGTAATCGAGAGGGAATGAAAATATATCAAGGTTTAGAAATATACATCGCTCATAATAATAAAAGAAAATATAGTTGTTACACATTACGTCTACGAATGCTTGAATTAGGATTTTCTAAAGTTATTGTCTCAGTGCTGGACTTACTAAATTCAAGATCTATAAATAGGAAGTGATGTAGTGAAGTAATTTGAAACTCAGTAGTTCATTTAACCCCCAAAATGACATATTTTCTCATTTTTAGAAGCTTTAATAAAATCACCAAATAAAGTCAGTTTAAGGAGTGCAAAGGGATAGTTAAAGAAATATAGGTATATGATCAAGCTCGTAACTGATTTGACTAGTTTTGTAATTTTGAAAGTTGTTCTAATGTTTTTCTAGATATTCGATCAAATAGGTTTCTCACCAGCGAATTTGAAATTTGTTTTCACCCCTTTAATACGAATGATAGCAACTACAAAATTGCGTGTCAAATATTTTTGTAACAACTAGTTTCTACCAAAACCGCATCAAAATCCGTGGTAGTCACTTGGGGATGTTTGGAAGCCTGTTTAAAAATCACCCAACGTCTCCACTCCATGAAAAGGTTTTCTCTGTTTACCTAAATCAGTTTTCTGGAGTAGGTTACGCGATCACTACTAACGTCGGTTGCTTGTCTCCCGCTGAACAGACGGCTGAAACGTGTGGCGAATTTCGATGAGCCACAATTGAATCGTCCCTAGGAGGATGGAGTAGCAATTATCAAGATAGTTGGACTGCCCGTTTCCGAATCTTGTTCGTCACAATAGCCATTCGCCATAGTAGTTATTTGATCGTTCCATTGTTCTTAGTTTACAGCCACTTACCATTGTATGTACATAAACATTATCTTCTATACCTAAGTAAACATCTTCAGCTAAGATAAAAAAAAAGAGTTATTTCCCCTCTCTTAGGTCTGTATTTTTATCTACACTGACATTTTTTTCCGTATATACTATCTGTCAAAGAGAGTACACGAGAGCACTTGGGGCACAAATTTGGAATATTATTAGTGTAGACCATGTACATTGTACACAGTCTTAAATGTCTTAAGTGTATACCGCGCGGTAATTTTTTGCAAGAATTTTGTACATAAATCTATAAATAAGAATAGGATTAACTTAAATAACTAATTATTGAAATACTTGAAAATTAGAAAGAAGTGTGTATACACTAGGACTATCATATGGATTATAAGTCTGTCACTTTGTAATTTGATTACAGTTGCCTTTTTTACATATAAATCAACATGTACGATTTCGAAAAGACAACAGTTTGAATTTGAACCCAATTTCCTTGTAAAATTGTAAGCAACGTAAGCTATTTATTTGATACATAATATTAACTACATTGTGTGCGAACTAATGCTATAAGAAATTTGAGACAAATTATAACGTTATAACGTTCCCTCACGAAACTGTGCAAGTCTCAACTGTCTTCGATAATGTAAAACAGAATTAAACGAGGAAACACTCGTCGTAAGATTCGCGAGATTAAAGTACATTTCAGTGGTATTTCCGTTTCTCTAATTAAAAATTGACAAAGTGCGCGCATTCGAGTGACGGTAGGAAGAGGCGCACGCTTCGCTGGAATATTCACCGTACTGGTTACACTGTTCCCTGTCCAACTTGCGAGTTATATTTTTCGATTTATGCGTCTGAAACTGGCGAACGTGGAAGAAACGACGTTATCGAGCGCGTGGATCGTGTGAACGCGAAGCGTCTATGTATCATTCCAAATAGGGAAATATGGCCGCGCAGAAATCAAATTTAATGACTTTGAAGTTGCCAGAGGAGCATATGTAACGCTGGACATATAAATGCACGACAGCGTATAATTAAAGCAACTATGCTAATGACGAATTAAGACCAGTGGCGCAGATAAGATCCACGGTGGATCCTTGTAACGATATCCGCGCCATCACTTAACATAATTATCAGTGTCGCGGACTTTTTGCGGCGTAATTAGTTCCTTTGGAGATAAATTCTACCAAAAGAGCAGCACAGTTTGCAATTTTCGCCGTATCACGTTACATGCAGCTAAATATTTTTCTGCTGAAAAATACAGCTCCACGATTTATCGTAAACAGATTCCTGTTCCACTTTTATGACCTACTATACATATAACCACAGGAGCATCTTGAACTTGTGAAATATAATCACAGTACCTATAAGACCACAATATTTGAAATTAACTCAGCTTTGTTACTCGAGGATAAAACTAGTTATGTATATTGTACATTTATAAGTAAATATAATTGGAATATTTAAGTTTCCTAATACCAGCATTCGATGCAATCGAATTGACAAATATGCATACCTGAGGAAATTAAAAATTCTACGTTTCGAAAGAGAGATGCTAATAGTATTATAATTTTAATAAATCGGTAAGACCTATTTTGCTATTTCATAAATCGGGTTACAGATTTATAGAAAATATAATCCTTTAGTTTCATATTATAATGGTATAGAGAGTGTAAGCAAATTATTTGTCGTGGCTTTCGCAAGTGATTCTACACACTTGGATCAACGGAGATCTGTAAAAAAATATGCCACAAAATTAACCCCGACCTCCAAATTCAGGGTCAAATATTTTTTATTTTAACGTGGTTGACACGCCAAAATGAGAAGAACTGACAAAGGAACTATGTCCCAAGGAACGTTTCAAACAATGAACGACACTGATGGTTTCTGTTTACACTTTTTATCCACCCAGTAAATCGAATAAAACACAATTCACATTAAAGTAAAAAAAATCGGATCTTGAATTTCGATCACTGATTGAAATATGCAGATTAATCGGTTAAATCAGTGAACATTATTTTCCTAACACCCTGTACATATATACACGAAATCCACGATACACAGATATAACATATATGTAGATATTATCTCAAGTAAAAAGGTTAAAACTTACGTTTACGAGCCACATGTATTTCAGCACTCCAATTTCTGAAACAGAAAATAGAACATTACTCCCCTCTGTATTAAATAATACACAACAAAATCATTAGCAAGCGTTTTACGAAAAGGGTCGAAAGAAAATGAGAAAAACTTAACTCTAGCTCCGTTAATCAATCTCTGTGAGAAAAATTCGCCATTTGCAAGCTAGTCCTAAAGTAAATTTGCTGGAAACGCAAAAGTGAACGCACTGTCAGAAGTATGTACATACATCGTATACATCGTATGTATATTAGTACAGAGGTTGGCTTCTAAACACCCGCGCTCAGCAACATTTATTTCGTACGGTCTACGAAGCATGAAGCAAATACGCGCTGGATGTGCGCGCTTTATGGGCTGTAGTTACGAAGGCATCTGTAGCCAGAGCAATAGACGCAAAATGAAGTTTTAATATGGTCTGCGCAGTAAGGAACTAATATCGGCAAAATATTTTTTACATTCTCCAACTTCTTCCCGGGGGGGTGTTGCACATGTATACGAGTAACTGTAACCTCGGTTTCCCTCCATGAGTAGTATAGGATAAATAACGAACTCCTTAATTTCTCTCGATTTAACTGCAAACATTATACTTTTAATTTTGAAATGCTGAAATGCCAACGTGGAATTGAAGATGAAAATTCTGTGTCTGGAAAATTAATGAAATTAATTGCTTTAGTGGGTCCTTTATGGCCAGTATGTTCGTGAGTACCTAAATGGTATTTCAGTAAATTCTGAGGAATCACTTTGCAAATTCTACTTGTGTATTTTTTATGCTTCAAGAGGCAATTTTTAGTCCACGATGAACATTGTATTTTTCATTTTTACGCAGAGATAGGGTGTCCAATAATCCGAAATCCAGTGAAAGCGTTAGCTATTATACAAATTCGTTAGATATAATCCATCGATTTGGAATCTTCTCGTTTAACCCTCGCCCTGCGAATTTAGGGTCTTTTGGACCCAAACGAAACTGTTTGCACTACTTATTACCTATTGGCGTCAATACTGTAAGAAAATAGGAATCTTACATAATATGAATAATGAGAAGACCGAAGTCTGACGTAGAAATTTATGTGAAGAATTCTGCGAACAAAATAACATCATCGGTCAAAATGGACCCCAGATTAATTGTCAGGCTTTCCACCGTCCAAGGATTAATATTTGTATTTCCATATACTCAAAGAATAGTCTGAATAATTTGTTTCAAATTTCACAATGGATTTCGATGATTTGCATGAGGCAAAAGTAGCTAATAAAAATAAGCAGTCCCATGAAAATAAATCGTCACGCATCTCGAAAATACAGAAAATTTAGGTACCTTAAAAAAAATTACGCTGCTCGTATTGATCCTATGAAGCTATGTATATCCCTTTTCACCTTAAAATGAAAAGGGATACATTAAAGTTGTATTTATTTTTTATAACTCATCTCATGTACCATTCAGCAAAGTTTACAAGAGTTCAGAGAATGTGAATTATTTCTGATCATACCGCATTTTAAACTATTCTCGTAATTTTGGCACGCATCACGTTTCGCGGTTCCTTCTTTAATTTCGTGTTTTGCGCAGTTCGCGGAATTCCACGACGCGCGTGTTGTCGAAACGTTTCGCCAATATCCGTCGCGTTCTTGTTGCATACCCCAGGCGCTTTCTACACCTGTTAATTTTGCGTGCAACATATTATTACCATCCCCAGCTGAACAGCAGGTATTTCGGTCCAGCTCGAGAATTATAAGATGGCTATCGTCTAATTACCACTAATTCTAATTGCTAAACATGTTCCATCGCTTCCTCTTTATATTAGGAACAAGTACTTTGATATGGTGTATTAATAATACAGTAATAACAGTGTTTATTAAACCATAAGAGATATTCTTAAATGTTACTAAACGAAACGTTAAATACTGAAGATAAAACTGGCTAAAAATTATTGCAACATAATATGTGCATAGCAAACACACTACTGCAAATATTTATTGCACTACTCGAATAAATACGTTATCTTTTACACCGCTCTTATTATTGGTACTAGGAAAATATTATTGCAGGATTTATTTATTGCAAAATTGTGTAGCTCACACTCTTGTTGGACACGAATCATTTTATCAATCACATAGCTACGAATATCGTGTGCTTTGCGTAAATTTGAGAATGATGCAATAAATATTTCTAATATCGTATATTATAATAAAATTATTAAATTAATAAAAGAAATTAAGTCACATGTAAGAAGACCAAAAACACAAATTTTATATCGACTGTATTAGAAGTAACTCAAAGCATTAAAGTAACAATAATTAAATAGTTATCAGTGGTAACTTACTCACACGAGAACTATCGAGACATTCCCAGTAGCATTTCCACGTGAATTTTTTCATTATATCGTAAAAAAAAAAACTAATTTTGTTAAAGCGCATGGGGTATTACATGAAGAGAAAGAAAATCGATATAAAACTCCCGGGCTCCCATAAAGAATGTTCCAACCTGGATTTTGTCCAAAAAATTGCGCCACTTGTTCGCCAGAATGGACGCCATTATACCTCTTCGAGCGAGTGGGGCGTTTAATTTATAGCCACATTGTTTTCGATTGGATCAATTACGCTCGTCCATCGGGGAAAGCAGCTTCTCCGTGAAAGAAGGGAAAAAAGAATTCACGCGAACCCGCCCACGATTTTCGGCAAACTCAGCAAGAAAAGTAAATCGAATCCGTCTTCCTCCTCGGTCGCCCTTTACGATGACCGTCCACGCCACCTTCTGATTTCCATTCATATCAATCTTTACGAGGCTCGCTGGATGGCACCAACTTGGGCGACCACGAAATTTACGATAACCCAGAGAATCACGTTAAAAGCTTTTCCATTTAGAACAGAAGTTTCACCGGCACTGGCCTTAAAACATGGTGCCAGGCTCGACTTATCCCCGTGCTAATGACATAAAGTAAAGGATACCTAAAAGCTGGGCGAACGAATCGTAAGAGGAACGCCACTTTGTGGAAAGAAAGCAATTAATGAATTTTCTGGTATAAGTTGCTTTCACAGAGTGGTTGTTCAGGTTCGTAATATTGCATACTTCTTCTGTATTAATTGTAAGTAGGATATGTTTAACCCTCCGAACTCGCACCTTCTTATAATCACAAATTGGTCACATGGGGTTCACTGCACCCCAACGTCACTTTTGAGTTACCAATTCCGTATTTTTGAGTCTTTTAACTTTTCAGTGATAATTGTACATTCGTAATACTGTAATAATCTTTTTCTAGAAATGTGTATTTTGATATGTTGAAATTTGTATTTGAAAAAATAGTGGTGGTTCAACGTGATTTTGTTTTTTTATTAAAATTCACCAAATTTTTAAATTTTATTATTAAGGTCTAAAAAATTTAAATAAATATTGGCAAATACATATCCTGGGGTGCGATACACTCTGTGTGACCACGAAGGGTTAATTTAACATAGCAGTGCGTTAAGGAGTTTGTTAGCGAAATAAGTTCGTGTTAAAGAGTATAGATTGGTTTAGAGTTTGAGTAACGCAAATGCTTCTCTTCGATAGTTTCTAAGATTTAATTTGTCGATATTTATGCGACTATGACGTCTTAAAACTTGCAAAGTGTATGTGCACAGTATGCAGTGCCCGAGCAGAAGTTAATGTTGACTATATAATGGCTAGAATCAATACACGTGTAGATAACAGTAGCATTCCATACTGCAAAACGTGATAGTACAATTTCTATTGGCATAGGTACATAAGAATAAGGATTACACATAAGATAAGTTAACATGATGCATTATCCAGAATTGTCAAGTTTCTGGCTTTTAAATTAAAGTGAATTCAAGTGGATTGCACAGATGCATAGATAAAAATTGAAAAGTAGATTCAGCCTCTTCATTCCCTTTATCGACTGGTCTATGTTGACCACAAATCGTATCGGGTCTGCGTTTAATCAATTTCGTAATTGCACCATTTCCATTAACCTTAATAATCTGCTTTATTGCCCGTTAGACGTCTGATATTAAATGCAACGTCATAAATGCGCGCAGCTTTAAAGTCTGCCCGGTCTGGCATCGATCAGTAACCTCCCCACTCTACATTCATTAAAACTAGTAATTAATTTGACGATGCATCAAGTCACAGATCAATTGACAAACGAAATACCTTGAATTCCAATTCTTAATTATTCTACCCTATGCATTTACATATCTGTCGCTTCTAACGGTGAAAGAAACGCAATTCTTCAATAAAGTAGACGTGGTCGCTAATGGTCATCATAATGGCCGTCAGCACATGTTTACCTCGCAATTAAGACCTTTTCACAAGTGACACTTTTGTACCTCACGATTCATATGTAATTGTAAGATATACCTATTCATAATTCATACAATGTCTATCTTCTATCTTTTTCAAACCACCCTTCTCTGGAAAGTGTTCGCCACAAAACATGCATCTCGTGACTGAAAGCCCCTGGTCCCACTTCCTCTACTCGTTTCACTTCACTTACAGCGCTAGTCACACGAAAGTTTGAAGTTCATATTTTTACACGTCTGCGTAAGAAACTTAATAATAGGCTTCTTGTATTATATTCGTCTTACTTGTCTATTTTACCACCCGCTACCCAAAATTTTAAGATATAACTCTTCTTTAAGGAACTATCTTTGCAAGTATCGTTCTAAATATCAGTTCCTAATGGAGTTATGTTTAACCCTGAGTTGTCACACCTATTTTTTTCTTTCCTGATTCGACCCAAACCAATTTTCAATCAGCTGCTGTTCAAGAACTACGTGTTAAATTAAATCGCAAAAATTCTGAGGTAAAGTTTGAACATTGTAGAATATATGTTAATCGTTGAAAATTAACATTATAAGTATGATCCTATTTAAACATTAGTAGCATTTTCAAATGATGCCTTACAGATATTTTACCAAGTCAAACTGTGGGCCATTTTGACCCAGTGTGACAACCAAGGGTTAATACAATTCCATTTCCGTTATCATTAATAGTTTAAACTTCCTTTCGACCACCACTGTATCTGTTCCGATACTTTACCTCCTGCTAATGTTTATCGTCTCGTTTTTCCCCCTTTCGTGGCCAAATGAAATGTATTTCGACCACCGAGCCTGCTCGACCGACATCGCAGCCGGCCTATTTCTGCCGTTTCGGCAACGCCTACAAACAACCCGCAGGGAAATCGATTTTTCGCACGCTGGGCACGCTCGGTTCCGCGTAAATAACAGAGAACGGCCGTTTATATGAAATTTTTACCTCGACGCACCCGTCGAAATCAGATTTCGTGCAGGTGTACGATCTGCCTGGCTGACAATTGAAATGTACGCGCAGTTCCGTGCCGCGGATAGGATCGTGTGTTTGCCTCGTCGCCGAGCCACGCGGACAGTAAACGCCTCAAACAGACGCAATAAATCCCCTCGTGTTCGCTTCTTTTCGCTCCCTGTTAGCTACAAATCGCGAATTTAATCGGAACCCGGCTGCCCCTTCGGGCAATACGATATTGCCAGCAAGATCGCTACGGCCGACGAAGAATCAATTTCTGAGATACAATCGCCTTCTGTCACTGGATATTGATTGGGTACGCTGTAAATATGACGAGAGTGTAATTAGATGTTTCTTTGACAAGGAAATCTTTTACAACGGCTAACAGTTGATCGACAAATTTCTGGGTAGGTCTTGATCAGATTTTAACCAACAAAAGGACGTTCCTAATTCGAAAACTCTAATTTAATATCAGCCCCTAGAGGTACCACGTTTTTTCTTCAATTTTTTTAATATAACTTTGTAACGGTGCGAGATAGAACAAAACTTTAAACAGGGGCGGTTTCGTGTATCGGTTAACTGGGCTGTAGCCTAGGGCGGAAAATTTTGAGCGAAAGAAATTTTAAAATGTTTAAACACAAAGGCTTGAAAATTAGCAATAACTCGTACGTGAATTGTCATATTGAAATAATTCTAAAATTGTCCCTCTTTTCAATTAAAATATTTTATGCTATTTCAAGGGCGGCAGACGCTTGATTAGCTTACGGGTATCAGATCTCCAAATCTACCCCTGACTTTAAATCTAAGAATTGTTAAATTTCTTAAGATCTAGGTATCAGATTACCGAAAGAAAAATAGAGTTATATTTAAAAAAAAAAAACACGGGAAAAGCGACAACTTTAAGGGCTTCTTTCATCTCATCAGAGTGAAGTACCGCGGGAAAAAATGGGTCCCTGCACATTCATGGGAAGTTTCGTTATGGTGAGAATTTTCGGATTGGGAACGTTTCCTTGCCAGACGAATCAGGAAACAGAAAAAAGGAATAAATAAGAAAGAAGTTATGGACACGAAGGACATGGGGAGAGGCTACAAGGAATGGCCACGAGATGTGGTCCCAACTCCCAGCAGAATGGTAGATCCATCCTGAAGATATGTGAGGTGGTTAACACTGTGGAGGGGGGACTAAAAAAAGATCTTCGGTCGAAGGTTTGACGTATACCCGCGAGTGAGGTCCACTCTTCATATTGCTCGGGGGCCAAAGAAGGATCTGCTATCCGAAAGTGGAGTGAGTAGAGATTTCTATAGTCGGTTATGCACACTTCTTTGGAAGAACCATGGACCCATGTCCGTGGAGAGCCTGGAGCTGTCGCCTACCACGTCCTCCACTGTAGGTTTACTGACTATTTAGGTATACGTACGCTGCCTTTCAGAAGTATTAAAACACCTATTCTGCGTGGAATAATTGCGAAAAACGTTGCAAATTTACTGGACAGCTCGAACTTTACTTTATTTGGTATTTTAAAATGAAATCAGTGAAAAGTATCAAATAAATCTGTACCAAATATCACATTTTGTTAGAATACAGCAGGTGTCCGAATGTTCATTTATGAACGGCAGTGTATACAGGGTGATCCACCAACTCAGTCCACCTCAGATATCTTGACTACTTCAATTAATAAGCAAAAACATTACTTATAACAGTTATAGAGGAAATCTGGACCTCGGTTTTGGGTTTTTAAATGAAATATAAGTGATTTCGGCGCACTGGTTCGGTCAATTAACAAACTAAAAATAAGCTATTTAGCAATTTTAATTATATAAGCTTTCAACGTTTCAATCTAGGTTTAGATCATCTTCAGGAAAAGTTTTAGAAAAAATATAAATTATTGCTTTTTCTAAAACTTTTCCTGAAGATGATCTAAACCTAGATTGAAACGTTGAAAGCTTATATAATTAAAATTGCTAAATAGCTTATTTTTAGTTTGTTAATTGACCGAACCAGTGCGCCGAAATCACTTATATTAATTATTACGGTCGAAATAAAATTTATAATTTTTTAAATGAAATGTCCATTTTTTTATAGTCAGATTACATTTATCCTAAAACTCACCTATTCTGAGATATTTGACTTTGTCCATTCTATTACTTTTATTAAGAAAAATGTCCAAAGCTGTGCTCAGGATGTAAACGTTCATATGCTTTGCTATTGCTTGAAATAATGTAGATATTTAAAATGGGCAGAGTTAGTGGAACACCCTACACATGGTTGGCTCTGGATTCTATGGTCTCCTGTATAGTACCTTGTGTTTTTCATGGGTTCATTTATACTGGTGTGGTTTTGTTAATATGAGAGCGTCCACATCTGCTTTTGAAAACTATGATCGCATTTAGAAAGAATGTTCTCTCACATCCTGTATAAATTAGTAACGTTTGGTAATGCATTGACATGCAAATATTTTTACGTGACTTAATAGCCCTGCCATAGAAATCGTAGTAACGATTTCCCTCTCAGTTGTACCATGCAGATAGCGACATTTTGTAAAATGCGAAGCAGCCTTTGACATGTTTAATGTTCACTATCCTGGTTTCAAATTGCTTAACGGTCGCTATCCTGGTCGCGGAATGCTTAAAGGCCTTTCCTGAATAATTCACTGTCTAGTCGCTCATTAATGTTTGCTTGCAAAAATAATCAACTCTGGTGGTGGTTTAAGAAGAAACCACCATGCTGAATATGTCAAACTTGTTTAAACGTCAGGAAACTGGTTTGTGGAAATCATTTAATAAGTGCATTGGCTTAATGTCTGGTGTGGTATATCGTAAATTATTTTAAATTGCCACGGTTATATCGTTACTATCGATCTTGATTGAACTTCCATTTTGCTTTTCATCTTCTAAACTGGAATCATGATTGTTAAACCGCTCTAGCGTGTCCGTTGATCACTTTATCATCAAACACATCTTCCAGTTCTTCTTCATAAATATTTGCAATCACATTTCAATCTACTTTATTCCATATATTACAGTCTTATTTTTGTAAGCGGTGGATCTCTTTTACATAATTAAATCGAATTTAAAGAAGATTAAAATAACTTAATCGATGTAACGTCTGAAGTAGAAAATAAGGCTTAAAAACTCGACTTTCTATTTCTAGTTTATTTAGGAGGGATAGTTTATGAACAATATCATTTTTACATACAATTCCAAATGTATTATATTTTATTTAATTTTTCATCATTCAATTCAATGGAAAATAACATGTGATTAAAATTTGAAACAATATTCTCGCCGATGAAATTTATTCGGTTCAAAGGAAACTGAATTGGTGATTTCATATATATATATATATAATTATTCCCCTTCAATTTCGTTCCCCAAAGGAATACAAATGGTAAGGTAGCGACGAAGCACTCTCCAGAGTAACGCCTCTATATCCACTAATTAAAAATATTCAATCCGAAGTGAACGAAACGCTTAATTTCCCTCCACGTTTGCCTGCCTTATTAAACCGTCGAAACGTTTGTGCCTTTAAAAGTAGCCCCAGATTCGCAAGAGCATCGCCGCACAAATTCGCGCGCGCTTTTGCTCCCAGTAATTACTTTCCTTTTATACAACATGGGAAAATTTGCAATTTTACGTACATAATTACTTGCCTCCTTTCACAAATTTCTCAATTTTCGCGAAATCAAACGAAACACTCGCTCCTCCTACCCCCGCATTAAATCCGCAAAATATACTTCGAAGAGAGCAGAACCACTGCACCCGCTGATTCCTTCAATCAACACATTTCTCCGACTAGAGAACCAGCCAGATTTTTGTAATTTCACCTGTTTTAATCGCGGCAGCCTTTTAACGGCCTGAAAGCTTGAATTTCCACCGATTTTCGGGCCAGTCGCTCTCTGCCCAGGCTTTCCGCGAAATGGATCGAGCTCTTGCCTTCCCCTGCCAGCATCGTGCTCCTCGTTATGCTTCGCAAACGTTTACTTTTTCGAGAAAACGGTACTTGGATTAGCGACGATGCTTTGGCTGAATTGCAGGTGCGTGCACCGCCGCCAATTATCACACCCGCTAGCGGCGCATTCGACTCGCGGTTGGCACCATTTTCTCGCTAGTAAGGAACACGAGAGCCTGGCCAGTAATTTCTCAGAAATAATTATTGCGAAAGTCTCTCGAGCGCCTCGATACATGTGAACTCACCCCGAAGGCGATTAGGTTGGGCACAGGCGGGTGTAACGCAACGTGTAATTGAACACGAACTCTGTGGACGTGTCACGAACAGTGATGGGACTCGAGATTGCTTCTGTTTGGTAGACTTCCATCAGTCTTACAAATTTTGTGAGGTCTTGCGGGTCTAATAGCGGTCGGAAGCTTCATTTCGCGATACACGCTGTAATGCAACTACTGTAATTTGCTTTTCTTCCACTCATTCTATAGTAGGTAGGTATGTACTCTACTAATTGTAAGTATATTCTGCTACTGTGTGCAATAAAGATGTGTCCTATGACGTGTGAGAGAGGCAAACAACCCCTCTGCCCCCAAAAATGTCAGAATACACATAAGGTAGATGTCCCCATTCCGGACCGCGTCCCCATTAGTGACCAAATTATTCATTTATATTGTTTATTGCAACACAGAAAGCAAAATATCAACCAGAATTCATTTACAGTTTCATACGTTATTTATGTAGCCGTACATTCATCTTTAAGTAAATTCACATTTAAATTAGGACTTGGTCATTGACTTGAAAGTTGACAGATTCTAATAACGCGAGGTTATACTACAGATATCATTAAACTCGCAAATTTTACAATAAAAATACATGGATCCATGCAGCAACTTACTCAAATTAACTAGAAATATATACAGAATTATAAAATAAAAAGAAAATATTCATTTTCTTTCATTATTGTAGCAGAAAGGCGATAGATGGTACAAGTTGGTCAATAAAGGGGACATCAGGTCCAATATAATTTTCACCATCATTTTTGTGTAAATAGTCAAATATCACTCTAAAACTAATTTGATTAAGAAACTAGAGACTTCAAAAAATACAATAATCCATACTTTACTCAAACATTGTCGTATATTAGTGAAAAAATTACTATTTCGAACCAATAACACTCTTAAACGGTCGCTAATGGGGACATTTACCTTATTCCTTATTAAAAAAATCTGAAGAAAAGTTTTGTTGTTCTTACTTATATATATATATATATATATATATATATATATATATATATATATATATATATATATATATATATATATCACAAGAACCTTATGTCACGTGTTTAATATAGTTCATAAATTTCTTTAAAATCACCTCCAAAGTTGTCCTACCATTTTGGACATATTATCGTGGCTTTACCACTTAAGGCGGATTCACACACATCGGTTCCGTGACGGTTCAGTGCCGTGGTGGCGGTGAAAACTATCGTTTCCACGTTTTCAAATAGAACAATTCACACTTGTCCGCGTCAGTTCCTTGTACCGAAACAAAAGGACCGTTGACACTGACAGCACTGAACTATGACGGAACCGATACACGTGAATCCGCATCAAGGATATATTAGACGTTGCATCGCCCAGTCTGTGATCAGCCTTAATGCGGCAGACACTAGAAGGAATTAGCCGTGGGCCGTTTGATAAAAAGTCCGCAAAACTCTGCTGCTGAGGCTAAAACGTTCCTCTTCCTTCCCGTATTTACCTCGTCGCCTAGCGAAAGAAGCAAGCTTTACTTGCACGAAAGAGGTTGGCTGGTAGTCCGTTAATTAGTCTGCAGAAAGTACTTCAAAGGCGTCGTCCCGTTGGAGTAGCGTAAGCGTACCCCTCTCAGTGTCTGACAGTAAGAACACGGCTGAAGGTTCTTCAACCTTGAAATACACGCTCGATATCGCCTGGCTGACACCAGACGCACCTAAGGCCCCTGGTTAACGCTCTCTTTTTAACGCCCACGATATCTGAAAGGCCTGGTCTCGGCGCTCTGTTCCCCTTTTCACATAGGAAATCGATGCGATCACCCTCGCCGAGGACAGAGAGGACGTAAACGTTGCAGCGATCGTCTACGCGGCACTAACGATTCCGCGATTCAAGCCCGACCGCAGCGTCTGCGGTTATATCCGTGTGATAAATATGTAATTAGGCCCTCGGGGAAACTCGATGCAGGCGGATGACGAGGGATTCGTACAAATATGAGTGAATTATCGCGAATACAATAAGCTTCAAACGTTTTGTGTTTGATCTCTCAGGTACGAAGGCAATTAATTATTTTCAATGGTTGGAAACGGTGCGTTGCAGCTGGCGGTAATCTTGTTAGAGAGAGGAAATGTCTGCCTGTTGGTTGAACATGTTCAATTGCCAGAGCAAGTAAAACGTCCGTCTGACAAACGAAGAATCTGAATTCAAATTACCCATGTATCAGTTTGATCAGGCAATTCGTTTACCACCTTCAGTTCTCCAAAGTGGGTTTTACCTGATGTCTTTATGCATTCTGGTGTACCTATATTGATTTAAATCCTGAATCGTAGCTTTCGGTTTGTCTGATCTTTACGTTGCAATTTTTTAATATTTGTTTAATAATCTTAATACTTGTTTGGGAGAATGACGGGTTCAGTGAACTCCTGTTTAATTTTGTTGAAAGAAAAATGAGTCGTCGGTGTTTCAAGTTGGACGTAAATAATTATTATAATAGGGTTCCATAGAAAATGCCCTCGACGAAGAAAAAAGTACCGAGGATAGTAGAACGATACCATCGTATTTACATACATACCTACGTCGCATAAGGTTTCTGTGATCCGCTACAGAATAGCTTCTTTACATACGCACCGTACTTCCATATAATTAGATTACGTTTTCGAGGAGATCTTACGTCTAAAGATTAGACGCGCCTGCACTGTTCCAGTCGAACGATTTTCTAATCATTTTTACTACCCTCCACTAAGGAATCCTTCTCAAATAACGAATTAGACAATATTGACGTAAAAAGATAAGTAAAAAATAATTGCTTGACTTCCTTCATTGTCCTCCAATTACTTATATATATATTACAGTGCAAATCTGAAATCCGTCACAGCCCGATTTTACTAGTCGGATTTAGGTCCCATAAAGCAGAGCCTCTGAAAAGAATTTTAACAGGGGGTACAGAGTACCCTTCTCCATTAATCATTCTGTTTTTATCCACTACGGTGGAAGACAAGAGGAGGGTGGAGTAAAGCTTTGTTAATTTTCTGCTTTTTAACCCCTTATGTTCTTATATAAAAAGTAATGTGTTAAATAAAATAAATGAGGACCAGAGATAAGAAAGCACATTCGATTTGAACATCTTTATTTGTGATATGTACCTAATGGTAATGTTTTCTGAGATCCCAGGAAGTTTTCCAGCTCCCCTGTTTTGGCTCTCGGCCCCCCTTCTTGACCCCGTTTACGATGTACCCCATGAACCCCCGCGCAAGGGCCCTGCCGTAAAATCCCTTCGTTAATGCTAGTGTTAATTGGAGAAATCTAGAATTAACTGTGTAAAGCAATTTAGTAAAATCTAGGAATAACTGATTGTGAGAAAAGCCACGATCTTAATGTGTTTATAGGTTTTGGTGTGTAAATCTCATTCTTTGCTGAAACATCTCGGTTGAAATTGTTTCGTGTGTATTTAGTCCCGCACATATTGAAAGCGTGTGGATGTCTGCATTGGATCTGTGGTAGTTTTGAGTTAGACCCTAACTTCACCCTCTAGCCTGCCGCGGGAGAGGCGCCGGACTCCCCTCCCGTCAGACTGTTTACTAACTAAATAACTAACTAACTACGTGTTTTACAAATAATAAACTGTTTTGAATAATAAACTTCTTTCCCAACTAGGATTACAATCACCTTTCCGCAGTTAAAACTAGTTTTAACAGTAAGAAATTTGAATCGGTATTATTTTCAACTAGCAAGAGTGAGTATTTACTAACGGAATTTTAGGCAATACTAATGGTAACAATTCCACTTTGTTAATTTTAAATTTCACTGGTTAAAACTGGTATTAACGAAGAGGCTACATAGAAACTAGCTTTAATTAGTAACATTGGTATTTAACAGCTTTCAGGTTTCCCCAGTGTCATTAATCCAGTTCAATAATAATATTCACAGTACAAACAAATATATCACTAATACGATTCATCGAATTCCCTCCCTCTTCTACGATTTCCTAATTAACTTCCACAACTATGTAGGTACTAACATTAACCCCATAATTCCTCTGAACAAATTCACTAATTCTACAAATGAATTACGAAAAGAAGGTATAATATAACACATGTGTCATACCACTATTTCTTATCATTTCCATCAATTATCAACGACATCCAGCGGCCCCACTATACTTCCAATTCCACCAACTAACCGCATCGTCCGTTCACCCATTTGCCCCTGTCGATTCAGCGGTTCTGATCGTTTGTTTTAAAACGCCACAGCGTAAAACGCCTGCTCAGAGGAAAAGCTTTTTAATAGCACCTACGGCGAGTCACTTTGTTCATCGACCGTTCCCTTCATCCGCGTTCCTCGTGAAAGGTTGCCCTTGCGAGAACAGCTTCGCGTAGGAAACATAAAAGCGTTCGCGCTGGGGCGAGTCATTGTGTCTTAACAGGTGATCCCCGCTGCCTCGACGTGGCAAACTATGAAGCTCTCGCCCCGACGACGCGCAACTTATTCATCCATGCGCAATGTCGCAATTTTTCTGCAACGGTAGGCCGAAAACGCCCCCGCAGGCAGAGCTTCAACTATGACGGAGATACGATGACGCAATTACGTTTGACCGCGGGCTATCTAGCGGAATGGGCCACCGAAAAAACTCGCCAATCGACCAAATGGTAAGAACAAAAATTGGGGGTGGAAACTGCGTCTACCTAGCAAAGGGATGGAAAACAACAGCGCACGGTTGGCCGCGCTTTCCAGCGCGAAACTTTCCCGAGACCCGGTGAAACGGAAGACGTTTTTCGTCCCGTGGCAACGTCCCTGTCGACCGGTATATACATACACCACGGGTGGAAGACAAACAGCCGCAGACCTAGCTTATTTGTCAGTTCCGTTAAGAGGCAAATATTGTTAGAAGCTGCTCTACCGGGTGTTCTATAAATGGGGCAGCGAAATGATGGGCGGTGATTTTGAGTGGGAGAATGAATTGAACGTGTGGAGTGAAATATGGTTATAAGAGAGCTCCGTTATGGTGAAAGTTGAATTTGAATGTAGGGGTGTGTTGAACGAGTGGGGCAGTTATATATGTTGTTTGGGTGCAATTAGAAAAGTGGCATAGAGGGAAAGGTTGAGGGGTATGAAGAGCAATAGGGGATGGAGGAACCAGAGTACCTGTTGGGGCAAATTGACTCTCGTTGTAAATGGTTTTTAAATTTCCAAACCATTTATTGATTTTTGAAGGGCATCGCAACTACGTCTTATAAATACAATACAGATTTTCTGATGGCAGGGGTGGATTCGAACATAGGCTAAGTAGGCTGCAGCTTAGGGTGGAAAATTTTGGGAAGCGACAAATATTTTGGGAGCAACAAATGTTGAGAGGCGCGCAAATTTTGGGGAACGATAAATTTTGGAGAGCGATAAATTTTTAAGAGGGAACATATTTTGAGGGGCCGCAAATTTTGCGGAGCGACACATTTTGGGAAGTGAAAGAAACTTTTTCTTAATAGAGTTACTCTCTTAATATTTTTATTCCATTCTTCCCTTTTAAAACATATTGTAATTTACTTTGAACGCAATCAAACTGTTATTGTTAGTACTACTCTTACTATTTTTAGTAGTATTAGTATTAGTACTATGAAGAACGAGATGGGGGAGTATAAGTATTGGGAAGAAGAAAATAGGAAAGGAAGGGAAAATAATGTGCAGGATATGTGAGAGGGAAGAAGAAACAGTGGAACACGTATTGGACAGGTGTGAAAATGCAGGGGCGGAAGAGCAATAGGAAAGAGAATAAAGAAAAATTAGACGGCAGTGGAACTGGGGAAAGTTGAACAGTGGGGTTGGGAAGAAAAAGGGAGGGAACAAGAGTAGAGCTAAGGGATGAGGAAGAACAGGTAGATTAAAAATAGTAGTAGGAATACGAGGAGAGAGGAGGAGGAGGGTAGAAAGGTTTAAATATAAGGTAGGGTAGTAAACAGGAAAAAGGTAATAGTAAGCAGGAAATAGCACATAAGATATAGCATAGAGTTGAAGTCTGGATAGCATTAAGGAACACTTAACCAATGTGAAGGTATACTAATAACTAAAAAATAAATACGTCTGTGCAACAATAGATGCAGACACACAAACTTATTCTTATAATCACAAATTGGACACATAGGGTTCACTGCACCCCAGCGTCAATTTTCAGTTATCATTTTCGTATTTCTGAATTTCTAAACTTTTGATTGATAATTGCACATTCGTAATACTCATACAATCATGCTCTAATAGTCTCTTTCTAGAAATGTAAATTTTGATACGATGAAATTTGTACTTGAAAAAATAGTTGTGGAAAAAGCGCTATTTTTTATTAAAATTCACCAAATTTTTAAATTTAAATATCAAGGCCTAAACATTTACAGGAATATTGGCAAAGGCCAAAATTCTTTTGCCTGGGGTGCGATACCCGCCGTGTGTAATGTCTTAATTCCCTTTCCTTTGAAGGAATAAAGCTTCTATCTTAATCACAACCCCTTCCATATAATCCCACTACTCCACCAGCTCCCTCACTGAAGAGTCCCAATTTGTTTATTAAATTTGCCATACCACACGTTGCATACGATTAAATTTTCCACAAACCGAAGAGTTCGTAATTCATGGAATCGAGTGAATACTGAGTTCTCAATCACTTTGGTGTACTAGGTACGTCCCATTTCGCAGTCCTGTATCTAACAAGTTACCGAGCATTAAAGTGCTTCTGGTCCATCGAGCAACGAACAAGTTAGAATGTAAAGCCGGGGCCAGACCTGAATGAGTATACGCTGAGCAGGCTGAGCGGCGCACGAATATTCTGATGTGGACGGGTGAAACGGTAGCTAGGGTCGCATGCTTCTACGTCAGAAAGGCTGAGCGTGAACGCATATGCTAGTGTGGACGGGTCATTCGTGGTGACTCGGCTCATTCGACCCGACTCGGGGATGCCGGCGAAGGCACATGGCCTGAGCCGACCGTTGTCGGTTTTCTTCCGCACATCAAAGGGAGTTTGGAGTGCATTGCGTTCAGCGTGGAAGATAGAGGCAGAATGTGATACTTTTCTAAAATCCTCGATATCTCGGATTTTCATGATATTGAAATACACATATGGCAGCCCATATAAAATTAGGGAGGGTTAAGTCCTCATTTTTGCAGATTCGAAATTGTTTAAAAAATACAAATCTTCAAAGTTTCCTGCTTTCGGTGATTTTTACGAAACGCCTACAGAAATTAATTTTAATGTCTTAAATTATTGAAGGCATAGACTAAATAAATTTAATCCATTGCTAATATTGACATAAACAGATAATCAAAAATTTAAAAATTACATTTTGAATGATAATAATAATAATGCAATTAACATATGATAGACTTTAAAGCTCTATTGTACTGAATAATTTGTCTTTCTTTTCTTCACTACACCCTGCATTGTTCTTAATTCATATAGCCAGGCCGACTCGCTGTTGTGTTAAAAAATCACACGAGATTACTCGCGGGGGCAGCAATACGCCTCGTGGAGGGACGCAGGTAGAAAATGAGGTGTCCGCTGCACTGCGCGTGATCCCGCCTGTGACGTCTTCCCTTCAAATTGGAGACTGATCGGCTCGGCTCGCCCAGAAAAATTGACGAGCTAGACGAGGCGTGCCGGCTCGCGGAGCTACGACCCGTCTGATTCCACCTAAAGATAGTGGAAATATTAGCCTCCTTTTCGGCCGCGTCCAGATCTGAATAGAACCCCGAACCGAACGCCACTTGAAAGTCCCTAATGCCCCCGTTCCTACGTGTGGAACGTATATTTCTAGCGATCTTCTTCGCCAGTTTCGACAGAGTCTCGTGGTTCGCGACAGCTAAAGATTGAAGGACAGAGAGTGTTTGGAGTAGTGCAGACGAAAGGATTGCCTGCCATATAACACCGAGGAAGGGACCTCGGGACCCTCGACCAAAGCAAGGTCAGGCTCGCCGCGATGTTCGGACTCTTCACAGCCGATGTTGGTGAAATCCCAGACCATCAAAGGAATGGCTCACCCACATGGGGTAAACAACTGTAGTGGTGCATCCCTGTCCCTCACACCACCATGACTTGTTGTCGTCCTTACAATTGGGGGTGTCAAGTAGTTTAAAGAAGCAAGACAAGGTGGTAATAAACGAAGAGTGTCCCACAGACCTTTCCAATGTACCTACGCCTACGGGATATGGAAGGGATGCCGATGGATTCCTTATATTTTTCCGATGAAAATCATTCCAAATTTCATATAAATCCGACTATTTTTAACGAATTCAGCTTGAAATGATATAAAACAATTTTTACTGAAATTTCCTTCATTATGGTCTGAATTACATTGTTCTTGGTGTCAGTTTCATCGGCGAAACATAAGGAATAAATTGACGTCGTTTTCGCAAAGATGTGATGAGAAATGCGGAACTCTTGAACATTTCTGAATTTTTAATGGTATTCCAACCGTTTGAAGGATCGAAACCCATCAAATTCGGTGAGGCACTGCAGGGGGTTGTCCTAGCCACGGGTTACCAGGTGGCAACTCTTTGACACGCGTCGGTGGACAATCACTCTGTATTGGTAAACGGGATGACTCGGAGGGTTGAGCTGTATGTTTATTTAGCTAACTATGTATCACACCATCTTTACGACTGCGGAGTGGGCTAAGTTAAGCACAGAAGTTGGTGAAGAAAGATACAATGGCACTTTCGACCCCTCCGCATACGTCATTCATGCGCGCTCAGCCTGCTCAGCGTATACGCATTCAGGTGTGGCCCCGGCTTAAAGGGTTAATTTCGCTCGCGAGGTACGTACGCGTACAGTATTTGATAGTATGCATCGGCCTGGAGCGTCACGTGTACGCAACATTGGCTTCTGATGTTCCATTATTTCACCCCTGATTTACGAGCGAGGCGTTTTTCGAGGCCTTCGCCCAAGTGTAGACAACGCGCTAGGTAGAAGCTGAATGCAAATTCCAGCTTACTATGGGGAGGGGGTTGAGGGCTAATAAAAGTTGCACGGTAGGGTAACGATTGGAACATCACGAATTTTAAGAGCGCGTCAAGGCTAGTGCGTTATTATACAGGCCGGTACGAATAGGAAAGCAATGAGTCTATGTACTATATACGAACAAACAAATTGAAAATGTGGAATGAAGTGCTGTTACGGCACGTAGATACCTACTATCGAGGAAAATGGCTTTGAATGTTTGACAAGCGTGCGTACACTTGATTGTATATCGGTAGAACCAGTTTATCAATCAATTATTTATATTTCCGCTCGTACGCGCTTAGTAATACAAGGTACACAATAAAGCGAGATGTTTGGAGGAATGTTTGATTAATTAACCTGAAACTTGCACGTACATTTCGTTGTACCTCATACATCTGTTTTTTTTTCTTTTATTTAGTAATATAAAGTAGGTGCACAGTAAAACAAGATGCTCGTTTTTGGAAAATTATAATTAATAAATATTTCCGCGTGAAAATCGTACAAAAACCATATCCCTCGATTATTATACCTATCGAGTCGTACCAAATAGAAACAAAAATTGACGATTCATCTGGACAAAGCCACGCTGATAATTTCCACACAAAGAAGAAAGATCACATTTGGTACATTATTTAATATAAGCAAAAACGGTATAAATTTTAGAGCGAGTCTTTTTCATACGTTAATACTCGACAAATATTCAGAGTCATTTTTCCCAAGAGCGCAGCCGCGTTTGGGCTAATATTGTCGTAGCTTTTTACCAATGGCGGGACACCCTTTGTTCACTCAATCGATAGCTGGCGTGTTTTCGAAAAAAGCTGCACGAACGCGCACGGTGTTCCCACGCGCATCGTAACGATGGCAAAGCGCACGCTTGCAAGGTGGCTGTGTACAACCCGTTGCTTTTTTTCAGGGATGCTCCACGAAATAATAGAAAGCCACGAACGGTTGTAAAAATCACGTTCGCGGTGTTTATGATACGGGGTGTTTACCATTAGGGGCGTGTTACGGCAGGTAGCATTGTCTTCCGCGTGCTCTTTCCGCTTCGAATGCGGGAATATGAATATACGAGGTGTTCGAACTTTAATGGATCGAATTTTAGAGACATACACGTTTCTGTGATAATAAAGAGGGAAGTATTCTTGTAAAGCATGATAAAAGAAGGAAATTCTGTTCGGCTGTTGCACGTTACGTGGATAATGGATATTAGGAATTTTCTACATTTTCTTGGTTAGCTTCTTTTTCTTTTCTGTTTGCGGTACAAGTTTATATTTCAGTTGTCATCTTTTGGACCATTAGTTGCTAGAATTAGTTGTATTGGGTAATTTTCTGTGAGATATCGGGTTCGTTGGAGTACGTGTGTGATGTGATATTGTAAGGAAGTTGATATCGATCGTCGGTAATCATTTTAATGCATACAGAATGGGATATCGAAAAGAAGATACCTGAATGTACGAAAAAGTGACACGAATGGAGTTGATTAGTTTGAAAAAAAGGAATACCTATGATGACGGAGGGTGTATTTTTCTTGGAATCATAATTTTCAAGTTTCTAACGTTGTGAGTATCTTTTTAAGTGGAACCACAAACTGTTCCAGTCCTTATGGTAAATAAAAGTTAAATACGAATTCGAGTAATTCTCCATTTCGTATACAAAAAAAGAAGCTCTCCTATCAAGTTACTCCAGAAATAGATAATGTTTAGGATTTTATTTAAAACAAAGCAAACATTATAGTGTTAAAATACTTTGTAGGCCGTATTTGTGCATCATTGATGATAATAAAAAATGTTTTTTTGTAGAATTATCTGAAATCAACGAATCCAGAAAATACTTGAAGTTGCCAAATCATGAGATCACAATATTTTGCTATGATCATAGATGATTCCCTGAAGAATCTTACAAACTTTAAGTATTTTCTGGGTTGATTGATATCAAGAAATTCTGCAAGACGTTATAAATCCCGTAGTTGCAGAACTTCTTTTGTATCACCAGGGCAGTAGTATTAGATAAAATATATAAAACAAATTATTATCTTCAATGATGTAAAAATACAGTCTAAATTTTTTTCTAACACTATGACGTTTCCTTTTTTGAAATAAAATCCTAAAAATAACTTATTCTTGGAGTGATTTGATAGGAGGGTACTCTTAATCCACTTCGTACTCTATTGTAAGTATTACAATTTCACGTCAATACAAATTAACAGCACGACTCAATAATACAATTCGAAGTCCATCAGTGATTAAAAAGAGATATACACCTGTGACACAATATGCAAACACAGAATTTAATTCTACTGCAAAGCGTGTCAGAAGTCGGCAGGTCGATGGTAAAGAGAAATATGAAATAACTGACAGGGGAAAAAAGCTATTCCTTTTTTTATTCGAGTAATTAATAGGCGAGCGGGAGCAGGTCCGCGACAATGGGTGGAGAGAGTAAGTATAGCGAGCACGGCAAGCAAAGGATTTAATTGAAGTGTAATACGCCCTTTCAGCGTCCCGTTAGAGCAGCTTTGCCGCAAGTAATGGCGAACGACGCGTTCCACATTTAAATTTTTACAAAGGCAGACGCGCACCGAAGTAAACATTAATGAAATCTCGTCTA
This sequence comes from Andrena marginata, assembly GCA_963932335.1. Classification (NCBI taxonomy): domain Eukaryota; kingdom Metazoa; phylum Arthropoda; class Insecta; order Hymenoptera; family Andrenidae; genus Andrena; species Andrena marginata. Next base: position 42,297,186 of record OZ010660.1, read on the forward strand.
GGGAGAGTGCAGAGGGAAAAACTCAGCCACGTAGCAACAAGCCGAGCCGAGGCTCCTTGAGGATATGGGATTGCGTAACACGAATCAGAATTTCGCACTGTAGATTTCAGGTTTAGCATTTCCAAGGCTGCGCAGAAATTCGCGAACATTCCTTCCCATTCGTGTGTTTGCCATTCCTCACTTTGATCAGCAGTCAGCCATCGAGCGCTTCGCGTAACTGATTACCTATTTACCAAGCAACTGAATTCGCTAATATGATTAATACTTCTTAAAGAAAACAATTCAGGAGTAGGTAATAAAAGTTTGGATCTCAGTGAATGCGATCTTCACGAGAAATAGGGTGCAAGAAGGTTATTTGTTGCGGGCTTCGCAAGCGATTCTACACACTTACAATTAAATCGATGGAGATCTGTTAAAAAAAATGTACCGCAAAATTGATCTCGATTTTGAAATTCAGGGTCCATTTTTGTTATTATAGGTGTCCCCTATAAAAATAACCAACTTTAATAATTCCATAATACAATTATATCGCAAGATCAAATTGTAATCAGTAATTTTAAATCATATTCGTGTGAACCCTGTTGCAGTTCTATTAAGATATAGGTATTTCGAAGCTGAAGGTATGAAGTAAACGGGACAACATTACAGTGGTTCACGTGAAATAATTCAAAATTCGAAGCCCACGTGGCATCCAGTTTAAATTCCGCGAGCTGCTGCGACTAAATTCCATTTCCTTTTAATCCTGCCACTTTTTTTCTCCCCTTTTAAACAAAATAACCTTATGCAACCTCTGGAAAAAGGTAGAAATGAGTTTCGTCCTTTTACCGCGGTTGTCTGGCGCCCGATCCACCGGGCCCGTCACACTGAGCGACGCGGAACTCTTTCGTGACCGCGCGCAATTTCGTCCTGTCCGTATTCCAATCTTTGATTCGCGGAACTCGCGGCTTGTAATCACCACCGATTACACCGTTTGTTTCGAACCTGCCGATAGGTAGCCTGCTATTACATCCCGTTTTCTAAACGCTAGTGGTTTCCATGAAAACAACATGTCGCGCCGGAGGGAATCAAGAATAATGGACGTAAATAACATTATATTTAACGGATGACACAAAACGAAAGATGATGATTTTACATCGAATAGTAACTAGGGAGTGAAGAATAACAATTTCTGGTTTGGTACCTCGTTTTTCTAGATAAGAATGGCACCGGATATCTGTTAATAGATAAGTAGAAGAATTGGTAGAATATGGCAAATGTAGTACAATTGCAAATAAAGCGAATCATTCGGCAAAAATGAATTACCTCGATGAAACTAATTTCAGCTAATTGTAATTTTCAGATAGAGCCCCGTATGAAGTGTCCTCTATACAACAACTACAGGGTAAGTTAAATATACTTCAATCCGCATAACAGGCATTTGAAATTTATACACGAAAAGTTAATACGGGGTGTCAGATAAACTCTATTCAGTTATATCAGTAGATAACCAGTGCATCTCAACCACCCCACCCCAACTCAGCCCTGAAACTAAGAGCGCATTAGTCTAGACGAGTTTCGAATTAGGTAAAACAAATTATTCAGTCGTCCACTGCATCCAGTTCGCCATCGTAAATAAATAAACTCCGCCGTTTACCAAACAATAAATGTCAAGCTCCGCTCGTTCCAAGTCATCTACAATATTTCGCGAGATCGTAATTACGTCGAGGGCTTTGTGACAAGAAGAATTCACTCTGCAAGGCTTTCCTCCCCCATCTAAAAAGAGCACCGAGAACGGCGCGGAAGTTATTTCCTCGGGGAGCGTGTCCCACGTCTCGAAACGTTTTATTTCACGGAAATCTCACACCACCCTAGTCGCATACTAATCGCGCGCGACGTTTTATCCCCGTGCCTTTCGTGCGCCCGAAGATCGATGAACGTGAAGTGCGTGGTGCGTGAGTTGACGAGTACGCGCGTAATAACGTGAAAGGCTTTTACCCATATTCCACCCTCCAGCCTCTAGCTTACTCTGTTTTTCACCGCGAAATTGTTTTCTTGGAAATGCGATTTTCCGCGTAAAGTCGGCGATAAATTCGAAATGGTGGAGCAGGACGCACGCACGCCTCCTCTTTCTTCCCTTTAATCGGGAAATTATTTATTGGCGTCATTGCTCGAAGGAACTAAGAATTTCAGATCGTAAGAAATTCAATATCTGCTATAAAAAAATATTCTTCACATTTAACCCTCGCCTCGCGAATTCAGGGCCCTTCTGAACCCAATCGACAATACTCGTATTACTCTTAATTTATTGATGTCACTGCTTAAAGAAAGTAAGATTTTTAGATCATAAAAGATTCCAAATCTAATATAAAAACTTACTCTTCTCATTTAACCCTCGCCCTCGCGATTGCAGGGTCAAAGCAAAACTATTATACTTGCATTACTCGTTACCTATTAGCATCACCATTTTAAGAAACATTTTTCTACATAAAAACAAAATTAAAGTCTGACACAAAAGATTATTCTGATATTTGTATGAGGAGGATTCTGTTATGAGTCAAAATTCACGCTGTATCCGCTGTCAAGCTCTTCGTGGTCCAAGAGTTGAACTTAATTTCAGAACCTGTAATTTATTTAATTCTACGAACCACAAATTGTTTTATCTCTACAAAATTAACCAGTATGGAACTTTTATTTAAACGTTGGCGTGGTTGGGAGCCACACTTGCAGTGCAAAATTTCAACGCGCCCTTTTATAATATGATCCAATTAAATACTGTGAATATAATTCATAACCCGCCGCGTAATTCTTCTGAATGAATGACCCACGTTTCCTTGGATGAATTAAGTGGTTGGTATAATTATTTGAGTAAGTACCAGAACGAAGGGCATCGTTTAAATGAAAGCACTCAGCGCGAGGCGTAGACGCAATTGGAGTAGCTTCATTAAATCCTCATTGACTGCACAGAGTCATCAATGTAAATAATACTTGGCGACAGCTTGGCGAAGTTTATTCAATGAATACAGTCATTCCGGGATTCGTGGTTAATTAAATGTGGCCATCGTGAATGAAATGGAAGCTCAGTTTAAGACCTTTGAATATTCTTGAACTATAGATGACATTAATACGTTCGACCTTCGTCCAATATTGTACTGTTGAGTTCCTTTCGTTAAAGACATGGTATAATAGTCATTCCTAAAATTCTTCATCATATTACGCGTATAGTTTTACTTTTAATATTAAAATTATGGACCAAGTAATGCGAATCTAGGCGAAATAATTACTCTAACAATGTGTTCTTATTCTGACTTCATACGAATAAAGCTGCGGGCCACTGTAATGCCTCTCTATTAACGAGAGCGTTGAAATAAAAAGGGCTGTAATTGTCAAAGAGAGACTGAATTTAATTGATACAGCTTTCAGTGAAAAATAAGAGAATGTAAGTAGTTTAAATTTGTTTAACATATTCATCAAATAATTATTAGTACATAGTGTTTGAAATAACTCACCACAATTTAGTTATACCATAGATTCAAATTCAAACCTAAATACCTACTTAGAAAACATTTGCTAAATATGTACTAACTATTAAATCAGTAATGAGTCCCATCCAAACTTCTTGTCACTTTTTCAATTCAAGTCTTTCATCCGAATATAGAATAGCAAAACTCGATTTCTCTTGAAACCCACAGTTCACCCTACAATTTCTGAATGCCACTGCAACATGCCGTTCAAATTACGCAACAAGTATCTAATTCCTAATTACTCAAATGATGACATCAAAATCTGCGCACACGTCTCTCCCTCCCTATATGCCTGGATAGCAATTTGCAGTGTCACGTTAACACATTCGCTGCAGGTTATCAATCACACGCCTCTCCTGATTCCGATCCATAACACTATAGCACCTGATTCAATCACACATTAACTTCGACCCTAATGCCACAACAGCAGTGTCAACGCACATGCTCCATTCAGCGGCATCCGTAGCGATAGTGTTAAACATCTAAACAAACCAAATGCACGACCAAAATACAAACCAACTCTTGCCCGACGCCCTTGCATCCGACACCCCCCCCCCCCCCCCTCCCCTTTAGCTGAAAAGCCACGATCTTTCAATTCTGTTTTCCATCCATCCAAAAACTGCTCGATATGTGCGCTCATATATATTTCAAACAAATTGAACACGATTCCAGATATTGGACCCATGTCACTGGCCGGTTCATATCTGTCGCTAGTATCGCGGAACGCGCCGTTTCTAAACGAAGTGCACGTGCTTCTACGTTACAAATTGATCAATGGAATTCCAGGGCCTCATATTGCCAGCCTTTGACATGCAGACCGTGTTAGAGCAGCTAAAGTGGCGTGCAGGGAGTACCTGCGATACACGATCGTGCCACCTGGCCGCGGCCGTGACGATTTCAGCATTTAATATTCTCAACGACACCCCGGCGCCTTGAAACGCTGCGTCTAAGTAAAATTACCATTTTGGGTGGCGGAATGTTTTTAAAAATTCCCTCCCAAGAGTAGAGTTTCATAAACGATCGCTTCTAGCAAGAGAGTTTTTTCAAGCTCGCTTGTCTTTTGAACGCATGCCGACACTACTGACAATTTAAATGTTTATATTGTGGATTTAATCTTCATGGAATTACTACCAATGGATAGGTGGACTTTCTCCGATGAAAATGAATCTAAACACGACCTTATTCGGACTATTTTCGATTATACACAATTCAAGTCGATTTCGAATTCCAAAAACCAAATGTATTTCACGCGTAATTAAAAATGGCACGAATGTGGTCGAGTTTGGGCTCATTTTCATCAGGAGAATCTCGCCAATCCATTGGTAACATCTGTGGCACACACAAGATTTAATGTTAGGGTGAGCCGAGTCGAACGGATAAAAATATTTTTACTGATAATTCAATAAAATTCAATAGGTGATTATACAATTTATTTAAAGCTTGAAACCCCGGCCCACCTTTTGTACGTTGCATTTGCTCGGCTTGTGTGGCGGTCGTATGCATAAAGATAATCCACGCATTACACGACACAGTTTGGTATCGTGCACCTCGACGCACGCGATAATCGAAACACGCCGTATGTAAATCGACCAATTAACGGACAGAAACCGGGCTCAGAAGAAATCGTTGGCTTGTCCGGGCCTTGTTGTTATACAAAGTTCCGTCGTCATGTTGAGCCGCGATTATCGATGCGCTCGTCGACTGGTGCACCTACAACCTGCAAATTGATTGTAGATAAAGGAATACTTTATCGCCGTGATAAAGAATCGTAATTGCGGGACGGTCTGGTTCTAAAAAAAAGTAATGGGCAAGAGTGGCGTAGGGACGGCGTTGAAATTGAATGCGTTTACCAATGAAAGATGGAAATTAAGGGGAGATCGAGGATGTTGTTTTTTTTTGTAATGGTGAAATAAAATGGATTTGTGAGTGAATAATAACGAGGGCTGAAGGCACAGTTGGGCATTAATTGAATAAAAAATTATTTTAATAACGGATCGAATAAAAGTTACTTTAACTTTAACTTAAGTATTCGACGAATAAAGTTAAGTTTTTTTATTTGTCGAGCGTTTCAACTTTCATTTTATTTCGAAATTTTATTTCAATAAAACTTTTGCCCATCTCTGTTTTAAGGGGAGGGAATTTGTTAGATGGTTTACTTTGTGGCGTTTTCGTGTTTAGAATTTAGAACATTTTTAGCAGAAAACCTTTTATTAAACAAAACTCTGTGTTGTGCATTATGAAAAAAAATATGGATAAAATGTATATACAGAAATGAGTATATATATACGACTTCATCTTTTTCCATTATTTAAATGGTTGGAATAAGCTAATTATCTACGTTCGCCGAATAATCTATTTAAATTCTTTCCACTTCCGAATTGTTGCAGAATTCGAAATTTTTAAAAATCCTTCCACCGCGTAGGTGGGAATATGAAAATTCCTCGAATGCTCGAATTCACTCCAGCGATGTGATTTCAAATTTCAATCTCGCACCAAATTTTCTTCTCACAGTTTTTTTAAATGAAATATTAATCACACGCTGGCAAGGTCAACTAAATCAATTTTCTCTGATAGCATCGAAAATATGTAACTACGAGCACGTTAAGAATATTAACTTCGAAGAAAAGCAGTAAATTGTTAATTAAAATGAAGAAGCATAAAAATATGTAGGTAACTACGAGCACGTTAAGAATATTAACTTCGAGGAAAAGCAGTAAATTGTTAATTAAAGTGAAGAATGGAGATATTCTATTTTTAAAAGGGCGTTCAAACGGGCATTTTATTTTCAATGGTACAGTGAACGCGCGTTAACAAGTTCAGCAAGTGATTGGTGGTGCATGTTGAATCGCACGGTGTGATTTGTGACTTCTCATTATTTCGTACCACACGCTGTCGTTGGATACAGGGAGCTCGGTACAAGCGCGTGATACAATTACGTGAACGTTTCATTACATTTAATGCCCCTAATGCGCCTACACGTTCAGCTTGTTACATAACTCGTTGCCGCAAGTTTTGGAAAATGTTGGAGTTACAAAATGCGAAAGTGTCGACCAGCGTTACTTGAAATTAATTAAAAGCGCAATCTCGTTGACATTCTTTCCAGAGATGGTGGCTGTTCGAATTGATAAGGAGGCACGACTAAGTCCTCAAATAATAATCATTATCCATTGTTAAATGCCACAAATGCATATAAGACATCTGTGCTGGTGGATTTCGTTTATACGAAGTATTATTTTGACAATATTACAAGGTATCGTTACAATTGAGTTTAATTTGACATATAATTTCAATAATATTTTAATATTATGATCAGTAATGTTTTATCTAAAATGTGACAAATTTGTATTAGTTCCTTTATTAACGCAAGAGGAGAAGGAAAATTTAACTTTAAAAGCAGTTACTTCTATTGAACGTGGGGTTGGATTTTGAACGAAATTTTTGAAAGAGAACCGAGCGAATTAATGGAGATGCCTTCTTTATGCAAATTGGTTGAGTGCATGGCCATCGTTGACGTCACACGACTTTAATTCCAAAAAGCGTAAGGTGCCTGATAGGTTTATACGTAATAACCAGCTGTGCCTCAGAACAGTTGCCACTTATTCTAAATTACCCGATATTGTAATATTCTGCACGTTACACGCGTAGACCACGAGAGATGACTGAAATTTTTATCTTAGGTCGCTTAAATGATAGTTCCTCGATACCCCATTGAGAATCAGAAACTGGGAAACATTTCCTCCCTTGGTTTCGAGTCATTTAGAAGATCGCGTTATAAATCATAATGTGTATCTTAATTTTTAGAGAGCAAAAATATCTACATCAGAAAGCTCCATCATATATAGATTGTGCTCTATAAATGATAAAATTCCAGGGATCAATTCAACACGCAAGGGTAATCAATTTTGCACAAAAATTACTAACTCACTTAGTTTCCAAAATAACGCCATTTTGTTTCCTTATAATTCTCATTACAACTTAAGGGGGGATTCTCGTATAACAGCCCTAAAAGTAACTGATATTTAAGATTTTTTTCGTAAAAACTGTTGGTCACATTGGATTAAACTCTTTTAGGCTATAAAAAAGCATCTTTAAACTTGCAGAAAATATTTTTCATACCGATCCTTCTTATTATTTATTAATTATTGCGGAATGTTGTCACCTAGTACAGTCATCTGATTGCAAAAAATAGAAGTTTCTTAAAGTTAGTTAGTTTACACTGGAATTGGTCCACTTTAAAGAAAAAAATGAAAAATTGAAAGAGTTATAGCGTTTGAAAGAAAAACTACCTAAGTATTTTCCTTAGACAAATTTTTCATATTATTCCTTATATTAACGAAAAAAAATATTATAAATACAAACTAAAATTAAAGTTTTAGGTCCAGTTCCAGCGTAAATTATTTAACTTTAAGAACATTTTCTTCTTTTTGCAATCAGATGACTGTAACAGGTGCTATCAGGTGCTGCACCTGACGCCAACATCGTCGGACAGGTTCACACGATTCCACAATAATTAATAAATAATAAGAAGGATCGACATAAAAAAATTCTACAAGTTTAAAGATGCCTCCTTATATCTCAAAAGAATTTAATGCAATATTAACAATCATTTTTTTTCAAAAAAATTCGTAAATTTCGGGGGCTATTACAAGAGAATCCTCCTTCAAATCAATACCACAACTGTTTCCTCAGACAATTATTGAAGAGTCCTTGTAGAAAACACTGTAAGTGCCAAAATTGAGAAAAATATGTATATTTTTCAGCGGAAAATATTCTATGCGCCAATGGTAATACCACGCTCTGTGATAATACGACTGTTCAATTTTTCTTTAACCCCTTGCGTTATAACGAGTCACCCTGATCGCACGCATCATGTTTCCCCATATTGGAGCGATCGTCGTTACGTAGCTGAATTGAATAAAAAAAGAAGCATCCAGGCATACTTATACAGCCGTTAATGTACTAACGTAATATTGAATATTCATAGATTATATTATTAATCAACAGTAATTAACTGTAATACTTGCAACGTTTAGAAAAATTATAAGGTAAGAGAAATTGAGAAACGTCTCCTCTTCTTAACAGTTCTCAACACGAGGAACCATTTAGATCATTTTCGTAATAGGAACAATTTTTAGAACTTAGTAAATAATTCCCATTCCTTATCTCTCGCTTATTAACTCCCAGTCGTTTACACGACTAACGCCCCCGTTACACAAGAAATGCTGTTCCTGCAAGGGAATGTTCGTTTTATCGCAAAGCTGCATTAAAGGTACTACCATGAAGGAGCAGGGATGTCGGAATTATTTCAGTGGTTATCTGAAATTTCAGTCGTTAAGTATGAAGTGGCCCGTTAGGTCCAGGAGGATCGTGAAAACTCCGAAAGCGTAGGTAAATTAACCGTTGGTCGTTTAATACACTCGTTAATGAGTAACGGCCTAATAAAACTGTGGGAGAAAGTTTTATATTTGCAGGCTCCGCGGGGCTCGCTGGTATCGAGAGATATAACATCGATTCGATAACAAGGACATTTTGCGTTGGTACCGGTTTCATTTCGTTAGTCTGTAAGGCCACGGTGAATTTTACTGCCGATATAAACCCAATTTATGCCCAGCTTCCGGCCCTGCCATGAGAATTTCGTGGCTAATCGATAAAACAACTCAGCCAATGGCAGTTTTCGAGTAGACGTTTCCGCCATTCTTCCGTATCGGCGATAGAACAAAATCGCTGCCCTTGATATAAAAGGATCTGGTATTCTGCCATTAATCTGCTAACCAGGCGAGACGGGTATGAATTAAGTGTCGCTTGAAATTTCAACGAAATAACTTAAATACAAAGAAATGTTCCCAACTCTTAAGTTCCGATTTCGGTGAAACTTCGCGTGAATGCGGAGCACAGAGGAATATGCAAGTAGCATGTTTTTTCTGCGGAAATTCACTCTGAAGTAGAGCTGTAAATATTCGAATAAATTCGAATAATTTTGAATGCGATTAATGTCTTCGAATATTCGAATACTCGAACATGGAAGTATTCGAATGTTCGGAGTGATCGAATTTCGGATTGTGCCGAGTAGGAATTTATAATTTATAATTTTACCAAAGATTAATAACGTTTCAAATTTATCGTTTGAAAAACAAATAATTGTAAAGGCCAATATGAAAAGAATTTCACGATAAAGTGTGACAAAATATGTCATGTTCAGATTACTATTCTAGTATCCAAATATTCCAATCTGAAACTTGAATTCTCTAGTATATATTCAAATAGATATTTCAGAATATAATTGAAGCCGTACTCTGAAGGGGCGAAAATGTGAAACCAAGCCTTAAAGTTGCGTATTTTCGTTTTTTTTAATACAACTTTATTTTTCTATTGATAATATGATAAACCATAAAAACTGAATTCTTATAATTAAAGATTTGTTTTGCACTGCAATTTATTCGAGTATTAACGGAGCAAAGATATTCTAATTGCAACGCGGTGGCTATTAAATACGGTAATTCCAAAACCTGTACCTCATTTAATCCTAAAAATTACGAGTTCCATCATTTTTGAAAATTTCATGTAATTAGTACACCCATACCGTCGGTTTAAACTTTGGTATCCCTTGGGGGCGTAGTTGGAGTGCAAAGGGTTAAAATACACGAGGAACATTTCTGTTAAAATGTTAACCTTCGTTTGATCATCCCTCGAAACAGATGGTAAAGGGCTTTTCATACGAGGTACTTTCGAATGTACTCACTTGGTACAGATAACCCTGGTGTAAAGTATAAGAATATAAAACTTATATGACATCCCAAACATCAGTAGTAAAATCTATATGAATCAAAACTATACGATTTGAAAAATCCCTAAGTAAAGAAGCTAAAAACTTAATTCTCCTCTTCAAAATAATATTAAGGAACCTAGTCGATATAAATTTTAAATAGATTCTTCATTCATTGATATTCGTCTCCCAGTGCAAACTGCAACGAGAATTTAAAAATAAAGTAGAGAACAATTAATACTTCTGTGCAAGGTAAATATGCGCCAGCTTATGGATCGTTCCATATTCTATTACTGTATCGTAAGAGGGGCGGTTAATTAAAGTTTAGTCTCAAGAGGCAAGGAATGCCAATCTGCCCTTCATAATAGTACGGCTGACGTACCTACCTATGTTATCAAATTCTAGCGATGCTTATCGTCTTCCCCATTATTGGATTATCAAGTTCCGAATTGTCCTTGATAGATATCCTCCAACTACACACTACTCCGCGGAGTTTACGCGCATGTCTTGCCAAATTAATTCCATTAAATCCGATCGCTTGCAGTGCAATCTCGTAGTAAACGAACTCGTCCACTTGTCACATTATATCTCACTTAACTGCATAGTTGGAGCTTAATCAGCGCTATTAAAAGCAGAATCCGCGTCTTTCTTTGAGGGAAGCAATCTCTTAAAAGGACTCTTTAGCGAGTTTAAATAATAACACACTTTCGTGCTTGCAAGCGACACCTTATGAAAACTTAATTACAGGGTTCGCAAGTGTGTGATGAAGAAAGTCTGAGTAAAGGATAGAGGAAAACTTAATTAGAACCAACGGGCAGAATATTCTTCCTAGCTTGTTTTTCGGTTTTCGCGATATTCAGTGTGCTTGAAAGGAAAGCAGCTTGGTGTGCACATTGGAAAAGCGATAAAGAGAAATTTCATAGATGGGTTGTTAGAAATAATTGGGGTTAGATAGTATAAAAAAAGGAAGGAGTTAAATTGAAATTGCCAGGAAAAATATTTTATTCGGATTTTATAAAAATGGAGGAATGGTTCTTTGATAACACTTATATAAATTTTGCGAAAATGAAGCATATGCAAAAAAGCTGTATTCTGATAGTAGAATATTGTATTTCATGGATGAAAAATTTGTTGAAATATTGAATTACATAGCTTTACGATAAATACCGCGGTTACTATGTTTAAAATTCCATAATTCTTATGTAAACTCTACACTTCAATAACATTCAAAAAACCAAAAATTAAGTTTCTCCAAATTACCCAGTTCTATGAAACAAACCCTCTAAACTAATTGCAAGCTACACCACCAGTAAAAAAGCTTCATTCCAATCAATGCACTCAATAATCTCAAAACGCCCCGAAAATTACTCATTCTCCGAACATCTCAATACCCCAACAAAGGCAATACCTATCTCAAAAAGTCAATTTACTACTTAAATAAACAAAACTGCGCTCGGCAAGATCATTGTCAAGCGTTCAACCACCCCATGAAACTGGTCCTCCTGTACACCTGTAGATTGAAAGTGAAATCTCAGATATTTCGATACGCACAAACCGACAGAAGGAAACACTATCTCCGATTTGAAAAATACATTGCAGGTCTCGCCCGTGATCCTTCATATCGTGTAGTTCGATCGAACCCTTTGTGGCAGAATTAGGACCACTGCCTACTCGGAACCTATCTGTCCAATTAAACTTGGCTGGCTGGTGGTCGCGGTGTAACAACCTATTATGGAAGGGAGGAAGGGGCTTTATCCCGTTTACGCGGTGGGTAGCTCCTTGATCAGCCGTTACGGTCGGACTTCGCTCGTGGCTTCGCAGGATAGCGCAGTCAAAGTTTCTAGCAACGTCTAACCGTCTAACCCAATCAAAGCTTCGGGTGGTTTGCTTATTAGGTGGCCCCTTTATCCGCTAATGGAAATTCGTTGGAGGGAGGGGTCATTGACCTGTTTAAAAATCGCTTTCCACGGCGGTGATTAAGGGTAGAATTTTCGAGGCGGGTAATTTTCACAGCTGTCGCCACGTGGCTGGTCTACCATCCACCTCGGGCACATATATAATAGGGTGAGAAGGCTAGTTGCTCTCGCGCCTGCCACCTTTTTTCCTCTCGAGAACCAGCGAGAAGTTTCAAGAAGTGCATTATTTTTCGCTGGGTCGACGGTCGACGAACGTTGAACAGTGAACGCTTGTGTACTGTAAAATGAATATGGGTATATTAATTGACGGTAATAGTAAGTTGTAAGTGAAATTTTGTGCACGAGTTCTGGTTATTTTTCCTGTTAGGGGAGAAGCGTCTAAAAAGATCCCTCGGGATAAAATGGTGTACAAAATCATCATGTAGTATGCCTTCACAAAAATGCGAATAAGAAATATAATTGATTAGGTAGCTAAAATTGATTTAATTGTAAGCCAATTATGCCTGAAGGGGGTCGTTTTAGACAACTTTCCCCTACAGTTAAACTTCGGTGTACTAGTGTCCATTTAGAATATGGTTACCCTGATAACTGTGAGGTTTATCGGTAGGAAACATTCCAAAAGTGTATGAACGCGGTTTCTCAACGAACGATGCTATTTACTTCTTTTACACGAGTTTATAATTGAAGAGTTCTTGTAGAAAATACTGTAAGTGGGAAAATATTTTTTTTATCGGAAAATTTCACTTTTTGCACTTACAAAGTTTTCTACAAGGACTCTTCGATTACTAGAATTTATTGCCGAACGCAGAGGAAGTCTCACTTAAGTACTGAGCTAATTCGACTTCCTAAGTTAACAGATTAGAAATACCTATGCATTCGATCTGCAAAATTTTCATGATGTAAATATAATAATAACAGCACCATAAGTATTCTTAATTACACTTGGAAATTACAATACATATTAGATATAAATACTGCACTTACTTCTCCTATGTAATTTATGTAATTACATGTAATTCCAAGTGTAAGGGGCGAGGTTCAACGAGATGTCTGCCATTATTAAACCTCGCCATAAATTACATCTATAATTTTACCTCAGACACTATAATTTATTTTATTTCTTTTTTTTTTGCATTATCGTTTAGTAATTACATAATCCATTTATTCATTAGTTATTCCCAGAGCAGAAATAATTGTTTCTTCGCCCGCGAATGTTCCACGCAATTTATCGGAAATGTAATTTCCCTCCCACCGAAAATCAGAGAGTCTGCGCGAAATTGAATAATATCGAATAAAGGGGGCGGTTTCGTGACGTCCAAAGTTCAAAGGTGCCCAAGTTGCTGGAAGTTCGGGAACTCGGAGTAGCCGGGGCTCGCGGATCCGAGGAACGATGAAAAGTTGTGAAACTGGCTGAAACGGAGGCAGTCTGATGCGCCGCTGATGAAAAGAGCTCGCGCGATTATTTAAATTCGACGATAGTCGCGCCCTATTGTTCCATCTCGCCGGGCTCCCGGGAAATGAATGGATTCGTTGCACCGTAAATCTACATTCTTCCGGTTATTTGAGGTGATCGTAACTCACGGCCCACGTGCGAATAAAACTAAAGTGAATCGCCGAAGTGATTCGCGAACGGTATAAATTAAGTTCGCAGAGCTTTGAGGAACGACGATCGCGACAACTTGGCAATATTTCTTCGATTTCTCGACGAGTTCGTGGTCGAACGCGTGCTTCGACTGTTGCGCCATTTGAGTTTCACTTTGGCTTTGAATCCCCTGCAATTGCGGAATGGGAAACGCACTCGCTTTGAGCCTTAAATGCTCGGTATGCGCATAGTTCCCTCTTATTCGAGAAATTCGAAGCGGGGAAGTGGTGGAAGGGAAGCAGAGGCCTTGAGTTCTTTTTTTTTTTTAATTAAATAAGCGAACTAACGTGTAGTTTGGGGTAAATACATATACACTAACGCTAGAAAGTATTTAACCAATTGTTATGGATACGTCTGATAAAAAAGAAAATGAAACATTTTACCATACGTTTGTATTCCCACTTGGATAGTTTGTAGCTCATAGGAATCGTTTCATTCTATTTGATGAATTGCAATTTGATTATTATTATTATTCGATTATTATCGATAACCATAATCTTCCTATTTCTGAGATACAACGATAGATTTTGGTGGTTCAAATGTTTTTTCTTATATAGCCAATCATACAATATAACATTACCAAAACTCGGATGTGATTAAAGAATTTTGGAGCAAAATAATTGAATACAAGTTTATTAAGATCTGAACAGTTCAGTCACGTAAACAACGATAATAGCCTCGTCTACGGATTTAAATAACAAAATTACACGTACACTAAGACCAACGAGTAGATATTTAATAAAGGCAAGCAACAATCGACCATGTTAACTTTTATTCTATATTCTCTGTTATCAAACTTAAATGTTAACAGGTAATTAAATATTTTTGGCAGGTAGTATAGATGTACGATTGAATAGTATTTATGATTTTAGTAATCATTATTAATTAACTTATTTATCACCCTTGTAAGAGTAGAACCCGGTATTACGAAGGAGCAAGATGAAACCGATAGCACGAAGGGATGAATAATTTCAAAGAGCAATCTAACTCTTGATAAAACATTAATTTTAAAGTGTCAGAGTGTGAGACGCGACTCGATTACGGCTGAACGTGCAAGGCTTCCCTCCCTGGCCAGGGAATTCTTTTATCTCAAAAGCGACCTGTTTGCGAACTCGTCATTAAGAGTTTTTTATTACTTTTCCTTAACCGCCGTTTAAGTTCGAACTTACGCCCCATTTGTGCGAGGGAAGTTACGAGGCAAAGAAGGTTTTCGCCTTCGGCGCAAAGGAAAGTGAAGCGAAAGGCACGCCTTTGTAAAAATATTCCAATGCGGGAGTTTAATTACATCCAACACTTAGTCAGGTGCTTCCATTGAAAATTCACATTGCTACGGGCAACGGTGGGCGATAACTTGCTTTAAATAAATATATTTCCAGAACTGAACAGAAGTAGAGATAGGTAAGTTACAGCTTAATATAGAGAATATTGTTTTCATTAGGAAAATGGAAATGTACAGGGTGTTTCGTTTAGATTTAGTCGATCCACAAGAATATCATTGAAATGGTAAAGCGATTATTGATAACAGCTTTACCATTTCAATGATATTCTTGTAAAATAACTTATTAAATGATAGTTGAAATTCGAGATCAGAACAATTTCTCTTATCCTCTTAATGCTGTTTATTTCTGCGCTGAGATTTTCTATATAAGGTCTCCCCCACTCACCTACAGTATAAAAAAAGGAAGACGAATAAACCCTTCAAATCCTTTTTTTATAAAAGCTATTTAACTCCCTTTCGAAAATAAATTTGAAGTACAATTAAATCACAGTCACGGTAAAAAGCAAAAAAGATCCTTCTACTTACAAAAATACCACGCTTTCCTCTTTAGAGTAGAAGTGAAAAGGTCAGTTTGGGAAGAATGCTCTTGCACGCCGCTGCGCCTCGAGAGAGTGGACGTCATAATCTCTTCGTATAAATTCCATTAAAGAAGATTCCCTGAAGTTCGACCTGGATGCTTTCAGAGCCGCAATTTTCCAACTGTTTATCACTGTTGGTTGCTAAACCAACGCAGATGAATCTGCAGGTTCCACGAGCCCCCTTGTATTTCACGACCCACAAAGCACTTCATCGAGTTTGGGGTGAGTTGATGCGAAGCCGTAGGGACCGTGGGTTAAAGCGCGACGAAGAGGGTGATATCATCCCGAAAATTACACTGACCACACAGCGAGGCTGGGGATGAAAAGTTTCGCGTCGCTGAAACGATGTCACGTTATTATTACCTGTCAGCTCGGCGGGATTTTCCTGCCATCGAAGCCTGATTAAACAGGGATCGATAAACCGTCGCTTCGAGCCGGTCTTTATTCAATATTCCCGCGTGATATTGTTTCGAGTTGCCGCGACTTCGCTAGGAGACGCGAAATTATTTGCACCACGAGGAGAACTCATTTTCCCCTGTCAATGCGTGCGTTAATTTTGAAAAAATCCCGCTCGCGACACATAGGATGGTGAAATGTCGCCACTTTCGATACCACTTGAAAAAGAAACATTCCTGTAGGATATTTGAGGCTATTGGCGCAATACTGACGCAAACCCAAAACTTCTGTTTCGAGATTACGGCTATAATGAAATTATCAGAAAAGCGCTCGGTGCAAAAAAGGTTTTTGTGCTCAGGCCACTATGGAATCAAAATTTGTCTGTATGGCTGATCATTTAGGCTGAAATGTCAATCTACCCAAAATTTCGATTTAAGCCATTATTGCGTTGATAGCCTCATTTGAAAGTAACGTTTCAGTTAATGAAAAAAGTATAATCATTTATCTGAAATGTGATGGAAAGGTTATAAAAAGCGAGTGCAAATTTGAAAGTTTGATAATAATTAATCCTCAGAAGGCTGACGTTGGGACTGGGTCAGTTTTGACCCAAGCACGTCATTCCCTCTTTATCTATCACTTAGGAATACGATTCTTTCCTTTCGGTAATTCATATTTCGAAATCTAGAGACCGTTTTAAAAAAAACTATTTAAATCTATGTACTCTATGAGGAGAGCAGACGCGCCTTTGCGCAAAAATCGTTTGCTGGAAAAGGAAGAGGAACATGATAAATAAAAGATTTCAATTAGATTAAAATAAACAATATGCAGGGGTGATATAAATACTAGAATACTATACACAATAATTTTTCCCCTGGGTAGAAAGTATGGAGAAGTGGGAAGCGGAGAAAAGTAATAAGACCATTGTAACCCGTACGGAAACAATAATACTCATTATTATTTCACATTCCAAGAAACTTCTGCCCAGATCTGCAGCAGAGTGACTGTGCCACGATAAAGTATTCCGTGCGTTCACGCAGGGGTGGATTTGAACATTTGGCGTCCCTATAGGGTAACTAGGGCATCATCAATCATTTTAATTTGAAAGGGTCGAGGTAATTTTAAAATTAATCCAATATATTCTCACATATGAATTATTGCTGCCTACTTAGCCGGCGTGAGTTGTGTCGAATGTTTGGAGTACTCCACTTTTGATATTTTGTTGCGCGTGGAATTCCAAAATCGAGAATTTGGAAGGCATTTTACCATTTTTTATTTTTTCTTCGCATACTGCTGGTTTTTAGGCTGTTAAAATTTGATCCTTTAATTTGTACTCCCCCTATTCAATTCCACAACTTGGGAAAAACTTACTCCGCCGTCCCTGCTACTTAGCCTATATACGAAGCCGCCCCTGCGTTCACTACAGAAAGGCCACGAAGCGAAGGGATCAACACGCTCGAATCATATAAACGTTCTCCTCGTTCGATATCTGTGTAGTCCATACTTACACGTTTATCGAAGATGTTCCTACCACCCAGATCCTGACAGACAGTGGCACATTTATATGCCAACCTGGTTCCGAGGCAATGACAACCTATACAGAGAGACTGCCAGGCCCCAACAACACTTGTACTCTCCGCTTTCGTGGAAATCGTCATAAAATTCTCTCCTATCGAGGAGAAGCAATGGCGCGCGGGCCCACGGAGCAGCATTGTGCGCGTGTCAAGCTCGTTTAAAATGGATCGCGCGTTCGGCTTTCGCCATTTAAGATGCTGCTTTCCACGCACAGCTTCCAGCACGTGAGCAAAATACCACTGCCTCCCGAAACGATCCGCGCATTCCTTCACTCGATAAAGTAATTTCTCGCGATAACGTCGGCTGAGATAATCAAACCCAGTTTCGCTGATTTATTTCGTTCTTTGCCGCTGCGTGGGTTTGTTTCACAAGACAGTGATTTTCGTATGTGTACCTACGTAGATTTATAAAGATAAATGTGCAGCGTATTCTCTCAAGTTCGAATAAGGGATTAGACCATTTTAATTTTTACCTGACTTACAAATAAATAAAGGTCCATTCTCTTACACACGAAACTGAGCTTTTCGCCTCAAAGCGTAGCTATTTTTTTATTTTTCAAACACTCGAAAAAATTGAACGTCGGCCGATAGGCAACTTAATTTTATTTAATATTCTGTTGTTAAAATTCTGTTTCAAGAACCTGTTCATCAGAAATAACATACATGTTATTGTCATGTTTATTTTTAAAGAAAATTTAAAAAAGAATGTATATATTATTCAAAGATATCTCTATCATTATTGAAACATTTTAATCGAAAAGAAAAGGTATTTGTCACTTAGAAATAAATTCCCAAAAATGCGGTATTTCTTGACCTGGCAAAGGTGGCCTAACCTCTTAACATGTTTGCTACGAGATTGCTACGCGCTCTCCGTTTGTTTAAAATGATATAATATGCATTGTCGAAAATAATAATATTTTATGGTGCAGTGAGTCTGTTCACGGCTGTATCATTCGTAAAGAAAGTAATACAGTTCAGAAGTTAACGAGCAAGTTAAATCCCTAATTATGGATTTGTACGATCTTCCAGCACGTACGCTCCGCACTGTAATAAGAGTCGATTTCCAAGGGGCCACCACGCACGCGAGTCGTTCCTTCAACTTAAATAACACGGTAAACCATCAACCGACCGATCCGCGAGATCCTTGGAAATGGGGAAATAATTGCCCTATATGCGGCTCACGTGCACACAAAATGGCCTCGCGCCTCTTCGGGAATAATCTTCAGGGAATAATCTTTGGGAAATTAAAAGTTCAGACACGCGTGCAGTGTGTCGGGCAGGAAGCTCTTGGAAACTTTCGCGTGCAAGAATTAATCCCCTTCTCGCTGTTTCGCGCAACCGAAAATCGCTTTTAGCTCCCTATGGGGATAACGGACAAACTAATTGTAAGTAGCCTTTCCCTCCTAACCGAAACTGGAACGTTGTACCATTTTCTTCGAATCATAGACAAAACTTATTTCACAAGGAAGTTCCACATTTAAGGATGAATTGTACCCATTTTGATTAGACTAAAGCAGTGTTTCCCAATCTGTTTTGAGTCGCGATCCCCTTTTATAATATTCAAATAACCTGCGATCCCCTCTCCCCCATTTAATGTAACGTAAATATTTCCTTCCTCTCATGTACGAAAAATCAGTGTTACATCATTAATAGAATATAGGAATGTAACGATATTTAAATAAATAAGTGTTAAAAATCGTCAGCGAAAAATAACCGTGGCGACAGATGTTCGCAGACCTTTTTTACAGCCATCGAAATTACTACTGCATTCACCTAATCACTATGTCGCCAGGCATTGTCTAAATTCCGTGGCTTTGAAACCTTTACTCACACGGAAGTGATGTTTATGTGGAAGGGCTGAAAACTGCCCTCAAACTTAGAGACGGGAACGTATTTAATTAAATTTCTCAGGAACTAACGGAGATAAAAAAAGAATGTCACCGAAATTCTGTTTATCGATTCCACATAAGATACTTACATCTATAAAATGCAATCTTATAGCGAATTCGGTATCTCGCGCTGACTCTGGCTAGTGCCAGAAAATTACTTGGATTGGTTGTTTCTGACAGAGACGAAGATAGCTCTATGAGAATGAACAAATCCAAGTCATTTTCTGGCAGCAACGCAGAGTGAGTGCGAGATGCAGAATTCGCTATTAATATTCCACGTTTGGTGGAAAGATCTCGCGGATCCATTCTAAGATATATCTGGCAGGAAATATCGCACGGTACCCGCGGGGCATATTCGTTAATTCGCTGACGCGGTGAAGTGTACAGTTAAAAGGGACTTCAGAGGCAGGTTACGCGTCGTTAAACGCGAGGTAATTGTAACGATAGAAGGAAGAAGTGCAGCGTAAGTCCTTTAAAATAATGACTAGCTGGAACGACCGTCATATCATCTCTAAGCCCTCTGCTGCCCGTTTTCTGGTGAACCGAGTCTGGCCTCCAACAACGATCCCATTTGGCGGGCTGAATGGTCGGTGCAACCTTATCTCGGGTCAATTAAACGCGAAAATTTAATTACACGCCGTATTAAAAAATTATACACTACGGTTCACCTGGCTTCACGAGCTTAAATTACTCCGTTGTCGCTCGTTGCCTGGAAAAACTGTTGAGACAGAAGCTCCGGGATCCAGTGGGGGAGATGTGATAGAGTAATCAGAGGGTAGCAGAGGAAGCAAAGAGCAGTGATATACAGTAGTGGTGAAAAGAAACTTTAAACGTCGTTCTTTAAAAAGAAAAGAAAACTAGATTTCATTTTATAAATTAATTTTTACAATCACCCAATGAATTTTATTGAACTTGCTTTAAAAATATTTTTATCCGCTTAACTCGGCTCCCACCCCAAGATTAAATCCTGAGTCCGCTACTGATCGGCGTAAAGTTCTTCGAAGCAAATTCAAGCATCGATACCCCATGGGCATTTCAATTAAATTTCATAGCAGCCAGTGATGGACAAGCCCCGGGTGCCAATGAGGAAACGCAAAATTGCGCTCGGCACCGCATGAAAATGCATATCTCACGCAAAACTTAATTACCGTAGGGCGCGTGTTCGCGGTGTAAACCTTAAGGCATGCAAATTTATTCGCGCAGATATGAAACGAGAGCGGTGGAGATAGGCGTTGCCACTGGGAAAACGGTTAACCGACTGTTAACGCTTTACTTGCCACTGTACCGAAAACACGGATGCACGATCTCGATCTATCATCGGATTTGAACCTAAGAATTCGATCTCGTATCACATTCATCGCTTATAGAAATGTGGCGTTGAATGATCTGTACTCTACTCGCCAGGATGCAGTTGCGAAGGTTAGCCGGAATCTACGAATAGATGGGCCTGGGATTTATGGGAAAATTTACTACTGGTTCGCAGCAAGGAGACACGGTGTAGGGATATGTGGTTCTGACACTGTGCCTCTTCAGTTTCACTTTTAATTCCCCTTCATATCGAAAGGAAAAAGCATTGACGTTGATGGGATCGTAACGTAATACTGGATTTAAGAAAATTATAACGTTTGAAATTACTACCTAGGGAGGCTACTATTGGCTAGACTATAATCTTGCTAAGTACGTAATATAGGTTATCGCTAAGTCTTGCTGTGTACCTTATAGCCTGATACGCTTTTCCCTCATCTAGAAAATTACTAAGGCTACTTTGTAATGTGAAAAAACGATTGCAATGGAATTACCTGAATTGATATTATCACCTTGTGCGCTTCTACTAAAACACTTGCCCCATCATCGTTCGAATTATTCTGGCGTAATGTTAATCAGTGGTCTTGTTACTGGTGATTGACGAGTGTGTAATTATACAGGAAATCTGTTTCCCTTTTTTGCCAATTCAAGTTCCACAGATTGTAAAGAATTGCCCTTCAGAAATATTTAATTATTCGTTTATCGAAAGATGTACGATCAATGAAATTTTTTAAATGATACAAGAAAAAGTGGAACTATTGAAGGAGGCATTATCATTTTCACATTTACAAGATGACAGAGTATGCTTATGAATACTGGCAGCAGGAAATGTAATAAATCTCTCACTGGCACTGGGCGATAATCTACATAGCTATTTTCATTGATTTTCTTCTTTCACCAGAATCCCATTATCACCTTACAATATAACACAAGATATATATTCACAAATATCAAATAAATATATTAAGAAGTAACGCCACGATGATAGCCAAAAGATGGTGGGATAGCTTTGGAGGTGATTTTAAAACGAACTTTATTAAAAAAAGTAACACGAGGTTCTTATGATATGTATATAAAAGAACATAAAAATTTGTTTAGTTTTTTTGAATACAAAATAGGGACACAATAGCTGCGCGGCCGATACGTATTTTCCATTTGAGTAATTCCCCGGTGGAATTTCTCATTTTAATACCATTTAATAAAGTTACATTTTTAATAAAATTAATTTTCTGTAAAATCACCTCCAAAGTTACCCTTCCATTTTTGGCCTATCATTGTGGTGTTACCCCTTAAAATTCACTCATTCATACAACAACAAAATATAAAGAAAACTCGTTACCACCATTTTAATTTTAACAGTTAGAGGACACTTGCAATCTTCCTTGTATTGCGATGAATTACATCAAACAGATCCCGAAGGCAGGCAAAATGCATACGCGGCTGCTCCTGCACAAGTCAAACCCTTTCACGACAAAGTAAACAGTCTGGCGAACATATTGTTAAAACGTAGAGACTGCCCTCGATAACAAGCACCTCCGCGAGCGCAGTCTACCTTCCACTGTCTCTGGGGATAAGGTTAACGAGAGTATCGTGAACACCGTCTCCGTAGGATCCCCGTAACTCTCATTCGTAACGACGGGTTACTGACGCGTGAATTTCTCTGTACTTTCCTCTATGACACGAGCAAAGTCGATTCCCCAGTAGCGTAGGTAGACCGATGCGCTGGCAACAGTTCAAACTTCCACGCAACTCGACTGCGATACTGTTCTGACCTGACCAGTGACGTGGAAGTCTAGTAGCTTTACTGTGGTTTCTGGGAAATTTGAGGACCAATCTCTTGATATCTAAAATGAAGAAGTACATAACGACGTTTCACGAATCTAGAATGAAAAAGGACCATGAATTGTGGCAGCTATGCAGACCCTTGTGGACTGATTCTATGTTCATCTTTATCATTAAAAGATACGAATTACTTGATTCGAGGAATAACCCTCGTTATACAATAGATGCTAGAGGAAATTTGGTAATTATGCAGCAAAGGGGGCTTCAACTCCAACTTTGAATTTCAGATACGTTATAGAGGGGAGGGTCTTAAGTAATATAAAGTTTGTCCGAAACCTGGGACGATAATGGTTCAAGAGTTATGACAAAAAAGTTGATAAGTACTTGTTACATTAGATACTGTAGTCTGTACTCACTAATTGTAAGTTACCAATATCCTACGTATATATTAACGCACTTAAACTTAAGGTACCTAATCGTTTATTACCAAAATCTGTCCAGAGGCTTTTTCCATACTTCCCAGTGACCTGAAAGGTTGAAATTCGCCATGAAGTTTCCTGGGCACTCAAACCTGCCGTGAAAATTACAAAACCTGGAAAATTCGACAATAGGTACTACCTGTGACCTAAAACAGGCATTATATTCATCTTTTGACTCCTAAGGGTTTTAAACACTGTTAAACACTAAGTTTTGATAAGTTTCTTTTCCTTTCTTCGCAGCTAACATAGCATGACCCAAGACGAGGCAGGTACCTACTGTAGGTACCACAAAAGTACCCGAAAGTTAAAAAATCGGTATTTAGTTTCTAGAGGAATTTCAAATGCCACTGGGCACGTATGTGACTTAGGCTCTCCGAAATGCCCTTCAGGTGACCAATTAGACAGGTACCCCGTCTGGTACCCCAAAGTTCTAAAATTTCGTATTTCGCAGGGAAAATTGTTTCTAACGGGGTTTCCAACAAAAATGGTGCTTACCTTAAACATCATATTATATAACATTGTGATACCTGGCGAAGACAGGCTAACAAACTAGTTCTACATAGAATGCTTCAGTATATGTCACGAGGTACCGATACAGGTTTGAGGACAGATGGAGGGGATAGGCTACGTTCACACTAAATGCACGTTTCCTTTATTAAGAAACAATGACCGGCGATTAAGTTATAAGGAAAAGTTACTCAGGATCATGTCCTTGACAACATATGTCAAGCTCATTGGAGTTGAGGCCGCCTTTCCTTCATAATCATTGAAAATTCTTATAAAATCTACTTTTGTGGTGAGAGTTACCCAAGTGGTCAAAGTTACCCCATTTGACTGTGCCTCGATAGGGAGCAGCTAATGGAAAATCACGTTCCGCACGAGCTCTCGCTTCGATTGCCAATTAATCGCGTTTATCTGGCCAGAATACCAAGAAAGATACGTCAGTAGTGCTGCTCGAGGAGACCAGGTCCCTTAAAATTCCGTAAGCGAGGGCTGTGTCTATAAATCGCGCCAGCCTTCCTCCGCCGCCAGTTCTCTTAAATTCGGGTGCGTCGTTGGATGAAACGGACCACCACACGCCATTGACACTATTGACAGGGGCTACAGGTAACTTTGGCAGATGGTTGAGGGAGAGAAATCGCCGCTAGAACTTCATCTGGTAATTCCGTTGCCGTAAATAAACATCTCGTCAACAAAGGTACGGTTATATACCTAGACTTCTACGGACGTAGCAAGCATCCACTTTGGGAAACACCAGCACCAGCAAACGGCCTTGTAATCCGACAGTAAACTCTGCAAGGGAATGTTCGTGCAATAAATTTAAACGTCCCGAGGATTTATAGGGGTTATTTAGTTTTGAGGGAATTCGAGGGATTAAGTGACTGGGGCTCATTGGCGTAGCCACTGTTGGCGAACATTTTTAAATCGGTAGCATGTCTATTATGCATTTTTAAACGTTCTGTATATTGATGATAATAATGCTTTATTATCCAGCGTAAAGCGTAGGTATAATAAGGTATAATTGACCAGCACGGTATGAATAAGCAAAGAATAAAAAAGGACAAGTTTTAATAAGCGGGATAGATTCAGGTGTTATTCAATCTAACTTTGAATCAACTTTATTTAATATCAATGGTAGGGAAAGAGCAGTGGTATTACTTGAAAATAGAATTATTATATCACCAATTGTTACATCGTTGTGTCACTTTTCAATTCATTGAAGTATTGGTTTAGACTTGTAAATACATATTATATCCTCGGCTTGGACGAATCGCGATTCTCGAATTGGACAGGACTCGAAGTAAACATTAGATTGAAACTAATACCATTGTGGTACGGGAATTTCAGGCGCTGTGTGCAGAGAGATATGGGGCGAGTGTGAGAGTCGGAAAAGGGAGAGGAAGACGTGCGTGAGGTGTGGCTAATTAGACGGATATGTAGTGTTTATATGAACGTGATAGCGCACAAATATATTTGTGCAATAAAATTTAGAAAAGTTCATAGAGTACTGAGAGTTTAAATTGCTACAATACCATCATCATCACTTTTACGTCACTACTATTACTACTACTACTACTACTACTACTACTACTACTAATAATAATAATAATAATAATAATAAGAAGAAGAAGAAGAAGAAGAAGAAGGAGTGGAAGAGGAAGAGGAAGAGGAAGAGGAAGAGGAAGAGGAAGAGGAAGAGGAAGAGGAAGAGGAAGAGGAAGAGGAAGAGGAAGAGGAAGAGGAAGAGGAAGAGGAAGAGGAAGAGGAAGAGGAAGAGGAAGAGGAAGAGGAAGAGGAAGAGGAAGAGGAAGAGGAAGAGGAAGAGGAAGAGGAAGAGGAAGAGGAAGAGGAAGAGGAAGAGGAAGAGGAAGAGGAAGAGGAAGAGGAAGAGGAAGAGGAAGAGGAAGAGGAAGAGGAAGAGGAAGAGGAAGAGGAAGAGGAAGAGGAAGAGGAAGAGGAAGAGGAAGAGGAAGAGGAAGAGGAAGAGGAAGAGGAAGAGGAAGAGGAAGAGGAAGAGGAAGAGGAAGAGGAAGAGGAAGAGGAAGAGGAAGAGGAAGAGGAAGAGGAAGAGGAAGAGGAAGAGGAAGAGGAAGAGGAAGAGGAAGAGGAAGAGGAAGAGGAAGAGGAAGAGGAAGAGGAAGAGGAAGAGGAAGAGGAAGAGGAAGAGGAAGAGGAAGAGGAAGAGGAAGAGGAAGAGGAAGAGGAAGAGGAAGAGGAAGAGGAAGAGGAAGAGGAAGAGGAAGAGGAAGAGGAAGAGGAAGAGGAAGAGGAAGAGGAAGAGGAAGAGGAAGAGGAAGAGGAAGAGGAAGAGGAAGAGGAAGAGGAAGAGGAAGAGGAAGAGGAAGAGGAAGAGGAAGAGGAAGAGGAAGAGGAAGAGGAAGAGGAAGAGGAAGAGGAAGAGGAAGAGGAAGAGGAAGAGGAAGAGGAAGAGGAAGAGGAAGAGGAAGAGGAAGAGGAAGAGGAAGAGGAAGAGGAAGAGGAAGAGGAAGAGGAAGAGGAAGAGGAAGAGGAAGAGGAAGAGGAAGAGGAAGAGGAAGAGGAAGAGGAAGAGGAAGAGGAAGAGGAAGAGGAAGAGGAAGAGGAAGAGGAAGAGGAAGAGGAAGAGGAAGAGGAAGAGGAAGAGGAAGAGGAAGAGGAAGAGGAAGAGGAAGAGGAAGAGGAAGAGGAAGAGGAAGAGGAAGAGGAAGAGGAAGAGGAAGAGGAAGAGGAAGAGGAAGAGGAAGAGGAAGAGGAAGAGGAAGAGGAAGAGGAAGAGGAAGAGGAAGAGGAAGAGGAAGAGGAAGAGGAAGAGGAAGAGGAAGAGGAAGAGGAAGAGGAAGAGGAAGAGGAAGAGGAAGAGGAAGAGGAAGAGGAAGAGGAAGAGGAAGAGGAAGAGGAAGAGGAAGAGGAAGAGGAAGAGGAAGAGGAAGAATAATGTGGTCGAATTTGCGGCATAGGCGCAAGAGAGGGGGGTTTACCAAGAAACACGTGCGAATGTGTAATAAATTTTTTATATTTAGTTCCGCACAATAATAATAGTACGTCAAAGAATACCTAACCCAGCACTTAGATCCTCAAATTTGAGTTGATCTGAAGCCCGCGCAACCTCATATTTAAAAAATATTCCCGTTAATAGAAATGTAATGCATCATTCTGACCCAGCTACCAGCTGAACCGCGAATATCCCAAGGCGTTTCTTTCCACATCCGTTAACCTTCCATAGAAATGTAACATTTCAGAGGGCACTGGAGCCTTTCATTCCAGCTACTACATCTGAGCACCCTTCAACGAGTTAATGCGCCTCGGACAGGAATATTCAACCCTTTCAAGCCCACTGTTTCGGTCTACTATTCGACTCCGAGTCGATAATGAATTACTGTCGTCGAAAACCTAAAAAGCTTGTCGTTCAACGACCCGGAGATCCTCGAAACTCTTCATTCTACATTGCACATACCTACATACCACCAAGTATCAAACGGTCAATGAGAAAACAATATTGTGCAATGACCCCGCAGAAACATTCACCATATTCCAACCTGGTTTTCGTAGCTTGCAGATCGAAGAACCTGCTAATAAGAAGTAATCGTGACTTTTATTGCGTAGCAGAAAGAGCTGGTTCAAATTTTGCATATTCCTACTAATGCACAACATCTATAATAAAATAATAATGTATCGAGGGCCGGAATAAGACCTTTAGAGGCCCTAAGTACTTAAAAGATTTTGACGCCCCCTTATACAGGGGAATCATTTCAACGCAATGTAAGATATCTTAAGCATTTCCGGTAATTTGACTAAAAAGTGTTTCTAACAAAAGTCAGATTTTAAAATTCAGAAAATTTCTATAGTCCCCCCGTTCCCCCTGATGCCCTAAGCACGTCCATAGTATTAGAAAATTTTCAGAATCTCGATATATGCAGGATGTATAAAAAGCAATAGGCACTACTTTCAGGGGTGAAGCTGCACCTCTGTGATCGGTGGACATTTTTAAAAAAAACTTTGCCGCAAAATTTGTACGTTATAAAAATTAAAAGACGCAAGATAAACAAAAGATGGAACGAGGGGTACATGTATTGGATGTTAAAGTGTCTGGCGGCACGATCGACTGACTAACTAGGTTGCGAGGTCACAAATGTCAGCAGGCGGTATAATTCGAAGAGTATCACTTCGGGGAATAATAATTCATAGTAGCCTCCTTATATTATGTTCGTGTTATCTTCTTAAAACTGTAGGCGGTACTTCCGTGTACGCCTTTCTCTTTGCATTAAACCCGCTTCAAATGCATCGAACACGGTCAATGATGCATTGCCGCATTAATCGAGATATTCGCGATGATCGAGAACACGATTCAAACGCCTCTGAAGTGTGACTTATACAGACTGTTTCACAAACAAGTGGCCATAACTTTGGGGGCTTATTTGGAACGTTTTGAGGATGAAGAACGGTCGTAGAATCGTATAAATGCTTGCCCTTCGAGTTTGAACTAGGTACTGCTCAAAAGCTCGGAATCATTACCTGAATTAAGGAAGCCAGATACCTTGTCAATCTTAAACAAGTAAAGTTGAACCACTTTTTCGAGTGATAAGACACCGAGATTCATTGGAATCAGAGACCGTCGAATTAGGAGAATAATGAAATCGAAGAGAATAAGTAAATCAGAAATATAAAAATAATTGCTTTGCAAATGAGGTTTGTTTTTTATAAAAAACAGAATCTTATAATTTGTCCTGTATTAGAATGTTTTTATTGTTTTCCTATGCACACTGCCACTCCTGATACACAGAATAGCATTTCAAGCTTATCGCTTATACTGCCCAACGAACTACAGTCAATTTTTAGTTTTTCATCTTCCTCTCCCACTCTTCTCTCGCTCCAATTCTCGGGGTTTTCAGACCCATATCCTTATCCTTTTAATACTTTAGGATGGGGTAGCGCAACCACGCTATAGGGTTCCAGCAGCCAGAACGCCGCCCCGTGATGCTTAACTTCGGTAATCTAACGAGAACCGGTGTTTAATCTTTTTTTCGGTGATTAATCTTGAAAATGGAGAGTCATTTTCTTGTAATTGATCGAGAAATCCGTATTACGAAAAGGACAGCTGAAGACGTCTTAAGGCGGGATCTCCTACCTGCGACAGGTCTGGGACAGGTCCCAGCTAGGAGATCCCGGCTTCACGAGTACGTCAAATATTTAACTTCTCCGGTGACAACAGCGCGCAGATTGTCAACCAGCATTAATGATGCACAATATTGAGCGACGTGGTTCACGTTTCAATTAGATCGCGATGAAACGTTCCATACCTACTGCCGTTCTTCAGATCTCGCGCGTTAAGAGCTTTTGATTAAAATAAATGTGACATTTGAAGTTGGAATTTGTTTTACCTCTTCCCCGGTTACGTGCGCTTCTCCCGCATCCAATTCCAAGGGTCGATAAACGAAACCGCTGGGAGAGTTCGCTTTATAGGGGAAGGTGGAATAATTTACAAACTCGATCGATCTTCAAACTGGGTATTTGCAAAAAAACCTGGACAGGTATTGAAAGATTTCGCTACACACTTCCAATTTATTTCTGCGCAAACGACACTCCATACCCAGTTCTACTACCCGGCTTTGTCGACCCAAATGTTAAATTCTTAATCCTTCCAATTTACACCGAAAAGATAGCGTATCACGCACAATTGTAAGTACAACAATTTCATTAGCGATGGTGAGTCGCTCGGTATACGTTGCACGCGTGACCGCGCCGCGTCGCTAACTAATTAACGTTGAACCTAACTGATCATTCGACGTGCAACGCGGCACAATTATTCACGTTGGACGGCACAATGCTAATCACTTTATTCCCATTGCCATTGCATTTGACAGTCGCGTCAATCAAACGGGGGCACACTCTGAAGCTATAGCGTGACCAACCTGACAGGAACAGTCATCCAGCGCCCTTGTCTAAAGTGCAGTGTCGCTTGAAAAATGGGGCACACTGCTCCCACGAGCCATCGGAAATGATTCCAGTATCCTTCACACCCGTCGCAATACACCTGGAATCTGTTTACCTAACAACAGTGGAGCCTTGATAACCCGAGGCCTGATAAACGAAATGTCGCTTAACGCTACTACGCCCCTTAGTTCATTTTTGACAAAACTGTGTTCTCATATCTTTCAGATTGAATTTCTGCAGAAAAAACTGCTCCTTGCATGCTCCAGTAAGCTCTATAATCAGTGATTTTCAACCTCTGGGTCGCGAAGTGTTTTCCGCGAGTCGCCGCGGTTCTTTTTAGTTGACGAGTTTTAGCACTTATTTATTTTAATAAGTCTGATTAACGAACATTGCCATATTCTATTAACGATGTTACACTGATTTCTCATAAATGAAAGGGAGAAAATGTTTACCTTACATTATATGGAGGGGGAGGTCGCAGATTATTTTATTATTGTAAAAGGGGATCGCGACTCAAGAATGGTTGGGAAACACTGCTCCATTCACACGAAGTTTTATTAAAATCAGAATGTTCGGGTTTAAAATATTTCCTTTAAATGTAGTAAGTAGGCCGCGCGCGGGAGTGTTTCCCAGCCCGAGCTGAAGATTACTTATGTACCTCTTTCACCGCTTGAGTAACGTGCTGTCAGTCTGTCAAGTGTTGTCGTAACTTTGCGGCTTCCCTGACCAATGTTCTCTTTTCCTCCGATTCATCACTTAAATTGATCAACTAATGTCGATATCGCTCCGCAATAACAACAAGCGAATACCAACGGTGTAACCAACCTGAAGAGCGGGAAGATATCTCAGTTTGAATTCAGTTTATAGACTGTAAAACCAAAGCACAAAATTCTTTCCTACAGCTAATAGCTTGTGCCTTCTTTGGCAATGGCGCGTTTCCATGCCAAGGGGACAAAAGTATTGTTCTACCATCTAACGTTATAAAAGATCCACCGAACAATACTCTCCCTGCTACGTAATAGCGAATAGTTAAAAAGGCCAGCTAAGCTGGTTACAGTCTTTAGATTCCTTAATCCTAGTAAAACAGCTAAGTACATGCGAGTGTGTTCGCTTTGCTTAATCCGATTTCCCGTTAATTCGAACTGGCTTGGGCCCCGCTGCCTGGCATTACCAAGCCTCCACTGTACTTGTTTAGCAGTATTAGTAGATTATTCAGAATCGAAGGGATCATATTATTATACACTATGAGACTTGTCCCACCCCTTTTCCAGCTGAACAGTGTTACCAAGTGGGGTTTGAAAGACTCTTGTTCACAACAAGCAGCCTTGGTTGAATGGATCCCACCGGTGACTTGTATATCCAATATCTTTATTTTATTTCACTTGAAGCGTTTGAAAAAGCAAGCTTTATGCTGTTGCGTCGCGGTATTTAATCCTTTGATGTGAAACGTGTTAGCTGATGATAAACGCGAAGTATTAATATAGTAAATAAACGTGCAATATTTTCTGTGTACTGTTATGAAATTACACTCTGGTTAGAATAA
Organism: Andrena marginata; assembly: GCA_963932335.1. Taxonomy (NCBI): domain Eukaryota; kingdom Metazoa; phylum Arthropoda; class Insecta; order Hymenoptera; family Andrenidae; genus Andrena; species Andrena marginata. The sequence continues at coordinate 42,328,240 of OZ010660.1, forward strand.
TAATAAAGCGACATTAAATTTCTTCCATTCCTTTCAAAGTAATGAAAGCAAAGACTAGCTTTTAAAATGAAGTATTGTTTAATTAGCGACATCGTTGAGAGAAATAATTTTATTGAAAAAATAAATATATTAGCATCCACTGTAACCAAGCTTTCCTTATATTTCAAAGGGTAAATTATTTTCTGTTTCATTTTTAGCGTAATACGTTTAAAGAATTGTAGAAAATCCAAGCAGAGATGTCTATTGTATAATCGAATTGGAAATATCTCGTTTTTAATAGGCACTTTAAATTTAACAAGCGTTATTAACCCCCGTTAGTACTCTATTCATTTATCACTCGGAAAGCGCTTGCAAATTTGTATTCGCTGCGAGAAATGCCTGGTAATCGGGAAATATTCTCGTTATTAAAACGATGATGCATCATTTTTGGAGGCAGCAAGCGGAAATCTGCATATTCGATAACTCCCTCTTCCGCAAACATTAACGTGTTATGGAGATGTAATATTGCAGGGGTCAACGGCGGTGTTCCTCTCCAATCGCCGAATTTAACCACGCTCCAATGAACCAAAACGAATTAAAAAGTGTGGATATAAAAGAAATCATCTGCCGTAACTACGGAAAGGGGGCCGTTTAATTCCTGTTACATCCACGAGATGTAATATTCTTCAAAATCTCACACGTTCATATCAGCCCGAGAGGGTGGATCCGCGCAATTGCATCTCTAATTTATTTGAACACACATTTGGATAATAGCAATCAAACTTATACTCCTCATGAGCTACACCGATCAGAAACCGACATTTTCCAATTCTCCCAAATTCAACAGTTCTTTGGCAGTCTAATAAAATTTCAAATTCCCCTTGGAAAAGTGTATATTTTCTTTATGTCGTAAAATATTTCCGTTTATGATAAAATGTGTAAAAAGCAAATTGATCCATTTACTTTTCAGTTCTATACGATTAATCCGACGACGCGAATAATTAATAAAATTCAGAGAAATCTGCGACCACGAGCATGCCCGAGGCGATCGAAAATCTCGCTGCGACCCACTCGCGGAGGGGTGAGAAATTGATAAAAAGAAGCGATCGCTGAAAAACCAAATAAATCAAACAGAAGTTGCTCGACTCAGAACTACCCCCTAGTGCAACCCTTCGAATCGGACACGTTAATTGCATTAAAATTGCTTCGCTTCCGCTAAATATCAAAGTTGAAAGTCCCATCTCTCCCGAGACGAGTTACTTGAGAGCGGGGGGGGGGGGGCAAGGGCACCACCCTGTTTCTCATTTCACGGATGCAAATTTCTCTGCCCCGGCCGTTCCTTCCACCCCGTGAAAAGGGCGCGACCGTAATACGCGTGTTTGGGGCGACGGGGCTCGAATCGATTAAGGAGTAAATTAGATATCCACGCCACCGTTATCCCCGTGCAGCAGTGCGTTCGCCGATATTGAAAGGCGCATCGGTAAATCGAATCGATTCGTCCATTGCTATCGTCCGATAGCCCGCGTCCCTGTTAGCTCGCCTGCTCGATCGTTAAATTCCGTGTTTATCAGCCCTTTGTGCGCCGGTATCTTTCACCCGATTGTTGCATTAAATAGCAATTCATTCCGCGCCGGCAAATTGGGATCCAAAAACCGGCGCGCGCCGGGCCCCGCTCTTCGGAGAGTAATTAACGGAGCTGACGAGCCCGCGCTTGTTCATTTGCCCCCTAAAATATGTCGCTCGGGGACGCAGCGCAAAGTACATCGCCCCCCGCGGTGAATTACATACATTTTTAGACGATGCGCGCGATCGACGAACTCCGACGAACTCAGGGGAATAGGAATGGGTTGAGGAGAGAGGGTAACGTTATCGTGTCGCATTCAGATATCCGAGGATTCTAAAAATTCTGAAGCTTTCGGAATAGAAGACTTCCGGTCCGTATGTCAGTTCGGCTACCCCCGTTTCTTGCGAGGGGGTTTATTTAATTTGCATGAAATTCAATGGGAGTCGTATGCGCGGGAAACTTTAACGGCATTGGACTTTTAAAGTACGTGGTGCAGCTGACTTTGATTAAGATTAGCTTGATTACATTATGAAATCTGAGGGTGCTTAAATACGCTATCGAAACAGTGGCACCCAATTCTCAAGCATGTATTATCGTGTTCTGCTTTAGCTTCAGTTGTTTGGAGATTGCTCCTAAGTAGTCGCCTTGATGTGCCTAATGGTGATTATGGGAATTTAGGGAGACTGACAATGAGTGTAGTTATGATCGATTAAATTATAAAAACGTTACTCTATGTCGATTGTGATTTATCATTTCGTGCATTCTGCACTGCTATCGATTGATCACGGAGGAGCAGCTCTGCTGATAAAGTATAAATAATAAAATTTACAAATCTTCTTAAATGTGATCGTACTCTTTATGTCTTTCAACGTTAGCTTTCTGTACACGTTCACGTAAAGTCGTTGAAATTAACTTTAAAGCTTGTATAGCCCTCGTTGACGTTTTAGAATCGTTAAATTTCGAAAAAAGCTATATAATAAAATTCGCGAGATTATCTAAACAGTCATGTGCAATTTAGTTGGAAATTCTATTTCGTCTAGTGGATTAAATAACTGGGCAGGTATTGAGAATTTATCGAAGGAACAGGAGTATTGTACTGTCCACTTATTATAGGACAGACCAGAACACACTTGGCAACGGTACGTTCCAAGCCCTGACAGAATTAAATCGGTGACTCTTTTATGGATACAGAATCAGATTGACTTGAAATGTTACGTGTATTTCCAATGAACGAATACAGGCATATAACTTTCAAGACGAAAAGGTCACCTAAATGAGGAGTTGGGTAAAGCCTTATTTATCTTTGCCCTCTGTTCGAAGAGTTCGTGTAACCCGGATTATATTCTTTGATCGACTTACAACCACACAAAATTGTTCGTCGTTGCATCTGCTCGACAAATAAAAACGATTCTTACTGCCATCAGGTATATTTACCTGTCAAATAACTTCATTTCGAACAGATCCAATTATTTATTCATTATCCGTCGAATAAATACAGGTAGCTCGAATTATTTTTATCCGATAAATACGACACAGATTCCTCTTACACTTAATTCGTTATTCGAAGTTTTTATCCAAACTAGAATGTCAAATATTTAGGATATTCAGTACCTCGTGCCTACCCTGGGGATACGTCTTGCCAAGTTAGTAACCTTAATAGGTAATTGGATATCGCGAGCCAGTTTCACCCTTAATTTCCTTTGTAATCTATCAGAACGACTCTAAAGTTCTCTATCTGTTTGATTAACGAAAAAAAGTAGACTATGCAAAGGATAATGCTAAATTGCCAATCTTGTTTACAAAATCGAAGGTAAGGCCTCTTTGAAGTTTTAACATTAAATATCTCTTAAACCATTAATCATCTGCCCCATTAAGGATGCATCGTTATCTTCAGTATTCCGAGCCCAATCAGTGAGCAAAAACCTGTTACAAAGCGAGAGGCAGACCTTCTTGTGAGGCCCATTTCAGAAGGAACACTTTGTCACCAGAAACTGGTGTCCACGACACGTTCATTCAGCAAAGACAATGATTTACGCGAAGAGAAGGTGCAAACACATTGCTGGTAGAACAGACAATAGCGAACTCGTAAAAGCAATAGCGGTCGAAATAGCACTTCGTGCGTTAGATGTCAACAGAGCAGGGGCCATTACTTTAGTGTAATTTTTCGAATCAATTTTATTCTGGCCCCTTGCCTTCTACAGTCATTAAAATGTTAATAGGTACGTGATCTCCACGAATTTTAATGGAATTCCTTAAAAGCATGCTTTTACGATCGTATACTATGGGGAAAGGCAAAAAAATCGATTTCTTTAAAGGTCTTTGTTATGTTGCCCCATTAACCCTGGGATAGCGGATACCTTGACAATAGAATGCACGCAGGGGCCATTTTGCCCTATAATCTCAAACACGCCTTGGAATAAGCTTTACGATAATTCTGATACATATTATTATGTAAAGTCGTCCTTTTCTTAGAGAATTAGTAGGTACTAATAAGAAGTAACACGTGGTGGTATTACAAAGTATTAATAAATTATCTTTCGATTATACAGGTAGGTACATGTGTTCTACAGCGTGCTATCAAGCTGTCTCGCCAAATTCAGCGGCTAATTACAGTTTTTCCTATAACTTCTATGACCCACGTTCCACGGAAGTGCCTTTCAGTATGTTTACAGTTAATAGGATTTACAATGTATGTATAGAGTGTGCAAAATGTACATTTTCTATCGCTTATTTTAAGAAATGAACAAGAATATTATGTATGCTATGCATTTTTCCCTAGACTGTAGTTTATTTAGGATGGTTTTAACCATGTCTCAGCCAAGCGAGGGTCAAGACCCCGAGTGCACTATATAACAATAACGTTTTTACTCTGCAGAGCTCTGCAATGACGAACTAAAAGAAAATGTAAAAGGATAAAAAACGAAGAACACATCTAATGACCTAAAAATCCAATCGACTTGAAAGTTGTGTGTTAAAAATGAATTATACCTTATGAATGTTCAGATATACCAATTCCTTTCAAAAGTCTTCAAACGGATATATGGGTGGAGAATTCATAAAAAAATAGTTTCAAGACACAAACACTAAAAACTAAAGAATACAAAATATATACCTAAAAACAACATTTTTCAGTGAACCGATTTTATTTAGCTTGATAAATAATCTGGAACATTATGTGGATAATTCTTTTCTTTATATAACAATCGAAGGAACTGAAGTTGACGATACAAGCACAGAAGCGGCGCAGCAGTTTCCACAATAAATTATTCATTTAGCATTTACATGAACGAGCCTCTGTATATCTCCAAAGACGTCTACTAACAGCCCACTTGTTTGAGCCTCAAGCAGTCCGCTATACCAATTCCATCGATACTAATCGCCATCCACAAAAGTGTATCATGTAAAATCTAAAACATCCCAGCATACATTTTCCACTGAGCTAACAGCCCACCCAGTTCCTCCCCTCCATCACCACCCGAGCCAAGGAAATCTGCATAAAAAAACAGCGTTTCCGGAGAATCCAATAAACTCTTCGTTCATACATACACTCGACGATTCCTCCCTGTCACCAGCGACTTCGCAGGAGAATTCGCGGTGCCCGTTCCACATCCTATCTATGCAGAGAGAGAGCGAACGACCGAAAGAAGAGCGCGATCGTCGAACGTGTGTACATATATGTGTACACACCATATTGGATGCAGGATCCCAGAGCGTCTAACAGGTAGTCCAGCACCACCACACCCAAATGACGGGGCGTAGAACGTAAAAGGGAAGCTGTATCGATTGGAGGCTTTGCTGGGTAACCACCGCCAGCTTCCGTCGGCCCTGCACCCTCCTCTTCCGTGACTGCCGGTAGAAGCTGGCGAATTTTACACTACGTGTTCCATCGACCCTCACCCCGCGCCCCCTTCCTCGCCGCCAAACGCCCCGTGTGCTACAACTGCTACGAATAGAAGCAGTCGAGTGATCTAACAGATTTCGTGATCCCTGTAATTAAGTTAATCGAACCGCTTTCGCGTACTTGCCGCGGAGGAACCAACAGCCTGCCGCTGGTCACGTCACACTTCCAAGGAGTTTCGTCCTCTACGTTCTCGATGAACTGGGGCACTGTCGACGCCGGTTCTACCCGTTGTTTCTCCTCGGGAAATCGAGGTTGCCCCTAAATCGATTCTATCGGTGGCATGATGGAAAGGTAAACGAAGAACTTCGGGGATAGAGGTCTTTGATTTTTGATGGCGTGAAAATGGTTCCTTGGTAGTTCTGCTGAGTGCGTTCAGTTACCGATGCATTTAGTTTTTGTGGAATTGCTTTGGAGCGAAGGAAAGAGAGAATGGCGTGGGGCGGTTTGGATTGTTTTAAGGTCTTTGTTTGTTTTCGGCTTTTTGGGGGAACGATGGTACCTCGGTCGCTTGGAAACTCCGTGGCAGAAGTGGAGGAATATTCAAAGGGAATGTTTTTGCGCAGAATTAGCACTTTATTTAATAGTGTGTGCACTGTTTGCCAGAAGTTCGTAGTAAAGAATCCTCTTCGAATCCAAGCAAATATAGAGCAGAACCTTCTTCAACAGCAATCCCTCGTCTGTCGAAAATGCCGCGGACTTTCCGAACTACCCGTTGTGCGGTGAAGATTAATTTGGAGATTCTTCTGATTGGGTGATTAATAATTGCTTTTCAACTAGGGGCAACGATAGTAATTTCCTCCAGAGAATGGTCATAGAAAATGTACCTTTCGTTATAATATTTTCAGCTTCATCTTCGATTTAATAGAATTTACTATTATCTACAAGGAGTCTAAAAAATTACTTTAGGTACTTTTGTAATGAATGAAGCATAGAATGTTGGAATCAATTTTTATCTTTTTTTAATGGAGGATCTTTCTTTCTTTCAAGTTAAAGTTAAGTTAAAGTAAACTCCACTTTTAAAGTTAAGTAAAGATTCTTTTGGTTCCGTGGTGGATTCTATTAATAATAATAAATTTATTGACGGTAGCTCTTTGATTAACGTAATATTAACGTAATAATAATTTGAAAAATGTAACGATACAGTTCTGTGCTCTTCTGAAATAAGGGACATTTCTATATTTCTCCCGTGCAAAGGGAAGGTATTTGGTAATAGCAAAGATATCCAGCTTGAATCGAGGGACGTTTGCCTCTTCACAAAAGAGGAGACATTCCTTGTTAAAAATGAACAAGGTCGAATGGAAATTGCAAGGAATTCTCACCATACCTTACTTTGCATAGCGTCACGTTACACCGTCTTCCCAGGAATACGATATCAGGGGGTAGAACTTTTAGAAAATGATCATCACCGTTTCCACGATTACGAGAAAAGGAGGTCAAAGTTGTTATCAATAAAATCCCAAAGTACCTGATCGAAAATAGAGACAACGCTACATTGAATCCACCCCAAAAATTCTAAATTTACACGCATGTAGATATAAATATATGGAATTAACGTGGGATATCAGATTTCCAATAAAACCTTAAAAAGTGCTAACGAACTTATTACCATTTTCGTAACTTCATCCCCCTCCCCGTTTCACCCCATCAACCAATCGGAAAAATAAATTTGCCGTTCAGACCAGAAGTCTCATTTACAGTGAACATCACGGCCCGCCAGTGACCTACATAGGGCGTGTTAAATTCAGCAGAAATCTCTGCTGCCACTCTTCAAGCTACAGACCCGAATTCTGGAAACGATACAACGGCGGTCAATTAAATTATCACGATCATAGATCGAAATCACACACCACCGTCGCGTAATTGAATCAGGGTCAAAAAGCAGCTCCTCGTTGTACATAGAGGGCGCTGGAATATCAGGTGATTCAGCATGCCTAACTAGTAATCCTTATGCATCGCGAGCATGATTTCCGTTCGTTAAAGTGGACGGTATGGACCGCGATCTGTGGCTTCAGCTAGCCCACTAGAAAGGTATAGACCAGTTATTAGCACTACTAATTAGCTCGTGTTTCGATGGTTAACCCAGCGAGTGCGAATACCATGCGTCGGAGCACCAGCAGCGTTGATGCCACTAGGTGCACCTCGTCGTCCAGCCATATTGCGCGCATTGTGATTTGGAAAGAGGAAGAAATTAGGTTCGATGTAGACGGTTGGCGCCGTATGCAAACGCCGTTCAACGGGCTGGAACGTGATTGGAACGTTGATTTGCGTTAGGTTTATTTGAGGAGCGTTGTATAATATTCGGAATCGTAATCGTACCGTGATTGGGCCTCCTATGGAAATCAATGCCTAACGATATTGCAACACGGATACGTCTGGCCGCCCCGATATTCACGTCTCTATAATACGAAATCGCACGCTAGTGGCCACGGAAGCTTCCCAATTCAGGGGAACACGCGAGCCTCGGTGTGCCACAGTTGCCCTCGTGGAAAGAGAAAATGTTAATATAATGGGGGCTTGCAGAGGAATGGGAAATGTAGATTTGAGGTGTTGGATGATTACATAGCGACTATGTCATAGTGTTAAAGTATCCGCAGTGCCAGCTGGAACATGGATTTTACAGCGAGACATTAACCCCTACCAGCAGAATAAAACTACTGTTACTGTACAACAGCTATCATAAAGCTATGCAACTTTTGTGGGAAACATTTTTATGAAATTTTTAATATTTCAGGTGATAAAGTTAGGTGAAACACCTTGTATACGTATAAAGTATTAATGCTTAATTCTTTCAACGTCAATATCATCCTAACTAGATTATAGCAGGATGAACATCATTTCCATATGAAAGATGACTAAAGGGAAAAATTGGGAATGTCCAATTTTCGTGATTTTGCGATTTAAAGCATAGTTTGTTGGTGGCAACTGGGATTACAGAACTGTCGAATCAGAAAGGGTTATAAAGTTCAAATACCCCCGTAAGAAAAACATTAATGTTTTGGTATAAACAACTAGTTAGGAACAAGAAATGTCCACTCTGTACTGGAACAAAATACGAAATGTCCCCACTGTTTGCCTAAGCTTAAGCTTCTGTCGTCAAGGTAAAACCAGAAATTATTTAAGAAGAGACTTCTATAAGAAAAGTAAATTCATTGAAGCTTATTTCTTTACTGCTAGACTAAAGTATTAAAACGTCATTTTCTCGATAAAGCTATTTTGTGACATTCCCTGTTTTCTCCCTTACTCTTCATATTCTATCTCACAGAAAGCATGTAGCTACACGTGCAATTTTAAACATCCATTTCCTTAAAAGGAACTCCACATTCGAATAATATTTTAAGCCACTCTTTGCATTCATTTTTGAACAAGGAATCACTAACCATTCTATTATATTAAAAAGTATACGTACACTGCACCCTGTGTAATCACCAGCGTGCTTACATAGCTGTCCCTCAATGTAGCCTTGAAATTAAAATTTTTAATCCTGTTTCACATGTACCACCCTGGCTCTCATTTTCGCGGGAGCTGCAAAGCACAGGTAGAAGAATAAAAGCGTGCGAGACACTTCTATTAACGTTGCGAAATTCCGTTGAAATTCCGTGTATACACTGTTTTCGTTGCATTCGTAAGGAGATTAGCGCATAGCAAAGAAGCAATTTTCGCGGCTGTTCTTTGCGCGGGGGTGGGATGCTGGGCGGCACGTAATGTTGACCGAAGTTAACAACGTTAATTCGCGACGCACCAGTTTAAGCATTCAAAGGCGGGAACAGAATGGAGGAGATGGGGATTGGATCGTTACGTGCACAGTAATGATAAGCATTCGGTGCACGCTCATGTGCGTTCGTAATTAAATCAGTCGTGATTGAACTTCGTGTCACGGCAAACATCGCGTGGATCTCCGCGGCATGGTGGGAGGAGAGGAAATATATTCATAGAGTATAAAATCGATATTTACCTTCCAATAATCTGCGTACGTTTCCCTTCGAAAAATGTTTCACGAAACAATGGTTTCGGAGGGAAATTTTAATTTCACTCGCAGACTGCACCGGACACGAACTAACAGTATAACGTGCTGTCACTCACAAATTTGCCTGGAGTCTTATTTCTAGAATTAAAACTGTGGATCGAGCGATGTCAATTTAAAATCTAACCGGAAGGCAAAAATAAATAGTGTTTTACGCAATTAGTTGTTTTTCTTCGTTTACAGAGTTGTTCTTCACTTTTCTGTATTGGAAAATTTATAGAAATGGTTTTATTTTCATGGGAACGGCAATGTTTAGTCTAAGTCTAGAGGGTGGTTTGTGGCAGGAGTGGGTGGTGTGATTTTTGGATTTTTATAAACCGTTGGATGGATTTCACGGGGACGAATCGAACGATATCATTTTTAACTTAGAAATCGGATTTAACCACCATGGAAAGTGGCTTTGAAGTTTGAAGTTCGTGCTTTTGAACTATCGGAGAGAAGAAACCCTTAGCAAAATTGCATTTGTCTGGAGGGAGCTTGAGACTTGAGTTAGCACTTCAGGAAAACCCTAGAGCTGTGAATGATGCACATGCGGGTTCAATTTTTGTTTTATTATTCTCGATATTCTTTTGTATTTTATAAAAGAAACCGTGGGGGAAAAAGTATTAGATCACTACCTATATAGAAACTTTTAGATGGTTATAAATACGCGCGCACTATCTTAGTTCATTTTATAAATAAAATTCTAATTTGTGACATGTCTCTTTCCATGTAACTCACCATGCTTCAAGATCCTTATTGTTAGTTCGAATATATAAAAAGCTCCCAAATTTTATGCATTCTCCAATTGAAAAAAAAAACACGAGAACATAACAGCAGTAGGTACTGCATACACGTGCTAAATAAAGTATCACGATGCATCCAGAAATATGAAAATACAATTTACTCTTCATCGCTAGCTGTAATCTCAGAAAACAGTTTCCAACATTTCATACATACATACACAAAATCTACATATCAAGATCCATACAGCTCTTCCACTATCCGACAATATATTCCCCAAAAACTCTGCTACTTAAAATTAAAGAAATCCCCCGCTTGCCCAACGTGTAATAAAGACTAGAAAATATCTCAGACCAGTTTGAAGTTCTAACGAAAGAAATTAAAAAAAAGTCGATTGAAGCGCACAGGGCAACCGTGGACGAAAGAAATATCGTGGCTCGGCGATAAAAGATGTCGCGGCGAAAAATTGATAGGTATCTCGTTTCGCGGAGTCAGCTCTTGTGACAGGGTCAGCGACTGGGTGATTAACAGACTCGATACCGCCGCGTCGGTAACCGAACGATTAATCAATCTCCAGCAAGTCCACGCATGTAAGTGCGCCGCAGGGAAGCATATCGAGCAGGGCAACAGAAGGCAAGTTGACGATCCAGATTTGCATCACAAACGACCTTGGAACGATTGTCAGGTCCCTATAGAGCACCGCGTAACGAGGATTCCCGATCGATCGGAGACGATAAGGCAACTTGCGTCGCTTCGTCTTTAACAAGCAACCCGCTCCTTACCGTGCCCGATCCATTTTATTTTATACACACAGACGTTACCCTGTTCAAGATGTGACTTGACGGTCACAGAGAATACCCAATTCATGGTGGATAGGTGGTTGGCGCAGCTGCGACCTTCGAGGGTAGATTATCCGAGAATAAAATAAGCTTGATGGCAGGAGATTTGATTTTTAAATTTAAGTAGAGCCAGTGCGGTGTATTGTGGTGAGAGGAAAATGAATTCGAAGGTTTTTAATTTGAACGGTATTAAGGGCACAGAGATGGGGGAAGAATAAAAATGTGTACGGAGGGCGAAATGAATTTGAGGAAATTTACCTTGAGCCGTCAGCGGTATCGAGGGTGGTAAAAGAATAAAAATGATATTCTCATTTGTATACAAAGATATGAATGAGTTTGAACGAATTTAATTTGAACAGTATTAAGGTAAGGGTGAAAGAATATTTTTAAGTTATTTTTGTAATATGTGCGATGGAAAAAATGAATATCATCAAATTTGCTTTTAAAACTGATATTTTGATATTTTTATCCTGTGGTAAAGGGAGAAAATGAATTCAAGGATTTTTAGCCATGTGGTACAAAGGGGAAAATGAATTTAAGGAAATTGAATTTCTGCTTTCTAAAGGTATGGTGAAAGGTGAAGTTAGTGGTGAAATGGTGAAAAGTGGTGGTGAAAGGAAGTTTATTAGTTGCGCGATCCTGAAAGGGATGATTCCACGCGAGCAAATAAAGCGGCCCGCAGCCATCAAGCGTGCTTGTCAATCATCGTGCTTACACAAGCGTTTTGACCGCGGTGGGGTTTGCACGAAGGGTTGCGCGAATGATTGAACATGTTTGATTTTACGCCGTCACGATTGACGCGCAATCACGTTGACAGTATATGCCATCGTTAGATAACATTCAGTGTGCTTAGAAGATGTCACCTGCGTGTCGATTCTTCGTACGATAAGTGTAACCATTTTCAATAGAGTTTCAATTCTGGTTTCATTCGTAAGTAAAAGCAATCCACTGTGGAAATCAGAATAGAACCAAACAAACTGAAATCGTACTGTTAGATGGAAGTATGGCCTCAGTGCCAAAAGTCAATTTCGAGAAAAGTGCCTGTAAACATTACAAACTTAGACATTGTGTATACATACTGAAGTTGTTGTAAAACTCTCTAGAATATTTAAAAAAATATTATATTTCTGCTGTATAGTTGCATTATTTCAATCGGGATTATGTAATAAATTAATCAGTGAAAATGTTTGAAATTCAACAAAAGCAGAGTGCACTGTAACAAAATACATTTAAACAATCCTATCCTCTGCTGCAGCTGATTTACTGAGGCACAGGGTTAATAATTAACAATACTATAATCCTTCTCCGGGATCTTCAATAAAATATCACGATAGAAGTAAGCCACGCGAAGTGCTACGAACAGAGTCACCGTACATTATTTAAGCTCTGACTATTGTAGTCCTCTTCCTGACAAATGGGATGTAGCTATAGTGGAAATTCTCAGGTGGCCTTGTAGGAGAAGCTCTAAAAAGGCAGACAGTAAGGGTCACAGAGAGAGAGTCAGTGAAGGACACGAGGGTTGGAAGGAGCAGAGGAAGCTAGGAGGGGGCAGGATGAACCGAGGACCTCTGGCGTAGAATGCTTAGGAGGCACAGGAGGGTTGGAAAGGACACAGATAGTGCCAGAGGGGGGTAGAACGAAACAGAGTGAGACTGGAAGGGACTGAAGGGTCGGAAGGGACAGGGAGGGCAGGGGAACACAGGAAATGACAGAGAGGACCAAGCCACTCTTCCTGTTGGATTGTTTCTCTACAGATAAGTAGCACTCGTATAAAATGCTTTCTTAACCACCCGCGCCCCTAGAGCTAAGTTCGAAAATGCAGAGGTTTGATAAAAGGGTGCCTTCAGGGTAAAGCAAAACTCGTGTGATAGAAGCTTTACGGTAGGCTTGCCAGCGGGTGTGGTCAGTTGGCAGGTAGCCGCAAAGGAGACCTTTGCGTGTAACCTGTATACATACAGGGTGTCACCAAACTGATGCCAGAAGTTGAATGAGCGTGCGTGATTGTATATGGAAATGTAGGTCGGAAGTATAGAATAACATTCTTTGGTTAGCGATATGACTTTCGAGAATAACTCTGAGTTGTATAGGTACGAAAGTACAGGTCGAAAATATAGAATAACATTTTTTTATTTGGGATGTGGCTTTCGAGAATAACTTGGGAAAATTGGTCAGTAAGTATGGTGCAAGAGGGGACAAAATGAATCATTGTATAAACCTAAATCGAAATTGTAGAACGACTTTTTTCCGTTGGGGCTTCGTTTTTGAGAAAGATGATTTTGAAAATCCGACGAAAAGTGTTCCTAGCATCGTCAAAGAAGGAGATAATGATCTATTAGGAACTTGTTGCCTCCCGCAATAATTGATCTTCTTCTTTTATAACGGGAGACATCAAATTTAGTGATTCTATATAAAGAGCTATTCTTTCCCAAATTGTTTTTTGCAGCAAAATGGATTATGTTACAGTCAGACTCTGATAGAACTTAATTTACACCTTCATTATTGTAATACGTACTTTCTACGCTTATTCGCAGGTGTACGGGCTGAACATAGAGCAACATGTCGTCCATTAAACTTGGCAAATTGGTAAGTTGATTGCGACGGAGTGGAATCACGTCTGTTTTGGGATTCGGTTTCCACATACACCAAAACACAATTCAAACTAACTCAAGTTGCTATCATTACTGTCGTTGATGCTGAAGTCATACATGTATAATTTGGTGTGGTTCTATGGGTATAACAGAAACTTCAATCTCCCGGAGCACACACTCGCGACATGTACATATGTAGGTACTTCTATAAAACAGAGACTAAAGCAATCGGCATAACCTAGCCCCGCAAATAAACTATGTTCGAAGGTGGAATTGCGAGGCAATTTATGGGAAAATTTTTATTGCAATGTCTAACTGTAAATATTTTAATTGAGGATCGATTTCGTCAGTAATAAATTGGTCACGAGATCGAAACTTTACACCAATGTGTTATTAGACGTCAAAATGGTGAAATGCTATGTGATAGCAGTTTTATAAAACACGCGTGATGTAACTAACTTTGGATAGCTTTAAAAAGTTTCATCTAAAATTACAGTACCTATGCGTACTATATTTCATTATTCTAAATTAACACATAGACCACTATGAGGGCCATCATTAACCACCGCTCCAAACTCGTAATTTTTCTTTGGAACGCTTACAATAAATAAACCCTTAGATTTGCAAGCTTAAGAAGAGGAACAGGAGGGAAGAAAAATAGGAGCAGAAATGATGGCAAGAATAGAAGCAATCGAAAAATAGTAGAGAAAAAGAAAAGCTGAGGGAAAGAGAAAGGAGTCTAAAGAAAATGGAGTAATAAAGAATTTATCAAAAGAAATAAAAAGCCCTGGGAAGCTTACATGAACCAATACAGAAAAGTAAAAAGCGAAGGATCTCAGTAGGATATTGATGAAACGTGAGATATTAAAATATTAAAATAGCATGTGAAAGTTGCGAGGTAAATAATAATGAACAAGAGCTCTCAAATGTCAGAAATATCTGTTTCCTTAAATAACAAGCTCTTCCACGAAGAAACGTCGTCATTAAACCCTAAAAAATTCTCATTCCCGACGATACAAATTTAAATGAATATCAAAGTCATAGGTGTATAGGTATTAAAACAGTCATATTGAAAGCTTAATTAAAAAATACCGATACACAATACCAACACGAGAAATGACAAAACTCGAAAGATTAATGCCTTCCAGATTCTACTGCTTGTCAAACGACGAATAAATTTGATCGGGAGTATCATGATTTATTCCACGAGTGACAGTGAGAAGTAAGAAACCCCTTGCTTCTTTCTTACATCGTCGTCCACAGAATGCTTCGCCGCGGTTATGCACCTTTTCTTTTTTCTTTGTGCACCTCGTTATAGAATACCTCACAACCACACTCGAACCCAATTCTTTGCTTGCACCGCTTTCTTGCACTGCACCGTCTCGCTGTCTGTCCCTGTGTTTGGTAAAAGCGCTCTCTCACGCTTCGCGCAGCATTCGTCGCATCGTCCGTTCCACTTTCCAAACGATCCCTTTATAGTGTACACCCTGTTAATTTGTCTGCATTCAAACACTCGCTGACTCGTCCGCTATACTCGACTGATTTCAATTGTACGGGGACGTAGGTACAGATGTGGAACACACACACCCAACAAGTGTTCGTACATGTGTAGGTACTTGGTGCAGCTACGCGAAACTACGAAATCCAGTCGATTTGAAGCTACAACATATCCTCTTCCTCGTGTACAGGACGGTTTGTTGTGGTGCATAGGTTGCACGTGGCAATTTGCAGGATTTCTGAAGGACTAGCGATGATGTAACAATGGAGGGTTGGGCCTAGCGGATACTGTCGACTTATCGTCGATCGGCAGTTTAGTTAATTTTGTAAATGGCAGGGATTTACGTGGGAGTATGTTCATGTTTCTTGATTGATGATCTCGATGAACAGTCAAGGCGTGGGCTTTGCTTGATTTGACTAAATAGATTTAGTGGACGAAAGGTCGTTGGCACGTCTTATAAGGGGGGAAATTTTAGGGAGAGGAGAAATTGTTTATTGATAAATTAGGGGTGTCTTAATGGGAGCATTCGGTTTTATTTGTATTGTAATAACATATTGTATAGAAGAGAGTCCTGCAATACTGGCCACTCCAAGTTTTTGTACTATAACTTGGGCTATTGTTGGTAAAAATCACATTTCAAAACAGTAATTTGTAATGCAAATTGTGCTTAATAAAAGGGGGTGAATCGTATTTCTTAAATTTTATCATAAAGATTAATAATTCGCTGGAATAAAAAAATTGTAATTCGAAGCGAACGAAAAAGCCAACTATTTAGTAGATTTTAAGGTGTAAGTAATTAATAATGTTAGTAAAAACATTTAAAAACACAATAGCACATTTATTTAGACACGGCTACAAATATCACAGGTAAAATGATCCATTTCTTCTTGGTCTGTACAGTCCTCGTGCGCCCAACCCTTGCATTTGATGCACTGCATCAAATCTTCGTTGAATGATTCTTTATAAATGATACACTCACTGACGTATTCATCAGAGCCTATGTAGTTTAAGTTTAGTCTAATTTTGTCTTATAGCAGTATTTTCACAACCGCATTCACATTGTTCCGCGCCCATGTTTCTTTTTCTGTTTAATTTCGGATATTTTCTGCAGAAAAACAAAGAAGAAATACCTAAGGACTTTAATTATAGGAAAAAAGTTAAAAAAAAATAGTGCAGTTAACTAACATTAGAAGCGAGATCTAGTTTCAGCCAGTACTGTACGCTGCTAGGTACTGTAGGACTTTCTCCTATAATATTAAGGGGAATGTCAATATAAATTTATCTAAGAAGTGAATTAAGAAACTCAAGGTAACCTTAATTTCTGAATAAACAAAAATAAATGATTTTAAAAACTCATAATGTTTTGTTACATCACTGCAAATGTTCAAAAACTTACAAGAATTTTTCTGATCTCTATCTTCTGATTCGATTCAGTTCCAACAGTAAATTAATTACACTCATACATGAGAATTGTAAAAAAAAAATTTAAATCATGCATCAGTAACAGTGCACACGAATCAGAAATAGTATCTAATCAAACACATTCCAAAATCTGTTCAATAGTTAACGCACACACTGTATTCCCAAGTTTTCCAATCAAATAATGTTTAGGTGTCGCTTAAGGAACTTTAAATAGTGTGGGAAGGTCCCTTCCACTTCTACCTATCGATTTCTCACTGCGGTTCCAAAGGAACTTTCCCAGCGCCCTATATTTCAAACATATCTGGAATTTTCCCCCGCGATACGTCGAACGCTCACGGAAAATATGTTCTCCATATAGACGATGGTTTTCCTATTGCTCTAAGTTATAGACACAGAACGTTTCAAGTGTCCCTGCCGACTGATATAACGATTAAAAGCCAGGCGCCGATCCAAGAAGCCCCGAAGCAGTGCCAGGCAACTGTTATATGTCTCATTGGCTTATAAATTGTTCGCCATATACGGTCACGTGTAGACATCAACCCTGCCCACAAAGCGACAACTTCAAGTTGGTAGTATAGATTCAGCGAAAGGCGTGAAGAGCTCACTCGAGCGATTTATGAAGGGAAATGTGTGTTTCCACACTCGTTTCAGGACCCCGCACACCCAAAATGTTCATCCACCATGGTGTACTTGGGATTTTAGCGTTTGGAGTGTTGGGGAGCCATAGATACATTATTAAAAATATTTATTGCATCATTTCAATATTCAACGTGTTATGTATACCTTATTTTATGTTAGCATTATATTCAGCGTGCGAATTTCAACAGCGAAAAATTAAAGTATTATATTAGTTACATGGGGGGCTCAGAAGTCAATCAGGGTAAGTCCAACTTACCCTGAAAATCAGTGAAGTATGTAGTTTCAAAACTTCTTTATTCTTAAAAACTTTCAGTTTATAAGTCAATTAAGTCGCTGCTTTAATACTAGGAATTACTAGGAGAAATGATTTAGAGGACAAACAGCAGAAATCTCCGTTTTAATGCTAACAGACTTACATTGATTGGCTTCTGGGCCCTCCATATTATAATTTGCATAAATATAGCGATGTTCTACTTTCCGAGTCTTACCCTCCCAATCGCCCACCCTTGCACGCGCCAGTCCGCGAAATTCACTACACGTAGAAAACGTACTCCTAAACATACTCCTTGCCAGATTTGTGTCGGAACCAAACATTCGGGGACAATACTTTCGATGCTTTCCGAAAATATCGACGGGAAGACACGCCCTTGGCGAGAAAGCACGCCGACGCCACTCTGGGCGTCAATATAAATTAAAACCATCGCGAGCGTGAGTGAAAATAGCTCCAGACACAATCGTCCAAGGATTACAGCTCTCGCAGGAATATAACGAAAAATCAAATACACCCCTGTGCCCCGGAGAATGTCACTTTACGCGCCACTTGAGTGGGTCCCTAGCTAATTTCCCTCTGCAATGTACAATACGCTGAAGCTGCGTGAAATCTGTCTCTGTGCCATCCTTGAGACCAGGCTAGAGAACGCTACCATTTGGTGCCTTTACACGGACGTTCTTTTGTGACACTTTTGCGCGCCACACGCCAGCGCGGCACGCATTTGGCGTGGCGTGCCGGAACGTCGCAGGCCAGAAGATCGTACCCGTCACTACTTAGAGACAGCGAGTTCGGGCTCGCATTTCTACGTCGACTCCACGTGCTTTTTCCAGGAACTAGCGAAGTCTTGTATTGTGTACTACCTGTTCCATGTATATTATCGATCTGCGAAACAATCGGCAAGACACGATCGCGATACACGTAGGTTCGCGAAAAGTATACGAATTCCTCGATATACCTGGCTTATAGAGGATATCATAAATGCTTTTAATGTAGGGCACACTGAAACATCTGTTTTTACGAAGCTACATTTGGTTTACCTGAAGGTGCTATAAATTATGGAAATGGTTTATTACTCAGTTATAACGACTGTATTGCGATCTGCATTCTTCTTGCAGACGAAAAGTTTCCACCTCATCGGAAGTTCTTGCTAGCATCTTGTGCGCGGTTAGAAGTGTGGCGCGCCGAAATTCCACGTTCTTGCGTGCGAGTAGAACCGTTGCCTGGCGTGTCGCGTCCAAAAAAGTGTGGCGCGCTAACCTCCACTTCAGAAAAGTTTACATAAGAGACAGAAAAGGTAGTTAGAAAAGGAAAGCGGCACTTGAAACCAAGGGTTTGGCGTGGCGCGTGGAGTTTCCGACAGTGCGGAAAATTCTGAGGCGCGCGGCGCGCCTGGCAGCCAAGACTCTTCGAGCCGCTACAAGCGGTCGGAAGTGAACGAGAATTTTTTCAAACCAAAGAATTAAATATATTTACTTCCAGCTTTGTGGCTTCATTCGTCAATCTTTAGGGAATATGATAAAAAATTGTATGCAAAAATAGTGGTTATATCCGGAGTTATAGTGCTTCAAATAGAGCGCCTTACAAAACTCATATGCGCACTGTTAGCATAAAATCAGTTGTTGTAGTAGATACAAGATAATAATATTCCGTTACGTTTCGCGTAATATCATTAATTGTGAAATAAAGTATTTTCGCGTACTTTATTGTTATTCAAAAGTATAGAGTACATTTACCTATAATAATGTAAGATACTTTATTTTAAATTTGGCCAATCAGCAATGTTCTTTGCTCATTCTGATCATCGTTTGGACCACCAAATCCTAGCAGCCCTCATAAAACAAAATTTTCACAATTATTTTGATCACCCTACGGATCACAGAGTCTACATCGATCTAATCATGCTTTTGGATAAGTTGCACTCTCGTCGGACTCCGGGATGAGCCAGGAATCGATTGATGTCACTTCAATATCGATACGATAAGAGAGTGTGTTTAAGAAATGCCTACCCCTTTTATAATTTGTATTGCTTGTGTAAAAGTAGTCCGATTTGCATGACATTTGTGATAATTTTAATTGGAAGAACGCCATGAATCCATTAGTGTTACTTTCATATCGATACGATGACGAGTAATGAATCTCTTAACACGCTGTAATGAATACTTCACCCTCGACTGTGGGTCGCCGACCTCGATTCGCTGCGGTCGGCCGAGGATTCATACCTGTTACAGAAAAGCTGTATTCTTTATTCTTTATCGTATCGATATGGAAGTGATACCAATGCATTTCTTATGTTTTTCAAATAAAAATTATACCAAATTTCATGTAAATCGAACTATTTGTAACGAAATTTTGGCAGTCAATTTATTATGAAGATTCCTTAATTACGATCCGATTTGTCTCGTTTTTGGACCATTTTCATCGGAAAAACATAAGGAAACGATTCACACCACTTTCGCCAAGATCCGATGAAAAATGTAGAATTTTTGATTCGTCACTTTTTAGGGGGCAACATTGTACGGCCCCCCTGGGCTCGAGGGTCGAAGTCCTTGAAACCCATCGAGGCACGGCTTATCGGTAGGGTTGCCTCTTGAGTCGAGGTTTGCGTGCGACGAAAATTCAAGCGCGCCACGCTTTTTTGGACGCGACACGCCTGACAACGGTTCTACTCGCTCGCAAGAACGTGGAATTCCGGCGCGCCACACTTCTAACCGCGCACAAGATGCTAACAAGAACTTCCGATGACGTGGAAACTTTTCGTCTGCAAGAAGAATGCAGATCGCAATACAGTCGTTATAACTGAGTAATAAACCATTTCCATAATTTATAGCACCTTCAGGTAAACCAAATGTAGCTTCGTAGAAACAGATGTTTCAGTGTGCCCTACAGTAAAAGCATTTATGATATCCTCTATAAGCCAGGTATATCGAGGAATTCGTATACTGTTCGCGAACCTACGTGTATCGCGATCGTGTCGTGCCGATTGTTTCGCAGATCGATAATATACATGGAACAGGTAGTACACAATACAAGACTGCGCTGGTTCCTGGAAAAAGCACGTGGAGTCGACGTAGAAATGGGAGCCCGAACTCGCTGTCTCTAAGTAGTGACGGGTACGATCTTCTGGCCTGCGACGTTCCGGCACGCCACGCCAAATGCGTGCCGCGCTGGCGTGTGGCGCGCAAAATTGTCACAAAAGAACGTCCGTGCAAAGGCACCAATTCGCGATATCTTTAGACGTCGCCAGATAGCCGACCGAACGAACACCAAGGAGCCCTTGTGAATCGAAAAACGGGAGCACGTAGCGAAAAGAAACAATGGATTTCCACTTGACGGCAGCTTAGCGGGGCACTTTTTTCCTTTTTTTTTTTTAAAGAAGGCTCCGGGCTTCTTGCGCGAGGAGCCGCGTGTCGTGTTGCAGACTGAAGGGGAACAAAAGGGACAAGTCTCGGGCGAATACCGGGAATACCGTTTCCGTGCCGGTGGCTCGCAGGCGAACAGCGATGCCCGACGACTGCTGTAGCAGCGGTTGTTTCACTCGACGATTACGGCCACCAGCAGGCTACCCGTGAAAACACACGACGATACGGCCTGACGAAAGGCCTGGACACTTTATTTCCGCCCCGTGCGTCTTCTGCTCCCCGAACTCGATTTTTCCCTGTTCATCGATGCGAGCAAGTGTCCGTGGGAGGATGCCCATTGTTCCGTGGAAGTCTCCTTTAAATATCCTGGGGATATTTACGCCTTGATACGGGCGCTTGTAGCGCGCCTTCGTGTCCCTCGTTTGAAACAAAATATCCAGAGCTATGAAACGTTCTCTTCTTCGTCGAAGCGTTGGGTATGAGAACTTATTTTTAAGGACGGGGTGGTTATGAGATCTTGATTTACAAATGTGATTGATGTGGGCATATAGGCTTCTTATATGTGAAGGATTAGAAATTTGTTTTGTTGAATTTTAGCTGAGTTGGACATTATTCAAATAAATTTTTATAGCTCCAGAATGGCGAATAAGTTTGAAATTTATTAAAGAGTTATTTGTTATTCTCGAATAACTTCATTTTACTCGAAATTTTCATTCGGAGATTATATATACAAATTTATTTGAATAGTGCCTAACTCTGCCATGGTTCACAAAGAAACGTTCCCAACAGAAGAATACTGATGAAGAATATTTTCCTGTAAAAATTCACTTTATGGGAATGAAATCAGCCCTTAATTAAAATTACCGCGCTCTTTTGGTTTTTTAATATATATATAAATAACAAAAAGTTATTTACAAAGTCTGTACAGTACTACGTCACATTTCTAAATACTGTTCTTCAATTAGAATACTTGACAAGCAACCATCTTGGACCCCCCAGGATGTTATCCAAACATCAGGAGTAGAAATCACACAATTTCCTGAAAACCGAGAGCAAAGATAATTCGAGATAGTTTCGCGTCGTACGTTAAAATCGTAAAACACTCGTTTCGAAAACATCACTCTGTAGAAAGTGCTGTAACGGCAACACTCGTGCGGGAATCGGTTCTAGATTGGCCAATAAAGGTTTCATGGAAGCCGAGATATTGGGGGGAATTACTCAAACTCGTGTAACGTATAACTCCAAGAGGAGCGCGTGTATTAAAACACGCTGCTGGGGCGGGTTACAATGTGATTTGCGTAAACGACACTTCCGGAATTGCTGAAGTGGGGAGATGTAAACATTCGTGCCTGGGGTTCGTTATAAACGATGCATGTAAACGAAACTGCCCGTTAAGCAATTTGATCGTGGTTCAGAAGGCCCTTACGCCCAGCTATATGCGAAATGTCCACGGGAAAATTATAGTGGACCAAGTGTACAGGGTGGCTCTCGAGAAACGCCACAACTGAATAACTTTCTTAAATCTGAAATTACAAGGGAATGTAGAATAATGATATTTAGATGTTTTAAGAGTCTTTTTTCGCGTTTAAAAGTAATGTTTTCGCGTAATTTTTGCAGGAAAAAGAAACAGGATTTCAACTTTCAATTTTTTATTGTTTTATCTTAATATTTCGGAACTTCCCTCCGTTAATCAGAAGATACATTAATATACTAACGAAATCTTTTTTCTTTTTTGATTTTAGATAATCTGGTTCCGAATGGCAGTGCTCACCGCA
Organism: Andrena marginata; assembly: GCA_963932335.1. NCBI lineage: Eukaryota > Metazoa > Arthropoda > Insecta > Hymenoptera > Andrenidae > Andrena > Andrena marginata. The sequence goes on from OZ010660.1 coordinate 42,350,819, forward strand.
AAACTAAATTTTTAAAAAGGCTTCGTGGATGTCGATTGTTACTTTATTATAGACGTAAATATTTTTCTACGAAAAAATTACCAAATTTTCTTCAAACGTTGCTCTTCTATGTGTAAAAGGTTCCGTAAAAATATGTTTCCTCTTTTTAAAAAAAAATCGCCCCTTTTCGGCCGCCTGACTAGGTATAACCCCTCAAGGGATGAATTTCTCCCCCAAGATCACTTTTTCAGAGTCACAAAGGTTATCAGTGCTTTTCAATGAGACCATGTATATGTATTCCTTGCATATTTTAGCTAACGTTGAAATGAGTTAATCAATGTCCCTCAAAACAATTTTGAAGTGACTGAATTTAGAGAAATATTAAAATGTTTTGCTCTTACTGATTCACCGTGTATGTACAAGGTGTTTGAGTTGCTGTTCTGCTGATATTTTTCTCGAAAATCAATGGCTAGTCAGAAATATGAAATAATTATCGACGATATTGTGCGATGAAATCTTTAAAAAGACTGCAAATTATTATCCGTTCGATATCCTCCTTGAAGACGCGAATCGCTAATTCGCGACCGAAAAAGCATCCCCTCGTTTATAATAGAACTGTTTCCGCCATCTAATGTCACCCCCAATAGCAAATAACGATTTCCATAATGCGTTATTGTAGCTTCTTCGTCCTGTTCAAAGGAACGACGATATTTTGTGATGAAATTCTTGGCTCAACCTTTGAATATATCTGTGTACACGATGCCTTTTCCTTTGAGCTGCAGGGTGGAGTGTAGTGGATTATGGTGGCTTCTAATTACAGCTACCGACGAGTAATACGTATCACTGGGGAAAAGAGGATTTCTAGCATAAAAGTAAAGGCCGAATATGAGCGGGCGATTTTTTTTTACGAGTTTTTGACGTTCTAGAAAATTAGATTTGAAAATTCGTAGATACGCACTGGGATATGACGTTAACCAGCCCGCCTCCCTGTAACTAATTTGAAAGTATAATTATTTCCTACTGCATTTGCAAAAGTTGCCCCTGGTAGAACAGAAAAACCACAGACTTTTCGACTATGTATATTGGTTTGAAGGATTTAATGAATAATTGGAGATGTTATTATTCGATGAATTATTACAAATGTTACCCTCGTTTTTAATTAAAGGAGCACAGGTTCGTTTAAGGCACCCTCAGCCTCTTTACTTTCATTTAACATTCTGATGAGAAAAATATTTGATTGAAACGTTGTCAGAATAACATTTATATACCATTATAATTTCAATATTCTCGCTTATTTAGGAGCAATTCAGGGGCCATCCTAATTAAAAATCAGACGTCTTCTATAATAAAGTGTCGTCTCGCAATTAGTCGTTAAATTTGTATAAAGCGATCCAAAGTCAAAGAAGCCCTCACAAATTCTAAGAAGATGCATCACACTGTTTAGAATAATATTAGAAGCTATGTTTTCGCAAAAACTTTGAACCAAAGCTCTTAATAGTAATAACAAATTATTACAGCTTAGTAATAATAACTGTTAATTAATTTATTATTCTAATAAAATGCAACCACGACACGAAGTTGCGGCCAAAAACCGTGTCACGCATGAAGCCAAAAAATTTCGTACACGAATTTTTATTTCAAATAATTTGTTGTCCATCTCTGCTGCTAGAACACGGCATCATATTGACGAACTGCAAACCGACGCGTGCTGCTCGTGTGCACCGGGCACTCAAGAGCTTGATCGACGTGTTTTCCACGTCTGTGAATTCGAATACGTAACTTCGCCGTTGGAATACATATTTTTCACACTCTGCCATTGGCAAACCGTGGCCAATACAAACGGCATATTTTGAAATTCAAATATTCCGACGGCGGTGCTCAACGACTATCAGGGATGAGGCCCATCATAATCGAATTCTCTATAAATCCCACCGTTCCGCTGGTGAACGCGCAACATTCTCGAGCACAAGCTCCTTCACTTACGAAGGGGCCACTCGGTATGTTACACACCTGTTTTAATGAAACTTTGTACGCAGATCGAGGAACAAAAAATATTTTATCCGCGCTTGACTTTTCGCGTAGACACTCGATAGTATATGAGATATTTAACGATGAAGATGGCGTAAGAAACGTGTATGAAGGGAAATGCTTGAATATTATTGGGGTGTCCTTAGGAACGGGGAAATAATTAATTGAAACGCGAAAGGAATTGTAAAATGTAATTTTCTCTGCGAATTGGAATGGAGTAATATAAGAAGGACACGCGTGATAGTATGGAACATGCAATCAGGATGTTTGTAACAGAATATGTAAGTAGATACTTCGACCCTACTGTTAACCCTTAATTAGGCATGTGGCACAAAATGACGTAACTACGTATTACGTGGGGTGTCCTCGGCACCCCATATAAATTTTTATCAATCTTTTGCATAGTAGTATCTACTGCATATAAAAGTGCTGAATAAAAGTAGTACAAAATGATTTTACGCGCAATATTAAATGAAAATTAGGAAATATTTTCAAAATTTATTTATTTGTAAGATACCTATGCAACATGGTTACAAAATAAAGTTTATGAGACATGTCCCACAAATAACGCAACGGGTGTGCTGCGACCACGCCGCATACCTAATTAAAGGTTAACGAGCAAAACGTGATATTTATCGTTAAATATCTCGCAAACTATGGTCTATCTACACGAAAAGCTAAGCATGGGTTGAACATTTCTTATAAAATTATATAGCTTATATAGTTTCTCTAAAGTCGATCCGTAACACTCCGCCTGCTCTTCTCGTTAGATTCCAACTCTTAGAAGCTGCACTGATTTCAAACGTCGCTGGCATTAGTGTGCATTACGTGGAGCATAGATATTCCATTTACCCGAGAATAAAATGATGGGAAAAGCTTTAATTAGTCGCACTGTCAGTTAACTCGCCAGGGTTCACCTTCCACTTTGTTAGCGATAAAGACGGAGGGGTAGGTAGGTACCTATCGAGGAAAGGTTTTTTGGGAGACCCTTTAGCGTCTGCCAGGCTAATTTGTAGGGACACGTGCAGGCGGTATTCTTGCAACGCTACGTAGTGGTCCACGGTATCCCCGAACAGAGTTTCTCAAGCATTCCTTTCGTCGCCGAGGCCATGTCACTTTCATGAAGGATAAAGCAGGCTTCGAACTACCAGAGAAACGTACCCCCTATGTTATCGAATGTCCAGTATTGTATATAAAACCGGAAGAAATTCTGTCGTGAAATTTACTCGTGGAATCGACAGATAGGACCGTCATAGGGACGAGAGAAAAATCGAAAGCTGTTAAGGAAAGAACCTACGCGACAGAAGTGTCAGCATTACCTCCCTTGTTTGTCTTCCACTTCGTGAATGCTGTGCATAATATCGTGCACCGAATGGCTTCGCGTCTATCACCTTCAATCACCTTCATGATATCTCCAAAATAATTTCTACATGATGATTAAAAAATCTCGTCATCTTCTTTTATGGCCGCAATGAACGGTCGTTAGAATAGGATTTTGAAAATTCGTCGAGGAGATTTGTTCTGCGGGAATATCGTTTGAGGACCCCTGACGTAGAGAAAGAACAGGCAGGTGCGAGAAAGGCGCGTCGAAAAAAAGGGTCTGCTCGACGGAGACCAACTAAAGGACAAAATGGTTCGTAACGAGTAATCGAAGTGTACTTTGGACCCTGGCGTTGCGACGGTTCGCCCTTTCTCTCAGCAATCGTCGAACTTCCACGCAAAATGGACATTTCGTGATGCTTCGTGCTACTACAGCTTCTTCGTGGCAGCTTGTGCATCGTCGAGGATAAGGAAATAGTTGAAGATGCGTGTATGGGAGAAGACAGCAGATGATAAATTAGAAGTGCATATCGAAATAAACGTTACAGGGCGTGAAGCCAAATGTATAAGGGGTGTCCGGTTTATTATGATTACTACGAACATTTTTGTTTCAAAATAAAACAGGATATTTCCTTAAAAATTATTATGAATCGTTTCTAAGGAATTTCGTTAATAATCGTTGGTTCGTGCCAAGAAAATTTTCAATTCAATTATAAGTTTATAAATGCCAGGAGACGTCTGCGATCTTCGGGAATGATCGAAAGGATTAATGAACTGGACATGAAGATAAGATGTTACAGGCCCTGCGTTCGGCGTAGCGACAGACGACATCAGCCCGCCAATAAAAAATATACAGTTTCGTTGTAAAAAGACGACACGGTCGTTTGAAAGACTTGTGATCTTGAACGAAGTCTGGTTCGCTTGGAAAAGGTTGCCCATAAATCAAAAGGCGTTTTTTTTGTGACTTTTGTTAGGCAAGAGACGTTTGAAATTATGATGGTGATAAATAGAATGGGTGACAGAGGAATGATAATAACAATAACGTAAGTTTATTTGTGCAACATTGAATAATATTTAATTACGCTGCTAACACCTGAACAATGTTTAACAGTGAACGTTGTTTAAATCATTTGGAAGTTTAAATTTTTAGTCAAATACGTTTCTTTTTAATCTGCAAAGTTCAACCAAAGAATCATTACTTGAGAATACTTTTCCTCATTTATTCAAATAAATTATTAGCATCGCAAAAGTCCAACTATATATTATATGACTGAAACGTTACAGAATTTTATAATATACACCTTGTCATTCGAGTAATTCACTTATCTACGTTATTTTGCTAAACACTTTATTCAAAGACCAGCTTATGCATTATTGATAAATAAAAATTCTCTTTTTATTCTGACGAAAGGTGTTATAACCGCACCCCTGAGCATCGTAAGAAGTGATGAAGGGGAGACTGGAAAATACAGACATAAGGAAACGAAACGAATAAATAATGAAAAGGAAAAAACGAGCAGACAAGCACGTAATAATACCAATTGTAATATAATAGGCCGAGTATTGTGTGCGAAAATACAGTGCAAACGTCAAAAATCCGATGAAAGGAAATTGCAAAGGAAAAATAAAACAGAGATAAACAAAGGGGGCAAAGAACGAGATGTCTGATTGTTGGCAATATTAGCGGAACTGTAGATGGATCAAATATGATCAAAAGAATATAATCAGGATTGACAAACAAAATAGGTTTACTTCTGGAAAGAAATAATTTTTCTTTAAAAAGAAATTCTTCTCTGTGCCATCATTTATAATTACAATCACTTAGATAAAATTCAAACCATATTTACACCCAGGACAGTTACTAATTAAAAATTATTAAGGATACGACTCAAAGCATTTATATGATATTTGCATTTCTGAAAGGAAATTTTAAAGTTCTGCTTTTTTTTTAAAAAAATGCAGGCACATTGAAGTTATACTGTAATTAATTATCTTGGATAGGAATGGATGGGATAAATGGCACAGACTGCACGCCTAAAATCCACTCCATAAATATCGTTTGGACGATAGAGATGATAGCAGAAATTCATCAAGCGTAGCGCCGTTGTGTACAAATTTTGCAACGCTTACATGCACGGATGTAATCAACTATAACCGGCCCAACGCTGCGGCATATGTATGGCAAATGTTTGCAATATCCGCCGAGGAAATCCGCCGTTTGAATATGCATACGTCTGACCGAGGGAAATTCGTTGTATCTTGAAATACCCGCAACAAATTTTTTACACAATTTATAACCCTGACGAAAAATAAATATCGCTGCACCCTTGATTCATGTACACAAAAACAATCTAATATTCCACGAAATTGAATTTTAAATAAGAAATTAAGAGCACCCCAGATTAACCCTTCCCACTCCAACTTATAGAAATGATATGCACTTATTACATTCAGAAACTTGGTATTGTAAGAAAAAAAAATACACAGTGATTTCGAAGTTATTTATTTTAGTAATTCTATAAATCACGAATTCTTTCACTTTTACAAAGCTTAATAATGGCAATATGCAATTCCAATTTAAACCCTGATGCGCCTGCGAGGCATAATTGGCCCGCAAACAGATAAAATGTGAATAAAACTGAAGGGCCAATATATATCGAAGTTAATCCTAAAATGTCGTCGCGATAAAGTTTAATTAAAAATAACACAGTTAATACAATTCGAGTGGAACGCATTAACGCAAGTAATCAGTTCTCATTATTTGATAGATGAAGCCATTCTACCCACGGAAACTATCCCAAGGAAACGGTCGGAGTGAATAAAAGGAATCCTTCGAAATGCCTCCCGCTTAGTTATTCAGTTTGGTCTAGGAACCATTAAAAAGCCGGGTAGGTCTGAGATTCTCGTTCCCACGCCACGTGTAAACTGCGAGGGGGTTATATGCCAGAGTATACATATATACACCCAAAGGCGTATTTTCCCTCCGACCAGGGAAAAAAGGAAACCAACATCAATTTTAATATCTCGTGCAATCCTCCTGGCAAAGTTATTCGCCCGTGCTTGCCTCGTGTCGTTCAATTTTATGTTATGAAACTCTTTATTAAATCTCCCTCGTTTCCCCTCTGCTGACACTTTTACAAAGTCACCATTGATTTTAGCGCTTGCCAGCGAGAAAGTGTTCCGGGCTCGCGAAAGGAAAAGGGTGGCAATTTTTCAATTCCCTTAGATCCTCGAAGACTAAGCATCTGCCATGATGTAGAATGCGCTTGGTCTTGCGGTTAGGTTGTTTACAGCGGAGAAGAATTATCCTCGCGTCTCTGGGTTCCGGCCAAATGTCTTTATTACCGTGCTGTTCTTGCAGCCTGCGCTTGGTGCAGAGGAAACTTCTCCTTGCGCTGGCTGGAACAAGGTGCGCGACACCGAACTCGGAGATGCAGTAGAAATAGAAGAGCCAGAGGGAAGGGACGAATGGCTGTCCTGTTACTTACGACAACTGAGAAAACTTAACGGACAGAATTTAGTAAACATCGGCTTATTCGACTCTGTTTCTCCTAAACAACGCCACGCGAGGTGCGAGATCTTAATTTGTCAAGAAATATTCCAGGAGGGAATTAAGGGATAAGTATTTCTGTGGGCAAAGGCGTAGGCGTAGGGCTTAAGCGGTGGAACTACGGACCGAAGTTTCGTTTATAGACCGTTTATCTTGAAAACAGCTGCAGATGCAAGAAACTTTTTACTTGGGAAGAAGCTACTTCTTGTGACAGTGCATATGTCGCTAAGAAGAAGAGAAACGACGGAGTTTTGCTGGTGTGTTTACTTAGAAAATTATTAGAACGTAATTTCTCAATTTCCTAAAATGGCACAGTAGGTCTGTTCTTCTTGTCAAGTTGAGAAAATCAGTTCTGTGATCAGTGTGAAATTTACGTTAATGAATGCGATTCCGTCTAGGAAGAAGATAGAGTGAATTGTAGGTAGATACTACGCAAAATATACAATTTGTAATAATAATAATAATATACTTCTCTAAATATGCACGTCGATTCGCTAATTGTCCAGATTGTTCCGTTTTGTAGGACATTTCCATTATTTGCGGTCCAATCTGTTGACGGCAAAACAGCAATTTTCTACCAATCTCAAAAACGTCCAGATCGAATCAACATTCAGTATAAGCTGTTCTACTTTTTCCCGTTTCCTTTCCTAACGAGGGAAGTTCAGCAACTTGAAAATCCCTAAAAAAATGTGAAACTTCGCAGAAATGTAGCTCAAGTGGTGCTAATAACGTAACAATTGTTTGATTCGGCAATAAAACGGTCCTAAGGGTGAAAGCACCCCCTCAAAAAAATCGTGAGTTCTCAGATTATCGTTGATACCTGCGAAATTGTAAAAAATATCGAAAAAGAAGTTCAATTCAAAGTTTGATGGCGTTCGATATCTTACAAAATTGTCTGGAAAAAAAGTGGTGGGGAAAAATTTTGTAAAACACTGTTTTCCGCAAATTCTCTATCACCACTTTGTACGCCATAACAAACACTAGAACTTTGAATTTAACTTCTTTTTTTATATATTTTACAGTTTCGTAAATCTTCACAATAATCTGAAAACTTATAATTTTTTCGAGAAGGTGTTTTCACCCTTAGGACCACTTTAGCTGTCAAATCAAAAAATAGTTACGTTATTAGCATCGCTTGAACCACACTTCTGCAGTTTCATTTTTTTTTTTTTTTGAATTTTCGAGTTGCCGAACTACCATTGTAAGTCATATACCTATGTATGTGATTTCATTCACCCCACGTTTCTCATTTCTCCGCCGAAGAGAAAACAATATCTCCAAAAAGGACGGTCCTCAGACGTACGTTCGTTAAATCTCGTTTCTTCCTTCAATAAGTGGAATACCTATGTGCCCCGATATCTTAACAATAATGCGATTTCGTCCCGTGTATCATGGAATGTTTAGAGCATACAAGGGTTCTCCTCTTTTCAATTGCACGAAGCTAAAGCACCTCTCCATCTGCGTCGACTTTCGATCGAAGGGGTCTCCGTTTGAAAACACGATTTCCTGTAAGCCCCTGGCATTCCCGGCAAACTTGCAAGCCCCTTATGACTACAATAGATCGTGCAATTAGTTGAAAATTAATCGCTAGTGCAGAAGCAAAATCTATTCATTCAATGCAGTGGTACCCCGAACTTTTACACCTCAAAAGCAGACCCACCACCAGAATAAGCTTTTTAGATTAAAATCCTTATTTTCTCCAAGAAGCAGAGTTAGGCATTAACTAAATAAATAATTATTTAAATATCGGATCGAATAAAAGGTACTTTATCTATAGATTATTCGATGAATAAAGTTAATTTTTTTATTCGACGAGAACCCGGGTTAACTTTACTCGACCCATAACGAATCATTTTCATAGCTTTCATTCGTTAGTCGAAATTTTTATTTAAATCAAAATTTCACCCATCTCTGATAATAAGTAACACGTGTAGACTTGTATATTTAGGACGTATCAAAATGGTCCCTGCATTGGTTCGAAAGTAACCAACATGAGTCGAGGTAGAACAGATGTTCATATCTATCCATATTTTATTAGATTACGAGGTAGACTTTCAATTAATTAGTGAAAATGACTATACAGGTGGAGCTCAACGTAAATACATATACACATTCCCACTTAAATATAGAAACGTATACAGCTATTACGCAACACAGCCACCTATAGGTAGGTACCTATAATAACGCAAGACGGGAGGACGTAATCACTATAAATGCAAACAATTCGACCGTTTTTTAAGCGAATAATGTAATTCGTCGCGATGAATTCATTTGATTAAAAGTCGATAAAAATTTCAAGGTCCTTGTAATTTTAGCACCAGCCACTCATAAAACCACGTAACACGGGACCATGTTGCTAAGTAGCGTACAAGGGAATCAGTTGCTAATGTAACGAGTTGCCTCTAATAGCGTTATACGCATAATTAAATGTAAACGCAAAACGTGCTCGTCCGAGGGAACGTTTCGAAACGCGCGCCTAATTAATTACTAGGTAAATAGGCGTCAGCAGGCTTCTTGCCCCCTGTTCGTTTTTGTTGTTTGACATCCACTTCGATCTGACGTCCCTGGGAGAACGGCCGATGGATAAGAACCGTAATACCGATGCCGGGGATGAATTTCGCAATTTCATTATCCCGAGAATCACACGGGACGAATCAACTTCTGCAGGCCCCTTAATTCCATTACACCGACGAGCCGAACGGCGGGTATTATTCGTCGACACGAATTACGCCGGAACCTCCGCGAATCGGAGGCGAAATTCAATCAAACCCTCGAACACTGCGATCCGTAATTCGATGCATGCTGATGTTTCACGTTGCGAGTTTAACAGCCGTAAATTCTGCAGCGAGACTTCTGGCCTTAATGCCGCGTGCCCGCTTGAGATAAAGCTTACCATATTCCAACCTCCTCGCCGATTTCGTCATACTCTTTTTCTTCGTACAAAGACGGCCAAGTTCTTGCTTGAATTACGCGGACATCGCGAGTGTCCTTTTGCCACCGTTCAAGGATCATTCACCGATTTTACGAAAGATTTAGTAATCGTTATGCGATTAATTATGCACATTTTCACTTCGTAATGTTTTCCGTTCGATTGCTTCTACCACCTTTCTAATATCCTGTATACAAGTCTATGAAACTTTAGAGAATGTCTCGCGAAAATTTTCAGAGAATAATCAAACACCTAGGTTTGTTTTTTGTAATTTTACCAACGAATATTGCATAAAGTATCTACGTTAATAGATTGCCATTAGCAGAAATAAACTGTAGCTTAAAAAGTGCTTTATGTTGTCGGGACAACAGGTACTACATACGCCCAGTTCCTTTCATATATCATCCCAAATACACAGGATGCAACGTGTATCGAAAAGTTTCCGCGAAATGGCCCAATCTCCGATACCGTCGAAGGGAACAGTTTGTAACCTCTCCGATGATTTATCACGCATACGATTTTCTGTTTCCTGCCTTCGACTACAAATGTTATCTCCGCAAGAGCCTCGCGGAAACTTTCAACACTTTCCGCGTGCGTACTTGATCTTGCGCCCCGAAGTCCTCGGGTGCAGCTATCCTTCTCGCGCAGATTGTGCTGAAAAGTTTTTAATATAGAGTAACCTTTGGAGCCCCGTCTTTATCGCCGATGGCAGCACTTGTACCTTTCTCGTAGCTGCGCCCAGCTTTCCCGTCGCAGGAGTGCCGGAAGGTGAAAATAGGAAAAGGTGGATAGCATGGAAAAAGCTACGAACGATCGGTAACGAACGCTCGGATCCGAAGCTTTGTTTTCCTTGAGCGGGCAAGAAGAGCGTTGATATTGGAACAACATAAATATTCGCGTCGACGCAAATAGCTACTATTTAAAGCAGACCGCGAAACCCTGTTTCCAGGATCGAAACTGGCTTGTGACGTTTTCTACCAAAAATAGATGTTGCAGCGTGCGAACAAAGCGTGGACATACGCGGAGGCATCAGAATTACGAATGCACCGCAAATCTAACAGGCTATGGATATAATGGGTTTCGATAAGAGACGAAAGTTTTCTTTAGATTCTTTTGGACTCTTTGGTAGTCATCTTTGAGAGACACCAAACAGGTGGAATGAATTCATACTCTGATTATGAGAATTTTTATATGAATATTTTGAAACAGTATCGTGTACTTTAATTGAAGTAAAAATTTAGAAGTAACCGTAACTCCACGCGTCATACTGAAGTAGTTATTTCCTGTTTTGTTTGCAGATCGACATCAGCTGCTTGAATTTATCATTTCGAAGATTCCAGTATCATGCAGGGTGATAAAGAAGCACTGTATACCTTAGACACATAGAAATTAGAAACTAGATCGCAACGAGCCCATATTCATACGACCTTAAACCTTGAGCCTAACAGACTACACTCCTAAGCTTTTCCCACCTATTACTGAAACACCCTACACCTCTCAATTTCAAAATAATATTTCCTCTATCGTAGGCAGCAAGTGGTGGCGACGATAACAACAAAAAAAAAAAAAGAAAACAAGCTCAGAGAAAGGTATGCCGGCCAAACAGATAAGCGGGAATTAATCAGAGGAACATTCCGCTTTTGTTACGCATCGTAACAATGGTATGTGTGCCCGTGTGTAGCGAACTTTTCATCGCGGTGGTGACACAAGCGTGAGAAACACTGGCGCAGTACGGGCCGAGACGTATCGTCAAACGCGTCGCGTTTGTTTTGGAAGGAATCGCGAATCGCGGCTAACAGGCGCTGATTAATACTGGCTCGCCTCGACGGCCAAAGAAACAGTCGAACGAACGTTTCACCCGTGAACCAGAGGGGCTCGTGCGGAGGGACACCGTTACATTCTCGACCTGTATCATCCAAGTGCCGAAAATGCCCGATTACGAGAAAAACGGCGAGCCAAGCTCTCACGTTAGACGTTGGTATCAGTGGGCCAGGGCGATCCACGGAGCTTAAGGCGAGCGTGAGTCAACTGCCGAAGTGGTCATGGTATGACAAAGAAATTATGTCTCCCGCGTGAGATACGCCTAAGTGTATTTCTCGGAGGCTCGCCAGTGTCACGGACTCGGTGCCATTGTTTGCCTCGAACTTTCGTTACGGACGCTAGCCTGCGCCGCGGTTTCACGATTCTCCCATCCGAATCACGGTCCACCGCGAACTCGAATACCCAATGGGACCTAACCTCTATTCGGAGACGTGTCGCAGCGACTCGTAACTGCGTTATCGATCCCCCTCGATCGATCGAGGGGCTCGCCATTCCGGTCACGTCGAAAAAAAAAAACGAAAGCAACGACTGTTCAGGAAGCCGAGTTCCTTCCTTTTCCCATTCGCTCCGCGGGACACGATCGCTCGTACGACTATTATATCCCCTTTACACAAGGAACGGCCTTCAAACGCGTAGAACACTTTAAGGAATCTTTTCTCGCGTGGCTGCACCAATAACGTCGGTTACCTCGAAGGAACTCTGTGTGCAAGAGTATTGTCGCCAAGATGACGCCCGAAATAGCTGCCGGTGGGAAGACGATTTTATGGAAGAGGAAGGAAGGAATAGCGACGAGTGGATCGCGAGAAGTAACGCGAGGTAGATGCGAGACGACGTACAGTAACATTGGGGAACATTTCGAGGTGAAAGCCGTCGTGAGGTGAAGAAAATATCAACACGGCCGGATTATTATCCTTGTAAACGTGTGTAATGTGTCAGTGTGTGAGTTGCGCGTTTGAGGTTAGACCAACCGTTCGGGAGCACGTGCGAGGAGTCACGCAGGGCGGGGATTTTAAAAACGGTGAGTACCATAGCTCCACTATTATCATTACTTTTGCCATAGCTTTCGCTAATAAAAGTAAGATAATCCACGAAAAGTGGTTAAATTGACACGTCTACGTCGAGGTGAACTGTTCATTCGCATCTACGAATTCTATCGTACCCATGGAATATTGATATTACGTTTTTAAACGTTTTATTGGAATTAGCCGTCGCTACGTATGGGGAACCTGTATGAAACTCTAGAAGGGTGGGGGGTGACTGGCTTTAATGCGAAATTTTCCGCTTGAACATATACAGTTAATATATTCGAGAATTTTTTATACAATCGACGGGCAGTGAAGGGTAATGAAGCGGCAGGGACGTTAAGCGGTGGAGCACGATTGGTTGTTTTATACTAGAGTAAAAATCGATGTGAAATTGAAGAATGTGCGTGCTAGAATGCTTGACACGCACCGGCTCGAATGTCTGGCCCTTCATGTCACGGCGTGATATTTGAATACGGGTTGGCTGAAAAAGCAAAAAGAAATGGAACTGGACTGGTGGGATGCGACGCGATCAGAAACGTTATACCTGAATCTGCAGAGAACCCGTATGAAATCCTACCGGTTTAAAATTTGTTGAATAAAGTATACCATTCAACGCATGCATTTAATTCTCGATTGAATCTCGATTTCCTTTTCAATTTTAAAAAAAAAAATATGTAGAATTTGATACTGTGGTAATTTGTGGACTTTATAGAACGAGAGGATCAATGGTGGTTGTTCCAAATATTTTTTATAAAAAGTAAAAGTAATAACGAACTCTGTGGGGAATTTTAAACACGTCTCTGAATTACATGGATTATCTTGAACTTAAAAATGAGTCTTTTGCGATGAGGCATGAATGTTAAATTAACTATTACCCCTCGGTCGAGGGTTTCTGGGTCTCGAATAGTAATAGAAAACGTCGAAAATGAAAAAAATGAATTACCTCAACAGAAACAACGTATCCTCTATCGTTTAAACGGTACTTTTTAAGAAACGATCTTTAACAATATTAAAATATAATACTTTAGTGACTAATCTATAGTTCTAAAATAACTACAGCAACTACCATTCCATTAACCTTCATTAATGTAATCGGACGTTTATGAGAACACGAGAATGCTTTTAATAAACGTGGTCTAACGATAAGTTCCGCTTGAAATGAGCAGCGCTCAGTTTAATAGTTTGCAATTTACTCGTTTCGACGTGCCAGACGGGCATTCAGATCAAACCACGCTCGGGATGCACAGGAACGTGAGCAGCCTTTACTTGGATGCCTGTATTAACAATCAGACCCTTTGATCTATCACGTGTTACAGCAACGTGACACTGCGCATTAAAGAGATCGATAGGTAACACGCAGTGAAATGAAGCCCAACAAGTAAAGCCTTTTCAGATCGTTTCGCGAGCACGAAAAAGAGGCTCCCTGCCTGCACGGTTTGTTACTCAACTCTTTCACCGCCGAATTAAATGGAGTGGATAGCTCGGCACAACACTTTTCCTTTACACGCTAAACTGACGATATATTGCATTCGTTCTGAAAGAAAACTGGAACAGAGCGTAGGAATTTTCTACGCATTTATGTGCGGCCCGATGAATTCAAAAGAATACTGTAAACTATTAAAAATATAAAAGAGATTTCTTCTTAAAGTTATAGAGGGTGGTCTGTCAGAAATAGAATATTCTCTTCGCTGTTAATGGTAAGAATCGAATGATTTCATACGAGCCATGATTTCTTTTTAAATTTGCATAACTTTAGACAGAAAAATAAAGTTCAATGTGAAAAAGTGTTTATAATCTCTGTAGCCGTGGTGAAAAGTGTTTTCCGGACGAATTATTTTCTTCTTCAATTCGCTTTACGAAACCATTTCTCCTGGAATATTATCTCTTTTTATCTGCAGCGATAGGGATAATAATTATGAGTTGTGTTTTCTTGTGAATTACCCTGTCTACGAGATAGTTGCACAAATTCTACCTATCGATTCTTTGTCGAGCACGCAGTAAGAAGTTTATCGGCTTTGAAGAAGTTTCGCTGGAAACGTTATCTAGGGAATATAGAGACGGGTTCTGCTAAGTATTTACATTTTATCCCAGTGTATATCAGATGCTGGGAAATCGCGTGCAAATATTTAACAGGAGCGGAAAGCGCAGGTCACATTTAAGGCACTACCTGCCCCACGAGTTTCTTTCTAACAGTAGATCCAAACAAAATTACTGAAAATGGCGTTACGAAACACGTATGTAGGTATGTAAATGGTAGTAGCATCGCGAGCAATGGTGGCATATGTACAGGGTGATCCAAGAAAAGGGTCGACAAATTCAAGAGGCCAGAGTAGAGCATAAAACAATGAGAAATAAATAAAAGATAATAAGTGGACATACGTAACCGGTGACGATTTTTTTCCTTACAATAACATAGTCTTATTGTTATAATATTCAATGATTTGAATATTACATTAATCTTTTTATCGGATTCCATAGTCGCTTTCCTCTGTTTGAACAACCAACGCTTTCTAACATTTTTATGTGAATATAATTGTACTCAGCACAGAGATGTGTATCGTCGAAAGATCGATATATTCGCATGTCAGAATTATACGAGTTCATTGACTCTACTTTCGGTTCCGGCTACACGTATTACAGCTTTCGAGTCGATTACGTTCGAAAGCAGCCTGGTGTTGACCATCCTAGGTTTAATGCTTCTATTTCGTGCACGTCGCTGATAACGGTAGACTCGGTTCCGGAGGAAAATTTATTTCGCGCATACATGTTATCCAACTGAAATGGAGCACTAAATTATCTGATTTATTATTAAGAATATGAACGAACACGTGTACCCATTTCAGACAAATGCGCTATTTTTGGCACGTGACCGAAAACACAATTCACAGTGAATTTAAAACGTAGCAAATTTTCTGGTATTTGGTCAAGAGAATGTAAGCTACTCCATAGGCACAGTATATGTCAATCCTTTTCATTCTAATTCAAATTTTACTAAACTTGCTACGTTCCGACCATGAATCTAGCAAAAGATGTATATATATTTTTGTAGAAGATACATATATTCACCCCTTCCGCATTGTAATTCAGTTTCTTGAAGGGGCATAAATTTTTTTGAGAATTTTCAACATGCAAGTGTCCTTAATCATTTATTATTCCCCATAAATAGCGAAACAACGACTATCTGCAATGAGGGAAGGGTGTTAAATCCTAGTAGTAACCCGTTTCCATTCAAGACACGGCTGCCGGTTGCATACATGGTGTAGCCGAAATAATGGCACAACTGGTTATGGGGTGATTCCCCGAGGAAAAGCAAGTCAAAAGTGCAGAATAATATTTTTTCACACGGGGCTTAGTTTTCGAGACAACCGATTCCAAAAAATCGCTTAGTACGCGCGCATTCGAGCAGAAAGCATTTATCAGTTGTAAATATGATAAAACAAAAATGAATCCTCGTGTTCAACTAAGTACAAATTGTAGAATAACTTTCTTCAAATGGGGCTTCCCTAGTAGCACAAAATATTGGTTAAATATTTTTTCCAAATATTTAAAAAATATTTTTTTAGCCACACTTTTTAATATGAAAAAAATGTTGATTCGAAATATTATATACACATACTGAAAATGTGAAATAAAGGTTTAGAAATTAAAATATTCGGGAAAAAATGTTTTCTTTCTACCATTCAAGAAATATTTACTTTATATTTGAAAAAGAATGTTTTTTTCATAATATAAAATGAATATTTCCCGAACATTCGGAAAAAATGTTTTGTTTCAAACAGTAAATAAATATTTACTTTAAAATGAATATTTCCAGCATATTTGGAAAATATATTTGCTTCTTAATCCAGAATAAATATTGTATTTATGTTTAAATATCAAAAAGATATTGAACCTCTTTTTAATATTGGATGTATGTGCATTCAATATTTTGTGCCACTAGGGTTTGTTTTCCAGAGAACTGATTTCAAGGTGGAAGCAATTTTGGTCAACTACCCATGTACTCTATGGATTCTTAAACTCAATTTTCTCGAAAACAAAGCTTAATTAAAAAAAAATTATTTTACAATTTCCACTTATTTCTATCCAAAGATTCATTCTCGCCCCCAATTGCGTCATATTTACTCTCACCTTCTACCAGCTCTTATCAAATGCACACATAGGCACCCTACAAATTTTCGATATCGATTGCGAGAAAACTTTATTCCACGCTTTTGACCTATCTTTACCCAAGGAATCACCTTCCCAATTCTACCTCCATTTCGACTGCACCCTGTATGCATTACACCGTGGGCAAGATGAAAATCCTGCGGCCGAATAATGTATTCAAATATATTCAGGCGTTCCTAGTAGCTAGCTCATCTATAGCGTCAGCGATTTATGCTAAAATTCATTAACGTTCATTCAATTCGTTATTTTCTAAACTCGTGGAAACCGCTAACAGGCGCACTGCTAATATTCTCAGCGGCGAGGGAAAACTTTCGATACATACTTGGAGTTATCGGGCTGCTGTTAGTCTACAGCTCGACAGATTTCAAATGATCGGACCGCGATACCGACTCGAAAACAACTTGGAAATGGTCATCGATCGGACGGGGTCGAGTGCCCCCCGCGAAAATAGTTTTCATTCTGCGGTGGTCGAATTCACTGCGATAAAAAGTTTCCCTTCGAAACCGTGCGCGGCTGTTCATCGTTACGTGGTCAGTATTCGCTCCAACGACGAAAAATTTGTATATACAGGGTATATGTACCTACACATAGGTACACATATATAGATGGGGTACGTGACCATTGAATATTTGTTTTTAAATATAAGTATATTCACGAGGCGGGTTCGTGACTGGAATCACTTTGATAACTTTAAATATTGACCTCACTTGCATAAATTGGCGAGTATGCATATGTTGCATTGTTAGAGGGAGGGATATATAGTACCTACTCTGTGGTCGCTTGTAGCTTGAATATGTAAGGGTCACCCTTAGTTTTATAAATGGAAATTAATATAAATCTGTTTTCAATAACGCAAGTTTTATATAATATTGAAAGAAGTTTCAGTATGTTAAGTAATATCTACTTGATTTATTCTACTTTGAATTTAAAAATTGAGCTTCCTGTTCTGTTCATTCTTATCTTTAATAATGAAATTTGGTGCTGGTGTATTTTTTATTTTGTGAAGTGGGGGTCAGAAATAAGTGTGAGGTAATGTGAGAAACTATTTGTATAACTGAATTAATTATTGGGAACGTCAAGATCAATCTATAGAATTGTTGAAATTATGTGATACCTACTACTTGTACATTTAAAGTTTTTGGAGAAATGTTACCATTTGAATTGTTGATAAAATGTTCCACTTCTTTCGTGAGATTTATTTATCTAGCCATGTTTGCAGGTCTTCGATTTTGGGTAAATGAATTCCGCGCGCGGTGGCTGTGCCCGAAATATGCTACGTAAATAGATTACATGTTATTAATTAATTTCTGAATATCGCGAACGAAGTAATCGCATGATATTTGCTAAAGAGCAGAATGTGTACATAAAATACAATTCAAAGATAACGAATGCAGGTGATAAATATTGGCTCCTTTGTGGCAGACCAATAAACTTCAATTCGTGAAATAGCTTGTACGATTGTTATTGATTATTCGTATGAATACTGCTTCATCGAAAGTAGGTAAATAAAATTTTATACCGACGATAATTTATTCAATCGTACAACTTATCGAGGCAATTTATCATCCGAATAATCACTCAAAAATACGTGCGTTGAGACATGAAATGAATACATTATTTTCTAATTAAATGCTACTTTATACAGAAATCAAATTAACCCAATATTTTTGCGGTAAAAATACGATTTCATTTATATCAAACTGAAAAATTATTATACTAAAGTTACCATGTAAATTAATTTTTATAATGCTATTTGTAATTCCCAAAATTTTTCCCCATTCTCACGTCGAATCTGTTGCAATTAAAATCTTCTTTCCCTTAACAATGTCAAGTATAACCCGACCTTTATCACTATAATGACACATCATTCCATTGTTATTTCGTTTCAGAAACAGAGAAAAATCGAATGACCCACAATTTGCCTAATAAAAAAATGGGTCGTTCGTATCGATGCATCTCCTGTAATAGTATAATACGAATATAATACGAATGATGCTAATAAGTAACATATAAAATATTCGTATCATTATTTACATGCAACTTCATCGAAATAAGTCACAGAGCCAATCTAGAACACTAAATACATAACAGTAACACCGAGAAATGTAGTACTCACCATGCAGTCGTCATCCACGAATGAACTTGCCTCTACGCATCAGTCGAATTTCGAATAAACTCTCAGTGTCCGTTCTGTGCTCGCAGTTACACGTGAAGTTCCCACCGAAGCGTGAGTTTCAGTATATTTCGCGACAATGTCTATCACAAACGGTACGGAGTAAAGCCGGTTCACTGGCGTGAGCACTTGCATCGGTATCAAAAATAAATCACGAGGAGAAATTGAACAGATTCACATTCTTTGCCGTGCATATCTTCACTCCCACGTGCAACTTATCATTCTAAATAGCTGTGGCCCACTCTTTCACGTCGGAATTCGGTACAGCATATAGCTAGGTGCACGAAACGGTTCGGTAATCTAGAAAACGAAAGAACGATTCGTGACCCTCCTTCGTTGTGGAGCTGTGCTAAAAATCAGCGAATATATTCGCTTAGTCCCTATCAACATTGAGATACTTGATCAGTTCTGTGCATTTTTCTCTGCCTCCCACTTTTAGGAAAAAGAATAACGCGATTCGAAGGTTCATACATTTCAATTCATCTACATAATATGATAAATATATTGTTTTTATTGTACGGGGTGTCTTGTAACAAGGTATGTACATATAGCTTACTACGTTTTCTTGGGATCACTTCGGGCGGAGAAATTGAAATAAATATGGATTCTGTGTGTAATGGTTCGTCAAGGAAACAAGAAGTATTTTATTGTGTTTATTATTTCTACAGGAGTTCCATTTCATTTTGGGTTATAATCGTGAGTATATAGCTTTGATGATAATAATAGCGTCATACAAGAGATAAGCTGTGTAAATTATAAATGCAATTGGATGTTGATTTTCCAATTTGTTGTTAACTCCAAATGAGCTTGCTGTTTCATAAGCTGTGCATTATGTTGCAATATAGCCATTGTATCATGCTACATATACAGCCTGTCTTTAAATAAGGGTCGCATGAAATAATTGCTAAATGATTCGGGATACAAGACACCGTAGAAAAGATTTCTTTCATCATTTTTCACCTAGAATCTTGTAGTGCGAAAATAAAGCTCTTTCAAAGTGGTTCGAGCTAATTTCGAAGTCACTTTACGTTTTGTAAATAGGACGCTATTTTTCGTGTCGCTGTTACGATAGCATTAAGAACGAGAAGAAATAATCATTAATGAAATTATCTCGATTTATCTGTGTTTTATCATGGTGACGTCAGTGTGTATTAATCTTACAACTAAATAATTACGATTGTTTAAGAGTCAAAAGTACAAATTTCGAACCTCGGATTATTATGGAACAAATATATGTTTTTCTAAATATTTTCAAATAAAATATTCAAATTAAATATTAGATATTTAAATTATTATGCAAAATTACTTGTATTCAATACAAAAAACTACATCCACATGAGGAACTAATGTACAGGGTGATCTTCTTATCATAGTCAGCTCAAATATAAGCATCATTGAAAGTAGTATATTATTTCCTAAGTCACAATGAATAACTTGATAGAATATTAAAAAATTAATTCAATCACTCGATACATAATGCGACAAATGTGGAAGAATATTAATAGAAGTAACTGTATGTTGTTGCAAAACAGTTACAGATACTAGAGAACGTAGTATATTTATCCATCTTTTTTTTCATTCGCAATTATGAAAGTAATTAACGGAGACAATTAAACAATCCTTTTCTCGCGTCCTCGTATCTCTTTCCATCCACCAATCGTTTCATGCGTCCTTATCTTCACATGCCCCCTGTGAAACGCAATGGATTAAAAAGAAAATACATAATTCTGCGTTAAATCTCTTTGCACACAATCCGCACCTGGCGAGCTTAATTTCGTATTTGGACGTTAACGGCCCCGTGAACACCAACAAATATTTTCGTTTTATCATGGACCGTGGCGTATCAAACGCACCGATAACATGAAAACCAGTCACGGTGCACAAGTCCCTCCTTGTTTGCAGTTTCGTGTAAATGTTTATGCGAGAAAAGAAATGCCCAGAAACGTTAACATATTTTTTTAATACCATATGTGTACATGTTCCTCGAGATTTATACGGGAAATGTAAACTGTTCTAACCAATATTGTTTCCTCAGCTGTGCATTTTCAGTCTTTATGCATTGCTAAATGAAAGGTGAATTTAAAATACTGAAAAAAAAGGTTCGCTGTCATTATTCTTTCGTCGTTACTTGTACTGAAAAATAATAAAATGATTTCATTTGAAATTCCTGTAATTTCGCATAAATCGGTCATTCAATTTAATTCTGAATAATAATGTTACAAAATCAACCACTAAAATGTTATTCTTGACCGTTGCTTCTTAGTCCGATTTCGAATGAAACTGGGCCCGTTTTGGTTCTACAATGCTAAACGGTGTGAACAGCTTCCGTTTAATCCCCTGACATCTGTTCTTACGCGGAACGCAAGGTTGACAACGTGCGTCTCGTGACAGAGTTATTACGGTACGTAATATCGCTTATAGGATACAACAGTTATAGCATGCATATCCCGATTGATAGTATCGGGTATAAATTACTAAGCGCGTGCATGCTTCGCATAACGACGAGCGTTTTCTGCAGAATCAACAGGTCAGACCTCGAATCAAATCCTGACTTCCCATCGTGCCGGTCGAGCTGCTACGTGATCTAAAGCACAATGCGAGCAGAAAAGGTGAAATAATCGCTCTTCGCCGGTGAATCCAGGTAGTATTGAGTCCTTGCACCGCGTCGGGGGATTCGCTGAATACTTTTCAAACGTACTCTTTGTCCGTGCATGGGCGAGCATTCTTTTCGAAGCGTACAACCGGCCGAGTTCGTTAAAAGAACTTCTACGAATTAACGCCACACGTCCGGCGCGCAAACACCGTCAATCGTGCAATTGAAAACTTATAATCACTCCTGAACTGTCATTCAGCAGAGTCTCCTCGTGAAGGTACGCAATCGCAACCAAGTATCGCTATCTTCATTCACCCGTGTCATGCACCCTCTTCCTTTCATACAAACCACTCGTCACCCCCTCCCCCCCACCACCACTCACGCCCCGTAGCCCCTCCTTTCACCCCTATCGCTCATCCACGCGCACTCACTAGCAGTAAATTCTCTCCCACTCCCTCTCTGCTCGCTTGTCTCTATCTTTCTACCTTCTCCCATCATTCCCCCCCCCCCCCCCTATTCACGTTACATCGTTCCTCTTCCTCGCCTTTCTCATCCCGACTATCTTTGTTTCATACCCCAGCGAGGCGACAGCGACGGCAGTGGGAACAGAAAAAAGAATGTAAAAGAAAGAAGCAGAGGCACGAGCTCTCGGACGAGCGGAGCGAAAGAGCCAACGGTCTCTACGGCGTGGAAGGGGGGGGGGGGATCCACAGTGGCGGAGCGTAAATCGCGCGAGCACGCTAGAGAACGAAGCGTTTTCGCGTCACCACCCTTGCCCGCTGTGTTATGACATAACAATTCCTTCCTGCCGGCTCGCCGCTGATCGTTTCCTCGGCCCGGCCGCGCTCATCCCCTTTCCTTTCCGTGGCCATGGCTCTCCTTCGAGCAACGAGAAGCCCGGTCTAGGGCGCAGGAAAGAGGCGGAATTCGCGACGCATACAGTGGACGACACGTGAACCGCCGATGGAAGGAAGGTCGAAGGCAGCGACAAACGAGAGACGACGATGGTTGGCGTCGAGCGAACACTACATGCGAGCGAGTCGAGAGAGAGAGAAAGACAGAGATAGATAGACGGTGGATTAGGGCGGAGGGGACGAGAGGGAGAGAGAAAGGGAGAGAGGGGTAGGTGAGTGTATATACTGTACGTCGTGTCCCTGTTTCTCTCTCTCTCTCTCTCTCTCTCTCTCTCTCTCTCTCTCTCTCTCTCTCTCTCTCTCTCTCTCTATCTCTTCCTCCCTTTCGTCGCGCACCGAACCGATTGGCGATGTGTAGCCGCGTGCGCCGCCACGATGGCCGATCGGGAACGACGGGTGTAAGAAGACGATGATGAAAGCGACGACAACAGCAAACAGCAGCAACAACAACAGCAATAACAACAACCAACAACGACAACAACAACAACAACGAGGACGAGAAATAATAAGAACGTCGCCTCTCGTCAAACCCACGTCGACGACGACGCTTGACGTCGGGACTGCTCTGGGCGTCGCGGCGCTCACACATCGGCTCACTGAGCCCCCGAGGTGGGCGACACCGCCGGAACACGGAGGATCGCGGCTACGGCCGACAAGGACCGAGAGAGCAAGCCGAGCTTTCCAGGCACAAGCTGCGCACGCGTCCTCTCCATGGCAGGTCGACGTTGAATCAATTTTTAGATGTTGAAATTTCCGTTGGATTTCGGATCGATTGCTTCTGCCCGGACACCGTTCCGTTTGACTTTCGATATGAAAGAGGCAAGCGGAACGTGGGGGAGCTATTTTAGATATCGTTAGAATAGCGACGCACGTAGTACGAAGAGTATGTACAAGCAACACACTTGACGCCGTGTATATTTTTTGTTCGACATTTCAGTGTTCGTTGTAAATGGCTTAATAAGACAAAATACACGTAGACAGTTTGTCGCAAATGTTCGGATGGATTATATTTATTTGTTAGGTATTTATACAAATATTTATTTTTAAAATTATTTTCTTTTGTTTCGTTTCAATTAAACGAGCAAGTTTTTAACCCTTCCGGTGCTGGAATTTGAAGGAATTAGCATATTCTCCACATATATACTCATTTATATAAGCACTCGTATCATAAAAAGAAAAATAATATGAAGAAACTCGTATTTATTAGCCTCTTTTGCTACATTAATATATTCTTACATGAATGCAATCAAGATTCCGATCGTGGATTATAATTGATTATACCAGTTTAATCGAATTTCACATTCCTTAAAATGGGGACGAAACATGGGTCCAATCAATTACCGAGAGATATCCATACGATACACCCTATACGTGTAGCTGCAAACAATATGTATATGCATGCTTAATTTCGAATCTTCCTTATTGAGAAGCCCGACCAATCTTTAGCTTCGTTAAGTTGCATTTTATTATCGCAATTAAATTCTTGCAGACGGCATTATCCTGGGGGAGGGGGTGGGGGATATTTCAGGCGAAAATGCGGAAACATACGTGCGTGTGTGTATATTTGCAAGCTCGTGTGTCGCAATTACTTAATTGCCGCGTTCTGATTGGCCACTTCCGCGGGGGAGGGATAACGGTGTTCCCCGTTCATGATTTGCGCGCTACACGTTCGGCGGATCACCATTGGCTGATTTACCGGAATGACCGACGAATCAGCCATTCGGCTCTAAACCCTCGCCGCTTTTAACCCTCGAAAGAACGCCAAGTATCGAAATTTCACCGTTCGAATTCGCCCACGTAAAACGCAGTTAAACCTAATCTTGATCGAAGTATAAATATATCGTTTCGTGAGAGGTGTTCATTAACGCCAGAAGCATAAGGGCGAAACGAATATTCAGCGTTTATTGCGCCTTATTAGACGAGATATAATTCGGCGAGAGCTTGGTAACAGTGGGGTGCGGAGTGCGCGCTCTCGCGGTGGCTGCGCCAAACGCCAGTGTCAATATGGCCGTTGACGAGAGCGCAGTGCGTGTAGAGACGCGGTCGCGATAGTTTCCTCGGTCCCTTAATATGAGGTGCGCTTCAGAAGGGGAAAACGTTTTTACGTAATACCAACAAGTTATTGGGGAAATTCAACAAAATGAATTGTGCCGTGGAAGAACGGATAAACCGCACACAGGGCGAGCACGCTCTGGTGCAAGGTACGTGGCCTCGTCGGTGTTTGTTAAGTATTCCCCCGAACGTTGTATTGTTTACGAATATTTAGTGCCAAGAACCGCGCTAAGTGCTCGCTCGCAGCACGCAGCCACCGCGACGCGCGTTCGATCGATTTCTCGCTATATTCTTGAATATTGCCATTCAGTGATCGCCAGTCGAATCCGTAACTACGCAGGCAAGCCCTCTGAACGGACACGCGACACTTCTGTGGGGATCATCGCACAGGTTCTCTGTGAAAATTTGAAAATTGTGCACAGTGTTCCAACGCGTGTGTGAACTCACGTAAAGCTACCCTCGTCTCATTGTTCCTTTCACCCGGCGCTGCTGATATTTTTCGATCTCTCCCGTACATAGTTTTAATTGGCTTATACAAATTTAATTTGTTCAATTTTATACGTATTCTCCGTTCTTTATTAAATCAACTTTCTGCTTTCAACAGGTATTCTTGTATTAACGGTTTTAACACGGTGTTAAATATATTTATCGCCGGTTTGCTTGTTTCCAAATTTGTATTCACGAGTTTTAGAGAACTTTTTTCAAATTTAACGATTATTGGGTATTGGGTTTTTGCTTATTATAAAACAGTGCCGAGGACGTGGAAATTGTTTGCTTCGCCTGTGATTATATTACGTCCCATCGATTTGTGTTACACTTATTTTTGCAGTCGCTTCGCGACGTTTTTAAATGTTGAACAACTCGCGACACGATTCCTCGAGTCTTCTGATACTTCTGTATAAGTTCTGTTATTAAACGTAGATGATAATTGTTAGTGAGATCACGTTGTAATAAAATCACTCGCGTGGTATTTTCGTTAAGAAGAAACGGGAAGAAAAGAATCACCGTGTCGCGTATAAATTGAAAACAAATATAAAAATTTCATTCTATAGATTAAAAAAGCATATAATCTTGAAAATTACGTTAATGGTATTTTGTAGTTTAATTTCATTAACTTTTTTTTATGCTTTTAGACCCGCTTGTAGAAGATGTATGATGTTCATATTTTAAAAATTCGAATTATTTCGGAATTACAGCTTTTTCTTCATTGAAAAGTTTTTTTTTGAATCTATACGGTTTTTACTACAAAATTACGTAAATTTCTACGTGTCTGAAATATCTGATAATCAAATGATTAAATACATTAAAATGTTTTCTGTTAGTTATTTAGCACAAATTTTAATTATATTTGCTATGGTAATTACATAAAACATAATATGCATCGTGTTTAATTTGAGAAAAGTTATTCATCTTTGCCAATTCAAGCTATTTGAATACATCTGTAGTTTTCCTTTTCATTTTTCAAAAACAATTATGTATACTTATTGATGCGCAGATACCAAAAAGGAAATGGTTAAAATCGAAGAGAGGCCCAAATTAAATAATGACGAATCAAAGTCATCAATTTCTGAATTATTCCCATGGATTATAGAATTTAGAAAAATGTGCAGGTGTATGCATACAGACAAAAGTATGGCATCTTTAACAGAACTTATGCAATTTTATGCGAGGTAATGCTGCTATAATTATGTAAATATAAGTAAACTTTACCGGCATCTTTGGTTTACCAGTAACATTTCTTTGGGAACTGGTGTCAAAATCATCAAAACACGTACACTTTAATTGCATAGACAATATGCCACATTTTCAAACTTACAAACTCACAGTGTTCATATTAAGAATAGTCTTTAAAAATTAATATTTTTCAACACTCGAATCAATAGATTCACTGTATATTAATTGTACACGACACATCGCATTAAAGGGCAAAAAATTTAAGTCAATATTTGTTTCGTTAGCGAGGAAATAAAAAATTTCAATCGCGACACATTTGATGTTTTCATGGTTAATTGTATCAATGGTTTCAAACATTGGGTGTGTTTCATGACATCTTTCAATGAAATTAGAAAGTTATGTATTTAAAACGGACATAAAGAAATATAAATTTGCTTCAATAACAGGAGAGTTTTATTGTATAAATTCAACTGGTAACAAAAGTTTGCAGCATTTCAGAATTTTGTTTGCTAAATTTCTATGAACAATTTATAAAATGCTTTAGTATACGATTTTTATTACAGAAATGTAAGTATCAGTGTAAATGAATGTTATACAAGGCCTTTAAGAGCTGCAAAATTGAAGGATTTCATTAGTGAGACTTTATTGTTATTCTTATATATTTGTCGTGAGCTTTCTGAGGTAAGCACTCATCCGCTAAATTTGAATTTGCTTCACTTTCTAAGTAATTAAGCCCGCTTCGATTAAACTGAATTTACAAAATTTCATGTTTTAGGATTGCAATAAATCTATTTATTTAAATAATATGTCAGACTTACTAGCGCTGTACATAGACATGGAACTAAAAGCATCTAGAAAAAGCAGAGAAGATCATGATAAAATTTGTGCAAGACTCACTTCTTGTCTTTATGTTTATTTAGGTATGACGATATACAATATTATTACAGTTAATTTAAATATGGATAATAGACTATACCAATACGAGAAATTCTAATGTTATCTTTAAAAAGAATATATATATATTTCTTTCAGAACATTCTACTGAACATTTATTAGATACTTTAATGAAAATACAACTTATGTGTCGCAATTATCATCAGATTTTAGATCCAATAATAACGTAAGTACAATATATAAATTAAAACAAGTGAAATTCTTAGATCTAGTGAAAATTTAGGAATAAATTTTAAATATAGAATCGGTTTAAATATGCGTAACAGTCGTAACTGAATATCTTTTAATTTACGACAGATCTACATATACTTTTAATGACATATAATAGTTAACTATTGTTTCCGTGTATATAAATGTTCATATTATGAAGATTTTCTTTTGTCGTCGACTTAAATTGATTATAGCCCGCATTCCATCATTTTTCTTCTTCAGGAAAATCATGAGAAACATTCCCATGCATCCAGAATCAAGTGTTATGTACATTCGTTACTTTCTTATCTATCGTTTATGGAGAAAAATTAATGGAGATGTAGCCGTGAGAAATCAAATAATGACTGCTGCGATTGCGTCTCTGGGGCCATTGCCATCTACATTCTCATCATGTATATTAGAAGATGTATTGCCGAAAGTGCCAAAGAGTCAACCAAATTCTACAAAAGCTCTACTGCAGCATAAATTTGACGTTAAAAAGCATTGCGAGCTGTTTGTACAGTACTGCAAAGAAAGCGATGGAAATTCTGTATGCCAGAAGAAGGACGGACCTGCAACTCCCATTGATTCGTCCAGTAGAATTAACTCACAAATGGTATTTACTTATTTATTACTATTTATTTACTTATTAATTGCATTACGCAATTC
Source organism: Andrena marginata (assembly GCA_963932335.1). Lineage (NCBI taxonomy): Eukaryota > Metazoa > Arthropoda > Insecta > Hymenoptera > Andrenidae > Andrena > Andrena marginata. The sequence continues at coordinate 42,378,856 of OZ010660.1, forward strand.
CATTCTGCTGTTTTGATTCAGATACAATGAAAAGCATTACACAAAATTATCTCTGTGTAAGTTATAGAAATAGACTTCAGTGTGTTACGTATTATAAATTTGGCATAAACCGACCAGTAGTTCTCGGTTGACAGCCAACAGGAACTTTGCTTATTGCTCGCATACACCTGAGATAATTTTGTGTCAACTTTGTGATGATAAGATTAATCTAAACTTATATTTGTCCTCAGCCGGAAGATATCGCGCATAAAAGTATAGAACGTATAGATGATAACGTAAAATCAATTATATCAGATGAAATTAGGCAAAATGAATCTATTTCTTTGCTAAAACCTTTTAAATCTCTAAATTTGGATGAACAAACTAGTTTTAAATGTTTAGGTACTTTTCCAAATAATATTTCTACGAAGCATGCTATCCCTAAAACAATTAAATCAAATAAAAACCGTATGCGAAGGAAATGTAAAAAGTCCAATGAAATTGTAATTATCGATTTAACCAGTGACGTAGTACTCGAGAAGTGTATAAAGAAACGGAAATCTAGAAAGCTACCGTGGTTGGAAGAAGCTAAGAAGAGAATCGACTTGAAGATAGTGAAAGCCTCACGGAAGAGCAAGAACAAAAATAAGGCTGAAGAGAATATCGGGCAAACGCATTCGTCGAACACGTCAAGGAGCGTTAATCATCGTGCGGAAGATAACACCCAAATGGCAAATGCCGCTGGAAGTAGCAGCCCGAAAAATAACTCGAATATATGCCTGGCGGTTGACGATAAACAGAACGAGAATGGAATGGAGCTCGATGACGAGTTACTAGACTATACAGAAACCGCAAGAAAACCGATCGGCGCAGACGTGAACACTAAAGAAATAAATATTAAAGTGTCTAACACTGCGCTGTCCTCCACGACGACCATGAAATCGCACCTGGCCGAGATCCTTCCTCCGACGAAGCAGGATTTCACTGTGGACGGTAAGCGCTTTGGCAATGACACTGCTCCGAGGACAAAGAGCGACGAAAAGGAGAACGATAGATGTAATAAACAAACTGTGATTAAGCGACTGATAGAAACAGACATTTTCTCAGAGCCTGAAGCACGCAAAAGAGCTGAAAGTTTAAAAAAAGTCTGTGATTTAGGAGCAGAATGCCCAAGTGTAAATAGTACTGCGATATGTACACAGTACGACTCCAAAGATAATGCTATTAATTCTAATCGTTCTAACCTTAATGTAATTAACGATAAAATAACTGAAAGGGTAACATCGTCAATAATAATTATGGAGCACGAGCGAAACGGTCACGGGGTATCGACACACGAAGCGTTAGATAATACTCGTTCAAATGAAAGCGCCTGTACGCCTGACTACTCTCGCGAGACGGCTGATTCTGCCGTGGGTCGTGGAGAATTAGATTTAGCTCATAATGATGATAAGAGCGGGGCGTATTTAAATGAAACCGCGGAGCACGTCGGGATCTCGCCTAGAAAAGGTCTACCAAGATACGATGAGAAGCTGCAGGTACCGCAGGCAGCCCTTAAGAATTCTGTAACAAGGGACAAGGTCGAGCCGCGAACAGAGGGGGAATCATCAAAATGTACAAATACGATGGTGGATGACAGAAGGAATAAGGAGCTCCGCGCGCAAACAGAATTAGAAATTTGTAATTACGACGAAGCAAACAAGGGTATAAAGGATGATAAGTCGAGGATCGCTAATATCAGAGAATCTATTTTCGGATCTTGTTCTATGGATAAGAAAGATATTTCTAATACAGTTAATGTAACGTGCCCACGCGAGAATATTGAGAATAATGAAAATTCGCGTATCGATACAAACGTTAAGAAGCCCGTAGAGGATGTAGCGAGCGGTAATAATTACGACGGTCGCGTCGACAAGACAAATGTCCCTCTCGTGTCCCATTTATGCCCGGGAGTAACATCGAAAAGGGAGTCGAGCGACGATTTGTACAAAAGTGCGGATAAAGAGGCACGCAGCGTCGCTGGGAGTAAGTATATCGTGCAGGATTCTGATTTACAAGACAATATCGACGGTCTGTCGCTGTTGGCCAGCGTATCCCAGCACGTGCCGCACCTGAAGCCGGAATCTGAGGTGAAGTGCGATCAAATAAAGGTGAAGGATTACGCGTCCTTGAGGTACGCGTGTTGCAATCAAACTACCGACGACGAAACCGACACGAACGACTCGTCCAACACCGTTTCCCAGCTGCTTGAAAATCCGTCTACAGATATCATTAATAGAATCGTCGGCATCTACCCCGAGGATGCGTTGGACAAGGTAGCCCTCCACGTAGAAGTAACATCTAACGACGCCGAGTCCGGGAGCACAGACAACGAGTTGTGCAAAGTCGTGTCTTATCCGGAGGCAAACGTGAACTACGACGCGGACACGCTGGCGCACAATTTGGCCCCGATAGAAAGCAACATGCAAACGGTGAAGGAGAACACTAATGTAATACTGAACGGGGAAACGGTGGTTCTGCTGCAGAAGTCTCCCAACAGTAATCTGTACATTATAAACAAGGCGGTGGAGAACTCGAAGGATCACAGCAACGACGATGAAATAAGCAGGCTGAAGGAGAAGAACTGGGTATCCTCGGCAGAAGTCTGCGGGCAATTCGAAGCGGTCGCTTCTCTGGATCATGCATCGTATAATTTAGAGCTGACCGCTTACAGCACGGAATTGCCGTATCAGGAGAGCAAGTGTTCGGTGGGGCGAGGCAAAGGTATCAAGGTGGAGCCGGAGGAGAGTAACTTCTCCGAGGCGAAGTCTTATTCAAAGAAGGTAGCGCACTCGGCCGATATGCTGTCCGTGAATTCGCAAATGTACCAGGATGTGAACGTTATGAGCAAATCAATGGACAAACGGAAGCCCTCTAAACCGAGCCTCTCGTTCAGGCAAAACATTAAGCAGGAGTTCAACAACATCTCCAATCATATAGCCGCGTCGAACTGCGCGATACCGGGGTGCAATGGTATTCACTCGCACCCACACGAGGTTGATGGTCAACATCCCCTGCACATTCCCGCGTCTCATCCAACAACGTTACCGCCTATCTACGGGAATTGCGCTGGCAACGGGGACTTGTGCGTACCATATCATAAACACTGCACCTCGGTGTCGTGCAGCCTGCAAATCAACGCCACCACCCCGCTACATTCGCGGGCGAAATCCGGCAGTCCGTGCGGCAGATCGCACTGCTCGTGTTTGAACTGTACGTACGACATCGTCGCGCATTGTAGACAGTGTATACACCCGACGACGGATACCCATGTGTCTTGTATCGAAAGTAGCCCGTATTTTTTACCGACACACTCGTCAGTACAAAGCCCCGCCGTCCAGGAACACGACAGAGGAAAGAGCGAAGCGGTCATAGGTAAGCTGTACGATGATCAATTACTGTGTAAAATAGAGAAGAGCCTTCTGCAGGGTAGCTCTATGGAGAAGCTCGAGGCGCAACGCGACACGGAGAAGCTGTACAAGGAGGACGCGGATAACAAGCTGCCTTTGAAGAAGAGGCTGAAGGCGCACGCGATGGCGTACGGGGAGCTGCCGATTAAAGCCCAGAAGGTGAACAATTATCCAGCTGTACCTATGATGTCCATAGCTGCTCTGGAGGCGCTAGACGGCCAGCAGAAGAGATCTGGCCAGATCGGCAGAGCTGAGTACGAATTGTCACCTGGGAATAAAGAGGAGCATACGCGCGACGTCTATCATTGCGGCTCGAATTTGGTGCGCAGAGATTATTACAAGGACGTGCACGTATCTGGCTCGCATCAAAGTATCGGGAAAGAAAGTACAAGGAAGCTCGAGCGTCAATTTCGATCGGCGAACGATCAATCTAGTAATACAGTGTGCCAAGAGTCTTGCCTTCAAAGGGCATTCAAAACGCCCGCGCAACGGAAAGAGATGAACGCGGCGTCGTTGAAAAGATTTGGGCCGGAGACGACGGGACAGGAGGGAACGTTCAAGAAGGTAAAGAAAACGCAGTTACCTCTACGGCAAACGAGAAGCTCAAAACGAAACGTTCCTAAAGTAAATTATTCTTACACCGATGTTGATCCAGAATGGAATCCGTCCGGTGAGTCGAAACGAAAACGTAAAAAGACTAGTCGATGATCGATACCGCTTGATTGCGAGAATTCGGTATTGTAAAAAGAAGAAAAGACCGAAACCGTTTCTCGGGTTTGGAGGAAGTGCGTGTTGTTCTGTAAAAATTGCGACGAATGTAAAGTTGTAAATATTGTACAAACGGAGGCAAATCATCTTTGGAAGATTCGCATATTGGTCACTCCTACACAGTACAATGCTCGAAGATCGACATCAGTGAAGATATTCTGCGGAATCTTGAAGCAACAGCTTAGAAGAGACTTAGCTCGTAGATTATACGCGTGTTTTGTTACGTGCAGCCGGTTTTGTGTGAAAATGACAGACTTCCTTTTAGTATTCGTGATACTTTCTGTGTAAAATTGCAGTATTCTGTAAAATTTTGTGAAACTTCGATCAGTATAGTTTTAGTTATCTACGTTTCAATTAAATGGTCCGTGATCTTTCAGAAGAGAGTCTCACTTTTTATAAGGCAGTTTAGATCTTTTATATACCACCCCGATACAAAAAATTAATTTTGTATATAGTAATGTATATAGTAATGTATATACATTGTGACAACTTAAAATATTACACACTGAAGTTTCGATCTTATTACTCTTGTACTGAAGGTAAGACAACTTGCAGTTGAAAATTAATATAAATTACAATATAGTTAATTTTCATTCGCTCGAGAGAGAATAAGATCTGTTAGATCCCCTAAGTATTTATCATAGACTTTCAAATTTGAGAAATAATTTTTGAATGAAAAAAATGAATGAATTTATTATTAACATTATTTTACTTTATTTAGTATTTTAAGGCACGAGTTCCCCTTCACGATCTAATACATATTTTAAATTTTTCAGTTCAGTGAAAAACTGTATAAATTCAGAGAAATAAGAAATCCAGGTTAACGATGAAATACGATTTTACCAAGAAAATGATTTACGTAAGTAAAAGTTAAAAAAAAATTATATTCTTTCATATTCACAATCAATGATGAGTTTTTTGTACAGCAAGTTTTAAAAATAGTTGCCGTGTAAGAAACAGTCAAATGTAATGAATTAGTTTTTGGGAAATCTTCTTGAAATACGTTAGCAGCGAGGAGTATATAACCGAATAAGTGAAATATCTAATAACGTTTCATATTCCAGATTAATTATTTCCTCGCGCTGATGAACTTCAGGGAAATATTTAACTCCAGAGTGTGATGTCAATGAATTTGCCAAATCACATAGAAGTAATTGTACCGCCATGCAACAGTAGGACAGGAAACATCGACCTCTTTAAATTTTTAAATCTGTCTCCTTGACACATATAACAGCATGAGTTCTTATAAATATACGTATAGATATCAGAATGCAGGTAGCGTAGCTAGTCATCGGCTTTTAAATACGAGGTAAAACCACTTTTACTTTATTAAAGAAAATGAACTGCGACAGACTAACATGCATTCAAGAACTTCAGGTTAAAAGTTGAAAGCGTCACATAGAATTAAACTATGTATTTTAGACTTTGTATACTTATCAAAACGATGGAGCTTCGTCACGAGAAAAGTCATTCGATACGACACCCGAATTTATAGCGCCTTTACATAACTTACGTTCCAAAAATTCGTCGTATATTTTTAAAAATTATTCGCTTATTTTTCCCAAATGCGGATGGAGGTATGCCTCACTGTACAAATTCTAACTGAAAAGAGGTAGTATAACGTTTGAAGATCCTACGAATTAATCGTAATTAAAACTTAGACCCTTGCCCTCAATGTATTTATCACTTCATTTTTTATTTCCAAACATTTTTTAAGTAGGCTGTTTTTTTTATATGTAATATTAAATTCTATGTATACAATGAACTGTTGCCCTAATTTAAACTTATCGTGTTCAGTGTTTTAAAAATACGAGATCATTTGCATACATTAGTGCCATATTCCTCTATTTGGTATTATGTCTGTGATCGTTAGCTGACTAATATTAAACAGATTCTATTGTACAAAAGAGCGTACCTAGTTGAATACTTCATCATGGACATGATCAAGCGCGTACTTGTCACCTGTCATTAACAAGCGTACAGTTTGTTCTTCTTCATAAAAGTAATCATAATCAAATTGTACTACTCCATGATAAAACTCGTTTCGTACAAATAATACTTATAAAAGTTTATCTCAGTTACGAAACATTTGGATAGCCATTTTTCACGGGAAATATATAGTCACCCATATCTTTTTGGGTACCTCTGACTTCTTTTCTTCTATCGTTACCATTTATTTATTGATTTCCAAAAAGATAAGTCTGATAGTTTTAAGCGTAACAGAAATTAGTTCACGATCGGATGTAGTAAAAATTTGGCGATTGTAAAATTGTCGAGTGTTCCCATGTACGTGTACATGGGAACAGATGTGGGTTAGTTATTTATGGATAAAATTATCCCATACGTGAAGCATTTGTTAAGGAAAGTCTAATATCTTAAAGCGTTAACCTGTTAACTGGGGGAAACGAGTTGACTTGTACTCTTATAAAAGGACAAACTACAGTATTATAACTAACTATAGCATTTGCGTTCGTCAAAACGAGTTGATTCGGTTTTAACAATTTTATATAAATGTACATTTTAAAAGACACTGGGAACGTCTCTGGCCAACAAATCGACCCGGTTAACAGATTAATTTAGCGTAGTAGCATTACATCGGATGCCTCATTCATTCGTGTTCATCAAAAAAAAAATTTAGTACTGTGTATGTGTAGAACATTTTGTCACAATGACGAATAAACTTGTATTTACCTATATTTGTAAATTATATGCATTGCGTGATGCATAGACTGGATTCTTTGAGAGAAATGACATTACAAACACATTTACCTCACATTTACGTCCCCAGCGTAAATCTTTTACGTTTACGGTTAGGGGTAGACGTAATAATTTGCAACAGGGTAATCGTTCCAATATTCCTTTTATCGTCCTTCTTATACGTTTAATTTCTTTCGTTTAAATACGTGAAACTATTACTCCGCGAGATTTTGATTTAATTTATGCTAATATCTGACTGTATCATTCATTATATTATATAAAATGTATTTTCAATATACTTATTTTATATATCTGTTAATATATTTTCATCCTTGCTACAACATCCTCTGAACAGAAACATTTGTTTACACATAATAGTGTCATAATTATTCCTCAAGTAGAAGTTGCATGGAAAATGAAACTATTTTAAACTCCAAGAAGTACAGGAAATATATATATATATGTATATATATCTTACTGAAGATATTTTAACTAGGCTTGTAAAAGAAAGCGGAAGAGGCATGCAAGTTCAAATTATTTTAGATCCAAAGCATGGACACATATATATATAGTAATAACATTTCGTATACAGTAATTATAAATATATTTACATTTAAGCGCATTTAAGTAATCTAACAACACCTTGTAAGCATACTCTCAATAGTGTAATGAAACGCTAATTGCAATGAACTTAATTTATTAGAACGTATTTAGCAGACTCTACAAGACTAAGAATAATATTATATATAAGTCGACAGTACTTTATTTAATTATATATATATATGAAATTTATCATAATGAACCATTTTAAATATTAGTTATAAAAATGTCTAACAGTTGGTGTGCTACAGAAAGAATGGGAATATTTTAACACCGGCGAATTCTTAAAAAAGAAGGAAATTTATTCTTTTGTTCAGTCTCTGCATTGTACATTGTTGGTAACCTACTGTAATTACATACTTCACGTATGTTACATAAATCATATAATATTACAAACTTTGACTGGCACTGATGTTTGCAAAACAATGGCGTGAATAATAGTACCTACATTCATCCTTTCGCATAGAATTGTTTACTCAAACACGATGGCACATATCTTGTTTTCCATACATATCAATCATATTATTATGGACTTAATGTTATATTTACATACATAAATGTTTTTGGAATTAAAAGCTACAAAATTACTTTAAGTCGCGTAGAATGTTCTCAAGATTTATCAGCTTTGAATTTTTAAGTATATTTCTTTCCAGTAACTTGATTGTACAATTATATAAACATTCGATAGTACAAAACATTTTTAACCATTTAAATGGATGGTACGAACATTTTCTGAACTAAAAATCGTTCCTGTATACTATTTTCATCAAGAACGTCGTTGATTTATTACAGTTAACCATTTTTATACTCGACACGTAGTATTACTGGGATAAAATGATTAATTAAGGGAATACACTTTTTCCTAGTCTTTGCATAGTAGTCTTCATTATTTATTATTTATAGTCTTTATGAACAGATAAACCAGTTGTGAAATTTTATTTGCGTATTATTAATCCTCGGATAAGGCAATAGGGAAAATATAAATCGATGTATGAAAGGTGTGTAACGAATCAGTATAGCGGTTTTATTAATTATTGTGCAATAGTTATGCACTTTTCCATTCTTCAACGTCGGTCTTTCTGTTCGAACTAAAGAGTCTTAACTGATAATTATACATGTCTGTTACCGCTAGCTAAAGAACTGTTTGTACAACAATGGAAACATTGTATTCATAAAATAAAGTTCACTTTGTCGTTTAATCGATGAAAAGTAATCCAGGCACTAGTGAGTTAACGCCTGTAAGATAAATGGTAGCAATACATGGTCGTGCAATTAAATATGTATACAGGCGCGTGAATTTTCATATAATTGTTTACCAAGTTACAATTTTCCAGCGACTATAAAAAAATACATATGTTGAGAGGGAAACAGGTCTCCGGAAAATATATTTATGAAAGCTCTGTGTTTACATGCTAAAATTAAGTGATTATAAATAAATTTCGCTTTGCGCAACACATGTAAATATGCACGCTTCTGTCTCATTCTACGCACCTTCTATGCCTAATGACTCGATAACATATACTGTGAGATAAGTGTGATTTTCGTAGCGATACAAGTGCTTCTTAATTCCAATCCTTAAATACTCCAATGGAAGTACACAGCTCTTTACAAAATACAAAAGGCTGTTCCGTGCTACTATACTTACATAGTTATCTACTATTCTCGGAATATAAAATAGCTTTTATTGCGTTTCTGTATAAATTTTAGGCGAATAACTATTTCCTGCTTGTAAACTCGAGTAATACTATTTCCTGTGGACATCGTAGGACAGTTCTGTCCAAGCTATCCTAATTACTTGAAAAGTGTAATACAAATGTAACAGTCTCGTTGGGTAACTTATAATGTAAATTATGAAATGGTTAAGACTTGGCGATATTCCTTAGGGGAACAATTGTAGTAAAACAATCGAGTGGAATGTTTACTACCTAAAGTTCGATATCATAGAAGTTAAACAGTAGATCCGTGTTGCTAGAACATAAATCAGTCAAAATTTAAATGGCACTTATAAAGTGCAGATGCTTAACATCTCTTTCTTAAAAGTTTTATAAAACATAATTAACTCTATTCTTATCATGAAACTATACTATTTGAAACTCGAATATTATATCGAAAATAATATTACCATTCTAATTATTAAGCTAGCGATGTGCTTTCTGAATTCAAGTTCAAGGAAACGGTGTATTGATAAATTTAAATGACTCTTGTACTTTGAGGAAACAACTTAATAAGTTTCATGTGGTAGAAAATAAAGTAGCGAACACTACATTACTACCTCTTGTTGTTTGCATTGCTTGTTTAACTTTCATTTTCTTTTAAAAACTATTGCAGTTATAGCTTACTTCAATGATAATGCAAATAATTCTAAATGTTTTATTTGTCTGAACTTAGACCATTGCTCCTTACTGTTTGAACGCTTTGTAAAGGCCATCCCACATTTTGGCGAAGCGTGGCGAAGCGAATCGAAGAAATTAATAATAATTAATTAATTGCCGCCCCGCTTTGGTCATCAATTGGTTGTAAACTTTTCTCTTCGTATCGCCGCGCTTCGCCAAAATGTGCGGCGACCTTTAATCGTCTCCAATCCCATGACCAATGAGTTCTTTCAATAGGCAATATTTTTTTAGCAAGCCTGATAAAATTGAATGCTTGTTAATAACATGATTTAATATTACTTTAAAAGACGACCAAAAACTTAGAACCATAGACTATATATTAATACTGGGCAGTTTTTCCGCTTTACGTGACGATAAATTAATTAAAAAAAAAATTCGATAACGTATACGTTTCTTGACATTGTAATTTTAAGGAAATATCGTGTTGTACTTCAGTCTAAAATGAAAGTGAATAATGAATAATAGCCTCAACAATAAAGCTACAAAGAATTAATAAATGTAATCCTTAAACATATTCTTGCTCGCAACTAAATCAATTTTACGTTTACAAAAAAAAAACTAACAATAATTGTAGAAAACATAAGTGAAACAGTAACTAAAACTTTAAAAAGTACTCTAGAGATTACTGAAGAGATCATTGAAGTGCTTTCTTACATAAACTTTATGTTTAAAAGCATTCTTTGTTATATTATTTACATCTATGTACACTTGTAAATCGAATACTTTAGAAAAAATTGAGAAAGTTTGAAATGATCAGGTATAAAAGATACAGGTAATCATAGGAATTATTCTACATACTCGTCTAAGAACTTCACTGTGTAAAGTGAAATTCTCGAGTGGGCATGTATAATCACAATATTTTTTGTTTGTACTAAAAATAGAAATTTTTTCAAGAGATTAACCTGTTGCTTAAAAATTCTTTGGAAGTAATTACTTATTTATGAATAGTCTATAGTACTATAGTCAACGACACTTTTATTTTCAAATTCAACAAGATATACACATTTTTTTATTGAGAATAATTACATAATAACTTTAAAGAGTAAAATTATATTTTAATATGTCCGTAATAAAGAAACTCTGATCTAACTTTAAATGAGATAATTTTTACCAAACACAATATACAGATAAAACAATTAAAGACATGTCTAATGTGTATATAGCATTAAAACAGCTGGTTAAAGTTTTAAGCAAATGCTTCATCTCTTGAAATTGTTTTTATATCTAAATTAAAAATATGTAGTACAAGTTCATTGAAATTGAAAAGTTTCGTAATCACGATATCACTAATAAAAGTATGATCATACCATAGAACTGTCCCTCAATTGATGCTACAAACTTAATAAAGTAGTGTGGCTCTTATGACTTAGAACAAATATGTGCAACAATTGTGCAAGAATCTACCTTGTTAGAGCAGAAATGTACGAAATTTGCAATGATGTGTGATAGTCGCGGACACGTTTGAAATTCACGTTTTGAAATTTTCAAGTAATGATCATTTATATAATTTTGTACACATAATAATTGATCACTACAATCCTGAAGTGTGTGACGTACACGATTTTTTCATTAGTAACAACATTCTTGTCATCTTTGGAAATCATAATTTCTTTTTATTCGAAAGAAACTTGCATATGTAGCAACGTGTCTGTATTGTATAAAGTTCGCAAAGCTTTACAGAAGTTTCTTTGCAAATGTATTTATAACACGAGTGTTTTATGTAGTGAGTAAATCAGGCTTACTTTAGAAACATTGTACACGTTACAGGTCTACTTACCTACCATATTTCTTCTTCTGAGACCTGTAAATAAAACACCATTAAAAATAATCATCTACTACGAAACATTACAAGCAAGTGAAATTTGTTTCGATTAAATAACTCTAAGTAAATAATAATTCTATTAGTTTTTTCACCGTAACTAAAAAAAATGGTTTAAAAATGTATATAAATGAGACATAAACTTACCCAATGGATATGAAATTCTTAACGATAAGAAGATTGTGGAAGACAATATTTTGTATTTTATGTTTCTTACTGTTATTAGTGAAAAATATAAATACAATCGTATTATCACTTCCTGGATTCTTTAGATCTTATAGTTATTATACTGTTTGAATATAAATATCAGTTTCGTTAAAATAAATATTTTTAGCGTGAAAATAAATTGCAAGGCACTCAAAAGTATCTTCCAGTGTTGATCTTCCGTGTAGATATTAGAAAGCATTTGCTATTATGCTTTTTAAAACATACGCTATCAAAATTTCTAATTCAAAGAACTATAATTTTATATAAAATACATTTTAATATAAAATGTATATTAAAGATAAATACTTTATAAAGATATTTGATTTTAAAAAATATATATATTGTACACCAATGTTCCTCAAAGTAATGATATACTGAAGTTATGCGAGAAATGAGGTAAAGAAAGAACCAGAATAAATTTACCTTTCTTCACAGAAGCGAAATGTTTCTTTTGCACTTCCTGCTGATTCATAGAACAAACAATAGCGTCTGCTCCTAATGTTGAGAATTTAGGCGACAGTTTCTTTTTCTTCAGAGGCGTCTCTTCGTCTACAGTTGCGACCACTTGCTTTTTAACAAACTTCGATGGCTGCGCATCTATATTTTGCAACATCCACTTAGTGCCAGATTTCATAAGAATATTATTTGAAATTTCAGTTACACGTTTATCTGTCGTCAGATTCACTTCGACATCTGCGTCAACTTTTACATTTCGTTTGGACAACTTAAAGCAAGTCTTTTTTTCTGAAGTTTGAGGTTGCACAGATTCGCGCAGCGCATTCGAATCTTCCGAGGTGTTATCTTCTGCGGTGAATTGAGAGTTCTCCACTTTGGAGTCTTCCGTGATGAATGTATTCGTCGTGGAATTTCCATGAAAATTCAGTAAAATTTGTTGCTTTCTTTCGGACATATTTCTCAACTGGTGAATACCTACACATTTCAATTGCTTGTACATATTCTTCGATGCACATACAGCACGAGGTGATTTTTGACGATACGACACATGACACGATAATGGCAATTCGCACGTGCTCTGCGCCTCCTGATGATTCAAGGGGTTAATGACCGTAAGCTGCGAACATCTTAAGCTTGATTCATCTTGAGTAGGTCGAACGATAGACGGTGATTCTTCTTCTTCGTTCTTCGCCTGTTTAATCTTCTTACATCTAAATTTCTGTTTCGATGCTCTACACTGTGCGCTAACTTCTATTCTATGTTTCTTAATATGATTCTGCTTCTCTTTGCAACTGTTCTGTATATTCTTCTGAACGTCCCTTTGCTTCGGAGAGTTTTTACATTCTGGCAGTTCGCTGCGCGAAGCTTTGACAGTTTTACACGACATCAGATCTGTGGAAGACAATAAATTGCAATCTGAAGGTTTCTCCATTGCTAAAGTACTTGTTACTAGTTTCATATGGGCATGCTTATGCGACGATGGAGAATCATCTCTTCGACTTGATGTATAATTCATTAATTCATTCGATAGGAGATTATTGGAAGTACAAATGCTAGGTGACACACAATTTATCGCGTGGCTGAACGATTGAACTTGATTAATAGTATCTTCGTTACGAAAAATATAAGACCTTTCTATTACAGTATCTGTACTAAGCTTATCGACAGGACTAGAGAGGCCGTATTTAGGAAACGGTCCCTTTGTTTTGGAAGATATGTCATCTGCATTGGGTAAAGTAGTTGACTGACTAGAGAGAGAAGACAGATTTCTAATCAACGTGGGAAATTCGTGCGTTTCTTCTCTGCTAGTGTTCAATCCAAATCCTGCTAAATCCACGTCACTGTCAACAGAATCGCTTCGATTATTACAAAATTCATCTCTCCTTAGGGAAAGCATTTCTTCAGCATCATTTTTATCAGCTTCAACGACTTTCCCCTGGGAATTCGATTCGGATTCATTCTTCACCGAAAATACTTCGCCTTCGAAACTTTTTTTAATCAATCGCGGATTAACCGCTTGCACGTTGGAGTACATGAAATCATTCGGGGGTGAGTCCATATTCGTTAACTCGAAATCCAGTAAAGAGTTCAATATTCCAGTCGTCCCAAGGCTACCTTCCGGCAGTGGCGTCGAGGAATTTTCTATATCCGATGTAATGTATCTTTCTTCCTTTTCATTTGTATATGAATACTCCGATTGCAAGAAGAATTCTGAAATGCAGTTTAACACGTTATTGGAGTTATCATAATCGATCGGCGACATCAACGAAGATTGTGAATCTTCAAAAATTTCTTGCTCGTCTTCCATAGTTATATCTCCGTTTAGAATACTATCCAAAATATCAATATTTTCAAATTCGTCTAGGGTATGGGTCTTTGTTAAGTCATTTTTCCGCGAGAAACTTTGCAATGCAGACTCGCGACGTGAATCTTCATACAGCTCTTCATTGTTTAAATCATATGCGAGAGAATCGGTGGCACGTGGCTGATCATTTGTTATAGAGGCTTTATATTTATTTCTGTTCTTTGACTGATCTGAAACGATTTCAAAATTTTCACAGTCCTCCTCTTTAATAGACTGTTCGAACTCGGATTTTATGCGACTACAAATGAAACCATCGGGCAATTTATTTTCCGTGAAATTAGCATGATCTTTTCCGTGAGAATGTAACTCCTTTGTTTGAGATGCCGAAACCATTAGTTTCTTTAAATTTTCTGATTTACATTTCACCTGATTTAGAATTACATTAGCTTCTTTGTTACCGCATCTGTGATGATCCTTAGAGTTGCAAGAACTCATGAATTCTTTCTTTCCGTATATTTCCAGAATTTTACTGAACTTCTCCGAGTTCGTTAACGAGTGAATATTCTGCGCCCACCGTAGCGATGATTTTGCAATCTGATCTCCAAGGACTGTAGTGGAAACGGTGCACATGTTCGTCTTATCCGAACACTCTAGTCGCTGTTTCTCTGCGTGCACAGTCATAATGTGTTCACCGACGCGATTTAAAACGTCCATGCACTTGTCGAGATCACTGAGCATACAGATTACGCTTTTGTCACAAATCGGCTTCTTATCGCTACTATTATCGTCTACTGCATTTTGAGTGGTATCCTCATTTTTGGTATTAAATATACTGTAATTGTGACAGAAGAAAGGCTTTACATCAGTTTTCTTACAGCAACTGGTGCATTCGTGCGCATCGTAAGAGGCTTTCTGCCTCGCAGCTTCTGTCGCTTGCGAACTATGGCTGTTCATAGATCTGAAGCCATGTAAATGACAATCGCTTTGTACATAAACAGATGCATTGCGACTACAAGTATCAGCCTCTGTCGTATTGCAATCCGTACTCGTTGGTAACTCTTGCTTTATAGACTGTGTATTTACAATAATATTTTGGCACTCCTTCGATAAGAGTATTGTCTCTATGGAACTTTTTGGCTGGGGGAATAATTCTTCCTTATCCTGAGTATCTACTTCGCTAACTTTATCGGCTGTATTTCTACAAGAAACGGTATACTGAGAAGACATTACATTCTGTTCGCTGCTTTCCCTAAATACATTCAACGGGCCTTTTGGTTCTTTAACATTCTGCCCGACATTTAAAAGCTTCAATAAAGATAGAACTCTGCTGTGCTGTACATCGTTCTGTTTCAGCGGCGAAGCACAGTTATCGCATTGCTTATGCTGAAACGCGCCTTTTAATTGTTTACTTCGTTTATTGCAGATGTAATCGTGCATGTTTTCAGAATGAACGTAATGAGTATTATTCCCAAGAGGTTCTTCCTCCGTTGAAGCACAGGACTCCGTACTTTCGCTAACTTTATTGTCTGAAATTGGTAGATATTCCACAAGGATTTTATCCACAGAATTTTCAGAATTCTCCGTGCTATGGGCATCCGCGATTTCCACTTGGTTTCTACACTTCACTTCGCCCGCCTGCTTTTGTACTTTGTACTTTTTCTTTATCATTTTCAACCATTCTAATTTTCTTTTAAATCTCGTCTTCCCGTTCTTGTTCTTATCTACTCTCAGCGATTCATTATCTTCGGTTAAGTCGACTAATAGTATCTCTCCAGGTTTTAATTTCGATGCTCTTTTATGTTTCTTGAATTTGCTTCTCTTCTTCGCGGAGCAGACTTTATTTGCAAACTTACTGGAATCTATTGTATTTTCGGAGGAATATGTATCTTGCAAATTGCACGTTTCGTGTTTGTTTAATTTATAATTCATAGTGCATTCTTGAATGTGATTCACACCACGCGACGAAATAATCTGGAAGCATAAAGGATGAAACATTGAAACCAATGGAAACGAAGAGGAAATGAATCCAAGCTCAGAGGAAATTACCTGCGGTTTCTGGAAATGGGTTAAATCGAAAACCATTGTTGAATAAGAATCTTTAAAATGAACGGACATAGACTCTTCAAACGCTAAAAACTTATTGCATGCTGTCTTAAGGTCAAACGCATTTGGTTGTAGCAGCCAAAGTGTTTCGTTCAAAGGAGGTTCTGGTATAATCTTCAAAAGCTCATCGCGCATTTTTGGCGCGCATGGACCTAGTATCATTAAAGCCATCTTATTCACTTTCTTTCTCCCTTCGAGATTTTTCTTCATCCCTTTCCACATTTTTAAAGCAAGCAAGTACCTGACATAGTCTACATCTGTTAAAGATTCTACATCTCTTTTCAAGCTGGTAAAACTTCTCCTAATACAAGAAAAATTGTATTTAAAATTAAATTCTTCCTCCTATCGAGTAACAAGTGGAGAGTATGGTGTATTAACATACCTGAATATAGGATCACATATTTTCATATATTTTTTACTAATAAGTTTAAGCTTAAGTAGCACTCTGAAGATATGCTTTTCTGAGCAATCTGAAATAGCAATTAATATTATACATTAATCTGTTCGTCTTTCTGATTGTAATGACATTATCTCAATTTTAATGCCGATTGTTTCTAACTTGCCTAAATATATCCATAACGCTGAAAGAAGTTTTGTAGCTATGGAGGAGGAATCCTTACTGTGCTTAAATGCCTTAAGCTCCATGTCTATATATATTCCTAATAGTACTGACATTTCATTTAGGTATGAATCATAATTGTTGACATACTGTAAAAGAAGTTGTAATTCATAAGTTTTTGATACGTTATCATATAAATTACATTGGGAATTAATAGTTTCCGATGGTACCTCTTTAATATCGTGCCAGTAAAGGTGAAAAACCGTTAAAGTATTATTTATATGATTTTTCAGTTTCGTCGTATCAAGTGCTTTCTCGCAATACGTATTAATACTGGTTAAAATATTTCTGAAATGCACAACTTCTTAGATTATTCGTATACTTTTCACTTTGGACTTTAAAGGGAACGACAATCTTACTGTGTATAAAGGACGAGCAAACGTTCGAGCAGCTGCGAACTTTTACTTCCCACGGACGAACATATCATTTTATTAAACTTAACAAGCCATGGAAATGTATCTTCGGACGATTTAACATCAATAAACTGACTATCCGAAAATTCTTGATTTTCATAACTCTTCGAGAAATTAATGAAACCGCCGTGTATCCTTTCCAGATTTATTTCGTTTCTTTCACCCATTGCTATTTCTTTAGCAGAAAATTTTTCTACGAAATGTATCGGTATTAAGATTATGTCTACTTATCATCCTATGAGAGGAATGAAACTTTGAAAATATAATACAGATACTTGTTTCGAAGTGTATAAAGCGAATATTTTTAGAACAATTGCAAATTGTTGGTTTCTAATTCCTCTCGGGTCGTATTCGAATAATAATGTTCATTACTTGGGGAATCATTATTTAATGAATTGTCGTTTGGAGTTAAAGAACTGCTTATATCCATGTCTTGTGTAGGTTGAGCCATAATTGTCATTAAACGTAATCTCTATAAAACCTGGAAGAAAAACAGGCACACTTGTCTTACGCTACTATTATAAAGCGATTAATTCCTGAAATTCTGTGTACTCTTACAATTACGTTCTAAGCGACGGTTAACTGTTTTATTATTAATAGAAAATATATAGATTATTAATACTTCGCGCGCCAATAATCCAGCTTAGTAAGAATCGTACGATTTCAGTATAAATACTACACGAACACCAGATTCCATATAATTTTACTCTATATTTCCCTGTGGAAAGCAGACGGTGTTATGACAAAGATAAATACGTATCGTTGTGCTCACAATAGTATAACGATCAGTTTCATTTCAACAAGCATATTACGCAAATAGAGTTGCCGAACGGTGTGCATCAAGCGCATCTGTAGGGATCATTACCTATTTCCTCAGGGCAAATATTAAGCGTTACTATACCAAACAAAACAGGATAAAATGAAATTACTCGAAGGCATAATCATACGCGTCCCGGGCATGGGATTCGGTAATGCAAGGTGTGCGCGTATCGCATATTGCGACGATTGTCAGGCGCGATCGCGTGCCGATGCTCGGAGCACGTCATGCAGAAAATCTGGAGGGATAATAAATCAACAACGAAAGTGCGCAAGTTTGCCTGAGCGCGAGCTTGTTTTCGGTAACGCGTCGAGAGCGCAGAAACCAAGCCAATCCCCCACTCCCTCTTTGCCCTCCGGTTTTATGCCGCCGCCGCGTACTACTACATACCCGTGACAAAATGAAACTAAGCGGGCACGATGACGGTCACTCTTTTTCTGCCGCGAATTAGCGTACTCATCGCTCCGGGTCCGGGTCTCTCGCGTTCACTACATCGCACAGTCGCGCGCGACGCGGCCTATGTATTTCACCGCGACCTGCGCCGCCTGCTGTCGTTGCACTCGAAACTTACGACAGTTCTTCGACAATCGAGTGAAACGCGACGCCTCGCGTCGACGCTAACTTAACGCCGCCGTGAGCCGAGCATTTCGGACCGTCGGTGCGGGACTTGCAGGAACAGGTACGGCCGCACCCTTTAAGGCACCCTCACGCACCATCGTAAATAATCTACTTATGTCACTCGTAGTCGAACTTAATCCCTTTATCGAGGCTTCATATACTTCTCCTTCCTTGGTTCATTAAAGTAGATCTCGCTTATTCGCTCTGTGATCGCGTAATTGGTCGCCGTCTTGAAAATCAAGTACCATTCACATCTGATGGTTGAGTCCATTCATATTTGCTCCGGGGTAATACAAACGTTTCTCATTGTTACATGTGTATAAATATTTGAGAGAGGGACATTAAATGGTATAATACGGTCGCGTCATTCTACGCAAACTAGAAAATCTTATTTCTTGCTGTTAAGATTTTATACACGATTTATGAATTAATCTTTAAACGGGGGGTAGGATTGCTTTAGTTTGTTTTAGTTACCCGAGTACCGCGTAAGATCGATTTTAAATTTCGACGGGATTCTAAGAGAAGTGCGAATCGGGGGGCTTTTGTGAAGGGGAAGTTTCATTAGGCGCGACCGACGATGTAATGTACAGTCGCGGCGAGTTCAGTATGTACGCTCCTGCGGAGAGAAGTTGCACACCGAAGCGCAGACGTCGCTCGAACTTTTCGTCTATTATAACCGCTAGCGGCCGATCACGTATG
Source organism: Andrena marginata (assembly GCA_963932335.1). Classification (NCBI taxonomy): domain Eukaryota; kingdom Metazoa; phylum Arthropoda; class Insecta; order Hymenoptera; family Andrenidae; genus Andrena; species Andrena marginata. The sequence continues at coordinate 42,398,297 of OZ010660.1, forward strand.
TGACATGGCGTCCGGGTAGAAAGAAAGTTGACTGTTAAATAAGCGTTAATGTTGTTTTTATGACATTGACCGACCGAAAAGGGAACATCCGAGGCCGTGAATTTCCCACAGACACCGGCATTGATGGTAATGCATGCGAGGAAACCACAAAGGATCAGCGATGGGTAGGGTACCGCCGTCAAATACCCAATCCTGACACAACCAACCTCTACTCGCCTCACCTCTCATCACCAAAGTCCGTCCATCCGACCCACTCGACATCACTACTACCGCCATTCGCGGGAGATTTTCCCCGATGGAAATTCCATTTTCCATCGCGGAACTCCTGCTGTCCGGCGATCTTATTCACGATTCGTTTCGTATGATTGCAGGTACTTCGAAAAGCACCAGGCCCATCCCTATCAGGTAAATATCATTCGAGCAATTGGTGTCGGGGGTTTCGGAGGGGGGTAATTCGTCTACGGTATGATTGCACCAGAGCTGGGTAAAATTTGAAATAAAGCTATTTAAAATACCATTCTGGTGTTTTAAATAGTGTACAGGGAGGTAGATGTAAATAAATACAAGTATTTCAAGCATAACATGCACACTTGGGAAACAGAATAGTTTTATTTGGATGGTCAAGCAATGAAATAGAAATAATTTACTTTGCATTCGTGCCTTCGAAATGCTGCATCAAGTATCTTAGTTTGGGGCTTTGCGGTGCTTAAAAGGTTTGAATTCCTTCACGGTGGGGAAAATAAAAGTAAAATAGGCTGTCAATCAATTAAATTAGAAGTAGAGGATTAACTTTCAGAGAAATCTATTTCTTGTGTCATACTAGCATGTTGGAGTCACGGTTAATGGTTCTCTGAATTCTCTTTAAATTTTGCGCTATTGACAATAACAAATTTAAGTAAGAACTGCTTCACCATTGGGGTTCATCGAGGTTCAAAATAAAACATTCTTATAACGTATTTTGACTATTCAAATAAAAGTATTTTACGTCACAAATTTATGTCATACATGGAATCTTGTTTTATTTCTCACTTTAACACCGGTTAACGCAATATTTTGAGTAATCTTTGATTTAGAAAAGGTTCAAACTTGAATATAACCATTTCGAACAATCATACTTTCGGTTTGATAGCAAAATAAACGAAATAGTATTCATACTTACTATTTCAGTTGTATAGTATATTTCTAATCATAGTAGATTCCAGCTTTCCATCATTTCTGCCTAGTTTTCTAGTTACGAAGTTACAATCGATGCGGATTAATCATTAACAAATTTCTAATTTACTGAACACGAACATTTCTCTCCTTCGAGTCGCTTGCCTTTCAGGATAATTCGCACGCGTATTTGATACGTTTCTCTTGCGTGGAAGTGTTGCAAATCTCCTGCTCTTCGATTATACGCCATCGCATTGGGTTTTACCAAGAACGACTATTAGAAAAATTCTGTCAATGCAGTTGCATTGCGTAGAACAGGCCTGTCGCAAATATCGTGAAAAATTATTCCTCTGTTTAACGAATATTTGATAAAGTGTTTGAATTAAAAATATTCCATTATAAGTATATAGTTTGATTTAATTGTCATTTACTTTCCCACTACAAGAAGTCGAAAGTTTACATCATAACTGTAAGAGAGCATGCAAATGTTCGATGGTGTATGTTTATTGAACATCTGTGAGGAATGTTTGCTTTGTACGGAAAGTTTATTGCTTCTTTTGTTATCCGCATTGTGTAAAAAACATTAAAATAGAAACAAATGAAGTAATCATCGTTGAAATATCTTTGAAATCCATTAAAACTGTAATATTGCCCTTGAGTATTCATTCAGTTAAGTATTATGAGAAACGTGCATTAATTCTGTTTATTTTCTTAATATAATCTTCGCAACTTGGACTGAGTAACGCATAAACAATATGTGGGTTGTTGTAAATCTGTTATTTTTTCTGGAAGACGAAAATTTTACTTGGTCTTGTAAACATAACCTCACTTTCAGAAAATCAATAATTCATTCTTCTACATTATGCAGATTGTTCACAGTACATTGGTAGTGTTGCACGAGTAGATTAATTAAAATTTTTGTTCTTAGTAATGCGCTCGTAAAAGTAATATTTTTATTTGTTAAGAATTTATTTGTGGTTAATGTATTGAAGTCACATTCGTGTAAGTTGTATAGAACTTGTTGAATCAAATTATGCCCAGGAAAAGAAACTGCATTGTGCGGTATTATTATCATGTACTTTTGTTAAAGTACTTCTTACTTTGGCTGGAAATGATGATAATACTAGTGCACGGAGAATCTTGATTCTTATTGTAGTTCAACGCCCCTTTAGTTTGCTCGTTCGATGTCTGTGGTAAATGTAATTTATAAGTAGTTCGTGCAAATAAGGAAATCGATACTTTGAGTTACAAAGTGAGATTGAATGTCGGAGCAATGGAGAGATTTAGTTTAATCGCATGTAATGTTCCTCGCTTATTTTCAGAACGCAAAGTACAGCAGTTCTAAGGGTGGCTACTCCTCATCGACGACATCGTCAGATAGTCGTTACGAAGGACGTATGCGGGATTCCCCAAATGGCAACTCTTACAGTCCAGCAGCGGGCTTGGGTATGGGCATGGGAACAGACAGGGATAGCCCTCGGAACTACACATCCAAGCCCCTTTACAAGAAGGAGAGAGAAAATAGAGACTATAAGTTATCCTCCTCTAGGGACAAGTATTCTGGTAATTGACATACGCATACTGTTTCTTTTCCGTTAGATAATAATGGCTTAAAATATTTCTAGATTAATATTTAAAGTAGAAAACATTCGAACCGTGCTAAAGAAATATCGTAGTAAGCTCATAAAATACTATATATTGATTAGAAAGTTCAATTAATACAATTACATTACGATTAGAAATGATACAGTCATCTTTGCTATAACTCAATAATATTGTTTCTATGGAGTACGTAAACATTACATTAACGGAAAGTAAAGTTTTTATTATTGAAATAAAACATTCTATATAACTGAATTCCTTTAATATATTAAAGGAATCATTGTTCAGATAGCATTGTTAGATTTCAACGTAATGTTTCAGAACTTCTACAATATTATATATTTCCCCAGGTAATCCTCTTAATAGAAGAAAGTATTGTTCAAAATTAATCATATTTATAATATAATATGACAGTGACATTGACGTAGCAATTACATATCCAGTTGCATTTTATGTTAATTGCTTTAACACCATTGTTCAAAAGGTTACAAGTCAATAATTGTCAGTATTGCACTGCAGCTTGTATAGATAACTTATGTATTTAGAAATATATTTCTGTGGTACATATTCAGTTAAAAAGTTAAGAGAAATCTGGAAAAGCTATAATGTACATTGTAATGCTTACACTTGTTGAGTATTGAAAATTGATTAAACATTATAGAGACGCGTATCATTATGTATTTATCCTACTTCATTTAAAGCAGCTTCCTTTGAGGACAATAGGCAGAAGGTGCTCTTTTTCTTAGCCATTAAGAAAATGTAGTAAAACTGAGTTATGGCAAAATCGGCTGTGTAACTTTGCTTTGAGAATTACAGTCTTAATTCTACTTTCTTCAGTATAAAAACAGGGTTGTGTCTTAACAGTTTCAGCTGTAACATGCTTGCTTGCATATGTGTAGATTGTGCACGATCCCCAAAAGACAAGAGAAGCCGTGAGAGCAGAGATTCAGAACACAGGACCAACCATGATAGGAGTAGTGGAGAGGTAAGAAAGCTATTGGCAATTACCTAATCCATTTAGAGCAAGTAATAACAAACGTTATACATGTACGTACATATATCTTCGTTATAAGTATGATTTCAATACACTAAATTTTTGAACATTTGTATTATATATTTCATTATCCGACACAAATTGCGAATACAGTTATCGCACCGATGTAGTTAAAGTTTAACCGTACAAAGTAGTTATAAATATGAATACTGAATTCTTTCCTGAGACAGTCGCTTTAGACGATTCCCCATGAATTTATGGACTGTGGAACAATTTGCACAGGGTCACAGACCTAAAATTTCCTGAAGTATCTTGTGTGCTTTATCGACAACATGCCATTAAACTTTAAGTATCGTATATAAAGATTATATTCGACATTTAATATTTACATAAACTCTCGGTATGCTTTTACAGATTTTACATCCTATAAAATTATCATCGAATTCATCGAGAGAGTCTTCATCTCAGAGGAAGCCATCACACAATTCCTGTCAGGTCAGTATAGAACGTGCTTGAACGATTATTAGTGAAATCAGGAAATAATACATATGATTAATTAATGAAATAGAAAATAGCTATCGTCCGAATCCAATCGATCTTTTCTTAAATGCAACATTATACGCAATTAGATCTTCAAATTCAATACGGCGCATACTAGTTAATAATAAAAAGAATTATTAGAATGCGCATATAAATTAGTATCATTAATTAATGTATGAATTAAAGAGTCCGTCAAGGTGTTGCAATGTAGAAGAAATGTAAAACCTCTTTTGCAAAGTGTTAAAGAGATATCCAAGAATTGAGATTTGATAGGTGAGCAGGATCTACAACGTGGACAAATGTAATTTCCACTTTTCGAACAAGTTTTGGAATACGCTTATAAATATCTTCCATCCATTCAATCGTTTCCGGAAATTTTAGAACACTCTGTTTAGGACAAACGCGGTGATGAACGAGGAGGTGCAATGGAACGTTCGGCCAGGTTCGGTGATTGGTCAGAACACATGAGTTCATCGGGCAAGAAGTATTATTACAATTGTAAAACGGAAGTCTCCCAGTGGGAAAAGCCACGGGAGTGGATCAGTCGAACAGATAATCGACAGCGTCAATCCAATGATTATTCTTCTAGGTCAAGTACGTCTAACAGTATTAAATAGCTAGATTAATCTTCTTATAATACAACATCAAACCATCAAGCCACCTTACATTCGTAAAATCATATTCTGAATCCTGTAAACTTCGGTGTAGAAGATCTTAGTCTTCGACTTTCTTGCCCCGCAGGTCATGATAAACATTCCAACTCGCGGTCAAATAGCAGTAGCAGTGTGCGAGATGGTAAATCATCGCGTCAGTCCGACAAACGAGAATATTGGAGTTCATGCAGCGGAAGCGGCGGTGGTAGTAGTAGAGAAGATGTATCGGTTAGGGAAAGGGAAAGGGAGAAGGAGCGAGAGAGGGAACGAGAGCGAGAGAGAGATCGGGAGCCGTGCAGAGAAGATGCAGGAGTGGAGCGTCAAGCCCAGGACATGGACATTTCACCAGGTGATTCTACGCCGACCTCCGAACCTCTAACATCTTGTACTCACGATCCACTGCCGCAAGGCCCTGTTTTGCTGGCCACTGGTACGTCCAGTTTCACAGCGATGACGACGATGACGAGGGAAGCGAGAGAAGGGTAACAAGCTGATCGTTGTTCACAGCATTACCTCGGTTAACATCACACCCACCATCTACACCGCAGACACCCGGTAAATTGAACTCACCAACGCAACAAGGAAATAGCAATGCTCCAGGACCACCGGTTTCATTAGCTAATCTACCGAGACTTCTGTCTCAAATCACAGGTAACAAGGAGCAGCCTGACATCACACCGCAGAAGGCGTTGCAGACACTTCAAACAGCCGCGATCCTGTTGTCTCGACAAGTAAGTAATACATTTTATGTAGAATATCTGTGTAGCTCACATTGGCGCAAAGTGAAATGACTTTGAGTTGTATAATTTACTGTTCAATGAAGCTTTATATTTTTAATGAGAAAGTAGTGGTTGGAACAAATTAAACTCTTGTCGTATTCTCAGGGTTCATATTTCTTAACGGGGGTCTACTTACGTCCAATAATTAATAATTGCTGGTCTCGATACATATTCAACATTTTCACAAAAGTTTCTTGCAATTTTTATTCAGATGTAATTAAGAACAATTCGTATAACTACGCACTAAATTTACCTTATTGATTATTAAGTCACAAGCATTGTATCGTAACAATAATTCATCTTTATTAACCCATTAACGTCCGCATGTAAAGCAAAGGTTTTACAAAAAATTTCCAGTTTTAAACCTCAGATGCTTCAACGGTATTGTTAATTATTTGTCATGAAAATAAGGGTAGCTTCGTAAACTTAAATATTCCAATGTTTGTTAATGTAATTTTAAGCGAACGCTGGCTATTGATGTTCAGCTTCGTAATATCTATGAAGCCAGAGATTTTATTTATACATGTAATGGAGAATAATCGTCGAAATTGTTCGGTTACATTATTTGTGTAGCAGTCGGCTAGCGGAGACCGAAGTAATAGTGGAAATGATGTAATGGTCCCGCTAAAAGTCGACACAAGCGGCAATGTTACTAGCGAGGGCCCACCTACTCCCACACATTCGGAGACCCAGGATTGCATTGATGCTCGCAAATGTATGTCGGCAACAAACGATAAATCTGTATCATCTATTACAGGAACGAACTGTGCAAGCGCTACGCCCTCACCTCTTGTTCTTTCTTCTTTTACAGTGACAAGCCCTGGGGGGACGAATCCTGGAGTACAAGGTCTGAGCTCGTTGCAAAGTCTTAGCACACTAGGTTCCCTTGGAAATTTAAGTAATACAGGTTTACAAGCATTGTCTAGAGTACAGCCTCCCTTAACACCTTCTTTAACTCCGTCACTTGCTAATCACTATCGGGAAGATTTAACGCAACATGTGCGTGCCTTTCCTGCTGATATCCTTGAAAAACAGGTATATATGTACACATTATGTCTTATCCGCGTAATAGTAGAGATTTCTGGACCGTACTTGATACAAAACCTTTCGGCGATTATGGCTGCGCAGGCACAGAAACTTAGCGAAGAAGCACACACAATGGGAAGTTTGCAGTGTACGAGAGTGTCGGCAGAATTGAAAACGGCACGATCGATAGTGAGGCTGACAGAAATTCAGGCAACGTTACAGGAACAGAGGTATTTCGATAAACAGATGTTACCCGGTTGTTGTTTTAGACGCTCAATCTGTAGAATAGCCAATTGAACGGTGCCCTAATCATCGGACCCAGAACGATAAACAAATGTTTGAACGTTTCAGGATATTATTTCTCCGTCAACAAATTCAAACGCTGGAGGAGCTGAAATCCCAAAATTCCTTCATGTCTGATGATTCTTAGTGTAAGAAACTTTATAAAGTAATTATAATTACAATCTATAATTAAATCATGCAAAAAAAAAATAAAACATAATTATTAATATTCTCATTAATATTGAATAATTAAGATTGTACCTAAATTATAATATCATGATAGAAGTGATAAAATAGTAATGAAAAAAAAAATATGGGCTGCCCAGAGAGGATCGGCACGCTCGGTTTATCAGCTAACGAGTCTTATTATAATTAATTAGGAAACCCGCCTCTCTGGGGAGCACAGGAGGCCTATCCAACACGCAGACACAACACTAAGTAAATAGAAAACGATCTATTCTATCAGTTCATTGCAAACTATTGAATTGTCCACATCGTCTCTTGTATTACCTATGTTATACGTGTCAATGTTTCATATCCCAAGTTTAAGCGGCATTTTAACTAGTTGAAACATTTTTGTTGTAAATCTCGGAATAAAATTCGTGCCAGAAGTTTTTTAATACAGTTCTTTACCGCCATTGTCACACCTAATTCCCACAGATCGTTTGAAAGAGAATGATGTTGCCCATCAACATAATAGAAATCTTTTGAACTACTCAACCTTTCTCGGAATTGCGATATTGGAAAAAAAAGAAACAGAGATTGAAGTAAAAGCCTCTTGTATATAAAATGATCGAGGAGCGAAATTATACCATTGTATAAAACTTGTAAATAATTTTAGAGATTATCATAACTTTGACGTTAATATATATGTCGGGTACTGCTAGTGCTTTTAAACAGTACTTCAAATGTGCCAAATTAAACGAGTCGAATGCTTAATGTGACTCGTAGATAATTTCTCGCGTCGCGTAAATATTCGTATAACTGTGCAACATCAGGAAATCAATTCTGTTGTATTATTGTATAGCTTTTGTAAGCGAAGAATGCATACGACAGTGTGACACTTGGTAATGAATTGGAATATTTAATAATCGCTAGGCTTTCTTATTGTGGAATACAAGCTTTTAATTGTCTTTTATTACTTGTGGTTTGTAATACCTTTTGAGATATGAAAGAAACATATTTCGCCAACTCTATTTTTGTCCAAGGTATATATATATATATATATATAAATAAAAAGTAGTCTCCCTTGCTTGTTCTGTATATAGGATTAAGATGTGTGCTTAAAATAAAATATCTCTAATGTCAGTACGTAGAACGATGTACATATATTATTCAGGTTGACGAAAACCACGAACATTACAGTAAGTTTATAGTATGGATTTCTTATTGTTGTATATTTCTTTGAGGAACTGTTAAGGAGTGAGCTTGGTACTTACAGAAATAAAAGGCAATGTGAAACGTAATCGTAAAACAAATACATTTGATCTATGTGTTCGGGACTGCCACTGAATTTTAACATTCGTTTTGTTGTTGTTTTTTTTTAAAATTACTTTCTATAAATGCGAACCAAAGGGTTTTGCACTCAAGTGTCGCGCGCAATTCATTTTCTTCTGCCCTGGCGAATATATACGTACTAGGATCGAACGAAAGTTTAAAGTGAAATTTTCCATATTACCTATAGTCAAAGCTCTTTGGTTCGCATTACAATTATCTAAATGCCCTCCTAAAATCGTTACTTTTATTAACTACAAAATAAAATTGTGAACTTAAAATCATCGTTCTCGATTGATATTTTCGTGTATCCTAGTATTGTATAATATAATTATTATGGGTACAGAGGAGGATAGTTATCAATAATAAGAATAATAATAAGGATAATAAGAATAATAATAAATGGTAATAATGTTAACGTGAATGTATCCTATCCACGGTGTTTCTCAACGCGTGGCTCAATAGCCCTCGTCATCACAAATGTGTTACGCATTGATGCAACGTCACATTTACTCAATAAATTATACAATTAATATGAGGCTATCGAGATTTCTTTCCATATCGTCACAATTAAATGTACACGCGGTTACCCTACAAGCTATTCCCCCCCCTCCCCCGGTTTAATTTAATTACGGTATTATTAGTAAATACAGTATTATTTTCTTAATTCTTTTGTGAACCAACACGAATATCGGTTGTCCATGCATTTCTTAAATAAAACATTTGCAATCTGATAGCTCGGCCTTCGTTTTTCATGTCTAACGTAACAAAGAACGTTCGAGCATTGTCGTTAAGCGTATCACTTTTTCGTGCTCAATTTGTGCGAATAAATGATTGCCCAAATTACGAGCGGTTTATCGGTTGAGAAACACCGATATACTTACTCCCTTTATATAATATTATCTAACATTACACCATGTCATGAGAATGCGATAACATCCTCATAGCACCTGAAGCATACAGTGAACATTCTCCCATGTACATCGTATTTTAATTACAGTCAGTCATTGGACTTATTTCATAACAAACTCTCTCATTTGTGAACATTAGATCATTGATCAATACATAGTTTCAATATAACTGTTACAGGATATCGGTGTGTAAATTCAGTACGATACATAATTTTTCATGGACTAACATTACAATAAGGCCTCGGAACATTTGACTCATTCTTAGACATCTCATAACTCGTAGGACTATTACGAATTAAACCATGCTTCAAGTATTTTATCGGCTTGATGATAATTCCTATTTTTATGGGCACAAATTACTTATCGCTGTCATAATGGATATTACGTATTCTCGTCGTTTCCTTGAATCGTGCAACTGTAAAGCGCAGTCAAGTTTTATGGTCCAGTAATTAACATAGAATTTGGCAATGGTGATCTACCGGCTATTGTACCACCAATCATTTATAAAGTAGAGGGACAAACATTCTATGAGTCATGAGATGTTACATATCTATTGAACGATTTTAATGCAATGCTCTTCAAGTGTTTATGCAAACATATCGCAATGGAGAGTACAAACTGCTACAAAACAATTCCAACATGATTTGCTTTACAATTGTTTAATACATCTACGTCACACGCTCGTTATGTATTTTTTTTAAGGCCATATACGAGATTTAATACAAAAATACTGCCTCTTTGTTTAGGTCAGTATTTGATATATTCATTAATTTGGAAATTTGTCTATGGATAGACAAACGGACAACACAGCCTCGACAGAGAATGTTCACAGTGTAAGACAGCAGCATAGACATATCTCAGCGCAGCCTCACTTTACCATTGGTTAGTGTATCAGCTGGTAATTATTATACAATGTTACAATTCTGTAAGTCATACAATATAACTACATGTGGAAGAACCCTTCGTAGACCAGATCCCTTTTTACGCAGAGAATAACATTTGGAGGCACGCTAGTATAAACTATTGCGCGTCCCATTCTATGCTCCGTGGATGTAACATTAATCATCGAAAGGAATACTCGAATAACTATGTCCGTACGGTTTGTATGTACTGGGCGATACCATTGTAACGTAATGGATAACAGGCTACGAAGGGTGTTTGTAGAACGCGTGTAATTTGTAAATTATCAACATGAAATTAAGGTTTTTCTTGTCTTCCATTTATTACCCTTATTTCTTCAGTAATATACGCAGAAACTAAAAATGCCTTAAATGCCTACAATGTAAATATTACACAACATATAGAGTAACAATATGTAACAAAGTTGTTTTGTACCTACATATCTATTATGGCAGAAGGTGGGTCTTGTGCCGAGTTATTCTTGGCTACTGTCAATTTTAAGCCAACATTATAGACATAACTATCCTAATCTTAAATAGGACGTGCATGATTTAATATTAATCCATTAATCATCAACACGCCGACTAACTACTTTCTGCTTTTTTATAGGGACTTCTAAAAAGAATGTCTATTTTACGGTTCCATAATGCCTTGGGAACAGTTTGGTATTTATACTTACATTTACAGAAACTAATATCACTCTCAGTAAAATTGCACTCATTGTAAAAACCTGCAATTCCCCGAACAATGTTATAACCGTCGTTAGAATGTAAATATTCTATAAAATAAATTATATGCATACCTCGGAAAGAAAACAAAATTTCATGTAAAAATAAAGACACTCTATAAAAACGTTTTCTCGTCGAAAATACTGAAACATTTTATCATTCCTGAACACTTAGAATTTTTCTCTTGTGGCGACAATTTTATTCTCTGATATTGTTTTAGTCTTGAAGTACAGAGTGATACGTTTTCATGATGTATATTGTAGAAGTTAATGATTTTAACATACAAAGCTGAGAATGATTTTACAATCTCATTATAAAAATACACTTGATTTAGTAACGAAGTTAAAAAAAACGAAAAGAAAAACAAAAGAAGGAAAAGTAACTCTTTAGAAGCCCCGTAATAATTTAATTCCATTCAACATCAGTTTCGAATCGTTTTTTTTCCCATTCACACTATGATAAAACACGCAACATTACTATAATTTAATTCTATTAAAATGGCATTCAGTATTTGCTTATAGGATTAATTCATTCAATATATAAAAAAAATATACAATTTCGACTACTCGATGCAATCGTTCAGTAATCGTGAGTTTGTACTATCCGAATGCCATTTTCGTGTATGATACACTTTTTCGTGGACTAGTGCTACAAAAGATTGTAGGACTGCCCATGAAATCCTAATTAAAATATAATTAATGTCTATACGCAGTGGGACTCCATTGATATTTAGTCGATTCACAGAACTCGTAACGTGTCAAAATTCGAAGAACAAACAAATAGAGAAAGTCTGACAAGCATATTTTCTTCTGCTTTCATCAAGCTCCTCCCATTTTATGTACCTGGCCGTGTAATGAAATCCTATATACTGAACTCGTTAAAAGCAGTCAGATAAGAATTATTACCTTTACGCACAGATACAAAAAATAACATCATTGCAACCTCCTGCATCATCTGTTCTTTACGAAAAAAAAAAAAGGAAAAGAACTTGATCCCCAACTAATATATTCTCTGCCCACGTTGAATCCTTCTTAACAGTTGCGAGAACCATTGTTACGAGTTGTGAATGACTTATACTTACCTGAGGGGTACACTCCCACTCGTCATCCTCAACAAATTGCACGTATCTAGTGCTTGGATTAGGTTTCTCTATCGACGTACTCTCCCGTCTCAGCAAAATCAGTTTCTTGTGTCAGTGCAGTATGTATAATGTCTCGTTTGGGCAAGGTTGTCGATAATGCGATGGCATTACGGTCTGTCTCGTTCGTAAAAGTGGCTTCATGCCAACATCAAAGTATTCGCTCGTTATTATCGTATAATTTAAATAATTCATAATTTACAGATCCTGCAGAACACAAGTGGTTGTACGCAAGCATATCCCATCGGTAGATTAATGTATATTACATAAAATGCTTGGTATACCACCACGTTGATGTGACCGGTTGTTATAATTTTTTTTTCCTCACTGTACTATACTGTAACTTTTTTTGTTTAGCATACATTCAAAACCATATCCCCCGCACAAACGGTTGCATAAGATAGATGTAAAAGTGCATCCGAATGGTATGTGCAACTAGTGTCATACGTTACTTGTCCTCTACCGCATTCTTCTGAAAGCTTTCTTAATTTTTCTTTGCGTCACTGCTTGAGGTGTACCACTGAAACAAAATGTCACGCATTTATAATATAAATTATCCACGATTCGGTTACATTGAACCTCTTTCTCCTCGTGTTTTATATGTACCTGAATACGGTAGGTGTATTGCCACCAGTGAAATTAAACGATGGCGGAGTGTTGGGATCGAACGTTGGCGCAGCAGGGGGAGGATTGAAGTTGTATCCTGCGGGTGGTGCAGCAGCTGGTGCCTGGAAATAATTGCACAAATTTAATACACTGCGCTTCGGTGTCTAGGGAATTCCGGAAAAATTGAAATACTTTTAACGAAACTCGATTATGAACTTAAAGACTTTTGCCTCGCTCTACTTACAACCGCGCCAAAATTGAAACCTCCCGATGACGCAGCGGGCGCTGTGGACCCAAAATTGAATCCCGAATTTGGGGGAGCAGACGAAAACGACGCAGGCTGTTGATCCTGAGCACCAGGTGGTGGTGCGCCAAAAATGGAGGTTGTAACAGTGGGTTGGTTAAACGCTGGCGTGTCAGGTTTAGGCGCGTTGAATGTAAAGCCAGGGTTGCTCGGCGCTGGAGCATTGAATGTACCTCCGAATACATTATTGTTCTGCGGTGCAGTTGCAGTACTACCAAATGTGAACATTGGTTTATGGTTTGGTCCGGCGGGATTAGTATTTGCAGAGAAGTTGAATCCAGTTCCTGACGGTGCTACTGGCTGTGCAGCGGTACCGGTAAATGTGAATAAATTCGGGCTCGGTGCGTTAGTTTCGCCTTGCTTCGTAGTAGGTGCAAATATATTGGGTTTGCTGGTATCAGCAGTGAACGTTGAAGAAGCGTTGCTGCCATACACAGGGGTGACAGATGATCCAAAAAGATTTGGCGTAGCTGATGGCGCGTTGAAGGTCGGGGTAGGTGTTGCTGTTGGCGCGTTGAAGGTCGGCGTAACTATTGCTGTTGGCGCTTGGGGGGTTGGATTAAACAAAGGCGTCGTCTTATTGTCTGTGCTCCCAAACGCAGGGATTTTTGTGTCAGGCGCTCTAAAGATCGATGGCTTTGTTTCTGTGCTGCCAAACGTTGGTACTTTAGTATCTGGCATCGCGAAGGCAGACGGTTTACCTGCGTTTGCACCGAACGCGGGTTTCTTGCTCTCCGGTGCACCGAATGTAGGTGTGGTCTTTGCACCACTATTGCCAAACAGTGGCGGCGCATTTGAAAGGCTCGAGAACATTGAACTCGTAGTGGAGCTGCTTGATAACGCGCCGAAGGTCTTGGATGATGAAATTCCATCCGTTATCTTGCTTTCGCAAAATGTGAATGTACTGGATGAAGTAGACGCTGTCGCTGGTAGTTGGCCGAAAGTTGGTACAGTTGCTGCCTGCATGGGCTTGGCTTCAGGAAATGCAAAGGAAGATTGAGTAGATGGAAGACTCGTTACAACGCTGGTGGAGCTGCTGCGGGTAGTTCCCACTGTGCTGCTTGGTACACCAAACGAGAACATGCCAGTTGGTTTCGTTTCTTTTAAACTACTTTGAGTAACTGAAGGTAAAGTGCTGGCACTGGTAACAGCGGGGGATGCTGTAGCCTCTGTACTTGGCTTTGGAACTTCTGTAACCGTATTTCCAAGCAGAGGACCCTGTTTTCCTTTCTCTACTTCTGGTTGTTTAACTTCAGACTTTGGTACGCCAAATGTGAAGGAAGGTGGGAGCATCGTAGAAGATGGTGTATTCGCAGGCTGCTTATTCTTTTCCACTGCCTCACTTTCAGTTTTAGGTATACCAAACGAGAAGGGTGGTGTTTGCTTCTTCTCTATTGTCTCAGTACTTTGCTTCGCATCAGTCTTTTCACTATTCTTTGGGTTAATTTGGAATCCAAAACCACTTGCTGCAGTCGAAGGTTCACTACTTCCTGATTTCAATGTTTCGCTTTTCTTCTTCTCTTCTTTCTGAATGCCAAATGTGAATTGGCCAGGTTGACTACTTGGCTGACTCTCGCCAAACTTGAAACCATTCGTAGGTGTTACATTATCAGTCTTTTGTTGATCAGCTTTATCTATTCCAAATTTTAAACCACCAGCACCTGGAGGTATACCGAAATTAAACTGTATATTGGAAGTAGTATTTGTAGCAGAATTGTCCGACTTCTTCGATCCCGGCTTTAAACCACCACAAGCGATACACTCGGTGTCGCTTGGTTTGTTTTGCAACATACAAGCGTCACAATTCCATGCACCTTCGGGCTTCTTAAATTGGTCTCCAAATCCGTTTGCGAGCAGTGGAGCAGTTTTGGTTGCACCGCCACTGTTGGGTTTAGCTGTATTGCAACAGGGGCAAGAGTCGACAGTGGTAACATTTCTCACCATGCAACAAGGACATTCCCATGTGTCTTTATTTGGCTTGAAGTTGTCCATAGTTTCAGTTTTAGCGAGAGTTGAATTATTTAACGACGAATTCGTCGACGTACCAGTCTTCTGATTAACTAAAGTATTTGTTTCACTTGCGAAACCTTTACCCTTCTTCGGACTTGTTTTTAACAAATTTGACTTAGATGTTTTACAAGAAGAACACGTAGTGGAACACGCGGAATTTTTTAACTTACAGTTAGGGCATTCCCATGATTCCTCCAAGGATTTACCGCTTAGTTCAGAATTTATTAACTTTGTTGGGGTCGACTTAGTTTTGTTCTTGAAGCCGGGCTTAGGTCCATTACACGCAACACATTTAGCATCGGCTTCCTTGTTCCTCACATAACAGGATGCGCATTCCCACTGACTACTCGAAAGTTTAAACTGAGAGCCAAACGGATTGCTGGCTTTGGTCTCTGACTCCTTGATATTCTTCGGTGCTAATGAAGATTCGCAAGCTTTGTTATCCATATGACTTGGTTTGGCAGTTTTACAAGCAAAGCATTGCACTTCAGAATTGTCATTCTTAATCAAACACTCGGGGCATTCCCACATAGTTGAACTGTCCTGCTGTACATCTGATTTTAAACTTGTAGCTTTTGTATTGTTTGTTTTACTCGCACCTAAAGCAACCGCATTTCCTTTGTTATTGGTGTCTTTATTCGACTGTAATTTTGCTTTTGTTTCGCTCGATTTCTCAGCCGCGGTTTTATTAGATTTAGAACACAGGATGTCCATGACGCTTCCTGACTTTAATTCATTTGAAGCAGCAGGAACAGCATTGTCTCCGTTCTTTACTTTCTCTTTTGGCCTTGGTGCTGTAGATGAGCCAGACCACATGAAATTCTGCGTTACAGTAGGTACACGACTGCTAGATGATGTACCAGATTTAGTACAAATTCTCTTCGCAGGTGAACTCGAATCTGTAGTGTCACCGATTAACTGTTTATCAGCACTAATTGGGCTACTAAATGTAAAGTTATTAATGGATTTTAAATTCTTCGTGGTATTCGTTATTTTTATAGGACTCGCAAATGTGAAGGTTTCATTCTTGTCCGCACAACTTTTATCTACTGTCTTTGCATTAGCAGGTGGTACGAAATTGAAATTTGGTAAAGAAGATATTGGTAAAGGTATACTTGGCAAATTAACTGGTTCAACTGTTTCTTCCTGATCGAGGTTTGTCGCTTTACCTTTAAGCTTTCCATGATGCTTTGAATCTTCCTTTGTTTGCGTTCTAGAAAGCAAAGATTGTATGTAAGTAACGAGTAATTGTGAAAACGAATTTTTACACAACGCACACTTTCATTGTGTACTCACCTAAGATGGTATTCCTGTGGAGGCGGTGGTTCACTTCTAGCTGAAACAATTCTTCTAGCTGCGACCGTTGTGTCTTGTAATTTCTGACGCCTCCTTATTTTCAATATTTCGGGCACAGTTGGTACAGTTAATTCACGAGTTAGATGACGTAAACCAACTTTAGCTGGCGGTGAGGTTTCGTCATCTCTCATTCTCTTTTTACCAAGCGATGACAAATTATTCATCATCTTCACTGGAATTTTCTTGGCATCGGTTATAGGCGATGAAAAGTGTTCCAATGCTTCCAATATTTTCTTAGCGGTTTGACTCATGCCAGATGAATCTACACCTGCTGTTTTAGATGGTTTTACTTCAACGCTTGTTCTTCTCGGAACTTTAAGTTGAATCTAGAATAAAAAAGGCAAGCCCGTATAGTTTAAACAAGAAGTAAATGTTATCGAAGTGAGGATATTTTTGAGAGTATACCTCATTTGAATTATCAAACAAATTGCGGCCACGCTTGTAAAGACCGGCTGCATTTGCTCCGCCAAAGGTAATATTTCCACTGTAAAAGGGAGACGACAAGGGCGACGCACGATCCGGCGTGTTTGTCATGACTGACGCGTTAAAGCTTGGCCTACGACTACTTAAGGAATCTCGATTACTATCTAAAAATAAAGACCTCGGAGACTGTGCATGAGCAGCTAAAAAGGAGAAAAATAATTTTTATATTGCGTTACGTCGAGGAGGATCATAAGTATTAGCAAAAGAAATTGCTGTCATTAAGACGATAATACTGTTCCATAAAAGAGAAATGTTACTTACTGAAATTCAATTTTTCATTATTAAATCTCTTTCTATTGGAGAATGGGGAGTTATAAGAGACATTTGTTGGAGCTTCTTGTCTATTTGTTTGTGGAATAAGAGAGCTACAACCACTGGTGCTCTCGCTGGATTCAGAATTATCGTCCATACCGTTTGCGGTTCCATTATTTGCGGCAGCAACTAATGAATTTAACTCGGACCTCTGAGCGGTTATATCCCTAATATCCGATTGTACTGCAGGCGTGGAAGATATTAAATGGCTCATCCCGCTTGGTCCAGCCATTGCAGGTTCAGAAAAATCTTCAGACTGCAATAGATCATGAGTTGGAGTAATCGCTTTCAATTTGTCGTACCACCGGCAACTGCTATACTTACCATTTCATCGTGAACCGAATATTGTTGTTTAGAAGGACTGACGTTGTTAAGCGGAGCTTTAGCTCCTGGCTGAATGGAGAATGTACCGGGTGGATGAGTAACATCCATGCGAATACATAGTCGTTTTAAAGGCGGAGGCTTCTCACTGTCTTGCGACAAGTTAAACCATTTACTGATCCACGATTTTTGTGGTATAAGATCCGTTACTTTCGTTGCTACTTTTTTTACAAAAGACTGAAATAAGAAATAAGGCGCTGCAGAAATGTGAAATAATTCTTTAGATATCGGTAGCGTAAAAATATTTTAATGGAAGAAAAAGATAGAAAACATTAATAAAAAAGGGGGAACACTTTTGGTGCAACCAAATAGGGAAATGATTCTTCACTTCAGAATAAATAAAAAAATTTATATAATATTCTTCTGTACGAGGCTTTGCTTTCTAGAAAATCAATCTCTAAGATTCATTAAGTACGTGTGGGGTTGAATGTGATTTAAATAACATATATCTACCGTTGCTTATTTCTACTCATGCGCTAGTGTTTTCAAACACTATAAATGACTGAAAATATTAGCCCCTCTCTGACAGACACAGGTTTCGTCAGCGAATGAAAAAGACACGAGTCTGAGAAATCGATGTATTTTAATTTCTGAATATTTGACTCTTTCGTTGCTGTACTATATACTAATATAGCATGCATCTTATTTGTAGGTCCACATTATTGGCTACCAGGTACAATTTTCCAAGATACATTACAAATAAGAGCGATTATGTGACGTCTCCGACGATCTTAGTAACCAATGTACCATACTGCTATGGTCATTCAAAACACAAACTTTAACGCAAGAAAAAGACAAATAACTTGTAAATCTCTATCTATATTATTTGTTAATATTTATAAATAATACTACACAAATAGAAATACTAAACGGTAGACATTAGTTAAGTCCTAACCAACT
This sequence comes from Andrena marginata, assembly GCA_963932335.1. Lineage (NCBI taxonomy): Eukaryota > Metazoa > Arthropoda > Insecta > Hymenoptera > Andrenidae > Andrena > Andrena marginata. The sequence continues at coordinate 42,416,848 of OZ010660.1, forward strand.
ATATGTGTACTACCCAACGTTTCGAATTGATTATCTAACAAAGCTCCACCTGAAAAAAGTTTATTCAACATTTCTCCTTCATATTTTATAAAGAACCGCCTATCTACAGTCCAACATAAATTACACCCCACCCTGCATGTATGATACTATTATTTGCCTAATGAAATCATTGCTTGCATTACCTATATATTGTTTTAAACTAAATTTTATGTTTCACAGTATGTTGAAGTCGAATAGTTGAAACGAAAATAGTCAAATCGAGAATGACAGATAAATGTCAAAGCTGAACATTATAACCATAAATACTATGTGAAATAAATATAAATAAAAGTGTGCACAGAGTAGCAATTAATTAAAAATTGAAATACGGTCTCGGATATTCTGCCGAAACGCTCGATCCGAAAGGCTGGCTCGCTGAATCACGCATCGATCCTGCCCAATGGAATCGAACGGACATTACCGTCACCGATGAAACGATTTTTCAGAATGATTACACGACATTGCGCGAATTCGCGTAAACCGCGATAAGTATCCCAACGTCACGCGGCTCGTTTTATTAAATCGACTCCGCGTAAACTTGAAGGAGCAGCATCGAGAGTCCCTCGACGTCGACCTGGCATCGGGCTCGCGTATATTCGAGGTCGCATAATAGACGCTCAAAGATTTTCCTCTCGGTAAGGAATCATGTTTCAAGGTTACGAGTTATAGGTGCCCCGATAGGTATCTGGCCAGCGGAGTGGTATGGGAAAGATTGAGGTTATCGAGTGCACTCACATAACCGTGACATCGTTTAGGCCCGTTGGATGTGCATCTTGGGAAAAGGGCGGTCGCGCGACGGGCAATTGTCCGACGGGGGTCCGTTGGGCGATGTATATTCGTTGGGAGGTCTAATTTCGGATGTAAGGCGCGAAGGACCGTTGGGATCGGGGCAGGCTCGTTTCTGTCGCGGGGGACTCGTGCCAGCGAGAGGCTACTCACATTGTTTGCGTCGTAGGGCTTCGCATTACGCGACGACGATCGTCTTCCAGTCACACTGTTATTCCCTTTAGCCATGGTGTGGCGCCGGTCGCTTATTTACGAATACAGAACGCGCGAGGACGACTTGGAACGTCGCATCCCAGAAATCGTCAGCGAACCACCACCTTCGTGACTGAAACCCACGAGAGAAAATATGGCCGCCCCAAAGACCGCCACCAGGGCGCCAGGTTTCTCTCGAATATGCGCTCGTCGCGCCTGCCCACGTGACACCGTACGCGCTCACTGCCTTAAAATCGGCGTGCCGCTATCTCCCCTTGTGATCGCTTTCGAAAAAAGAACACGCCCGCCTTCCGACCCTCGGCTACAGATGGCACCGCGACCGCGCGGGAATCGCGCAAGCGTGCATATTCGATTAGCGGACGAAACAAATGTGCTTCGACTTTTTTAACGCGAGCCGCTGACGGGGGACGCTGGTTTCTTCGAATTGCCACCTCGAACTCGGTGAGCGGTCATTCGGAAGTTGTAAACTGGTTGTTATTTGTTGTTTTTACTCGGGGACGGAGAGGGTATGGAGTTTCTTAGATGCGTGACTGGTAAGCGAAAGTAATAAAGACATGATCGCATTGCTCTTTTTACTTCCAAATGTATAAAACGGGCGTTTTGTTGTATTCAGTTGTAATTCTTACCGTTCACAGCGTCCTAATCGTATTCCTCGCTGAGTCGGTAAGGTTGGGCGTGATACAAAAATGGTAATTGTAAATGATAACCCGAAATCGTGTGACAGAAATTTGTATTACATCTTGGGTCTATATTTTATCTCGTCTATGATGAGAATACGAAAAAGGAATACAAAAGAAAATTGAACTGTTTCCTACTTAATGTTTAATTACAGGCAGGGCATCTCGTCAAATTATCGGCATATAATACGAAGCATACGCGATGCGTATAAATTGGATAATAACCTTTTGTGTTCAGTACTAACAAAACAAATCCAAATAAAATAAATGGTAACGAAATCATTTAGTAATAAGCAATTAACTGGAAAACGATAATAATAACACTTTAAGAACTTTCATCGACCAGGGACAGTTCCAGTCCATCAGAATCGTTTTCCCTACTAATGTTACCGATGGTATCTGTATTATTACATTTTCCACTCTCACTAATTGTGGTCGATATTTCTCATTATTCTTTTACGCGTACTCCTTATCGACCACTTGGCGACTTGCATCGCTTCACACTACTGTCCTATTGATTACTCGTTGCACCATGTATATTACTATCGTTTATAAATACAATATACAGGGTGTTAAAAAAAAACCGATTTAAGACATTGGGGGCTTATACGTAGTACTCACCAAGAGGAGTAAAAAATACTTAATCAACACAGCTCCTAAAATCAATCCTTTCGATGCAAAGCACAAAAGTCTTTTTTCACGTTTACGAGAGGTGTTCGACGCACTGATATCTATAGTCGCTGAAATTCTCCGAATGCTCATTTCTGGATTCCCCTCTGCTATTCTTAAAACACGTTCCTCGATATTAACAGTAGAAATAGACCGTGGTGGCCCGAAGTTGGCGCGATATGACATGAATGAACCAAATTCCCATAAACGTTGGTGAAGTTTAAGTAGATTGACAGACGAAATACGACGACTGGGATATATTTCTGTATGAAAGCGGCGGACTGTAGAAGTATTCCCATTGGCAAGACCGTACATAAACTATATGTCTGCCATTTCCACGTAAGATTAATAGGCGAACATACGTAACGGAGCGATAATAACACTAACCCTGCTACGTATAAATACCGAAGACTTATAGTAGGTTCACGCCTACCAAGTAATCTTCCTCGATATTAATGATAATCTTCTGTTGCCATACAAATTTGAACTAATGTACTTCTAAATCAATTCTTCTCTTTCATCCAATGTGCTGACAATTCAAAAGTAGATTTTTATCTTGCACACCAATTTGGCGCATCTGAAAAATAAGCTTACGCGAACCGATCCCAGTGCCGTAACTTTATTCAAGCGAAAGAAACAAAAAAATTTTCGCGTATTTAAATAGTTCTACAATAAATGCTTTATTATAGATTTTCCTTTCTTACCATTTTCTCTCTCTCAAAAAACAAAAATCTTCTAGATAGCTGCATTTTCCAGGCTCCAAAGTGACGTCACCCCTTAAATTATCCCTTCTTTTTGGACATTACTGTGGTTTCATCAAAAGTAGTACCTCGTGCCGTATTATCCTTTGGCGCCTTGCTATGGTTGATTACATCCAACCCAATCTGGCGTCCCCATCTTCGAGGCTGATCAATTAAAAATCTGTGATCAATGACCAACTTTCCGTGCCACGAATATAAGCACCTTCAAGAGCCGACTGTGTTGCATAGATCGTCAGATCTCTGATAAACTTAGCTGCCAAGCAAGTGAAATAGACTGCCAAAAGCACACATCTTCCAATGCTTACCTATATCCAGAAACCCCGACCAACATCGATCCCAAGAACCCAAGTCGGGAAAGCCCCCAACGTCTTACAGGGCTTTTCCTTTAATCCCGATCTGGGAGGCAGACCCACAAATGCAGTGACACCGTTTCTCAATAAAATGATCGTATTTAAAGGCACCGGTGATCGAAAGGTGCGCGCTTCAGAAAGTAGCCCCGAGGAAAGAATAAAGGGGTGAGGGGGGGGCGGGGCGTATACCGAAGTGCCGCGACCGAATCGTGACGCCGGATCTCTTCTCTCTCCGTTGGTTTTCCTCTTCAACGGGGAATTATCCAGGGGACGTGGTTCGCGCGATCGTTCGAAGAAATGTCATCGATATCGTTCACTCCGAGCAGCCACTGTGAAATAGTCGCTGAAAATAAGAGGGCTCGGCGACGGTCGTAGTTTATAACATCGGGGATGCGATATTTTTCCTTCTCGAGCTGTCGACGGGACTTTCACGTTGCGCTACATTCCCCGGGACATTATCTCGTTTCGATCAATTTGACCTGCAATTGGCTAATTTAATACGGTGAAACTACTCGGTCTATCGGCGATTTCGCGGCCGCTGCATTAACGCTAACAGCCCTCCATGATCTTGGGCAGCGTTATCGTGACTAATAACGTGGCGCGGTGTCGTTAGTAACATATGCCGGACGATTCTTCGCGTACGATGTATCATCGTGGGCTATAATATCTGTGATTAAAAAAAAACAATTGAATGTCTCCAGTGATTAATTTAGCGCGATTTAAGTAATTGAGGGAGCGATGGTTTATGGTGGATCTTTTATTCTGCATCAGTTGGGGGTTCAAACAATAAGATTGATTATAGAAGAGTATTTGGACGTTTTGTATCGCAGTTTGGGAAACTTGATGACTATAGAATGCTCCTAGGACGACCATAACTGAAATAGACTGTACCACAGAAATAACAGGTGGAGGACCGTTAGTGCAACTGGCTTCGAACTTCCGTGGATAATACGTGGAATTGGTCGCGTTCCTAATACTTTAACGACGTGGAGCATGCAATAGAAAGAAATTGAAGGCATTCCCGTATACGCAGCATTAAAGAAATTGTCCATGTTAACGTATATTTCTTTAGTAACATTCAGCAACATTGTAAACGTAAATTAATATTTCGTGGATTTCGGTGGAAATACAAGTAAATTTGTAATAGGGTAATTCCGGGCGAGATGGCCTTGCGGGTGAGATGGCTCGATCGCGTTTATTTTTGTCCTTTAAACAATCACTAAATTTACGGTGTAAATTACGTAATTTACGGTTTCAAAAAAAAAATAAGTCAGCCATCTCTCCCCGAGTTACCCTATAATAAAAAGTATAAGTTATCGAATATTTGGTTAATTAATGCTCGGATAATGGAACTTTGGGTTAAGCAGAGGTCAGATAATCGAGGCTCTACAGTATTTCAAGCGCATACGTGATAGAAATCGATTTTTTAATTAGGGAACAAGCGTGTTCTAGAGGAATAGGAGAAAAAGCTGATTAGGTATCTTAAACGAGATCTGGGGCTTTCTGCGTGTTACTGTTGGTTTATTTACTCTGACTTTGTCTTATTTCTTAACCTATATACAAGGTATGTAGTTGAAGAATCGAATGGTTTCGTAAAATGATTATTAAAACACTGTGCTACGTGCAGATAAGTGATAATTATACTATGTTAGATACAGCTAAATGGTATGCATAAAGTATTCGATAACTTCGATGCAAAAGAAAGTAGTAAAGAAACCAGCCTACAACTCGCATGTTTATTTTATCTAGAGTCTTTGAAACTCGACTCTAGAATCTAGAAACTGGGCCAGGTCGTTTTTTTTTTTAGCAAGAACGGAGAAAATTGACAGAGAAGAGTGTTGCATAATTTACTAATTTAGTATTTTTCGTTGTCAATAGATGCAGCTGTAAAGTATAGCCGCTTCTTTATCACAAGTAGAGCTCCATATTTCCTCTCGCAGAAATCGATTGTTCCCATGATTTAATATGCAAAACTATTATTAGTCTCCGTTCGAATGTCAACCCTCTGCACTCCCCAACAAGAGTTCTATGGGGCTAGATGTGTCTAGATTCGAGGTCTGCCTGACGATCTAGTATCGAGGCATTGCCAGGCTTGGCTCGAGTCTTTTTTGCGCCCTAGGCGAGTTTGCCAAATTGCGCAATTTATTTATAATACATTTATTTCAGTTTTCTGATGATCTTACTCTGAATTTTTATCCGTAGCTTGGTACATGTAAAACTTTATTTTAAAAAATGCCAACAACGAAAGACCATTTTGCGCCCCTTGTCAACTCTACGTCCTAGGCAGCTGTCTAATGTTGCCTATAGGGACGAGCAGAGTCTGGGCATTACTAAAACAGCCAAAAATCTGATTTTCCACGGATTTCTTTGTTTCTCAACCTTCACTCTTGCGAATCCCATTACAACTCAGTACACCTATGTATATAACAATAAAAAGCTGTTTCGAAATTTATAATAGCCTACTTGTGGGTTTACCATCCCTATTGCAATATTTTTTGCAGAAATATTCATGAAGATAGTAATTTCTAAAAAACTCTATATTAATTAGATAAATCACTTCTTATCGCGAATGCAAGAGATATGATGAAGTCCATCACTCTATCTTGTCAAACCAGATACTTCGTGCCTTTCGTGACTTGTCTTTCTAACCGAAGCGTCTTCAGGGAAGCTGCGTTCGTGTTTGGAAAGTGAAACGTCAAGGGAAGGTGACAAAACGTTCCTTTTTTTTTCCGAGGCTGCGCTACGCCGGATATAGTAGCGACGCGGAATTAAGTATTTTACATGAACGATTTCACGTGAGTCACACGCCGGGCAAATTTGCTCAGCTTTCTCCTGCAAACTGGCGGATGAACAGCGGCGAGACCTTCGTCGTTGATCTAGTTCGACCCCGTTTTCTCGGACTTATCGCGCCTTCGGACAAGATGTGATTTTCACGCTCCGATAGAAATCCGTGTGTCCGATCTGTCACCCGAAGAGAGCGAAAACTGTGTTGACGCGCGTTTCAGTTCGATATCACGCGACGAGCCGCTTCCTACGGGAAGGAATTGGTTTCCTCCGGAAAGTTCTGCACGTTTCGGTACGTTTCAGAGAAAATAAATCCGAACATGAAATTCCAGTAAAGCTACTCAGTTGGTTCATAAGTTTTGTGGGACGTAAAGGGCTTTCAAATTTTCAGAATAACAATATTTTATTTTTTTAATAGCGAAAATAATTTCTTACGACTGCGATTTTTTAAATATTTCTGCAAAAGTTGGAATGGAGACGAATAAATGTTTTTGCTCGGTCGAGTTATTTTTTTCTTGAAGAATCATAAATTTCAGAATTTTCTTATATCAGTCTGCGTTCAGTTGTATGTGCTTGTATGCAATGGTTGCAACTTAGCTTTGCTCCTTCACTAATTAGCCACAACCGTCACTACTTAACTTCAGTTCCCAGGGGATCGTAATGCCGATAAGAAATGTATGACAGAAATAGGTACTTCTGCTTCTTAGCTTTACACGAGTCTTATAAATAAGCGTAATGCAGGCGAGAGATGCGGAGGGAACCTGACGAAAGGAATATAAAGTCATTGGAAGCGTTACGGAACAGAATAGAAAGTTCCAGAGGGGTGGACATAACGAGAGAAAGTAAAAAGCCTCAGTGAAGTTGATCGATAAGGTTCAATGAATTGTCATCCGATTTTGCAATAGACAAAGAGGGAGGAATACCTGGACGAAGGAGCAGAAATCAGTTGGATCTCAGAATTATGATGGAAGAATGAAGAATGCAACTTGAGAATTAAGGTAGCCTTCCACGAATCGTGCTGCAAACGAGCAGGAAAAGGAAGTGAGCATGGGTATCACGAGGGGCGTTAGTAAAACTAATAGACAGAAAAAACGGGATATCAATACGGAAAATTGAAGGAAATAATAGGGAAGAGCAGAGGGGTACGAACGGTACATCCAACTCACTGCTATTCGCCGTGGAACACGAGGAAAGTTAAAGAGCAATTGAAATTATGCTATAACAGTAGAGCTGAATTTCTATACGTAGGATACACGTTGCGTAATTAAAAAGTAAAGTTGCGTTGCGTATTAAAATTACAAATAGCAGGTATAAAGATAAAATTGGAACTCAATGTCAGGAGAAAACTTCTAACGAGGATGGCATCAGTGCAGGGAAACACTTGGGACAGAAAATTAGGAACACTATAAAATTGAATGAAAGGAAGAATTTTAGTTATAAATTGCAGCATCGGAAAATTTAAAATCTCTCAGGATTGGGAAATATAATAACAGCTGCAAAGCAAGTCACAAGACTATTGCATGGAGGAATTAAATAATTATTAGTAGAATTAAGTGTATAAGTGATTATTTTAAGGAGTGTATGTTTAAAATAGTACCTACCTATATATCTTATTTTTGTCAACATCCTTGTCCTTCACATCTTACAATATACTTAAATAATTTTTAATCGTTTCCCTGAATATTTATTTCTGATAATAACATCTCGACTGGCGATGTGTTTTCATGTTGGTAGTCTCTGGAAAGCACTGGAAATATTGTACAAGAGTCTTTGAATGTTTTCTTACAAAAAAAACACGAAGACAGAAAATAGCTTTCGAAATAGATAAAAAATAGCAATAATTTCTCGGAGAAGCCTGACCGACCTGAAACGACATTTCGCCAAAGTTTGTACCACTCAAAGTGTTAATACAGTTATTTAGTTTCCAGATACCACTTATGTCGCAATGTTTTTGTCAAAACTCTAATAATTTCCGAGAATTTCTTGTAGAAATTTAGAAATTCTGTCAGCAGAAATGAATGCACGCGTAACCGGCGGTGACAAAAGATCGACGGTCTAAGTTCATCAGTTTACCGAAAGTAACAGGCGAAAGTTTTTAATTAAAAGGTGAAAGACCGAAGCGAAGAAAGACGTTCGTCGCGATTGTTACGAAAGTGTAATTTTAGTTAAAAATTGAAATGATGGTGCTTAACGAAGATTTTCAGTGATTCCAGTAAATACAAGTTCTGCATCCTAATTGTGAGAGAAAGCATGCTATAATAGAAACTCGACCTTTTACTTGTTTTGTCATTTCAAGTGGCGAACACACGTTAATTTACATTTGCAAAAGTAAAAGTGGACAGAGGGATTAGAGTCGTTAACGTCGTTGTTGATAAATCTATTGCGCTTAATTGTTCCTGCTTGTCACCTTGCTTTACAATTATTTTATAATTAAATATTAATTATTTCCTATCTGTTTCCGTTCTCTAATCATAATAGGCAACTCCTTAAGTCGCTTTAAAATCTATACACACTTTACTTGTCACGCAACTGCCACGATATTGCATTATTTCATTTAAGATGATTAAAAGATTCCTCTACTCAAGTGTGTTCATAAAACATAAATGTATGTTGCATTTTATAAAAGAAACATGTGCTTTCCTTTTGTGGCTTTTTTCGATCACCACACTTCATTAAGAGATTAATTATGTCTGCCTGAAGCTGATCGTTTAGAGTTATGTACTCACAAGGAGGCTGAAAAATGTTCTGATCACCGATTTGGCTAACATTTTGCAAATTTCTTTGAGAAAATCGAGTTCATAGTTTCGTCTATTCTAGATCTTGTACCTGGATCTCTATGCAAGAACGAGTCCGACTTAAATTTGCTTTACTAATCGTAGAGATAATTACAAATTAGTGAACATATATATATATATATGTGTATTATTATCAAGCTTTCTCTACAACTTAATTAGAGTTTTATTTCTACGTATGGATACTATATCATTGGCTATAATATTGAGATTCTGGAGAAGCGAACTTTAAATTTGATTTTCTCATAAAAATATTCACTACCGTGTACCTTGTATATAGTTATTTAATTAGAAATTGGGGAAATGTGACGTGAAAATGGAAAAAGTAATGTTCCTAATGTAAAGTACACAATTTTCGCCATTTAGATTCATTCATCTGAATCCTCCAGAAACTTGAGCCTCTCCAGGGCAATATAATTAAACTTATCATTACAAGCACGTATTATAATAAGCACTGTATGCCAGAGAAAGGATACATTTACGATTAGATGTGACACATTTTTTTTGACCTTTCACACGTGGTGAAAGTGAAATAAAAGTTTCAGTTAGTCGAAAAGAAATGGCTTGCCAGTTGCCATAAGAGACCTTTCGGCGGCCAGCATTCTCATGGCGACGCGAGAGAAAAAGAAAAATTTGGAAAGGTCCGTGATTGCTAAAACGAAGTTGTCGTGACGTTGCGCCGGAGACGGATGATCGTCGAAGTTGTGGAAATGAACGAAGGCGGAAATAATGGTACCTCAGCCAGACATAAGGGGGACAGGTTGTTCTGGCGTGACAAGTCGAAAGCGAGAATGTGGACGTTGCCGAGAAACTATTGACGTAGCTGCGCGCTGAGAAGTGAGTTATGGATACCACTTTCAAAATAGTTGAAACTAATTAAACGTTGTGCTTGCTATATTATCGGATTCCCCATGAAATGTCGAAACTCAATCTTGGGCTGCAAGCGTAGGCGTGCGGCAGATCTGCAAGGACACCGATTTAAATTTTCAAAAATAAGAGACTATATTGAAAGGGGGCTATCTTGATTAAAATTTACATATGCGATGGTTGAAATTAATTACTAGAAATTCAAATTTCTAGAATGAAGGAAGGACAATGTTAAGTCTGTAGAGTAATTGTAATCTGAGTGTACTGCAATTTGTGTATATCATTGGAAATGTCTCGTTAATACGAATCGAGTCATATCATTTTTTAATCGCAATCGGATAGCATCACCTTGAAAATTAGCCTCAAAATTCGTGATTTCGAGTTTTCGGGGAAACGAAGCTGGCAGCAAAGTGATGGCGCGTTTTCAAGTTACAAATCACTCTAACTTACTGAACATTGCCCTTTTAATTTCCTCAAACTTCTCAATTTACTTTTTAATTTAATCAAATTTTAATCTATATCTATTTAAATATCACTAATACGAATTTGAAGTGCCGTTTTCCTCCATTGTTCTATTAAAATTCAGCAAGAGGCGTTCTCGTGTAACAACCTCATTCGTTTTTAATTCAAAATAAAGTAACGATATCTCTCGAATATCATACGTTTGTGTAAGATGAAACGATAACATCGCCACCTCCGAAGAAGATGTAAATTCTTACCCACGATACAGTTTCTTCTTCGGGGCACGCGTATGCCACGAGGCGTAATAAATTTCGCGTTTCATAAGTACGTAGCCACTTACGAAATTCGGTTACTTGACATAATTGAATGCTAATTAATCAGGCAATTAATTAATCAGAATTACACAAGAACGGCGGATAATAGGGTAGGAAAGGCTAGAAATTGTGAGAAAATTATACGCACACACGTTGCGCATGCGAACGGGAAACAATATGGATAACTATACCCGGTATCTAGGATCTCTTTACTCCTTTGACTTTCCATGAACATCGGCTGCCGCGAAGAATCTCGGCAGGTGCTTAAATCGGGGTCACGGTGCTGCTGCGAGTGAGCACAACTGTGCAACTATTCTATGGGAATCCGTGGCATATACGCAAACAATATGCATTTATTTTGCTATACATTTCAGCAAAGAAAATAGGAAGAACATTTGACATCGTCGAAATATTAAACGTGCTAATTCTAAGGTGCTCCGTATGAAAATGAAATCGTTTAAGAATAGGCGTGTATCATTAAATACAAGTTTGAAACAATTTCCAAATACTACAAGTAATGTAATTTGAGTAATGTAATTAAATTATTAACGCAATTTTCAAATATCCCGTTTGATAAAGTATCGTTCAAAAATTTTGAGAAGTTTCACAAAGTAAGTTTAGGGGATTCGATGGAGGGAAAGAATTGCTATTATTTGTGATTGTAAAGTAGTAAATGTTCAGTAAATTAGTATTGCTAATGAATATATAATGTTCAGTGGAACATTAGTTACACGATTTTACGCTTCGCATTTAATCTTGTAGGTACTGTTTATTAGAGTACCGCAGACGAAGTTGCAATTTGAAAAATACTAAATTATTCAATGCTTCCTTCTTGATTATCATTCGACCGCAGTACCTGCGTGATTAAGAATTATTTAATTGCGGGCGAGCATTGGAAAAGCAAGGACGATCACAGAATGGGTAAACGTTCAACGACCCGAAAATTCGAGGACGCGGTCGATCATCGATCGATTCATATGCGCGGAAGAGAAGACCAATGCCATCGATATACAGTCATGGTGGAAGACTACGACTAACGGAGAAACTTGATTCGGTCAGATTAGACCATCTATTCGGTCGACGACCTTACTTTTACGCGATCGAAAAACCTCTTACTGCTTATTCATTGATCTTCGTAAGACGTGAATGATGACGCACTGGTTGCTGGAATATCCACGGAGTGTCCCACGTTGATTTTGATGGAGCTCTGCATATCATTAAAACAGATGAGGCCTACACATGTAATCCTTTTTTTTATCGCCAGAGAACCGAAGTTCGAAAACTATTCGTTTCCAAGGTTTTCGAGGGCATAAAGTTATATCCTTTATACCGCAGTGGTGCATTCAAGATTTAATCTTGGGGGAGCCGAGTTGAAGCGATAAAAATATTTTTAATGCAAATTCGATAAAAGTAGTTAGGTGACTATAAAAATTGATTTAAAGAATAAAATCCAGCTTTCTTTTCTTTTTACAAAGTCGCTTCTTTGGGGGTGCCAGGACCCCTTAATTGCCCCCCTCCTCCCTCTAGGTGCGTCACTGTTCTACCCTGTAATCGAATTTTTGGAATTCAAATCTTTACTTTTCATTTCCAATATTTCCATCATAATGCTTGTTTCTTATGGGCATATTTATGAATACTACAAATAAAATAATAATGTTCCGCCCATGTAAATGGAAAAGAACCTCATCCAAAATTTATAAACAATTATCAAAACCTATAAATACGTATATTTGTATTTGTATTTGCTTTAAATAGTGGTGACCATAGGGTTAATGGAGGTTTATGCAAAAATTTTGTTGCCTTCAGTTCTTACACTATGATACTCGACTTACAAAACAGAATCAGCACTTCAATTATATCCAGAGATTCGAGTTTAGAAGCCTTAAGGTGCAAATTCGCGATAAGACAAAAATATCGTGTCTTATGAAACCTTATATTAGTTTCATGAAACCAGACTCCCATGAGACAAGTTTCATGATATATTTTCAAAAATCTCATCCCTCGCGACTATTTTCCTTATTCACATTTATTTCCTGAGATTTTTATCTCGCGCTAGAAAAGTCTCGCGTAAAATCTCAGCGTGGAGTCGCGCGTTGAAAAAACTTTCGGATTCGAGCTCCGAGAATTTAAAAATCAGCTTCGATCCCACCCTTAGTGCGTACAAACTATTTTCATTCTACTAACCTGTAGAACAGATTCTCCAGAAGTATCCCCCATTTTCACCGGTCATTCTGCATATATACCAACGTTGCAACAGACTCCAGCGTTACGCCAGCCAGATCTTCTGAAAGAACCCATGTTTCCCCCAGAGTGACTGAAAGTTCAACGATCGTGGATGATGTCTGCATCGAGGCTCGCGGTCCGAGAGTCATTCGGCGTCCACTTACACCTGGAGGGCCGGCGAAAAAATATCGTGCATTTAATTGCGAAAGAGTGTCAGAGTGGCAGTTATGGCGAGACATCAACAGTCGTCTGTTCCCGTGTCAGAACGATCCGGTACGTGAACGGGGGCCTCATCCACGACCGCGTATGCCGATGCGCAGATGCGCCGTGTGTTCCCTGGTGAATGCACACCTACGTTGGGAACCGTCGCGTCTGTATGGCGGTCGTGGTATGTGGGTCAGGAAGCCGATGTTACTAACAAGTGACTCGACACCGCTAGCTTTCGTCGCACCAAATTTCCGCCTCTACCAAATCTGGCCCTACGCGATTCGTCGGCCGCCCGTGATGCTGAAAGTGCCCTAAAAAAACCGCTCGCCACTATACAGTGAGTTAGTGAGTCACCTAGTTCCGCGAATGGACTGTCGACCTAGACTTTGAATTTCAGAACGATAGCCTCGCCCTTAGCCTGTTAATTAGGGGAGGGCGAGTTCACTCGGTGTTTGAAGATTCCACTTACGAAGACAGGATCGGCCGATTCGACACAATTTTCGAATTTTATTTGTACAGAGGCAGCGAATAATGCTTTAGATTATCTGTCGTGGTTACTGTCAACGAGACGAGTTAATTCGCCTGCGATGATTATGGAATTATTCTTAATAACCCAGGAGCATTTTCGATCGGAAAATGACGCACTTAATGGGGTGCTGAGAGTAGCCAAATTTAGTCGAAGATATTTTATTGGAATTCAGGAATTAGTAAATTTGTACCTTCGATATGGGGATTATTACGTTATTAGTGTATGCGACATTTTGCTATAGGTATCGAAATTGTTTTGGTTTCAGTCCTATTTATTGTAAGAAGGACACTGTGCAGGGGATGGGGTTGTTTTGAGAGTTCGCTATTAGGGATTATATTTCTGATAGGAGTTATGGAGAGCTTAGTTTTATAGAGAGATACTGTCGTTTAATTGTTGCGTAAAATTTTTATTTTCAATTGAATTCGATTGAATTTCGAGTGATTCCATTCCATTTCACGGATCAAAATGCAACCTCGCGGGCCTCACATACGAGATGCAGCTCACATGCTTGTGCATTACGTTTCTAATTGAATATCCAATCGCGACCTCTTCGCGAACGACTGACACGGAATGCACCAGGAAAGCAAGACGTCGATGTGACGAGGAACGCGGCTAGGCGCTACATACGTTTCGACTATTGAGTCTCGTGTTTTGAAAACGTCACTGGAACTTCGTCACAGAAGTGTGCAACCAGAATTAATTCAAAATCATGCTTTTTCTCGCTCTGTTAGTCAATGAAAGTTACGAAAGACATTAAATAAACGATAGTCAAACTTCAAAGTGCCGTCATATTTGTAACTCTCAATTTTTTTATTTCATCCAGGTACTGGCTATAGCTAAACTCGTCCCAAGTAAGAACCAGTTAGATTTTCTGATTTCAGATCAGCAGGAGAGCCATAATCGCGGCAACCATGGGAAGACTTTTTTAGCGAATGCGTTCAAACTCCACTTGCACTGCCACAAATTTTGATTATTTCTCTCAAATAAAATTTGTAAATGTTACTGAAATATGCATAAATATATGAACCAAGTTTTGATGCAAAAAACTGTATAGCTGCTTTATGAAAAAATACCAAAAATGATGTAAAAAAAAAACACGTCGTATAGTAGAATACCATCTTAATAAACAATACTTGGCAATACTTGGACATCGATATTTTCTGGATAGCATCGAAAGTGTTGTCCCTGTATCCAGGAAATGTTGACTTTGAAAACAAACCAAGCTCGGAGTTCGTTTCCCACAAAACTTTCCCTCTCCATTTTCCGAACCCCTTGCGTCACTCAAAGTGTTCAGAATTCCTACGAAGCACCACTATATAAACATTCTCATTCCTGTAAATACTGCGTTCTCATAAGTAAAATAGAAGAATCTATCCTTGAATTTGGCGTGGCGTTACTCGCGTCTGTACGCGCTAAGCTCCAAGCATCGCACAAAAGGAAAGAGAAGTTCTTAATCGCGACTAAGCAGGAAGAACCAGTAGTGTGATTAGCGAACCGCGACACCCTAAACCGGACCGTCTGACCCCCGATGGCCAGGCTTCCTTATTCGAGTTAATTGTTGTTTCTGCTCCGTGCCAACAATGAAATGCGTTCATACCTTCACCTCGGACACGTTGATTAACGTAGCCGTGAAATTTAATAGTCCGCGAGAAAGTGTTTCGCGTGCCCGCGCCACGCCGCTGTGACCGATACTTTTTATATGTAAGAACTCGAACGCGTCGTCGAGCGATATTCATCGGAAAGAAAGTCGTTCCGTTAGAAATTTCCAAAAGTTCGAGTACAATTTACCACTATGCACAGTAAATTGTTACAATTTGTGTCTTTTGCTTCGTGCCACATTATCTATGGAGTTTAATTGATAATTTATAATGGAGATTATTCCAGAGTTATCACCTGGGTTACACTTGCCGGTTGAAGTAAATCGAGGCCCATTATTTGACATCAAACCGTAAAATAAATTCAAAATGTCCCGAGAAAAATGCTAGCCTCTGCTGAAAATTATCTTTCATTACGAAATCATCTTGGTTAATTAATATCGCATATTTCTCGGTTAACGAGAACCCGATGCCCTGGCTAATGCTTTATAGTTTATACTAATAACATCGTAGCCCCCTTTAACTAACCGTTTCAAACTTTCCAATGGGAAAACCAATTGAACGTTAGAGGGTGTTCCAAGCCACCGTGGATTTTCATGAAGCAAGTTCTAACAAATAATTTAATGACATAGGTAATTGTATATTCAGGTAACTATTTTAAGACGGTTCCTCGCTGCCGTAATTATTCAGAAGTATTTTAATAAACACTTTCCAATTTACAGTATTGTGCGTGAAGGCTTTAAACTAAATTAAAGTTAAGTATATTCTAAGTTTGTGACGATTTCCTTCATTAAAGTCACTCTCCTACTCTCTCAACATTACATACTCATATTATTCTCCCAAAAATGTATATATCGTAAGAATTCTTGTATCGTCCAAAAAGTCATATTTCGTTATTACTTCAAAGATCCCTCAGTTCCGCTGTAAATGTCCCATTGCTCCTCGCGGAAACGTCCCACGCGAATCGAATTTTTACCGAATTTCGTGCTGCCTCTGCCCACGGGGGGGAGTCCTGTGATCCCGTGGCTCGGCGATGTCGCATCAAAAGTTGGCCTGAATACCGAAGGAGCACGTAAGTACAGAGGACGAACAGTCAGTCAGTCGCACAAGTCAGCCTCGTTCTCGATGGCAACCAGCACATCGGTCGTTACCTGCGCGGAGTGGTGGCAGAGAAGAGCAGCAAGTGGGGAGAGCAGAACACCTGGACGACTTCCTGCCAGGGAGTAAGCACCTCAGTCTTCAGGAAAGATCGTTTCGCATCGGTCGTTCGAGTCCAGGTATCCCCGAAATTCAGCCGCGACTGACAAGCCTTCTGTCTCGAGGAAAGAAAACAGGACAAGTAAGGCAACTCGTGTTTCCTAGAGGAACGATCGGGCTCTTCGAGCGGTTCCGGCTCGCGCTCGGCGTTCAGACGATCCCACCGGAAACAGTACAGAAATGACGTTACCCTGGCGGCACATTCGGTGAATCGACAGTCGGAGAGTGGCCCTTTTGTTGGATTAATAACAATCGCGAGTCGGTGTGCTACTAGATAGGATTGTTCGTCGATCGTTGCCGCGGTCAAACGGTTGTTGGTCGATCGTCCTGGGGGCTGAAGTTTCACAGAGGACATCAGATTGTGAAGGACATGGAGAGGACAGCTGTGCTTCTGCTGGTCGTCGTCGGTTTGGCTGCTAGAGGTTTGTTCTTTTTTTATATTTTAATTTCCACTGTTAGCTGGGAGAGAGTTTGATGATTTGCTACTGGTATAATATTTTATCGTATGGTTTAGTCAGATGCTCCTTTAACCCTATCTAAGGTCGCGTGACTTTTAGGTGAGATATCTTGCTATCTATGATCTATATCGCACTTATGTACGTTCAGCTATCGTAACACAGAAATCAGGCACCTTTATTTTATAAAAAAATTGTCCTGAAATGAAATCCAAATTATGCGACAGCATAATTTTTATGCTTACCTTGGTCACAATTTTCTTAGTTTATCTTAGGATTATTGTCTGTATTAGTTTTTCAGTCAAATTTCGGTAGAGAGCATAGTTAGAAAATATGATGTCGAGATATGGATGAATTGATTTTGTTTTTAGTCAAGATTTATGGAGTGCTTTGGAGGGATAGGTATCGAAGATAAGAGAATCGAATGTGGGTAACTGGGTAACAGTTCATTATCCCTTATGCGTGGATAAATAACGTGACGAAACTATTCCCAGCCTCAAGATGAAAAGATAAGTTTGTCTGGCGTTGAAGTTCATTGCAAAATAGAATTTACTTTATCTTAAAGAGAGCGTCCGCCTGCTCTCCGGGGTAAACGCGGAATTAACTAATTAGGGGTGCGCGAAATCTGCGAGAGTTTTAGAAACAAAGCGCGCGCCTCTGTTGTGCGAGATAAAAATCGCCTTGGAACGCAATATGAAGTTATAATCGCGATGAAATACACCGTACCGGCGCATAACGTACGATTGCGCCGGAGATGTGTTATTAAAGCTAAACTCTTTCGTTGGGTAAAACTAACTAACGCAGATTCGCCTCGAAGATTCGTGTTTTGAACAAAACAATGCTCTATAAAAGTAACATCGCATTTCCGTGCAGTTTCTTCTTTTTCTTTTGCCTTCTTTCGCCGGTATTCTAATTAATTTAGATTTAGAAGTAATCTGAACTTACAGTTAGCTAAAAAAGGATAAAATAAAACCAATTTTAGTTTGCTGCGATCGTTGTGTAATTTTAATATTGAAACAAATTTCTTTTTAATTCAGTCGCGGTATTTAAAAAATATATAGGCTCGCGAGCATGTGGCGATAGAAAACGACCTTATCGCTCTGTCATCAGCGTTTCCATTTGTCGTGCTCGCTCGATGAATTATTCTTCTTGTTGGTGAAACCGGACATAAGTCTTGCAATCTGTATTTCTATCTATCTTGGAAGGGCAAATAATTCTTCAGCGTCGATTTCACCTGTTCGACGCTAGCAAACCCGTTCCTTCGGCTTCGATGCACGCGTCCTCGGCGTATAAATCTGTTTTCGAGGTATAACGCGCGCGAACGCGCTCGTCCCCCGTGCGTCCGCATCCTAGTGGCTTTCTATTACTTCTCCTTCGGTGGAAAGATGCGACCAAAGTTATTGCTAGAGCTAGAACCATGTAGGACGCCTCGAACGAATATAGAAACCACTATTGCATTACGCTGAATTGCAACACACGAAACGTTCGTACTTTAGCTTGCAACAAACTGGCCGGAACTGAACCCTTATAACACTGTTAATCTTTATGATTTTATAAGGATCCGAAATTCTTTTCTTTCACTACCACAATATTTTTGTTAAATTACTTCAAGTTATCGACGATCTCGTGGATTCTATCCAACTAGGCCTTTCAAATCTTTATCTCATTATTGTCTTCATTTTCAATTTTTATTAAAAATCGATCTTCAGAGTTGGACATATCAATTCCCAAATAATACAGGAGGAAAGAAAGGTGCGTAGGGGTGAAAATTGACCCAGCCACCCTCCAACCTCTAGTCAATCCTTCCAAGGCTTGAATAAAATTGCAAAATTCGAAGAACTAATATTATAATGGAAACGTATATCTGTTCCAAAGAACTCCAACTTTCTTTTGGAACTCGAGAATGTGACAGCTTCTACATGCAGGAAGCATACTCGCAACCCGTGAGTCAGAAACGCTAATACAGCCCACCGAAATTATCCATAAATTACCATCGAGGATACGATTTCTAAAAGGTACCAGCAAACAGAAAAATTCGCATCACTTCTGGTAGACTCGCGTTACACGATCGAACCTTTCTTCGAGATGTTCGTTATGGCCCATTGGAAAAGCTGCCGCAGATCCAGAGATTAAATCGCCCCGCATTGTCCGCGAAAAGCGACTGACGAAAAACGGCTTTTCTACGTTTAACGATCGCGATCGTTTCTCATAGTAAAGTGACGGTTGCCCCTTATTTCCCACGTTTCATCGAGCGCCGCGCACCTTTCTGTTACGCAGTTTTCAAGTAGTATGTACTTCCTGAACACGGTGTTCCCAACTAATTACATTCTTCCGTCCGGATCCTTACTCGCAGCCATATCAATCTCATCCGTCCCCTGTTCCTCTATCTGCTATCTTTCATTCTGTTTTCCTTCGAGGCCCGCCGATCCGATCCTTGTCGTTGGACGCTCGATTCACACAGGTATTAAATTGTTATCGCGAATATAATGCCCCCGCGCGTCCCTTATTGTGTTGCGACGAGTGTTCGGTGTCGTTTCCCGATAAAACGATCGATCGCACCGGTGAGAATCAATTCAATGAAAATCCAGCAACGCAGGTCTTCTTCTTGCGGAGCCCCTTGACCAACAGTGGGCCTCATTTTATTTATCTTCTCGGATAAATATCTTGGATTGGCGAGTAATCTTCTTAGTAATGGGTTCTTTTCGATTTTCACGATGGAAACTCGAGTTTCTCTAGTGTTTAGTAATACCTATGTTTGTTTTGTTAACACATGAAATTCAAATACATGTTCCATCGTTCAAGTATATCCTGTCATTCTTCTCAATGCCAAACAAATTAATCATATCGTAAAGTTTTTGTTAGATTGAATCTTCTATTAGATAAAATCTTTTGCAACAAAACGTTCGTAGCTAAGTCTGTCTTACATCTTTGTACAACTCGAACCACACTTCCACTATGTAACTTGTTAACAGACACATAGTAAATATGGTTCCTTTTAAAGAAAGGCTCTATCTCTCTATTCCTTCCACGGTATACCGAAGATCACTCGATTCTAAATCTACCACCCTCTGCCACCTCTATGAATTTCTATCCCCGTAAATAATATTCTCCAAATAAATAGTAGCAGTTAGTGGCAGTATTGTCGATACGCCCCGTATACGCTCACGATGGCCAAAATTTCGCAACGCTCCCGTTCGCATTTTGCTTCGACCTACTGACCACTGCCGTAGAAATCGCGAGGAGATCGGGAAACTGGTAGGGCCTCTGAAATTATCGAAAGCGACCAGACACGTGCGGCGTTACAGATTCGTACGCGGCTCGGGCACGGCCGCGCGAAACCGCGGGGCATGCGATACGTCGGTTTCTACCTTGAAAACAAAAGGTCGAGGCGTTTAATTAGCCTGGCTCAGTTCCGAATTTCCCACGATTCTGTGAAGTAACGGGAGGCAGCGGCGGGCGTCGAGGAAGAAGAGGAAGGCGGCGCCCGACCTTCCTCTTCTCACCTACTTCTGCCCTGCTTATCCACTTTTCATTCTACGTGGGCGAATCGTCGAAAACCACGTGCTGCGTCACGCTACACGTCCAGGTAGAACTTCTGCGACGTGATGCCGGCCTGCACGTTCTCTTTCTGTAAAACCGACGACCGCCCCAGATTTTCGGTATCGGGGAAATTTTCTTGCCGGATTTGGAACGCTGGGCAGTAGCTGCGCGTATAAATAATAATAACGTATGGTCTTGAGACACTAAACAGCGAATATGTATTGGGTTGCTGCAGCGATTTTACTAAAATCATTTTAGTGGATCTTTTGTTGGGAAGATAAAATAGGATTTAATAGTGTGAAACTTGGTTTTCATAATCAGAATTTTGTATGGAGCCCTTGTTTAGTGGTTCCTCTTTGGTGTATGGAAATAGTATAAAGTAAATTCTGAAGAATTGTGGTTGGCACGAATCTTCAGTTGGAATTAAATAAAGAGAACCATTATTTTCTTATCCTCAATATAACTTCATTATCTATCATTTATTTCCACATTTATGTTGCGATGCCATTTCTGTTCTTATTGCTATTTAGAAAATTATGATTGAGGAATAATCAATATAACCATAATCGATGGTAGATCAACCTCATATTCTTCATTGTTTTGAAATAATTTTTAACCAATTTCTCTCAGATTCTTAATACTTACACTTGTCAGTTCTACTCGGTTGTTTTAACAGATTCTATATCGCTATTTTATGGGAACACTCTTAGATTTGCACCGTGGTTGCACAAAAAGCGCTACTGAGGAATGCAGTTGTCCCGAGGCACGTTGGTGGATAAAATCGCCATGACAATCATTGCTGAAAGATAACGGTTGGAATAGCAGTGACCTAATATTTGCACGGGCATAACTTTTACCCTTTCCATGCAATAGTGACTCGTGTCCACTCTACTGACCCACATGCATAGCACGTACGTGAAACGTAAGCAGGCTTCGTGTAATCGCCATTTTTCGAAGAATACTCAAAAGATATTCCTCCGGAATCTAAAATGAAACAGTGATAATACACCTGACGATGTTGACAAATTAGCCAACTAAAAACTGATTTATATACCGTAAATTCGCCATGAATATTCATCGTTATAAATATTCAAAACTTTCCCCATAGTAGGTACTTTGATTTCTGATACTCGCAGGGTTTTGTTTATCCTTAATACAACTTCTATTCCGAAACAGAAAGGGTCCAGCCGGTTAAGCATAGGGAAAATGGCCCCTAGGACAATTTTTTTTAGACAAAATCTCTAAAGTTTAGGGTTGTTATCCCCATATTACCCTAACGAGGGGTAGAGATCTGAAAACTCTGTCAGTGTTTTTTTTTTTTTAAACAAAGAGCATTATATATGTATAAAATACTAAAATTGGTGCTGGGGCCATTTTCTCTATGCTTACTATTTCTCTATGCTCAATATTTCAAACTATTCTGTTTACACTTCACGTCGTTCAAAGGTGCCAGCTTTCCTATTTACCTGTCCCTTTTCTGTAACTTGCTCATCTTGATTCCCTATAACTTCGTGTCTCTGTTCGCGAATTATTATTAAAATATGAGTAATAATTTTACGAAATCTGTGGCTTTCGAAGGAACTTAAACCTGCTGCGGAATTATAACAGAAATGTATTTACAGTTGTCTGGTTCGTATCTAACCATCGTCAGAAAATAATTAAACTCCGCATGTATTACACGAGCAGTTTCGATTATTAAAGCTAACGAAACATAGAGAAACCGTGTTTCGCGGGCATCGATATTTTATACAGATATTTCTGTAACACTTTGGAAATATAGTAAGAAGCATCCTCCACGCATAATTGTGCCAACTTTCATGTAGCCGCCGTCGCAACGTCTGCGGATGAGTGTAATTGAGATTCCTGCCAGGCTGGTTTTACCATCTTCGGCCCTTAATTAAAATTGCTTTTGTGAAATGATTTCCGTTTTTATTTAATCTCGCCGTTGCCGCGCGGCTTGCCCCAAATATCGTATTTTCTATCTTTCAGTTACAGTTATAACGCGATAACTGTACGCAACAGCAACACTTTAGTATCTCAATCAAGTGCTGTGCGTTTTATAAAAAGTGAAATATGAGTGGCAATTGCAATTGAAATTTAGGACGACCGTTAGCAAGCAAAACACATGTGCAGCACAGATACTCAGACCGCGTATATGTATTTGTAATACAGCATTAAAATAACGTCTCAATGGAAATATTCGTGGTATTGGTTGCTCCTCGTTTTCAGCGCAGTGGTGGAAGGAATTGGTGGCTCGCGTTTTTCGATAATTTACCAACATGAATCGAATATTGACAGGGGAACATATTTGTTATTAGTGATAAATAATGGCAACGTATAATAACGTGTTTCGGTTAAATACATACTTTGGAGTTCGTAAAGTGTTGAATATTTCAATAGAAGGCAGTTATTCGAGTAGACGAGTATTATAATTATTTTTAAGAGTATAGATATTCAAAGTTTATAATTCTTTACTAAAATCTAAAGAAAATTGAGCATTGGAGCGTTTCTCATAGTTATTTCAAAGAAAATAAGCATTTTCTCTTTACCTCATTAGTGTAGTTGTTCCTCTAGTAAACAATTTTATCCCCAAAAGATGAATGTATCTTCTATTCCTCCTGTATCACAGATATTTAAAATGGGGCAAAATTGCGTCCCTGAAATATAAAAAGATTTTCCAGTGGTACGCATTTACATAATATCGATTTTGCAGTATAAATTCTTTTTCGTCCCTTCATATATTTGCTGAACTATTAAACTACTTAGATTGCTTTTAGTATTCAATAATTTCCTCACACAATTTCAGAGACGCAACTGTGCAAAATACTTTTCGTTTCGTTTCTGAAATGATTAATAGCTAACCCGTGGTCTAGTTAGGAATGGATCACGCGGCTCGGTGTAAGTTCAGGTTCTGCCCCGATTTGCGGCTTAACAATTACGATGATGCGAGGCAGCAACCTACATTAGGCGGATGCAACGAGCCGTCCGCACAGCTATACATATACTAAGTAACTTTTGTGGAAAACAAGGTGCTCGATAATCTTCGGCGAGCATGCACGGACCTTAGCGGAAGGAGGTCGCTTACCCACTGCTGAGCACACTAAAAATAATCCATCTATGTATACGCTGGAGAGAGAGAGAGGGAGAGAGAGAGAGAGAGAGAGAGAGAAGTAAAAACGAATGGTATTACGAGTGGCATCCCGCTCCGAAGAAGTTCGAGCAGAATAAATTATCAGCACAGTTTTTGCTGTAACGGGTTTTTACATCCGGTATTCTGTGCAAACAAGGCATTTCATTAATTATTAATTATCTATGCTTAAACTTAGCGAACGTGCTCTGAATGTCTGCTATTCAATATTTGGGGCCACTGACTAATAAAGGGACGTTACTTCGGCGAAGTATAGCTGCAGAATGGAGGCGATTATACATAGCAGAACCTCGATTTTCCGAAGGATCGAATCATCCGTAGATTTTGTTATAGGTATATAATACTATCCAAATGGCTGACGAAGAGATCGTTGAAAAGGTATAGACGAGAGCAGTGGATACGAAGATGATAGGGAAGAAATCATGGTGAAAATAATTTTCATTTATGGTGGTATGAAGCATAGGGAAGAAAATAATAAATCTGAAATCAGGATGTTAAGGAAAATGTGTTGAGTGGTGGTTTAGGGAGATTATAAAACAGGGCTCGATCTGAATAGGAGGGCGCAAGCAGGGCAACCGCTCAGATTGACAAATTTGGGGGCAACAACATTCGTGGAAAGAGAAAATTAAAATCAATAAACAAGCGGTAAAAAAAATTGGTAACTTACATGTTTGAATTTAGTATCAAACTTATCATTTGTTTTTAAATCACTCATATAATTAATATTATACTAGGGAAAGGTGCGTACCTATGTATATTAAAGGTATTTATATAAAGCTTTTGTTTTTCAATAAATACCTACGAAAAATTTCACTCACTGTCAAATGTTATATTTTAAAATAATTATTTACAATTGAATACAACGGGCGACAAACATCATTTTTAGATCGAACCCTGTTACAAAAGCAGAATAGAAACTGAGTAAAATAATTAAACCTCTGTTAATAATGTATATATGAATATTGTATAGCAGATACTATTTCTTGCACCAAAATGTGAGCTGACCAATTCGGATTATCGAGGATCTGCAGTAGTTCTATTATGAATTCCATTTTGAAGTTACTTCTGATAGGATTGATTTTAAGTTTGAATTAAAAGAACAATAGTGGAAGATGTAATCCTTGGTGGCTTTAGAAAGCTTATATCTACTTTGATACACTTTGTGCTGTAATGTAATCATTCTTGTAACAATGATATCGCTTATGTTTGCAAATGCTGATTGCACCAATGCTTAATCCCTGAATTTCAGTCGCGGTTTCACTTTTGTCGTCTTTGTTTGCTCGGTCGACGCAGGCATTCCACAGTTGGAGAACATGTAGGTGGGAAACTATGAGCAAGCATCGTGTTGGTTAATTTTTTATTAGACTGAAGAATTAATTTTTGAAGATATCTATTCGATAAACAATCAATAATCAAATAATCTGACAACAATTCTTCATGGGCAGAAATGGTATTCAAACTATTTGCAGTTAAATCTGCATTCAGAAAGGTAGAAATTATTTATTTCATTGATTACTTTTATATTTTTGTTTCATCAACCTTTCGTTACAAAACCTTTCTCAAAACAAAGTAGTCGCACGCAGTGCATTCAGATTTCCAAAGGAACTATAAATAGAAAAAATACTCTTATCTTTTCCCTCTCGACAAACTTTATTTCTACATTATTTTACTCTTTACACTCCACACCGATATGATTTAATTCCACGTTATTTCATCCTTTACACTCTGCACTGATATCATTAAACCTTGTAAAAATGGAAGAATTCGTCACTCGCAGAATGAAATGAATTAAAAATTCATACTTTTTTCAATTCTAAAACCTTATATTTAATAATCACTATATATGTAGAACGCAAGATCACTGGCCGAATCTGCAAATGAATAAATTGTAGTACAAAAGCTAAATATTCATTTAAACTGTTCCCTCGCAGTACACACCTGAAAACGTAACTGTTTAGAAACTTCGTTACCTTATTACAGCTGTTCATTTCAATATCATTCTAGATTTATTCGTCGATAAGGAACACGAATAGGCACATCAGAAACAGTTGTCTAACTCTTCTAACTGATACTACTACAATCCTTACACGAGCAGAACAAGAACTTCGGTTCTTTTGGTCACCCATGTCAAAGAGGAAGAGCAGGCAAAGTGGTTGATAAATATGTTAATCGCATAGTGTGAACCGTTACGCATGTCGTCGTTCCTATTTGAAACCGTTTAGCCAGTTGCCTGTAAAGGAATGTCGTTTCGACAGCTTGGTATATAATTAATAAGTGGGGATAATTTTGGGGGAATAAATTATTATCAAACCCGCTCACTCTACCTACGATCACTTTTCGAACCTCAACTATAGCGTCCACAAGTCTCTGTTACAGACACCACAACCTGTAACACTTCTCCCAATTTCTCCACCAATCCACAACCTTCCATTTATTTCTCCAACAAAAGTCGCTTTCAAACAGTAGCCACGCACGTGCCATTTCCCATTGTCTGCCAAATGAATCGCAGAAACCCAACGCCCAGCTTTTGTGACTTTCCGCAAGCCTTTATCCGTAAATCTTCGACGCCGTATTTTCTCACTCTTCTGCGGCGTTGATAATCGACATCCTGCGACGAACCTGAATACCATTACCGCGCAAACCACTTTCGAACGTCATAATTACCTATTTCCAACGAACACGCCTCCGGTGTCTCATTCCTAATTTCGCGTGCACCCTGTGCCATTGGTACCATTTTTAAAAAGAAGAAGAAAGAATAAGTATAGGCGGGAACGACGTGCCGAGTTTTCCAAGGAAATTTCTACGGTTTCACGAGGCACTTTCATCGAAGTCTGGCTACTTTTATACCGATTTCCTAAATTACGAAAGCGTTGAAATTCTCCGTCTGCTCTCTGTGCGTCGATCGCTGTGTGCAACACCTTCAATTTTATTTTCCGCGTGCGTGGGGTGTCAGCGTATCTTGCAGGAAGCGGAAAATCACGGCGGATCCGCGGAGCATCGGGTAATAAATCCTTGAAAGTGGAGGCTTGCACAAAAAGGCAATACGGTGTAACGACTGGAACGTGGTGAAAAAAGGAAAGAAGCGGTAGAAATCGTTCGGTTGCCGATACGCGTGCACGCGAGACACGCGCGCATCGTCTTCGGAATGCAAATCGTGCTAGAAAGCAACGGGCACCTCCTTCGATTGCCAGAAACACTTGCAGCGGCGTAGATAATGGAAAATGGCAGTAATCGCCGGCGAGGAACGCGAAGGCTGAATGTATTTACAATAAAAAATTTTCGTAATTGGTTTGTACTATACCACGGGTCTCAACAAGAGTTGTTAAGTTGGAGCAGTGGCGAACTTGCCAGGATAGCGGCTTGCCCGATGGCAAATGGGTCCCCTTAAACATCGGACAATACGTTAAAAACGTTAATACGAATGCAAACGATTGTTCTTAATATAGTGGAATGCATGAAATACATTCTTAAACTGCCTGTTGATGTTTAAAGTGTTCGGTACAAGCAAACTATTCCAAAAAATGTCCACCACTTAGGTATTTAGAATTTAAGAAAAAATATTTAAACATTCAATTAAAACAATCGGTATTTACATTCAGTATCTACTGCATATTGCCAGTAATATGTAATGTACACTGTGATTACTAAAAAATATAGGTGCATTTATTTTACAGAGATTTTACTTGCACTTTTTGCGACTTATGTATTCTTTGAAAATTTTATTTATTTATTATAAAAATCAAATGATAGCCTTATAGTAGTGAGTGGGCCCTCTTTGTCCCTTGTCAACCAATATTTTGATACAGTAAATACTTGGCAGACCTTTAATACACGATTCATAAACAAGTTCAGGAAGAAATTTAAGGCTTAAATATTAAGATTTAATATGTTCCACGAAAAGAAATGAGAAACAGTACAGTTACACACATAGAACATTAACGGTAATTACTTTTCTTTTTCCTACATCTTTTTAAATTCTATAACAGTTTCAGTTGTATTACAGTTTTTACTTATTTCTCAGCTTCATTTCATTTGAAAACACCCTGTGTATATGTATTAGGTTTTTAATGAGACAATAACCGTAGCCTTTAGTTAGTAAACGCTCACCCAATAATTCGAACTTTGAAGCGGGAAACGAGCGCGAAGACGATCCATTTGTCTTGGACGAAGTTATTAGAAAGTCCACGTGGAATAAATACTACGTCGACACTTAGCAGAACGACATAGGAAAGCTGGCGATCCAATAAAAAATATGTGGAACTAAGACGAAGAAGAAGAAATATGGCCGCCTTACGTAAAACGGGCAAGTGAAATTTCGCTCGGCCAGTCGGTTTTTAAATACGTCCCCTCGGACATCATTCGGGTTAACAAACACGGACTGCATAGCCGATGACTTCCTAGGCGATTGCGCGATAGCTGCAGGATGTGAGCTGCTTGCATTATCGTTTCCGTTACGGGCTCGTGGCGTTTTCTGCGGCTTATCTACCCTTCCTGGCTGCCTGGTAGTTACCAAAGATTATTGATTTAACGGCTCGTCACGCTCGCGATGGAATCTGTCCGTTGGTTCGCAATGAAATCGCGCAGGGTGGTAGCAGGCTGTGATTAGTGTGTCAAGGTGTGGGGTGATGATATCTGGAATAACAGGGGAGTTCTCTAGACAATGGGTGAACTAAGCTTGGCGACTGATAAAGGATTCT
Organism: Andrena marginata; assembly: GCA_963932335.1. NCBI lineage: Eukaryota > Metazoa > Arthropoda > Insecta > Hymenoptera > Andrenidae > Andrena > Andrena marginata. Next base: position 42,445,213 of record OZ010660.1, read on the forward strand.
AAACGCGGTAGTTCGATGTCGAAGATTACGTATCGATATTCCGGGAATTATTTAGGAATCTCTTACCAAAATGATAGGAATTTTTAAATGCGACCTTAGAAACTAGCTTCGAGAAATTAACACTCCTGAGAAATTCACCTTTTTTGTCACTAATTCTACGATTACCGAAAGTCGAAGAGTGGTAACGTATTAAAAAATTAGAATTATGAAACTTTCCCTTTACTTTACCAAAAAAGCCTTTGTCAAAAGCCTATATCAAATTTTGATGTAGGTATGAAAGAATATAGATTGCCAAATATTGTTGGTCAACTAGACAACCGTGGTTTATTGACAATATTTAAAAACAAAGTTGTTGTCAAGTTCTTCTTGTGCATATACCTGCTTTCCTTGTCGTTAATTCTTTTCTACAATATTTCCAAATACCAGTGGCGCGCGTAGAGGCGGGGCCCAGGGTCCTTGGCACCTTCCAAAGAAGGGGCTTTGTAAAAGGAAAAGAAAACTGGGTTCTATTCATTAAATATATTTTTATAACCACCTAATAAATCTTCTCGAATTTACATTAAAAATATTTCTATCCCTTCGACTCGGCTCCCCCTCAATATTAAATCCTGAGTGCGCTACTGCCAGATACTATTATTATTATAACGACTTTGGTAAATACACCGTGCTGTCTGTTGTAATAGTAAAACGTGCTGTCACAATACCTATTACCATTATTTCTCCATAGAAACATATAAGACACTTATAGACAGCATTTGCCCGTAAATCGCCGAAAAGACGACAACAACCGTGATACGCGTGAACGTGCGAGGCACAATAGAGTCTCCCAAAAGACCAAGATAAAATATCACTCGAACAATTACCTACGCTTACCAAAGGAGCCATTGTCCATCGATTTTAAATTCGAATTGCGTAAAGGCCAGGCCTGGAAACAAAGGCGCGAAAAGAAACGGGAACCGCTGGATCGGTGAGTTGAATGCCTATTCTCGCGTGCGCGGAGGTGACGAGACTCCTTGGTCGGTCATTGAAATCACCGACCGGAGACTCCAACGCCCGGTGAGGCAACGTCCCGCTTCGCCAATGACTTTAATGCATTTCGTGCGTGATGACGCGAGCTGCATATCTCCTTCCTTTATTCCTCCCGGACGCCACCAGCCACGCTCCCAGTAGGCCGATTGCCAAGCGAGCAACAAAACGTTGCATTATTCGTGTAATTAGTCGTGAAGGATAGAGGCGCGACCGTAGCCTGCATTAATGCATACTCTCCTAGCGGGTGAAGATAATTGCGTGACCAGACGCGAACGAAATTGAATCGAATGATGCTCGGCCGGCTTTACTCGCAACCTTTCCCATTATCATTCGGCATTATCGTCGTGGCCCGGCATATCATACATGCCAGATGAATAAACTCAATGAACACCGCGGGGTACGTGCGAAAAATCCGCTCCTTTCGTTTGTTTCAATGCTTCCCTCCTGCCCCACGCGCTTCCCGCTACTTCAACTCTGTTGGGTGAAGCCAACGGCGGCGTGAGATTGTTGGCGGTTATTATCAGCGGCTCGGCTCGTTAGATTAATGACTAGCGTATCAAAGTATTGTAAACATAGGCAGTTCAATTGATAATGACGGCGTGTATGTCTGTGTTGCAGGCAGCAGCAGCGCCGGCTGCGGTTACCCCGGGGCACCGGCGCACAGTAGCGTCCGCTTCACGGGAACAGGTGCTCAGGACGTCATAGACGAGGAAGACGCCCTTCTTAAGGAAACGATATTTCGCGAGGGCACCGTGGCTACGTACTCCTGCGAGCGAGGCTTCGAGCTACTTGGGCCTGCGCGGAGACAGTGCCAGGTGGATGGGTCTTGGACACCCGAGGGAGTTCCGTTCTGCGGTAAGTTTGAATTATTTTCTCGTTTTATTGAGAAATGCTGATGATGGAAGTCATCATTTGTGTGGGAAATCACTGATTTCAAATGAGGCAGAGGTATTCGCTCCGTTTTTATTAACTATTTTTGTATGCAAGATATTATAGAATACGTTAATACTTGGCTCGCGGAAATGTAATCATCGTTATAACACTTTAAATCAAGAAATAGTAAAGGTTACAAAAAGGTTTATCAGAGTTTTAAAATTATATTCATTGAGAAACACTTAACTAGGTGTTGGTAGAAATGGTAATGTTGCACGTTCTTTGATTTTACGGGATTACTGACCGTTTGCTGCTTCTGTTTAACCCTCGGTACTGGGCCATTTCTGATCCACAGTGAAACTTGCTTACGTGGACGTCAAAGAATGAACTTCCTCAAATTTTATTTACAAGGTTATTTGTTTAGGAGGATATACAATAGTTAATTAAACTGTACGGCTTGTTCTGTTGCTTTAGAAATATATTGTAAACATTGGTCACAGAATGTGAGTTGTCTGCTGAGGGAGATGGAGTCCGGGTCTAAGTTGACCCACCTTCGGCGGACGGTTAAGAATCCCCATGGTGTTTTAACTTCTTTTCTTCGCTGTATCTTAATGGTGTACATTAGTTTAACGGGTATTAGGGGATTCAGATAAAAATGCGAGGACATTGTGTGTAAAAGACATCGACCACAATGCGCTCGTGACTTGACTAAAGAATTCTCGGAGGAGTTGCCGAGATACGTGTGTAACGAGGAGGTAAATACGCTCGCGGATGTGGGCTTGAGAGAAAGTTCGACCGTTCTCGAGAAACTTATGCGCGCGCTTCCGGTCACGCCTTTATGAAACGTTTTAGGAACTTTGTGAGTCATTCTTTCGCGAAATAGAAGCCTTGCGTTTAGTGCAAGCTAGTGTTTCCAATATTTAGGAATTTATGGTGAAAAGATGACGGATAATATTTGAATCGACAGATATCAATAGTTGCTACGATTAAATCCTAATAATAAAAATCATCATTTCTATGAAAAATTAGAAATTTAGAAAAACTTACCGATTTCAAGTGAGGCAGAGTTAAACAAAGTAGGGCTCTTAAATAATTAAGTGGAAATAAATGAGAAGATATTCTGAAATAATTAAATGGAAATAAATCAGTTATTCTCGAGGAAAAGGTCGACATGAATATTTGAAAGTTTCGAAAAACGGGGGCACTTGTAAAATGAATACTGTATGTCGTTCAATTTTTTAAGTAGAATGTAACGATGAGTTGATTCTTGGAATCCGTTGTCTGTGCCATGCGGTATAAAAATTTTCGGAGGCAAGTGACCTGTTTTCGAGTGTCCTTGACCGAGGAGACCAACGACAGTAGAAGACATACCGATGTTAGTGGGGGCATAATACCGTTAACTCTGAACCTGTTACCTCCTATGAACGCTCGCGGCCTTCCCAACGTCACGCGCATTCCTGACATTGGTTTGGTCCATCCTGGCCCAAGTCAGATTTATTACCTTCCCCCTTGTGTCAGCATTTCCAATAAGTTATCTTGGCGTATGTCATTACTAGAATCTTTTTGCCACAAATAGCTATGAGCAATGGATGTTCAAACTTCCAAAATACACATAGGTATAGCTACGTGTGTGTGTTAATTACCATAATCCGTAGAAATTAGACAATATTACTTTCCCCGTTGCAACTTATTCGTTCGTCGATTGGTCGCAGATCTTTTCCTCAGACCGGCACTTATTAAACGCAAAATTCTGGAATATGTAGTGCAATGCATATTTTTTTATTATGTACATGTTGTACATATTTATCATGTTGTACATTTTATTTTAAATTTTAAATTAATTTTAGTTTAAATTTTGAAGTGATGGAGAGCCATACTTCGAGTGAAAAAGGTTAATTTGTGGCAGAATATACAGAAGTAGGTACCTAAATATATCTAAATTAAAATGGTAAATAACGTAGAATCGAGAAGAACACAGATTTAATTAATTAAATACTTTTTACTTGCATGTACGTTTTGTAAGAATAGAAAGTAAAGTGTATTAAGAACTAAGGTATTCTAAGTGATAGAAAAGCCATAGAATTAACAAGAGTTAAGAAATTCCTATCACAATGATAAAAACATTGCTTCCCGAGTTATTCAACCGAAACAGATACGAATGGTGGGAATCGCGTTTTTTTTCAAATACAAAGAACAGGTCGACCGTGTTGTATTGTAATGGTTTAATGAACTGGCAGGGGTACCTTAAATTTATTATAGGAAAACTGGCCCACAGAGGGGCCCAAATGGCGCTTCGAAATGCCCCGGAAGTAGGTCTCTGTGGCACGAATTAGAAGAACGTGATGCTGATACGCTTCGGCGGTCGCAAGAACTGTCTCCACGTTCTCTAGAGTATTTCTCAAACTGACAACACAGAGTGTCCCATTTAAATCGATATGCACGAAGATTCGCCGAATAATAGCCATTTCGAAACATCTATTAAAATTAAAATATCTCCTAAATTAATGACTTTTCTTCACCAATACCTTAATACTAATTTACAGTAAATGAGGAACTACATCGAGTAATCTAGTATTATTAAAAAATTATATATTAGTAACAATATTAATAACGTTAATAATAACTAATATATCGATAATATTAATAATACATCATATAATATTATTAATATTAATCCTTACTCCAACTGTATATATTAATAATATCTACAGTATTAAAAAATCTGTAATTCCACTTACAAAAATAAAATTAAATTTCACATTTTCTCTAAAGTTAAGTACCCTCCTCTATAACAATTCAACTTGTGTTTGAAATATTTTTCTGCTTGAAATTTTTACGTGGATCGATTTAAATATGACGTTCTGTATATTCCAGCTGCTCGTGTATTTAGAATATCCGTTCCATCGAAACAGCTCGTCTAACGACTGAAATGCGGGTGAACAGATAAAAAAACAATTAAATTCCAACGCGTTTTCTCTGCATTAATCGTCTATAAACCGACAGCAGTAACTGGTGAACTATATATTAATATACAGTGTGTCTTACGGAAAGTAGTTCCGTTAAGAACATCAGTCTATTTACCGTTGCTGAATTCTTCCGCGCAATGCGCGTCTCGGAAAAACGTGCCAATCTATTAAATTGTTCGTGAGGCGCGTGTCTCGCTCGTTAGAAACAAGCAACAGCCATTCATCGGCCATTATGCCCGACCACTGATTACGCATCAGGGGGAATCTTGCGTCTGTGCATTCAGAAAAGATCGGGTTCCTCTCATTGACAAGGAAGACACAGTTAAGAGTTATAATTTATACATAGACACCCTTCGATATAGGTAATCACAATTTAGGGTCGCTGGAATCGAATTCAACTTTGAATTTGAAAAATATAATTTTGTAATACTGAGCAGTGAGCTTCTTGAATGGGATTTTTGAGACCTTTGTGGTTCTTTGAGGATCAAGCTGTTAGAACAGAAATTAGCTGTTATATCAAGCTGTTCTTTCAACAGAATTATTTTGATAGATACAGTTTTGTTTTGAAATATTTTTATATTAATAATAATTGATATTGGAGTGTATTTCTTCCATGCATCTTAACATTAAAAACAGTTCTCGGTAGATGATATCTATTTTCTTAAGATATGAACTTTAAATCCATGAATTTATTTTCTCCCTTCCTTCTATTTTTCAAAAAATATATTTATAATATACATAGATGTTGAGCTCACATATTGCAGTAAAAGTAACGAGAAATGTCAGAAAATGCACTGCTATAAGTTTGAGTAGTTTTTATAAGAAATTGCAACCAGTCATTTTTACTGTTTCGTTAATTCTCGCGTTGCAATACATATTTCTAATTCTCTTACCATAGAAACGTATATACCATATTCGATTGCTTTACAATTACATTTAGGGTGTCTGAGACTTTCAAAGCACGAGTTACTACTACTTAGATCACCACGGATTAGCTTCCACGTATAAAATCCTTCCCGGAATACGAATCCAACGTTTCGCCAGCAATTCAGCTGCCTTCGCCAGGTTTGTTGACTCTAAACACCAAATTAATATTCCAGAAAACACGATATACATCTCGAAGCCCCAACTAGTTCTAATTAAAAGACCAATATTGAATTACAGAAAACTAGCAAAATGCAGATTAACTTGATAGGATCTTTGCACAAATCGTAAAAGACAGGAAGTATACAACAATTTCGTCATGTTGTAACGACACGTATGCAATTTTTTAAATTATATCATTTTAGAAAACCACCGACGCGACGTTACGATTAGTTTGACGCATCCCCGTTTCGTCGCAAATAAACAATTCGTGATCGCCCCGCAAAATTGCCTTGTTATATAGTTCCCTTCGAGTGGCAGTTTCTCGCAATTTTCTGCCAACCGCAACACTCGATTCCCACTTACGCACTTATGCGTGAACTTGACTTTTCGAAGGTAAACTTCTTTTGCCGCTCACCAGCATGTGTATACGTAATCGCGCCTATACCGTAATTTTCACTCACTGTGGAGAAACAAAAAAAGTAAGCCACCTCGTCGAAACTGTCTGAAGTCCATTTCCGCCAATTTATTAGAATGCAATTTTTAGCGAGTTTATAAATGCTTCTTCGTATTCCTTTTTCAAATCAGCCATTTCTCTCTCTCTCTCTCTCTCTCTCTCTCTCTCTCTCTCTCTCTCTCTCTCTCTCTCTTAACATCAAACACATTGTGTATCGCAGTGTTTTGCAACTTTTTTTGAGTCGCGACACAAAATAAAAAGAAGGTAAATAAAAGGGAAATTAAAAATAGGTATTCCAGAATATAATTTTAACTTAATAATATTTAATTATCTTTAATTAAATTCAATCATTTGTAATAATAACATTTTATATATTAAATATACTTATAGATATTTAACATATTTAATTATCTTATTTAGTCTGATGGTTGTGCTTGCATCTGATTAACCAGCTTTTCCTTTTTCCAATATGGCAATGTAACAGTATTAAAATAAATAAATGCTAAGAATCGTCCACTGAAAATAACTGCGGCGACTCCCCAGAAAGCACTTCGCGATATTCCGTTACTTTATGTTTTGGTTCACTTTTCTTCATCTTTTTAAATGATTTACTTAGTGAATGTATATCAGACGTTTTCTGCAAATGGTATCGGTATAAAACTTACGGCGCGGTCTCGTTGTTGCTCGGCAAGTAGAATGGAGTTTTCGCGTCTTCAGATGGTGTTACACCTCCATAATTTCTACGCCAACTTTCACTGATTTTCCTTGAATTTTCCCATCCGTAAAAGTCCTAATCATCGTCTTTAAAGCTTTGCACGGATCGCAACAACGGTTAAAGGCAGGCATCCTCCACTTGCATTTTTTTTTTAATCCTTTGCGCGGTCGAGGCGTACAGTCGTATTATTATGCTTGCAGTAGTGGCTAGAAAGAAGATTATAGTGTGAACGGTAAGAAAAATAAATTTAGAGCCTAGTTCCATTAGAAAGCATTATACCTTGGAATTTAAATTCCATGAGATATAACTTGGAGATTGTCGGAATAGGCCAGTGATACCGACACACTTAAATCGTGGAATTAAATTACTTATGTAGACAAATAAAAATGTATATGATTTCCAAACTTACTGTGGACCACCAGAATATGAGCCATTTGAAATACTTTCCACGAGCACGAAATAGGAACATTGATCGCCAAGCAATAAATAATAAAACCGGTTTAAAACGGTAAAGCCGTATTTAATAATGTTATCTATTTTGTCAGACAAACACGGCGCCTCCTGGTCGTAGCTTGTGGAATTTCGTAAATCACGGGAATAAATAATTTATAATTACAACGATGACGTGTATAATGTGTATGTAAATTTTTGAAGAATCCACGTTCTCGTAAAAGGTGTGGCATCATAATCATGACTATTTTTGCTACTATAACGCTTTCATAGTATGCAGGGAATTCGTGATTTAATATTCTCCACCTTCAGCCTCACCACGGGCGATAGAAGTAGAAAATATATTAGCACCGTGCATATGCGTGACCGCTAACTAGTTATACGACGTGGTTAATGAAAAATTAAACCATTACAATGAACCAATTATGGTTTAAGCGCTTGAACGCCTCCTTGCATACCAATTACGCACACCTGTATTCTAATTGTTACAACGAGACTACTTAGGTATGAATGTTTGAATAGCGGGTAAATCAATATGTACTGTGCACGAACTTCTGCTCGTTGGTACTGATGCTATAGACCGTAACAATAATTTCTGTATGCCACACTGGCACACGTTTTGTATGCGTGTATATTATATTATAATATGTGCAAGGCGATGTAGAGATTGGAGCAGAGGATTTATGGATGTATAGAAATACAAGGTGTCCCGCCTAATTATTTTGAATGATCTTCAAATGCAAATTTTAAATATTACAAGCCATCGTAGGTAAAAACTGTAGGATTTCTAAATTCAAAATATATTTCTGGGAATTGATGACAAAGCAAATGCAGATTTCAAAAATATATTCCAAACATTGATGTACAATTCATATTCATAAGATTTAATTTGCTTGAAATTTCACTAAATCAAAGGTATATTACAAAGCAACGTAAAATGCCTCAGATATTCGAAATTCTATCGGGGAAGCAGTTTAGAAAACAACCCTTAAATTGTTTCGCAATTCAGCTTAACTAGTTGGAGATTTCCCAAAAACCAGTTGCACTAGCTTATTTATTCCCGAAGCACCCAGTGTATCTGGAAAAGTATTACAAGAATTTGTCACCTGAACGTTCTTAAAGAATCTTTCAGGAAGCAAGTACAATGGACTTTAAGGGGTATTGTCGCCGTGAAAAGTTTTATACGATTTCTAAGCACCGTTTCAGAAATCGAACAATAGGGACATCACACTTTGTCGCACCCGGTTTCCATCTACAGGAACACGGGCACGTGCTGATCGTCTCGTCGTTTTGTTCGATCCACCGGCGTCGAATAGCATAGTCGGGATGAAACCTATCGTAATGGCCTGTATAAGAAATAACTGTAAATTATGACGTAGCCGCGTGTGTGGAGCATGTGGGAACGCGTGCGGCATACGCTAGCTCACAGGACTCGGTATGTAGGTTTAGGTCGAGAACGCATCAATTACGCGCTCCGAGTGTATCGTAGGCTCAGATAGAATGTCGATTAGCCTGCTCGATCGAGTTCTTCTTGCTTAATGCTCGCGAACACGTCGAACGTTCGGATTCTTCGGTTTTACCAACGACTTTCCACTTTGAATAATTACGATCGTCCAGTGGCTGAAAAAAGTTCCATCACACTCGAATGCCTCGGCTGCCTGCCCCTCAGAACCGAGGTACTATTAAATCTAATACAGTTTCCGTGCAGTTCAAAATTGCAATGAAAGCAGCGTTGCCCAATTCAACAGGGGTGAATTTGGGTGTAGACTAAGTAGGCTGCAGCCTACTTAGGGTGACAAATTCTGGGGGAGCGCAAAATTTTGGGAGCGACATAACTTGGGAAGCGACAAATTTTGGAGAGTGACAAAATTTTGGGGGAGCGGCAAATTTGGGGGGAGCAGAAAATTTTGGAAAACAACTAATTTTGGACAGCGGCAAATATGGGAGGTCGACAAGTCTTAGGGAATGGAAAATCTTGGAGAGCAAGAAATTTTGGGGAGTTGAAAAATTTTGGGGGAGCGGCAAATTTGGGGGAGCAGAAAATTTTGGAAAACAACTAATTTTGAACAGCGGCAAATATGGGAGGTCGACAAATTTTAGGGAATGGAAAATCTTGGAGAGCAAGAAATTTTGGGGAGTTGAAAAATTTTGGGGGAGCAGAAAATTTTGGAAAACAACTAATTTTGAACAGCGGCAAATATGGGAGGTCGACAAATTTTAGGGAATGGAAAATCTTGGAGAGCAAGAAATTTTGGGGAGTTGAAAAATTTTGGGAGCGACAAATTTTACGCGTAAGAAATCGATGAATGTTTAAACACAGAGTCTTGCGAGAACTATAAAAACAATTCCCTTTTTTTCATATACCGAATTACTTAGCAATAACTCATATGTGAGTTGCCATATTCAATTAATTTTGAAATTGTCTCAACTCCTTCAAATAAAACTATTGGATGATATTTCGCGGAAAGGCTGGCAGACTTATTGTCCGCCTAGTAGCGTCAAATCTTCAAATCCGCCCCTGCAACTCGAAAGTAAATTATAAAGTTCCCTCTGCTTTTCGAACCGACACTGATTATCTTATAATCTCGGCTAAAGATTCCCCAAACGTTTGTATTCCACCACCGTGGATTATTCTGGCGCAACAGCTCGCTCGAATGAATTAGCGACACCGATTTATGGGGGTCGCCGTGGGGATTAAGCACGATCGCGCGTGGCAAAAGGGGCGCGATCTCATTCCCGGTGTGTCGGGGACTACCGACATCGAGGCAGTGCCAGTTAACGCCGATAAAATTCTCACCGTTACGGTACAGTAAAACTACCGCAAGACAGGCAACTTCTTTGAGAATGTGCGGGCACTGGCTGTATACAAAAGTTTGCGACCGAAGCGCACATCTGCGTGCCAAACGGCTATTCACCCGTGCAGCCTGCCTCGCGCGCGGCCTTCTTCTTGCCTTTTTCTATTTCTTTTTCTTAGCTAATGGGAATGGCAATGAGCCGCTAGGATTTTCCCATAGAGCGTCTGTCCTTCGACGGGCGCGTAGGCGATTATAATATCTAGGCTGCGCCGCCCGATTAGAAAATCGCGGCCCGCCGCGCTCATCAGTGTCGCATCTGATCGGTGAATCAGCATCCTGATTAGAGTTATTGCAGTAAACTTCGTCGCGGAAAGTGATATTAAACCTTAACGAGTTGGGGGTAATTAGGATGTTCGGAAGGCTTCGTTAGCATTTGGAGCATTGTAATTAAGAGCGTTAAGTAAACTGGGACAACGGATAATCATGCTACTATCTCATGCTTCTTTATAGTCAATAAGGCTCTTTCTGTTTCTACTTATACTTTCGGTTTTTCGTTTCGTATACGCGCTTTAATCAGCTCCCTGCTCTACCTTGGCCCGTCCCTATTCGATGCGTTCCATTGAGAAGGGATTATAATATTTATAACAGAGTAGATGAAGGCTGATTGAAGGTAAGCTGAATCTGGCTTGAAGTACACACGTTTTCCCTTCTTTCTATTTAATTATGTGCTTAACGTAATGGATGAATGGGCCATAAAGGCGGGATAATCGCCGTGGAATTAGGATCAGGTATAACCTGTTCTCGCGTGATTGCAGTAGTACTTTCCAGAAACCGTGCGTGAGTTTAATACGGCGTAGTTTTTGCACATCGCGAGCACGTGTCGCCGGTACCGCAATTCGGGCGGGGCACTGCGCAGCGCATAGCAATAAGTGCAGTGCATAGCTAGGAATGCGAGTAACCGCATAAGGGGTGCACGAGACGATACTAATCTCTGCTTCTGGTCGCGTGTCCTGTGGTTCACATTTTAATCGCCTGAACGAGGAGCTCGAAAGGTACATTCAAATGTTCTATGTTCTATTACGAATTCATTGCAGCGCGAGATGTTGCTTCTTTTGATTCCTACTACTTTAAAAATGAATATTTATATTCTATTACATTAAAAATAAATTGTGTCGCCTTGAGAATAATCTTCTCTAAGTTAAAGCAAGTACCGTAAAGTGGGAGAACTTTAGGAGTCACATTGGCAGTTACTAAACATGTATTAAAAAAGGAAAAGGATACAAATTTGATGTATTTTGACACGTGTAATGCAATCACAAAGGATAGGATACTTAAAGCAAATGTGAAAATGTCCATTTTTTATATTATATAACAAAATGTTGCAAAAACGTGTCCCAGTTTGCGGTACTTTAGGTGCTAGATATTAGGTGCACTTACTCTATACGTTATGATTGCGTGTGTGTGCAGGCCCGGATTAAAGGGGGGGGGGGGGCTGCAAGGGGCCCCACCTTCAGGGGAGGGCCCCGTTCTATGTGATTAGCTCACAACCACCCCCCATCCGCTGTTCAACCACGGGGGGCCTCGAAGGTTTGATAGCCCTGGGCCCCAAAAATCAACCACGGGGGGGCCTCGAAGGTTTGATAGCCCCGGGCCCCAAAAATCTTAATTCGGGCCTGTGTGTGTGTGTGTGTTAAGAATTTGGAAAAGATTAAATCGAAGAAGACAAAAGAGATTTAGAGATTAATCGACGATTAAATCATGATTCTCTTTTTCTGTTGCAGTTCTAAATGTTGCTGGGGGCAAAGCACCGATGCAGTCGAGCAGTTCGGAGGGTGGAATTCCGCAGCGCGCTGTCGACGGCAGCAGCGGCCAAGTTTATACCCCCCAGACGTGCACCCTCACGAGGCCAGAGCACAGGCCGTGGTGGTACGTGAACCTGCTCGAACCGTACATGGTGCAGCTCGTTCGCCTGGATTTCGGCAAGCCATGCTGTGGTAAGTCCCATCGATACCATTTCCCATCCCGTCATTATTTTCAACGTGTGCACTACGAAGTGCTCTAACTTCGGATCACTGATGTGGCCGAAACTTTGCATAGAGTTAGTCCACATCATGTAGATTTCGCTACTCCAAATTTTAAGAGAAAATGGTGTTCTGATGTCAGCGTTTTGCAGACTCCACACATTGATTTAGAAATAGGAAAGAAATTATCTAAAGTAGCTGATCATAAAAATTCACAGACTTCTAGAAAAGTTAATTCTCTATCGGTTAATTGAATCTCGCTGCCACTACTATTAATTAATAATAATAATAATTATTTATTGCATCAATGGACATTACGAAAATAACAAGATAAAATAAAAAAACAAATACATATTAGAGAACAAGAAAGAAAAATAGTAGGGTTAGAAATTAAGCTTTGATTCGTTATTACCTATGAGTAGGTTTCGTGGCTCTGGTAAATATGAAACTTATTATAAAATACATTAATAAAATACATTATTTTATATACACGTACATACTCTGTATTAACTATATACAAAAGAGTTAAATTTATTGCATTTCGCTTCACTCTTATCTTTTTGCTCACAATCAGTGTTTTTATTTCAATTTAGGTAAGAAAAATTAAAATATAGTCAAAATTCTAAGAAAAATCACGAACAGTGTAAAGCACAGACATTGACCTGCTTACCAAATCAGAGTGCTCAACTTAATCTCACGACAGCCAGATAACGTAATTCATAAATTAATGAACGTCGATGGAGGAGCTCGAAAAAGTTGCTGCTTAAGGATAAAACATGTTGACGTCGGTTAATCGTCAGTGAAATCGGCAGAAATCGTGAGAAGAGCTCAAGATCTACGCGGTTCGCCGTTCAGAATTTAATTTCTGCGATAAGATAGAACATTCGACCGCTACTTTCATTTCAATGGCGCGGTCTCGTGGCTTTCTATCCATAAACTGGCGTCGACGTCAACTATCGTTAAGGCCTTAATCACGATCGTAATAACGATCAAAGTCAGCATCGAATGCACCGTTAGCACACACACTAGATCCACATTTTCATTCCATATCGAGGAGAACAGTGGATTGCATCTATGTTACGATTCTCACGCCATTGTGTTGTCGATCGTGATCGAATCGGATGGAATTGATGGATACTTGCTGGTAATGAAATTGAAACAGCAACAGTCTATCAGAGATGGCCGCTTTGAGATAGCGTTGCTGGAAGTAACGTTATTGCAGTACTGTTGCAAATAGCACATCGCTGCGTTCTGAGATATCCTCTTCCTTCATCATACTTATACCACTCCTCCATAACGATATTTCATTTGAAAGTTACTTTGCTTTTCAAATAAAATTCTGTTGCTTCGTTTAAGGAAATAATTCTGAGACAATGAAATAGTCGATCAATAGTTTAAAATGTACACTTTAATTATGAAGTGACAATTGATCCTCCAATTATAAATTGATAATTCAAATTTTCACATGCTTCTCTCATATTTTTAGACTTAGACTTTCCGACTTAAGCACTTACTAATAAATAGGAAATTCATTTATAACAAAGTACTGTTACTTGTGTTATACTCCCTTAATGTGGAAGAATGAAATTGAAAGTAAAGAATGTCAATTCATTCTCATTAACAAATGAATCATTGCCATGAATTGACTAGTGTTGCTGTAAACATGTATACATGTTTCGAAGTGTTATGTAGTACTTAGATATATTTATACTTTTTTTTTCATTCTAACTTGAGGCTTTTTTCAATCGTATAGTTTTCTTTGCTCTAAAACAGGCTCACATTAACATGTTTGTAATTTCTTCAAACAGAGTTCATTCAATGTTTATACATTCAGCTCTGCAGTGCCACCGTTTGTAGTGACAATGACTTACATGAGAAAAAAGAAAATACAATTATTTGAATGTATTTTCACTTCGTGTTTCTTTTCTTTGTAACAATAGCGATCATTAGAATCGTCTAATAAAGATCCACTTTGGGCCGCTGTGCTAACACAAATTTTTATATTCAAGATTATTCGAATCATCCAAATGCACAATATAAAAGAGTTCTATTGCTTTCTACAACAAAAGTGTGTCGTCACGATTAATGGCTCCGATCGAAACGTCGAACAATATCGTGTCTTTTTAATGAGCCATAAGATTCGGTCATAAATTTATGTATCCGATCTTTTTTTTTTCGTTGCCCTATCGGTGCCCGCGGGCATTGTTCGCGCGTGAAAAGTTTCAGAAACTTTCCAGAACGAAAGTGAGAGTCTTTTCACTTTTGATTGCTAGAAAACGACGCGTTCCTCTTGCCCGTGAGCCGCGTGCACGTGTGTATTAATGCTGACCGAAAGCAGCTAATTGTAATAACACGATCACGGTTATTTTCATTCACTACTGTTCTGCGCTTTCATTTTACTATTTATTACGAGCTTATCCCCCTCCTCTACTATTCTGTTCATTAGAACGTTTCGTGTCTCGCTGATTTCAAATAATTTAATACGTTTCGTTACGATTTATAATATTCCACAGATAGCTTACTATCAATTGTATAAATAATCATAAATATTTTGCTAACATCACACCGATGACTCAACCAACCATAGCGCAGAGTTTACTTTCTCCTCCGCTGAAGCCATTTAGAAAAGCAAAGTTCAGATTCCTCGAAAATCTAAACAGAAGAAATTGGAGTAAATTAATGGCTTTCTGTAAATAAAAAAGTTGAATAAAGTACCACCCTGAATTAATTTATAAATTCCAACGAAACACGAAACTATTGTTGAATCAACGAATCCACATCTTAGGTATAATCACACTGGAGTTTTGATTACACTTAAAAAGAACGAGAGGATAGTTCACACAACTGACTTGACTGTTGTTAAAGAATCTACACGTGATCAAAATTTGTTACACTGAAAACTCGTGGAAACGGATGATTTTACAATACCATTAAAGGATTCTTTTATGCCACCTAGTTCACGACTTTTACGATCCCATTTATTTTATCTTTAGTACAAGTTCCGCAGTTCTAAGTAGAATCACTTACTGAAATCTAACGGCGGTCTAATTGACTGACCAAACAAGGGAAAAACTTTCACTGTTAAACGAAATGCCCGATAATAACACCAGGCGTGCTGTTTACACGGAAATAAAGAGTGAGAGTACCTACTCTGTTATTCGTGGAAATGATTCGTTTGCTTCTTCCTTGAACAACGATTTTGCAACCTTTCACAAAGCACCGGCCCATGAATTGTTAACATTGCGTGTTGTACGTATGAAATACGTTTCGTCAGCAATAAGGGGTATTTATGATTTTTTTCCAGACTTAATAAATTCGTCTCTTCTTGTATACAAAATGTTTAAAAGTGGCCACGAGAAAATCAGTCTCGAATGCTCCTTTGAAAACAGGATGTAGAAATCGCTTCCTCAATTCGACACCCTTTCTCTGCGATTTCCACGGAAATCGGTGATTGTCACTTCGGGATGTTTCCTTGTAAGTGCCAAATAATAATTGTTCAATTATGAGAAAGGAACATTCAATTTAAATTGCCGTTACAGGAGGAACAGTACATAAATAACAGTTTTCAAGCATCGTTTTCAATCACAAGGAAATCCCTGGTGCATTGCCTCTTTTTACAGTTGTTAATAATATTTAAATCGCTTAAAAATATAACTACGTTTCTTCCAATTTTAATGAATACACGCCATTACCCTGTTTAATGGCTCGATCGAACCTAAGACTTTCCTTAAGTTATGCAGAAGTCGTTCGTGCGAGTACACTTGACTTCAACGAACATCGACCATGCAACCTTCTACATACCAGATCGTCTATCGGTTCGATCATACTTTCCTTATGTGTTTAAAAAGTTGCGTGTCTATTTTAAAAGAGGAGCTAATACGGTTCTGCGTTATCCATGGATCAAAAGAATAATCTGCAATGTTAAATTGCTCGATAAATATTGAAAGATTCTTCGATACGCTGCAAAAAAAGAACCAACTTTCTCGTTGCATCCTATCGATAAGAAAGCACTGGCAGCGTGTCTTAATTGCGCGGGAGATCGGCTATCGTTTACTACCGCTCGCGTTTCCGCCGTGCTAGCAAAGAAACGTGGTGGCGTCAAACGGCGGCTTAACTCGCGGAGGATCACGCGCTCTTTTGCTCGGAGAATGTAAAGCAACCGACTTCCTGACGAACGAAGATATCGTTAGCACGGATAATCTGCAGAAACGTGGATGGGCTCTGAAGTAGAAAGTCTAATTTTTAATTCGTAATTTTACTTCGAGTGGTTACGCGAGTTTAGATGTAACTGGAAAGTTTGTATCCAAGGGACGTTTGAAATGGAAGAAATATGAAATTGAAGAAATTACACTTCTTTGTTAATTATTTGAGATGCCAGTCACTTTTAGAAATGATTTTAGTGATGTTAGAGGACTCGAGAAATTTCTTTGAGTAGGCGGGCTTGAGGATGCTTTTTATTTTTCTATTTAAATGAGAAACGGTCGCAATTTCGAAGACGATTACAAGGTACAAAACGTGGAAAGCATGTAATTGGAGTTCGTGGCTGTGGGCGAAGCGACGCGACGGCTGTCCATCTGGTCACACCTCGTGTGCTTTCCAGGACGAAAGATGTAGTCTTCGCTGAACTCTGCATTATTTCAGATAATTTTATACGTTCAAATGGTATGCTTGCAATCACCTTGCATTTTTTATTTCTGTGAAATGTTTGTGATCATCTAGTTAGTCTCTTTCTATCTTATTCAGAAAGATGAATTTGTCTTAATTGAAATAAAAAAAACATGAATTCGGTATGAGCCGAGTTGATAGTGTCGGAGATAAAAATTCATTTTATCCAAACCAGGCATAAGTCTTAAACTTCAACGTTCCGTATTTTACAAACAAATTTGAAAGCAGTAAAATGATGACTTAAACCTCTCCTAATTTTGCGTTGACTATATAATGTATCGATCTTGACAAAATCCGTGGCATCAAATGCGAAATATGGTCGATTTAATTAAACTGAAATAACTCTGGCGTGAAGTACGTCTGACCACATACGGTCTGTATTCCCTTGTTTCTCTCCACTTCGCTCTTCTTGCGCATTCCAGTCGTAGAGACACTAAACTTGAAGAATGAAACCTGAAGACAAGTGGAAAAATACAAACAGTGCAATATTTCTCTTTATCAATAACAATTGTCTTCATTCTCACCTAAATAGAAGATATAACCTATTACTATCTCTAGAATCTTTGCATGCATATGTTGGATATACGAGATATGTAGGAACATGGGATCTCAAAAGTTCTCGCGTCTATTTCTTTAAACTTTATTACTGGAACCAACATGCAAAGAAATAAATCTACTCGTCGATAAAATTTATTTCTTTTCCAACAACTTCTCCTCCTCGTACGTATGTACATTAAACTAGTACGAACAGGGATAGACACGTTTTGTGCACTTCAAAATGCTGTTTCAAAATATGCAAATACTTTTGACAAAATATTCCGTGCATTCTACACTTCATTCGTCATTTCTAATTATGTATTTCGTTCATACATTCAGCTGAAAAAATGGGAACGACGACCATTTTAGGTCCACTTCCCATTTCTTTCGTTACTCAATACCATCAGTTTTCACCCCGCTGATAAAGATTATATGTAGATACACTGTCGTTCATAAGTATTAGGGCACCTACTCTGTGCGAAATAATTATGTAAAACGTTGCAAATTTATGGAAGAGCTCTAACAAATTTTACTTTATTTGGTCAAATTGTAGCAGTAAGAGAATATATTTAGAGCAGTAAGAAAATAAAAGCAGTGAGAAGTATTCAATCTGTACTAAATATCACATTTTATGCAAATACGACAGGTGTCTTAGAACTTATGAACGGCAGTGTAGAGATAATAAAAAGAGAATATTATACTAAAATCATAAAACTTCTACCCTTCTCTCGTTTATTTTTCCGAGTTAACCAGGAAGCAGGATCTCTAAACCGACCTGAGCAATGTAGATCGTTGCGATTTGTAGAGGATGCGACTATCAATTTTGTATTCAACGCGCGTTCCTTGGTTACAGGCGATGTCCTTCCAGGAACAATTGTCGTCCGTGTTGGCAATAATCGTCCAGACTTGGGAACGAATCCAATTTGCAATCGCTTCACCGGCCCCCTCGAAGAAGGCCAACCTCTTTTCCTTCCGTGTAATCCGCCTATGCCTGGTGCTTTCGTTTCTGTGCACTTGGAGGCGAACACGCCGGCGCCCATCCCAGTGCAGCTTTCCCTATGCGAGGCTTTCGTGTACACCGATCAGGTATATTATTTATTACAGTTTTACAGTATGCTTAAAACGATAAATGTAAAAACTAATTCATACATACTACGTATATGGTAATCTTCAGTGGCGCAGTCCGGATTTAATTTTGGGGGGAGCCGAGTTGAACGGATAGAAATATTTTTAATGCAAATTCAATAGAATTCATTGGGTGATTATAAAAATTTATTTAAAGAATAAAATCCAGTTTTCTTTTCTTCTTACAAAGCGCTTGAATTACTTCAGTTTTGGTTACATTAATGTCTTTTTTCCGTTTCCTTTGGAGGGTGCTAGGGCGCCTTGGCCCCCCCCCCCCTCTGGGTGCGTCCCATTATAATATAATTTCATACAGATAATATAATTATAATATAATTTCATACAGATTTCTCTTCCTTTTGATAGAATTCGATATTAAAACACTAATATTTTATTACATAATATTTTCCATATTTTAAGAAGCGTTTTCTCTCCTATAGTTTACGATATCAAAATTTTCGTACGTAGGCTCTTCCAATCGAGAGGTGCCCTCAATTTAGAGATCAGCCACCTGGATCGACGGCGACTTACAATGGAAAATGTTACATATTCTACAATCGTCAACCAATGATATTCAGAGAGGCCCTGGCGTTCTGTCGTGCACGAGGTGGTACTTTAGTGGACGAAAGCAACCCTGCATTGCAAGGATTTATTTCGTGGGAGCTGTGGAGGAGGCACAGGTACCATATTCATTCGAATAAAAATTATTCGATCGTTTATATTCAACAATCAAAAGTCTTGACTAACATATTATGCAACGTAGACTTCCCCATTTCTTCTAACTGAAATATTTGTATACATACGAAAGAACACATCAACGGCTTAGTTCACAAATATTGCATGTCCATTTTTAGCTTTCCCTAGAAAAACCAGTTTAAACATGCAATGATACACAAGGTTCAGAGACATGTATTGAAGAAAAATATTATTTTTGACAAATTTATGAATTAGATATAAATGTGATTTTTATACAGCATAAAGAAACAATAGAGAACTATATGTTGCATATAAAAACTGAAATTTCACAAAAAGTGGACATACAATATTTCTGCACTAAGCCATCGACATGTTACATTAACCCTTCGTGGACACACCTTATACATAATCACAAATTGATTACATGGGTTTCATTGAACCCCAGCGTCACTTTTGAGATACCATTTTCGTATTTTTGAATCTTTTAACTTTTGAGTAATAATTGTACATTCGTAATAGTCGTTTTCTAGATGTGTAAATTTTGATAGAATGAAATTTGTAGTTAAAAAGATAGTTTTAGAAAAAAACGCGATTTTTTTGGTTACACTTCAACAAGCTTTTATATTTTAATATCAAGGTCTAATAATTTATAGAAATATTGGCAAGGAAAAAAAATTGCTTAGTTGCATTATTTAAACACGCATAAAACCCGCTACCAAAGTAATTACACAGATTAAGCTAATCACACAGGAAAATTAATTATCATCAAATATGGGTATTTGAGATGAAGACATCTTATCGAAGTAACATGCGTTTTCTCTACGAAGGAGCGACACATCGAGTCAATACTGGATGGGCGCAGTAAGAGATCAAAAGGATCGCTCGGTTTGGAGATGGACAGGAAGCGGCGAAGAGGTTTCAGTTTCTTTCTGGAGCCTGCCCCAGGGCACCGAAGAAGATTGCGCTCGATACGATGGTAGCAGAGGTTGGCTCTGGTCCGATACCCCTTGCACAGCTCGATTAAATTTCATCTGCCAGCATCGTAAGTGTCTGCTATCAAATATCCTACTTTCGTATTTATTTCTCCCATTACTATCGAATTTACTCCCAACGATGCTAGCCACTATCTACCGTGACAATAAAGATACATGCCTTCGTAGATGGTCAGACCATAATATTATATCGATAAATATATATAGGGTGTCATCGGATTGATGGTACAATAGAATAGGGATTAATTTCTTGTATTATCATAAATGAAAACTGTAAGATGAACTTTTTTAATATTAGGCTTCTTTCTTGAGAAAATTGATGATTCTGAGTGAAACTAATTCAGAATTGATAGATAAAATGAGTCTCCGCACAAAATTGTAAAATTGACACTATTTTTGCAAGGATTCCTCTCCAAATATTTAACCAAAATCACACCAAAATCAACACCGATCAATTTCCCACTTTACACGATAAATCGTCAAGGTTTAATTCAGCCGATGTAGCTTAACTTAGTAGCCTAAGGATTACAGAAATTAAATAGGTCTAAAGTAAAATAAAGAAAATAGATTCCATCTAATGACGTATACACTTTGATATGACTGAAGTGCTCAGCCGTGAATATATTAATGACGAATTAAGAAGCTATAAGGAAGCAGAATTAAATAAAATAATCTTTCGTGATTCTGTAGAACCACGAGCATGTGGTCGGCCCGAGCAGCCACCGAATTCGACGATGTCGGTGGCCACAACGTCGGATAGGAATTCTGGTAGCGCGTACGACGTCGGTGCAACGGTAGACTACACCTGTAACGCCGGTAGCCTTCTTATAGGACCATCGACTCGCACTTGCCTCGATACCGGCTTCTACAACGAGTTTCCACCGGTGTGCAAAAGTAAGAAGCCGTGACCTCGAAGCGAACCTCCCTGCTCCTGAACCATATACGTCGGCTAGATCTTGAAAATTCAACCGTCTCGTTGTTGCAGGCATCGAGTGCGGTTATCCGGCGAGCATAAAACACGGAGGTTACACGCTTATCAACAATACCGTTAGTTACCTCAGCCAGGTGCTTTACTCCTGCGAGGAAGGATACGAAATGACTGGTAAGGATCATTGAGGGGGGTATGTCGACGCTGATTCGCTAAGTGTGGCGTGGATTAACGCGGAGGGGCAAAGTGGTATTAACGAATGCCTAACAGAGCAGGTGAAACTATGGAAAATTTATTCGGTGCCTGTATCTTGGGGATCAGCGCTCTCAAGAGAGTACCGATTCTTTCACAATTCACTTTCAATTGGTTCAGGCCACTTGTGAATTCTTAGCTGTTCTTCGCGTACGTGCACGCATTTTCGGATATCCAAATGGATTCTTCAGGATAATAAGTAAACAAAAAGTTTGTCGGAACTTGCGAGAACACTTTAGACCAAAGGAATATTAAAGTATAGTTGTTTCTGTTTTATTTTTCTTTTCTTTGTTCAATCGACGCTCTAAATTAGTTAACCGGAAACATTGTACTAGAAGGATACTACTGATAATGTTTAAATATGTGTGTTCTATGCTTTCCATTACAAACGGAAGTATTTCAAAAAGGATCGGTAAGAAAATTTATCGCTATCGAGCCTGGTTCAGTTGGTTCACTGTTATATTGATATTTTACTAGGTTTAATTTGGGGTTAAATTTATATTCTTATTATTTAATTATATTAGTTTTTGTCGTGATGGGGATTATTTTAAAGATCATTAATAAAAATGAGTAGGTATTTTTGTATTAATTTAAATTTATTTTTTAATATGATATTCTTTTTAAATTTTAGTTCTTTAAGATTTTTAATGTTTTATTTTTTTTTGAAGTTGGATTATTGATTGCTTATATTGTTATTTTGAAATGGGGCTTGGGTGTAATACGTGTAATTTCGGGTTATTATTTTAAATTTTATACATTATTTTTTTCTTTGCCTTTATTAGTTTTTATTTTATATATTGTTTATATAGTAAATAGTTCTACATAGTTCACATATTTTTATTTTCAATGACTTTCTAATGTTTAACAGTTCCGAATAGTTTTCGAATATTTGATCAAATAACTATTCAAACAGTATTGCAATAATTGATGTTAACGAATTTGAAGAATTTTTCGACGAGGGTAATACGTTTTATTTGCATCGAAGGGCGGGCAAGATTAACTTGCGACATTGATGAGCGTTGGAATGGACCACCGCCACGTTGCGAGCCGATCCTATGCGATCCCCCAACCCCGGTCCCGCACAGTTACATCCAGATAGACGAAATCGATGAAACTGAGACGATGCCAGCGAAAGCGAGCGTCAATCGAAGCCTTCTCGTAGGCAGTATTGTCACATATACATGCGAGAAAGCTTACAGGCTTACTGGACACCGACAGATTCTGTGTTTGCCCACTGGATTGTACGATCATGTGGCACCCACCTGTACAGGTACGTGATACAAGTATTTGAACGCTTTATAAAATTTAATGCACTTGCTGTCATACAGATAATTACAGTTATAGTTATATTCTTTATAACAAACTCCACATATTTCGAATATAAGAATACAATACACTGAACCCCGTGGAATATGAACTGCAGAAACATACAACTCCATTGAAAAGCATTTTCACTTATTATTAGTCCAAGCCAGAGTTGGGCGTTATTCGAATAAATTTTTATTCAAGATCATTCGAATAAAAATATATTGGAATAATGCCCAACTCTGGTCCAATCGCATCCTTGACATCGCCAAATATTTTTAAACTCATTAAATACCTCCATTTGAACTTCTAAACGGATAAACTGATTACTGAAACTCCCCTAGATCTCCCAGTTTCAAATAACAATGAAAGGTCAGGCAAGACCAAAATTAATGCGAAACGCTTCGATCCTTCCATTACAGAGGAGCCTCGCACCACAGTGACCGCACCCTCCAGAGCAACAGTGCGACCAACCACATCCAGAACAAGGCACACTTTCTTGCCACCCAAAGTCAGACCAACGACCTTGTCCACTACCACCACAAGTACCACCACTGCTGTTCCACCTCGGAAGGTTCCCAGCACCGCCGAACTGCCAGCGACCGTCAGGGAAACCGTCCCGAGGAAGCCAAACATAGGGCTGCACAGGCCGGCACCTCCTCAGTCGACTGTCCTGAACGATGATAGCAGCGATCATCCTCAGGACAACGAGATCTCCGGTAGCGGCGTGGACAACGCGCAGGCTGGCACCGGGACCGGTGTACCGGAACCATCCGGCCCGTACAGGGTGGACAGTGCCGATCAGCCGAGCAACACTCACCAAGCGAAATTAAATCTAGGCGCGGTGATCGCCTTGGGTGTCTTCGGCGGTTTCGTATTCCTTGCCGCTGTAATTACGACGGTCGTAATACTCATACGCAGGTAAATCTGCAAATCATTCAAAGTACAATCGAACCGCGGCTCAAACGGCAGCCCAACGCCTGCCCGTCTCTATGTAGTTTCTGTGATCACGATGCTGAGGCTGCTCCAAAAGTAACGCCTGTTCTAGCGCAACTCTTATGGAACACTTATTGTTGCATGACGATATTTTATACCTGTTCGTCTGTATTTGTGTTGCATCGTGCTGTTACCTTTGTGTTCGTTTGCACGCTGCTCGAAACTGTTAGGGGATCACTATTAAGTCGAAAGAATTGGCTGAGTACTGAAGATCGAATGACGGGGGGATTAGAAGTTAGTTATTTAATGGAATAAGTTTGAAGAAGTCGAAGTGACGAACCGTTGTGGGTCGGTGATTTTCTTTATCTGTCGAAGATGAATCGTTCACTGTTGAAAAACGCGGTTCCGAGATGAATGGGGACATGGATTAAACGATTCCTTCTGAGAAATCGTGGATTCTAAAAATTTCAATGGCAATTTTACAATCTATTTTTCTGGAACAGCTGAAATTTCTTCAGCCAGGGAAAAATGAATCGAGGCAGCGAGAGCAGCAACGGACTAACCCATATGTTTCTTGAAATTGAGTTAGTAGCAATAATGTATTCCAATAGGCTCTACTATCATATAAAATAGTAAAAACAAAATTTTTTTTAATGCGGATTGGTTCGTTGTCGCTCTCACTGTCTCAATTTGGGGAGTTCTAGAGATTGATAAGGTTCAGCTAAAGTAATACAAATTATTCGATGCCAATTGATTCTCTAATTGCTTGGAGCAGTGTAAGTTTTTAAAAGACTGGTTTCTTGTTACCAACATTACCTGCTGTGAATATTTTAAATGCAATCTAGGTGGAGGTTGCAATGTTCTTGTTTATATTTTAAGATACTTATATCATGAAACTTAGCGTTTATCATCCCCATTTAGTACCTCAGTGGGTTTAGAGAAGATCTTGCTGCCTCAAAGTATTCTAACAGGCATTATTTCTTGGACGGACTATACGTAACTAGCTTTCATATACATACGATACGTTTGCTCTTCGACCTTTACAAGTGTGTATATCGCTTACTCTACATTCGTCCAAACTGTTCTCTACACTATCGTCTGCTATCTTCATTCCTTTTCTCTAACTAATCGCGCGGGACATACCCTCTTCAAGTATTGTAACCTACACGTTTCGAGGGTTGTAAGTAGTGTAACAAAACGTTTACGCGGACGGTAGTCGCGTAGCGAAGCGTGTACAAACTTGACAATCTCTAAACCCTCCTTCATCATAGAATTGTATTTCTTGGTGGCCTCCTACTCGAAAGGAAAGGGAATACTAGTGGCAGAATCCGAGTACTTTAATCTGCCGTGCTGTACCTTGTTTGTTGTTGATTAGTATTAGTAAAGAAGGATCCGATTAAAAGATTTCTACTCATCTTCCATGCACTTTCTCACGTGTTCTTTGTTACATAGTTAAATAGAAAACTTGAGTGAAATTTTAAAGTAAACGAAACTGATATTTTGAACTTTTCAATTAAGAGAAGGGACATAATATTTTGCTAAATAACAACTCTTCCATGCTGCCCATTTAAATGTATTTTGATACTGATTAATATAAGACGATACCGTGGCAGAAGATGTGGGACAAAGTTTCTAGCAAGCTTTCATTAAGATTCAACCACGAGAAACATTAAATTACAACGAAGTAGCGAAAGCATTAAATCTAATTTTACACGGAGAACTCTGATTAACCCTTTCATTGCTGCAAATACATTTAACCGCTCTTCTAATCCAACCTATGTACAGTTTACTCATAAATCAGCATTCTTAATTAAACCACATTAAATCGAGTTACGAATTTCAAATTATAGCACAACTATAATCATATTAAGAGCAGAACATGTTCATATCTCTTTCAAGACCGGAGTCTATAGAATACTTCATCCCCTAGATTGTATCCGCTGAAAGTCCAGCAATGGAGGGGTTACTAGCACTTTGACTGGCGTCAGTGTGTTTTCGAAATTATTGTCCGAGTGTCAGGGGCGAATTCGGAGATCTGGCGGTCGTAGGCTACCAAGCCTTTTCCGCCCTTTTCGCGAAATATCATAAAATATTTTAATACCAAAGTGCTGGGACAATATTAAAATTAATTCAATACAAAGCTCACACATGAGTTATTGCTAATTTCTGCATGAAAAAGAGTGACTTATTTTAAAAATTGTCTCAAGCCCTTGTGTTTAAAGATCACTCGGTAATAAAACCACCCCAAAATACAAAATTGGTCCTTTCTATTAAATTATGTTTACTATTATATTCACATATTAAGCAAATAGGCATATCAGTTGCCGCCCCCAAAATTTGCAGCTTACTCCCCCTATATACAAATCCACCCCTGCCGAGTGTCCCCGAATTTTAAGCGAAACATTCCCGCCGATCGCTCCGGACCGCCCGACAGACTTGAAGGGTCATCCCCCGAAACCTGGCGCCACTCAAAGTGCGAAAGGGGTGTAAAAAGAAGGAGATTGAGCAAGTGAAGCGTGGGGAGGAGGATGTTGATCGATGGAAACTAGGTCGATGAAGGATAACAATTAACACTGAGCCCGTTTGCGTTGCGGTGGCTAGCGGCAGCGGCAGCGCCAGAGGAAGGCGCGGCAGGGGGCTTGGTGGGGTTGGTGCGTTGAGGGGTGGCGGTAGTGGTGGCCTTGGTAGGGGTGAGACTGGGATGCCCTCGCGTTGGTATACGCTACTGGCGCTGCCCTTCCCCGACCAACACCTGGGGCGCCGCGATTTGACGGCTCGTCGCGGCACCGATCATCCCTATTCATTCGGTCTCTCGGCGGCCCATCGCGCCGGATACTTCTCCAACCCCACCATGTAGTTACATCTCATCAGACAAATTGCCTTCCATATAAATATACATGTACATATATATATATATATATAGATAAATATATATATAGCCCACCACAATCGCCCTCACCCTCCACGCAACCACCGCCCACCACTACATCAACCATCACCACGTACCACTACAACCGCCATGCGCCACCCCCGCGAGTGATTACTAGTCAAGGTAAACGAGCAAGGTTTATAATGAGCACCCACATAGAGATAGAGCTCGTTCACCAGCTCACGGATCAAGGCTTCTCGGACGCACCCCGTGGATGTCATGCACACCCCCTAGTCGAGGTCCCTAGTAGCTCTTTCCACCGGGGCAGGTTTCGAATTGGACGAGCGATTTCTTGGGTGGACTAGGGTTTACAATACCGGGATTCGTGAGGATTGATAAGTTTCAAAATATTGGCTGCTAGTGGTTCAGTTCAGAGAAATGGTATAGTTCTCTCGAGTGGTTTCATAGATTTCATTGGAATTTAAACGGGTTTTAAGACGGCGTAACTTTGTGGGGCCCTGTGCATAGATATTTATTATTATAAAATTTAAAAGTACATATAGATGCGTCGTTTTTTGGCCCCGCACAGTTTTGGAATAACATTGGATTAGAGACAAATGTTAATTAAATGATCATTTTTGCCTTCTCACGATTTTAAGCCGCTTTGTGATATTTTTAAGATTTTGAAACGACTTATTTTGGGGAGACTATGAAATTTTAATTAGGCAGGTGGGTGGGTGATCTGGCTTCTTTAGAAATCACGTGTAAATGCTATTCTGTAAAATTCTAAGTTGGATTTTTTCCTACGAGTTTATTAAATTGAGATTTCTAATGTCTGATATAGTATGAGAAAGTACTCCGTTACAGAATTTGAATCTTGATTCAGGTGCATTACTTGTGATTGCTTTGATACTGGAAAGCCACTTGAAATCTATCAAAATGATTTTCTGGTAATTTGAACGATTAACTATTAGCAAGCAATATTTTAGGAGTTATAAATGTTCATTGATATCTATGTTCTAAAGTCAATTCCATCCATAAAGTGCTCGTCTAAGTCGCGACCTCCCATTGTGACCAACTGTTCTCACACCATTCGGATAGGATACAGCACCATTCTTCTTGGAAAACGTATTTTAACTTGCAGGCAGGTTTGAAACACTCGGGATTAATCCCTTAAGCGGGGAAGGCGATGATGCAACAGAAAAGAGGACGACACTTCCTGCTAAAATATGTTGAAGTTGTAGAACAATATGTTTCTCATTCTACCATCCTTCTTTAAGAAAAGTAACTCTGAATATTATTGTGTAGTAACTCTGAATATTGTTATGTTTAAAGATTCGTGTAATTACAAAATTCAGCCTGGTTAAGTTTTGATTTGTATTCGGTTTCCTCGCTTAAGGGACTAAGGAAACATGTACTGTAAAAATCGCAAAGTTGTCCTTGTTCCCCATAACGATTTTCTGCACCTACTACTTCTATCTAAATCTTTCGACTACCTCTTATCTTCAGCTTGGTGATGGATTACAACTTATATCAAAAGCTGCTTTATTTATATTCCACTAAGATGCTGACCTACATACGCATATTCCACGATATAATCGATTTCGCTTTCCTATTTAAAGTAAAATAATTAATACACGAAGCATCATCTGCTTTTTATTTTAAAGGCCATTATCCCCTTTTCATAAGACCTCGTTCAAATACACATCTACTTTTATAGAAACTATACTTATAAAGTCATCAGAATCTGGTATTAAATCTTCCCAAACTTAAACGTCTGAACGCCCTTACAACTTGTAAACAATTAGGAATACTTCAATATTGATGAATGTCTTGACCCACCTCGTTAAAAAGCCAAATCGATCATGTAAGAAAATGCATACATGTCGCTTGCTACATTTGCTCTGCAGCAGAGTATCAGGTATAAACTGTAACTACAAATTACAAATAGTACCATTAACTTATAATCCATTTCGAGATACAGTACTAAGCAATCTCTTCTGTTCGGACAGAAATCGTGGTAGAAGCAGCAAGCATTATCGGCACCGTGCATCCCCTGATTGCAACACCGTGGCCAGTTTCGGTAGCAGTTCGTCGGAGAGTCGAGGAGGCCTGAACCGATACTACCGTCAGGCTTGGGAAAATCTGCACGAGACAGCCGGCCAGAAAGCCAGTCACCCTCCCCTCCGTCGCAAGGAGACCCTGGATGAACCAGGATACCGAGAAAATTACCGTGGTAACAACACCGAAAGGGATGGCTCGGAATTGGTTGTGAGCGACGTCGCCACATACCCATCCAGCAAGCACGCCAGTATCTCTGACAAGAAGCGTCATCATCATCACCACCACCACCACCACGGTAACTCTACACCGGAATGGAGGCAGTCGCAGTCTCATCACAGATACTGAACGCTGGACACCCTGGCTAGGATCTTTTGTACCCGATTATTCGGTGGATGAATACTTCGAAGAGTCACGGATCGGATTACGAGTAGGCTTCCATGATAACTGCACATCAGTGAATTCCAGAACAGGATTGAAATAGACGTGGTGAACGACTCAGACATTGCGTATAGTAGACCTTAAGCATAATCGATGGACAGAAAATAGAGGCAGGATCATCCTACAATTATTGTTCTGTTATACAGTAAATTATTTACAACTACCTTGTTACGTAATGTAAATACCGTATATGCAGTAGTATTAAGTGAGAGATAGAAGTTGCTTGCGAATGTAGGAGGATCACTTAGCTGATCGGAGGACATGCCAAAAAGATGAAAGAGTAATATATATGTAATTACTGATCGAACGATTTCTAATAAATACTTGTCGTAAGCTATTGTAGGAACTTTTGGTCGCGATGATACTTTTAATTGTACGATATCTATGCGTATCGCATGCTTGGCATGATTAATATCTGATATGGGCACCTTGGCCTCGCCTTAAGGGGATCGAGAGAATTTCTTGTAGGTGCACGGGGTCATTCGATGGAGGTATCGTTAAGGAGAGGCCGATGTTGTCCATTTCAGAATCAAAATCTTTTTAGTTATGGTGCTCGTTCAAGACGATGAAAAGATTATGCGTATCGAAGTGTACGTAGAACCTGCATTTGCAGACTTCGCGACATTACTGGATTATTTATATGTAATATGATATATATTATGTTACCCAATTATTCTTTTTCAAGGTCGTCGAAAATAAAATCTAATTAATAAATGATACATAGTTATTCATTGACTGAAGTAAGATATTATATTCATAAGTTTGTACGTGTACTTCTTCACAACGAATTGTTAATAGTGCCATTATGGGCAATATTCTTTAATATATCACAATCACATTCTTGTCACTTAACATAATGCAGAATACTTAAATGCACGTATTATTAGCTGTAGCCTCAATAATGCACGGAACTAAAAATGTTTATACAGTCTAATTGTTTCATAATATTCGATATAGATATATAACATAAAAAAAAGGCAAACATAAATTGTTGAAATATGTTTGAAATAAACTTAATTCTTTTCATATCTTGTTTCGTTAAGAAATAAATTAGAGTACTTTTTACCATTAAGCAGTCTGCTGATATATCACAAGGAGAATAAAAAATATCACATTTCATTTTGCAGCCACTGACCGATTAAACCTTCCACCTGATTTTTAGCAGCCTTCAATTCAGGTGAATCTTTCTTGGATGGAGGGTACATTACCGCGCAGTGAGCAGTACCTATAAGTATTCATATCAAGTTAATGATATACATATAGAATATTCCATAAAATATATACAAAATTCCAAGTAATTAATATTTAAATACCATTAATGTAAATAGCAGGCGCTTGAGGATTCTCTGATTTTGTAATTCCCAGAACGTGCCAAGGGTCAACCGATCCATGTACAAACACCACGTTTGTAACTTCTAAGCTTAATGCTCCGTATAAAATATTTGTGCGATCGATTGCTGACTTTAACAAATGAATGTTATACCTGTTAAAACGTAGAAATGTAATAATTATACCTAGCCAATGGAATCGAAAAGTGTTTATAAGAGGATTTGAAACAAACCTCGGCCCAAAAACATCGGTGCACTGTTGCACGAAGAAGTCTACTGGGAAGGTCTCGCTAAATAAACCTGGTCGCGCAGTAGAAGTTTGAAAGAACCCGAATTCTGTGCACGTTTGATACATCCATTGACGTCCTGTGAAAGAAACATATATTTAAAAGCTAGTAAGTTAATGTAATAATGCTAACAGCAAAAGAAGTTACCTCCTTCCGCCTCTTCGCTGGACCAGGTAACATTTCGAAGTTCATGAATCATTTTACTGTACATGTAATCCAAGCATTTGTCTTTCGTTGCATTTAGTATTTTAGTGCTCAAGAAGGCAAGCCTGTCGATAGCGATACCTAACTTTTGATTCGTTAATATATCGCATGCATCGTCAATGGTCATATTAGCCATTGCAGAATTATTGCGATTATCCTTATTGTACTGTACAATACCAGCAAAATTACTCGCTATCGTTTCGTACAAGTTAGAAATATCATTGCGTTTTGTGTGTCCGGAATCGATAGGATCGCATAAGCTATAAACGAAGGAAGGCTTTGATAACAACATACATGTGTTATTTAAGGGAGAAACTCGGGATTTTACTTACGCAAATTTTTTACTTATTCCTTGTCGACCGATGGGATGATGTAACATTATATCGAATTGTTTGTTGGCTTCTGCTAAAGCATCGACGCATGTCGGAGAATATTGTCTCAAAGAATTTTCGACAACAACATAATATTCTACGAGCAATGGGTATTAATGTACAAAACTTTGCCAGCAAAGTAGTACCTTTTCAGTTTTCATACCTACCTTGGAAATCAATTTCAGCGATCAAAGGACCGCTGATGGAAACAGCTCCATGTATTAAGTGAGAATATTTAGAACGCAACCATGCGGCCAAAGATCCAGCATACGATCCTCCAAACGCGATCCATTTAGTAGTATTCGGTAACTTGTAAGTATCGTTCATAACTTGCACGAAGTAAGCTAAATCTGCGAGCGCTTGTTGCGAGGTAAGGTACATCAAATTTTTCACGCTAAGATCTCTGTAATATTATATCTGTGATATAAGTAATGTTAATGTTGGCATTTAATCATGATATAGGATCCGTGAATATACATACAAAGTCGGATGACTCTGTCCATAATAGCGATGCTCTACTTGGAAGCATAGTGCTCCATATTTTTTAGCATATTCAATCCATTGACCTTCTACCATCCATTTAGGAGTTATAGCACCCTCCCCTCCTATCATCAAAAACACAGGACCTCCTGGTTTATAGTATTCTCTATTTACAAAGTATCTCTGCAAAAATTTAATTGAAGGTATCAATGAATTACAATATAATATAGATCGTAACAATAGCATTAACTGTAACTTATACAATTATAAATATCTTATTAAAGTACCTGCTTCCAAACATGTGCATCGATTGGATTAAAATGATCGAGAAACTGTGTGAACCATTGTTCTTTTGGAAGTTTGTAAGCTTTAGACAAAATTAGGTCACCTACGTTACCATGTTTGCTTCGACCCCTTGTAATGGTTTGTCTTGCTATGCTAATATTTATAAAACTAACAAAGAACAATAACACCAAGAACCGACGCATTGTGGTAGGCTTAAAATTTTTAAAGAGGTATCATCTATTCTGAAAGTAATAATAACAAGTAATTAATTACTTATACTTATGAATTTATTATTAAAACGATCGACAATATGGTGTTTACATTTTTACGCATATTTAGTTATTACATATTACTTATAAGAATAATATTCAGGTGAGGAAAATAATATTCTTCTAACACAGATAATATATTCTACTTGAAACAAAATTATCTCCCCTAAGCGATAAGTACTACAATATGGAGTTGCATATTACGTAGATATGAAAGCAAATAAGTTACCTATACCTGTATTGACGAAGATAAAATGAAATTTCTGTATTAAAAACTACATATAATTTATTCATTTGAGTCAGAATAATATGCAAATGTTAAACACAACACAAACTTATAGTGTACTACTAATAAATGGTCCTATTTGATAAGTAAAAAGGTCAAACTGTAATAATAATACCTACGTACTTATTTACATATTAGAGTATTTACTTATTATTTATTTCAAGATACTTAAAACACAAGGTAACTTTTTAAACTGCTATAAAACCGCAGATGAGGGTTTGTGATAAAATACAGAAATAATACTTACTGTAAAGGGGCAGTTAAAATTTTAAATTGTATTATTAAAAATCGAGGAAAACATAAAGTTCCAACTGGTTTCAACGGATTCCAGTAGAGCCAGCGACAGCCAGCGATAACAATGGATAACAAACTGTGACGAACCAGGGCTAGATAGATAGATAATGTTTGTGTGGATTTAGCTTTCGCTGATACCACAGTGTTTTATTCTTGATCCTTCCTTCCTTATTCTTCGTATTGGCTTGTCGTCTGAAATTTATTTGTTCGTTGTTTTGTTGGTTAGTTGTACTTCTATCACAGTTGTGTGTTCATGCTTGCAAAAGCCTGCGTTATGTTGGCTAGTATTTCCATGTCATTACTAAAGGCTAAGGCCCTAATGTCGTATGGAGCTAGTAGACGAACCAGGGCTAAATTCGCAAGGAAAATTTTTCTTGCAACATTAGCATCCTCTACTGGTATGTGATAACATTAAATCACAAAGAGCGGCAAAATTTAAATTGTGTTATGGTGCACACAAGGTATAGGATAGACCATTGACAAAGAGTAGGTATAATAAGAGGCGTCACTCCGGGCGGAACCTTTGAAGTCCTTGCTTGACCTTGGCATTTAAATTGGTTGTACATTCGAGCGGGATATTCAAATCGACTAAATGTACCTTACCACAATTGGCTGATTATTGCCGAAGTTTACCGATCATTTCCGAATGGGGCCGAATGGGCATTTAAATTGGTTGTCTCACTAGAAATCACTATTTCCCTAGATTATTTCTGTCCTTGTCGAGTGACGCCTCTTATTATACCTACTCTTTGCCATTGAGCCAAAGAGGAGGTATAATAAGAGGCGTCACTCGACAAGGACAGAAAAAGCTAGGGAAATCAGTAGACAACCAATTTAAATACCCATTCGGCCCCATTCGGCAATGATCGGTAAACTTCGACAATGATCAGCCAACTGCGGTAAGGTACATTTAGTCGATTTGAATATCCCGCTCGAATATACAACCAATTTAAATGCCAAGGTCAAGCAAGGACTTCAAAGGTTCCGCCCGGAGTGACGCCTCTTATTATACCTACTCTTTGATTGAGCTCTATACTAACTGGAGTGTGAACAGCAGTGGAAAGAAGTAGAGGCGACAGCGGTCAGAGAGAAATGGAAAATAGTGGGTGAATGTATTCTTCTCCTTCCTACTATCTCTCTCTATATGTCTACTATCCTGTAGTAAATTTGCGTGTGGTGGGGGTATAGACCGTATAGACCGGTATAGACGCCGCGCGGGACAGGGACAGCTCTACCCACCAATTTGTGTTCCTTGTCTGATCGGCCGCCATTGCTCTGTTCACTCTCCAGTTAGTATAGAGCTCAATGGGATAGACCTATCACATTATTATGAGAGTCGTGTCACCATAGACAAGGTATAGGACAGACCTATCACGCAATATAATTTTATGTCACACGCTCGAGAGGCTCGCGAGCCCGCTTACCATTTTCATGTCATACCCAACGTTATCGATTCAATCTAAAATAAGACACTCCTAGATAACACACAGACGTCTAAAGACGCCCAAAAGATGTCTTAAAGCTGTCCAGACCTATAACACACGTATAATTGACGTCTTTCAGACGTCTGCCCAGATTGCACACGTCGTCTATAAGCCGTCTTTAAGACGTCTTTCAGACTTTCAAGACGCTTAAAGACAGCTTATAGACGACGTATGCTACCTGGGGAGATATGCCTTTCCAAATATTCCATGATTTTCGATACCGATAACCATCGATAATGCAATTAAACTATTGATAGTTTTCAATAGTAGTGATTATCGATAATTATCGATAGTATCATCGATAGCTTTCGATAGTGCTGATCATCGATATTATCATCGATTATCTATAGTACCATCGATAATTCTCCACCACTTGAGTTTTACATCGTTTTACATTACACGGTTTTACACTTTCTTGTGCATTTATTACCGCTCTTTTGTCAAATCCATCCTTTTTCACTTGTAATTTTACGGACGAATTGTAATAGAATTCTATCCAGCCTCTCAGTTAATTCTGATCTGTAGTTTAATGTATATTTATTGTTTACAAACAGAATTATTAAGTAAATAAACATTCTCTGCGAATTTCCAAATACTCTGTGTTTATTATTTCAATGAAAAGCATCATACTGATTTAAATCGAGGAACTGCTTCCCAGAAAGTACATGCTCAGATTTTCTTTCAATCGCTTGACTGTAATGCAAAACATGAGTATCTTCACTCAATGCTTAAATCCATTGACCGGTACTGTCACATGGGAGGAGAAAGATGAAAACTATGATTATCATCAAGAAGTTGCTAGATCAGCATTCGCTGATATGTTACACGATCAAGAAAGAGTTAGTGCTACACATTGTCTTTTAATTATTTCTAATATTTCACTGTTCGGAAAGGTAAATAACTCTTGTGCAATTGTAGAATCAGAAATATTACATCGGTCTTAAAACCGCGATTAACAGAAAGCATGAAATTGGAGAAGAGGCTAATGTACTTGATATAGGAACTGGCACTGGTCTGTTGTCGATGATGGCTGTCAAATGTGGAGCAGATAGCGTAACAGCATGCGAGGTGAATCTCGCGAACAATATCGTAACTAAGTAGAAATTACACATGTACAAGTTGGAAACTTGGAGATTATTCTTTAGGCTTTCACCCCAATGGCTAAATGCGCTATGAAAATAATACAAGAAATTGGTTTTGAAGATAAGATCAGATTAATCCACAAGCGTTCCACGAAAATGACTGTTGGAAAGGATGGTGATATGGCCAAGAAAGCAAACATTTTAGTTACCGAAGTGTTTGACACTGAACTCATTGGCGAAGGGGCCCTGTCCACATTCCGTCACGCTCATGAATACCTTCTTGAAGTACATTTGTACCATACCTTTAATATATATATTCTTGTATAGTTATAGTTCGACACACGTATTCCTTTTGTACTAGGAAAACAGTATAGTAGTCCCACATAGTGCCACAGTTTGGGTACAAGTCGTTGAGAGCTCTGTTGTACGCGCATGGAATACAGTGCAACCGATCCAACATAAAACTAAGTACCTGTTAAATCCACCGCATTCTGTAAAATCTTGTTATGGCGCAGCTGCGCTGCACGATATACAACTAACGCAGTTTCCGCATAATGCATTTAGACCATTATTACCGCCGCAGCCCATATTTAGGTAAATATATTTCACAAATTAAAGCACTACTAAATGATTATGTACCATCAAATTAATATTACAGGTTCGATTTTTCTGGTAAAGTGCCTTTGCTGTACGATAAAAAAGCATGTTTGCGTGTAAAGGCAACCTCGAGTGGCACGGCACAAGCTATTTTTATGTGGTGGGATTTGGATATGGATATAGATAATCAGGTAATTATAATTTGTGGAAGAATATTGTAAGCTTATTTCTAAATAGCTTTTGTATAGGTTCTGTTAAGTTGCGCACCGGTATGGGAACATCCCGATGCAAAGAAGTTGCAAGACGAAGGCTTAAGTCTGACGGAGATAGCTGATCTGATACCTTGGAGGGATCATTGGATGCAAGCTATTTATTACTTACCTATGGAGGTTTCAGTTACCGCTGATAAAGAAGTTAGTTTGATCGGATATCATGATGAATACTCTCTGTGGTTCCAATTGATGAACGAGTCGATGTAGGATATTTTAAATGCATTCCTTATTTCAATATTTCTTCTACCATTTTCTGATCATAGCCTTTTATTTACAGAAAAGAAGTGCCAGATTGCGAGAGGCCTGTCTGCAGTTGTGGCATTCATGTAGCATATTCCAGAACACGTATAGGACAATTAAATGACCAGAAGCGAAATGAGAAATATATTAAAGCACTGGAGAAGAAAGTTACATCAGACACAGTTTGTTTATGTTTGTCAGACGGTAGCTTACTAAGCCTCGCGGCTGTTAAACTGGGCGCGAAGAAAGTATATGTTTTAGAAACGAACTTTCTGTCTAGAAAGAGTACAGAAATGTTTGTAAAAGCAAATGAGCTATCTGAGAAAATAGAGATTATTGAATCGATAGATGATTTGCCCCCAGAGAGCATGATCGATTTGATCTTTGGCGAACCGTACTTTGTCACTTCGATCGTGCCGTGGGAAAATCTTTACTTCTGGTATCTTATTTCAAGGTATTCGTCTGAAGTACAAAGGATTCCGATTAAAGCGACGATAATGGGCGTCGTAATTGAATTTAAAGATCTGCACAAGATAAGAGCACCACTTGGTATTTGCGAAGGTTTCGATTTATCCATCTTTGATAAACTTGTTCAGGTAAGTTAACATAGTTAGCGTATAAGAAAATCAATTAATTTCTCACGCACTTTGTAGGCATCAAGCGAGAAAAGCGATAGCCCAGTAGAAGCTCAACCGCTGTGGGAATATCCCGCGAAAGCATTGAGTTTACCTTTCGTTATCAAAGAATTCGATTTAATGCAGACTGTGAACGAACAGGAAAATCTGAACGTTACAGATACCGTTCCTATTTTAGAGTAAGGTTTCTCTTTTTTCTGTCAATGGTTACTATGAAGCAATATGTCTTTTTTCCACTGTACTTTCTTCTAATTTAGAAGTGGGTCATGCAATGGTATCGCGTTATGGGTCGATTGGCATTTGGATCGCGATATCATGGTTTCGTCCGGACCCGCTGCAGAAATAGAATCTGGCAAACGGATATCATGGGACCCGTTTACAAGGCAAGGTGTTCATTTATTTAGGAACATAAGAAATGTTTCACGACACGACACTCTGTCCTGGTCATTCAACTTTGTACCGCAACATGGAGATATGAAGTTCGATTTCCATATATTACCAAAAATTATGAAATAACGTGACGCAATATTTATGAAAATATGTGTTTTTAAATTAAAAACTTTACTTGTTTATCTGATTTGTTTTTCTTTATGAAATAGAATGCTTACACACGTTTATCAAAATTAAACATTTCTTATAAAATGAATTTGCAATTAACTATTATTGATATTCTGTCTATCAGTTTAAGCTATTAGGCAGGAAACGTTACGTGGAGTCCTCTGGTAGCGTACGTAATTGTTTAGCTAGCCGCCGTCCTATAAGTTTGGGATAAGCTTTCTGCTTAATAAGAAACTCTTTACTTTGATGGGTCACAGCACCATTTTCTAGCTGAAACCTAAAGATTTCACAGTTATTAACCCTGGAAACGATGTTTCTAAATCATCATACTGCAAACTTGCCTGCAAAGATAATGCAAGGGTCCGAGCATTTTATCTTTTAACGCCGGATCTCCTTCCAAAATGGAAAGCGCAAAAGCCCCGGTCTCAAGCGTGGATAAGCAACCTTCGGTTGGTTGTGTCCTAATAACATATTCACTTGTTGGAACGCCAACTAATTTACAAGCCCGTAGAAAAGATAGAGGTGGACTTGAATGATATATTGCCTGCAACGAACAACCCTGTCTTAATGAATTTCAAGCTATTAACCACTTGAAACACTACGGATAGTACCTTCGCTTGCGGCCAGGTTCCATCTAACAGAATAAGATTATATGGTTTCTGTTCATTAATACCAACAGGAGGTAGCTTATTGAGCGCTATAGCATCAGGAGAAGGATACAATAATATAGTATTTTTGTCATCTAAAATTTCAGCTAGACCTTCGTGTTTGGGCAATGGAAATTTCTTTCCCCTGAAATAAAGCGTGCGGCGTGATTACTTCTATGATTTTGATATTGATTTTTAATATTATTCATTACTTACCTGAAAACAACACACTTCCCAGTCTCGAGACCTAACGCGAGCATGGGTGCAGTTCGCAAACAGCGTCTTACTTCAGCTGGATGCTGTAAAATTATTATTCTTGACGCAGGACAGATGGGCTGCTTTGGCAAACCTGGACACCAACATACGGGTACTGGCCTCCTACAAAAATGTAATAATGGTTTCTTTAACGCTAATTACAAAAGATATACAGATATACATTTCACACCATGACCATATAGAAAATCTATCGTTTTCTTCCTATATACATGTATAAAATACGCAAATCGTCTAGAATTATTCGAACATAACCTAGCAATATCTACATACTTGCATTGCGAGCATTTATCTCTTGCTTCTGGAGGATCTGCAGAAATTTCTGATAATTCCTGCCATACAGTTTCTTCATTCATCATAATTTCGAAATAAAAATATAGAAAAAGGATCCAGTGCTAATAATTTGTGGACGTATATGCATAATAAATAGTGTCTAGCTAGCATTGACTGCTGTAATGATAATGCATATATTGTCAAAACTAACGACAGGAAGAAGGTATTTCCTTTATATTAATGAAAAATAGAACAGTAAAGAATATACGTGCTATAATTATATTTGTGTTAAAAAAGACACTTTCGTGCTTTTATTCTACCTAATACTTGGAATTTAAATTTCCCACCTCTTTAATCGAATCGCTAGTACTGTGCGAGAAACAAGAATCGCAAGCAACTATCGCAAGCGCTTTGGTAAAAAAAATTATTTCCAACGGTTTTGTGTCGGTCGCGTACGCTCTCGGTTTTTTTAGTGAAAAGTATGGAAAAATGGATCAACAGTGGAATATAGGTATAATTAATTACATATTTGGGTCACTTATTAAGAAATTTAATTGTAACATGTCCGATTTTAAGTTTTAATTACGAAAAATCCGTTGGGGAAAGAAGTACTACTTTTCCTGTTCAAATTAGTCTGAATAGAATAAAGTTAGAAGTCTAAACTTATTGTACATTCATTGTCATTAGAATTTTTTTACGTTCACTTAACTTTCACGAAAGTACGTAAACTCTTATGAAATGTCCTTAATTATGTCACACCGGGACACTCCGGGACACTTTAATCGTGACGAAGAAGAAAGAGTGTTGAGAACTACTCAACATTTATCACTCTAATAATTTACTTTTAAGAATTATTGCAATAATATAGAAAAGTTAATGAAACTTTTCCGTGTGTATACAACTAAATATGACTGTACAAATGTTTATTACGTGGTTGTATTTATATGATATTTATGATCGCAATTTATCGAAATAAGTACAAATTCTATTTTTATCGAAATCTACATATTAGTAAACGGAACTATGCAACATGTCTCTTGAAATTAGTCGTAACATTCTGACCGTTTTGGATTTTAAATGTTTCCGATAACATTTAGTTTTAACGAAAGTACGTAGGATCACAGACCAGCTATACCTGGTCTGTGATAGGATAGACCCATCACGCAACGTAACTTTGTGTCACACGCTCGGTGAGCTCGCGAGCAAGCTTACCATTTTCATGTCACACCCAACGTTATCGATTCAATCTAAAATAAGATTGTGGCGCTACGCGTGGTAGGAATTAGAATTCAACACGGATAAAACTTTGATCATTTGAAACCCGTGATTTACAAATGATTCTGTCACAGTAACAATTTAAAGATCGTTTTATAAATGTATTCCGTTCAACGACAGAGAAAAAAGGATCACAACAAAACAAGAACACATACGCCTTTTAACCTGCTGTCCTATTCGGGTTTATATACAGCAAAACAAATTTATTTAACATAAAAATTTACACAAAACAACATTATTTGTGGAAGACATGTTTTGATGATGTAACGTGGAATACCTCGCCAAGGAATATATTTTAACAAGATGCTGAAGCAGAGAGGACTTTAAAAATTGTAAAAATCCCTTCAGTTCCAGTATCTCGCAGAAATATTCCAACTTGCACTTATCCTTCTATTTTAACACTATACTCGTGTTTTGGGGCCCGGTAGGAAAAATCGAACAACATTTCAAGTTACATATTTTATTCTTACATTTTACCATAGTATTGCAAGTTAAAGAAATTCTCATATCTAATTAGAATATTTGACAATCACAGCTATCGGCTCGGTTCTCACCGATTACCAGGTCTCACCGCGAGGAGGTTGCTGTTCTCGGAGACCCGTAGAGAGATAGATGGAATCAAAGTTCCGTCGATCTCCCTGTACATGAAACCCTTATCCTAGTAAACCGAAGAGATGGATGGAAACAAAGTTCCATCGATCCCTCCGGTTTAGATATAGAATCTAACTCCTCATCGGAGATGAGGAACCAACAAAAGAGCAACAAAACTAATTCAGTGACTACTGGGTAATCCGCCAGGTCTCACATTGAGAGGTTGCTACGAAATACTCCAATCCCATCCACTCTCCATTATAATCAACTCATCGCGTCACGCATTGCAAGCAATGAGAGAAGCAACAATCTCACTCTACTATTTAAGATTAATTTATTTAGACCTCCGATTATCATCTATCTCCCTGTACGTACATAGGTCTTTATAATTCTCTTACTTAAATCTAAACGCACAAATCCCTCGGCGACTTTGAAGTGAATCCCGGAATATCTCCCGAAAATATATTAACCCGTTGAACTTTGGCTGCAATATTAGAGGGAAAAGGCTACTGTATTTTTTCAAAAGATTTTAATTTAAGGTCCAATATACAGTGTTCTCGAATATGGTAGGCATGTGTAAAAACTGAAGAAGGAAAACTTTTACTGCTTTTTTTTATACACAACATAATACGATAACTCAATTTTTAGTGTTCGCAATATTTTCCTCGAAACGAAGGTGGCCCTCAGTTATTTAAATGTAATGCTATATATTTGATTATCCAATATGAGAGCGATTGTCACGACAAATTCAACCATATGGTATACTCTGATCTTCAAGGGATTGAAGACTAACGGAGACCGAGGTAAAGTGAACCTCGGGGTAAAATGAGCTTTCTTAATTTATTCTTTAATAAATATATAAAATAATTATATAATTTATATATTTACAAATTTTGGGGGCGTAATAAATGTGCATAATTATCATTGTGATATTACACACATTTATTCCGTCTCCAAAATTTGTAAATATATACTGTTATTAAAGAATAAATTAAGAATGCTCATTTTACCCCGAGGTTCACTTTACCCCGGTCTCCCATACACATGGTTAGGAATGAAAGATAAAATTCAATCTACTAGATAGATAGTTCGATATATTTATTTCATTCCTAACCATGTGTAGCCTTGAAGGCCATAGTATACCATATAGTTGAATTTGTCTTGACAGTCGCTTTCATATTGGATAATCAAATTTCCATTTAAAAAAACGGAGGGTCACCTTTGTTTCAAGGAAAATATTGCGAATACCAAGAATTGAGTTACCGT
Organism: Andrena marginata; assembly: GCA_963932335.1. Lineage (NCBI taxonomy): Eukaryota > Metazoa > Arthropoda > Insecta > Hymenoptera > Andrenidae > Andrena > Andrena marginata. The sequence continues at coordinate 42,487,403 of OZ010660.1, forward strand.
ATTATGTTGTGTTTAAAAAACAGTAAAAGTTTTCATTCTTCAGTTTTTTACAAATACTTAACATATTCGAGAACACTGTATAAGAATAGCAGATACAGCCGCTTGGCCGCTGCGAGTACCCCACGGCTCAGTCAGTCGAACCGGTGAGATTTGACGCAGCGTCAACTTTCGGCAATTTTTTCAGGCCCAATTTTAAAATGTCTATATTTTGGAAAATTTGTCCATCAAGGGGAAGGATAGAACTATAATCTATATTCACCCTTTTCAGAATTTTAAAATCGCGCCCGGTGTTAAAAACCTGCATTTGTTTAAAATAATTGCACAAAAATGGTTCAACCTTTTTTTAAACTAAAATATTTTTTTCTTAAAACGTCAATGTCTTATCAATAAGCAGTGTAAACCTCATCTCCATCCGTTTACTATTTCCATAGCTATAATGTATTGAAAAAATTTAGCACTTAACTTCAAACAGTAAAATCGACATTTTTCAAAATATTGCAAAATCCTTGGAGGTACGTTTAAATATCACTTACGACTACATCATATTCAAATTTCAACAATATCCGAAACGTTACTGCAACAAGTGTCCGATTTCGCGTGCAATGTCCCATTTTAAACACGCCATTTCAATTATTTCACATTCCTTGCACTCGGAATGGACTTGTTGGGTAAAGTCTTTTTGCATGCATTTTGTAGGATGCATATCCTACTAAACTGCACTGCGTGCAATTAGGTAGGATGCTTACCCTTCCCAAATGCGAGCACAAATATTACTACACAGGAATACAAGGTACTCGTGTCTACTATCGCATGCAAGTACAGAATATGACTCACTGGTCGGCGAATATGGTCCATCCTGTCATCCTCGCTAGTTTCCAAGCTTTGGGCCCTCTCTAGGGCCTATGGTAGGCCCTCTGTAGGGTCTCCCTTTGAGCCCTCTGTAGGGCCCACGCGCTAGGTCCTCTATAGGGTCCATGGGGTGGCCTCCCCCAGGGCCCACGAGCTAGACTCCCTCTAGGGCCTAGGATCTCCTTGGTAAGCCTAAGCTGAAAATTGAAGTTAAGCGAAAATTTGACTCTACATCCGCGATAAAAAAGCAATTAGAGCACCGGTGCTCTGGACGAACTTTGTATGCGCAAAAAAGTGGCTCCATTTTCGCGAAGAAAATTCTACTGGAACTTCGGTGCTCTGGACAAGTCTTATATACGCACGAATTAGACTCCCAATTAGCGGTAATTCTACTCCAAGTAAGAGCCGCGGTGCTCTGCAAAATATGTAGATGAACGCGAAAAAAACGGGGACTCTACGATCGCATTACGCGCGATCACAAAGGAACTTGCTAGACTGCAAGATTGCTAGGAAGACCGATTCTATTTGGAACCGTTCCAAGTTTTTCGCGGTGACTCTATTCGACTCGATCGATACCATTATTTTACGAATTATTAATCGGAATTGCAAAAATCGCGAGCAACTTTTATATTGATTTAATTTTCTGGCCCTCTCCAGGGCCTACGAGCTAAGCCTTCTCTAGGGCCAAGAATCTCTTTGGCAAGTCTAAGCTGAAAAGTGAAGCTAAGCGAAAATTTGACTCTACTTCCGCGATAAAAAGCAATTAGAGCACCGGTGCTCTGGACGAACTTTGAATGCGCAAAAAATTGACTCTACTATCGCGAAGAAAATTCAACTTGAGCTTCGATGCTCTGGACAAGTCCTAGATATGCAAAAATTTTACTCCAAATTCGCGGTAATACTACTTTAAGTAAGAGCCACGGTGCTCTGCTAAATATCCCACACAGCACCATAACATTGCAGCAACGTCTCTGCAATATTGCGGTGCAAGATTGCAATGTTGCAGCATAACATTGCAGAGTCGTTGCAGGTTCAGTCCTATGTCCGCCTTCGCAATATTGCGGGTGTGTATTGTTACAATGTTGCAGCAGCATTACAAACATGTACTCCTGCAACGTTCCGGCAATGATTCTGCAACGAAACAGCAAAATTGTGGCAATGATCATGCAACTCTTCAGAAATATTGCGGTGCGAGATTGCAATGTTGCACCGTGTCATTGTAGGGAAGTTGCAGAGGTTCACTCCTATGTCCGCCTTAGCAATATTGCAGGAGTACATTCCCGCAACGTTTCGGAAATTTTACAGCGATGGTCCCCACCGCAACGAAACGGGTAGTGAGGGACGCTACGACATGAATGTGTGCAGAATCGTAGTAGTATAACGCCCGTGTGTCATTTTCTCATAGAAAATATTTTTACCTCAGGGGGATTCGAACCGAGGACCTGTAGAATCGTAGACGAACAATTTACCGCCACAGCTACAACCGCTGATTGATAAGATTGCTTATGTATTTGAACTTATACTCCAACCGTGCAAAACTTTAAACTCAAATTATTCAAAAACGAAGGCTCATTTGACAAACCTATTAGGGATTTTTAACACTGCAGGTGCGGACTTTAACCCGGTGTCATTTTAGGTTAGGTTGGAAAGTAGTCTTTAGACTAAACCTTTGCATTTTTCTTTACATCTCTCGTTTCTCTTGCTTGATTATATAAACGTGTTTGTGCAATAAAGACGTTTAATAATAATAATAATAATAATAATAACTTCACGCATTAAAATATATAGTATCTACTCTATCTAAACAAATTAAATTCATTTTCAAATTTCTTCTGTAATGTAAATTCATGTACAAACAACTCTCACAATAACACTTTGTTCATATCTTCAACGGCCAACGAGAAATTCTAGCATATCCAGTTAAAGGAAACATGCTGTAGAATCTACTCGACGGCATATTTCAAATTTCGTCAAAGTCATAGTTGCTTTAGAATATTGCTGTACTGTTTCTACAATATTTCCACTACAGTATTGCACGGCAATATGTAGGCAATTTTGCTGGGTCGTTGCCACTGAAACATTGCATATCGATGTGCGCGCAATATTGCCGAAATATTGTAGGATCGTTGCCACTGGGACATTGAACGTCGATAAGCGCGCAATATTGCAGAAATATTGTAGGATCGTTGCCACTGGAACATTGCACGTCGATGTGCGCGCAGTATTGCAGAAATATTGTAGGATCGTTGCCAATGGAATATTGCACGGCAACGTTCTTGCAATATTGTAGGATCGTTGCCAATGGAACATTGCACGGCAACGTTCTTGCAATATTGCTGCAATATTGTAGGGTCATTGCCACTCCAATAATGCACGGCAATATTGCAGGAACGTTCCTACAATATTGCAATGCAACCTGCAACAACACAATATTGCAGCAACGTTCCTGCAATACAGCTGCAACGAAGTGTGCTGTATGGGATGTACATGGATGCGAAAAAATCGGGGACTCTACGACCGCATTATGCGCGATCACAAAGGATCTTGCTAGACTGCAAGATTGCTCGAAAGTCTGGTTCCACTCCGAACCTTTTCAAAATTTTCGCGGTGACTCTACACGACTCGATCGATTCAATTATTTTACGAATTATTAAACGGAATTGTAAAAATCGCGAGCAACTGTTGTATTGATTTAGTTTTATAATTTTAAAACAGACACATGCATGTCACTATCTACGAGTACCTTGTATGGTCAGCTCATTGGATTCTGCAATTCCCAACACATATGCGCAGCGGTTTGGGACCCATTTCATGTAATTAACATTCGTTTTAACACCATTCTGCAATATATCGTAAATATGGTTTAGAAAAGAGCCACGTCATGAGGCTACTGCCAATACGCCCTAGACCATATTCGCGAAATATTGCATATGTGTTCCCGAAAGGAATACCGACCATGTGAAATAGGCCCATGCATGTCGCGCATTTGTGTTGGAACGGCCAGAATCGAAAGAGCTGGCTACGCTATGTTTTCTACAGAAACAATTTCGATCTATTGCATGCACCAATATTCAAAGAATTGTAAAGTGACTTGCCGTTCGCTGTCATCAAGAGTACTGCATCTCTGCAAACTCGTAACCTCTGACCAGCAACCCTGAGGCCAGCAACCCTGAGACCAGCAGCCCTCTGACCAGCACCCGTCAGCTCATCATCCCTTTAGCCTTCAGCCCAGCAGCTCCAGTTGGACTTGTGCATGACTCTACTTTCGCGGTGAAAAGGCTATTAGAGCACCGGGCTCTCGACTAGTTTTACTTGCGCAAAAACACTGATTCTACGATCGCATTACGGGCGATCACAAACACTATTACTGAAACAGACAATTTGTATTTAAACAAGTTCCAAAAAATTTCCTTTAAATTCCAGGCAGCCGCATGGAGCGCCACGCAACTCGGACATTCAGAAAAATTTCGAGCAGCCCTGTGGGGCGCTTACTGTTTCCGAAGATTAACAGAAAAAAGTAGTGGCCCCTTTGGGCGTCTAATACTTTTCAATTTTAATGAGAAAAGAAGCGGCAGCCTTTATGGGCGCTTAACGATGCCTAATCACAAGCCGGAAGAACAGCAGCCTCTTTGAGCGCATAATAATTCCGAATTGTAATGTGAAAAAAGCAGCCCGTCAGGCGCTAATGGCATGAAATGTCAGGAAAATTTTCTAATTCTAAGCCGTAATAAGTTCTACCCAGCACAGGCCTATGAAGGGCGAGCACACCATGCGCGAAATCGAAATCAGTGATCGAAGGCGAATTGTATTTCTAGAAGAGTGCGTTTGGCACTCTTATATTTAAAAAGAACGAGACGGGACATAGAAGCTTATCGCCCGAAGTACGCAAGTGCATTTCTGAATATATATCCAGACCGAACTAAGCTCACCGAATAAGTAAGTTTGGCTCGATCTGGACCCTTAAACTAGATCGTAGGCTTCAGCTTGATAACATTTTGCAAGTCGCAATGCACTGGAAAACGTTACCAAGTCCAGGCACACCAACGTGGAGGTACCTACGAAAGTGACCCATTTCTAAGAAATATTTCTGGTCCATATTCGACCAATGCTTTGCGCATTTTTGAAAAGTTGGAAAAAGTCTTACGACTAAAGTTCTTAAACTAAGACTTATTGCTAGGTTGATTTTAATATTGTAAGGAGAGAGAAAAGTAGAAGTAGCGAGCATAGTGACCATGTAGTACCAATATTAACTGTCATTCTCAGATATTATTATTTGTATGAGAAAGAGCTTCAACTTATATAATTAAAAATCCTTAATAAATGAATGCTTTCGATTCTCGTTTAATTAAGAGAATCTAATGGTTCGAATGTAATTAAACTTGAGAAGTGTAATTCGTATTCAAAGCATCAAGCTTTGATTATAAAATTCAAGAAAAATAATTTAGAATATTTAAAACACATTATTAGAACTTTAATCTCGAATTACAAATTTATTTATTGCTTTTGTCTGTATGAAACATTTGGAAGCATGCGCGTTAATGTTACAGTTCGCGAGTACAAAGTATGTATTCTTAGTCACTGTGATCGCTACAGCAATCATTTGTTCAATAGCATGCAGAAAAATTGAAAAAATTAAAATATACGACTCACCGATCGTTGAACACAGTCTGAACAATGTCTCTAAGCAGCGGGTCAAGAAGTCTTCTAGATACTGGGTGAATTGTAGTAGATTCTTGTTAAGCGACCTCTCACATGGTCCAGGAATCCAGGAATCGAGATATCGCGAAATAATATGCTCATGCGTTCGCTGAGATCCGATCATTGTACCAGGTAAAGTTCAACTGGCAGATGACTACTTTGGTAGTGGTTGTTGACGTTCTGGTCAGATTCGTCGAGGCCAGAAATAATTTTATATATGTCCATTGGAAAATTTTCGAGTAGGCATTGAGAAATCAGGAAATAATAGCCATCGTAACGTTCACGGATATTCACCGATCCGATCACTCTCGCGGACAAAGCCCAACTGATAGCTCGAATCTTTCGCGTCACTGTAATTGTCACATTGGTAGAGGTCGCCGTCGACCTCGACTGTTTCCCATCCAAGTTGAAATGTAATTACTTTGATAAATTATTATAAATTTTTATTAATTTTTATAAATTATTTATATAATAATGTATATATAATAATGTATTTATTATATAAATAATTTATATATAAAATATAGGGATTCAATAATGAACTTATTATACAATAAATAATTTATATGTATACGTTTATATTCATGAATATGTGTACCTATGAAAACTATGAAGTAATATAATATATTCCATTAAGTAAATATAGTAAATCTGTATTAATATATATATAAATCATTTATATATCAAGAAATAAATAGACAACAAGAAGAAGATAAATGATTTATACATAAATCGAAATTTATTTTCTGCATGCCATTAACTATAAATAAATCTTTCCAACTTGGTAATATATAGATTATTTATGGGTTTATCGAATTAATAATTAATTTAGTTCGATATATTCCATAAATCTATCGATAATAATTTAAATTTGATTAATAGATATTCACACACACACACACACACACACACACACACACACACACACACACACACACACACACACACACACACACACACACACACACACACACACACACACACACACACACACACACACACACACACACACACACACACACCTTATATATATATATATATATATATATATATATATAAATATAAGATATATTTAATAATATATATAATATATATATGTATATAAATTATTTATTATATAAACTAATATATCAAAGACATAAATATAACTGCTACTATTATAAAAAAAAACATACTCACCAATATTATATAATTTATATATTTATAAATATGTGGGCACATTTATATTTCTTGTGAGTAATATAGTTAAATTAACTCTCTAATTTGTTGCATGTCACGAAAATTATTAATAAAGTAAAAATTTTGATCTAAATAATTCTAGAAACTCGTTCATTGGAGGATAAATGAAATAATAGAATTTTAGGTAATATAAAGTTAAGTGGTAATTTAATATTAAGATTAATAAACAAATTACTTCCTTGGCAGAATAGTGCCTTAAATTTAGAATTTAAAATACGTGTATAAATTATAGGTAGTAATTTATTCATTAGTTACACATTCTTATACTTTATATGATTGTTTTATTGTTGCTAATAATAATTGGTATAACTTTTTTATCTTTGTTTGAACGGAAAATTTTGGGTTATATTCAGGATGAAAATGGACCAAAGAAGGTAGGAGTGGCAGGGTTATTACAACCTTTTAGTGATGTTATTAAATTATTAAATAAAGCATTTTTTTATCGATAAGGTAAATTTATAGTTATATTATTTCAGGGTTGCATTGATTTTATTATTATCAATGACAGTTTGATTGATTTATTCATTTCTTTTAAACATATACTCTATAAAAATTGGAATTTTATATTTATTGAGAGTATTAAGAATATGTGTTTATCCTGTAATGATTGGAGTTGGGCTTCAAATTCTAATTATTCAATGTTAGGGGCCATTCGATCAATTTCACAGTCAGTTTCTTAGGAAGTAAGTTTATTTTTAACAATGTTTTCTGTAATTTTATTACTTGAAAGTTATTCACTATTGGATTTATATAAATTTCAAAATTATATTAAATTTATTTTATTTTTAATTCCAATTTATTTAATGTCTTTAATTGGATTATTAATTGAATTAAATTGAACGCCTTTTAGTTTAGTTACCGAGTATATTAGAGGTAGCTTTGCATTAATTTTTATAGCTGAGTATTTAAGTATTATTTTTATAAGATCTTTAATTTCATTGATGTTTATAATCTTTTATTTAGCTAGAGTTCAATTTTTGGCGGCACGATTATATCATATTTTTTTGTTATCCGAATTCGTGGTGTTACACCACGTATCCGATATGGTGAATTAATATGTATATATGTTGAAACAAATTCCTTTCATATGCTCTAATTTATTTAGTTTTTATTTTTGGTTTAAAATTATTTTTTCAACCGTGGTTATGTAAATAGAATTCTATATTTTCAAAATATATGTCTAATCAATCTCATTAACTAGATTTTATAGATTAATGTATCTCGATATTTATTTATATTAGGATTAATCAGAAAGAAGGAAAAGTATAAGGTTGTAAAAATTTGACTTATTCTTTGTAAGGATACTCGCGATATGTTTCCCTCCAAATCAAGATAGTAAGATAAATAATGAAACATATCTTCGGAATATAAATTGATTTTTGAGATAAAATGTTCTTGATATTATATGATAAGTCTTGGTAAATGGTAGAACTATTAAGATTAAAATTAATACGATTAGACCAATTACTCCTACCAGTTTGTTTGAAATTGCACGTAGAATTGAATAGGCAAATATAAAGAATTGTTCAGATTTAATATGGATGGGGGTAGATATTGAATTAGCATAAATAAAATTATCAGGCACTCCTAAAATGTAAGGATACTGTATAATAATTAAGAAATAAAGTCTAAGGATTACAATGAAACCTAAAATATTCTGAACTGTAAAGTACAAATAGAATGAAATTTTGTATTTCTTTCTAATTGTTTCTATTGGATTCTTTTAGATGAAGAAAGAATAAATGTATAATTACTAAAATTACAATAATTAATGGTAGAATAAAGTGAAATGAGTAAAACTGGGTTAGAGTAACATTATCAATAGAGAATCCTCCTCAAATTCATTCAACTATTATTTGACCAATATAGAGAATAGCTGATAATAGGTTAGTAATTACTGTAGCTCCCCAAAAAAAAATTTGACCTCACAGTAAAAACTAGCCGAGGAATACTGCAGCTATTGGATATTAATAAAATAATTACTCCTACAGGGGTTAATTTAAAAGAACGATAGTAAATTCCTCGACCTACACGTAGGTACATACAGTGAGTAAAAAAAGTATTGGCACACTTTTTAAAATCGCATAACTTTTTTAGAATTGGTCCAAACGACATGAGTTTTTTTTAGAAGGTAGAAGGATTACTTTGCTAAGTGACGTGTTTCGTAGTTTTGAAAAAAATGCAATTTGTCGGAATAGCAAAAAAACATAGAAAGGGCAGGTTTTTCAACTTTTTTTTTCTGAGCCTGTAATGAAATTCAAAAAACCCGTTTGTAAATTTAAGTAAGCTGTATACATGCTGAAAATTTCATCAAAATCGGTTAACGTTTTAGAAGTATGGAATTCTATCGAATCTAAAATAACTAAAAAACTAGTGCACAGCATGGGACAACGTCTGAAAAGCGTAACTGGAGCCAAAGATGGCCTAAATAAATATTAAAATAAAATAAGGTGCGTATAATTAATGCCGTTCGAATACTTTTGTGACCCTGTTTCAGTACATCTTTGCAATAAAGGTTTCATAACTTCTGCAAATATTATCCGATTCATTTCAAATTTGGTATATATAATCTCGATACTTATGTCTTATAGTAATTACAACATTACTTTTGGAACTTAAGAGTAACATGTATATTTTTATTGTTTACAGTTTTAATAGCGAGCGTTCGAATACTTTCGTGGCTCATTGTATATTGAATACAATTATGTTAGTGTGTTTATTCATGAAAAAACCTTCATCCTTACATCTATGGTAACAATACTTTTCAACCGAAAATCTGGCATGCGTTACAGGTTACAGTGTACAATTTTGAGTGACACTCATTGTACTTCCCGTGGAGATTTCATTAGCTCTCGTGTTAATTAAAAACGCCTCGTTATGCTCACACAAATGTATACAGAATGAGTATTCATTTTATGTACAGATGGTAACACGGGATTGGTATCGCGACATTCTTGAATGTATCGCGAAGCTTGTAAAAAGTTTTCCCATAAGAAACTATATATCACGTAATTAATTTACGAATATATACTTACCAAGCCATCTGTGTTAAGTTGTACAAGCTTAATTAAAGTACACTCCTGTATGCAGATGCTAGATATTTTATAAACGAAGGAAATATATTCCACGTAATATTTCTATTTTACGGCTTTTGTTATGACTGGACGATGCTAGCTTTGGAAGTCACCTCTGTTCAGCCGGCTCGGCCACGAGCCGCGACACGTCACTCGCCGTGCAATAGCAGACCGATATCCCAACACTTGGGAAATACGTACGTGTGTATTGCCTCGCGAGGACTGCCTGCTCTCCCCCCACCAATACCTATATTCGCCGCGGTACATTGGCGGGACGCGGGGGTCATTCGTTCCGTGGACATCGTTGAGTTAAGACGTTTCGATAGTCGCGTACTTAAATGGTACGCGTACATTATCTATCGTCACATAATTACTTCTAATCATTATTAGCCTTCTTCTTTACTCTCTATCGTCACTTGCTGCTACTATTAATACACTTTCGTCCCGAAATTGATTAAATATCGCGAGAAAATCATTAGATTTTCGTCGCGCATTCCCTTCGTTGTTTTCGTGCCGATATTTCTGCACATTTAGTGCACACATATCGTGTCTCGGTATTCAATTACATCCCTTTTCGTGCATATTTCAAGTTTATTTGTTGTTTAATTGCCTTATGAATGTTTTAATGCTTTTGTTTCAAACTTGTTGCATCCTTCGATTACAGACGTTGAGGAGAGATTGAAGAGCAAAGGGCAGGCGACGCCATGACACTTGACGGTTAATTTGAACGGTGCTTGGATGGTGTCTGGTCATTCCTTGCAAAAAGGAAGTGGAAATACGTGTGGTATACGTATTTTTCTCGTTATTTTATTGAATCATTGTTGGCTGTGAGGGTAATGGGTAACTTTGCAGTCGGTTAATATCGGGATCAAATGGGAAAAGATTGAATTATGATAAACTGAATAATTTCAATCAGATTTGTTTAAAATTTACAAATTGGCGTCAGTAGATGTTCACGAAATATTGGAATGATCGAATTCTATTGCATTTCGGTCGCGTTTACGTAGAATTCAATGATATTTCAATGATTTTTAAGAATCTATCTCTATGAAGCTGTGGTAATTGCATTTACGTTCGGTTTTGGATGCAAGTTTTGGTCTCTATGTATAGAAACTGCGTAGTTGATCGAGGACATGCTATTTAAGCATGAATAATTAACGAATTTTGATTCTTGCCATGAATTTTGGATATTTATAAAAATCGTGATATATTTGAAAATATTATTCGAATAACATGAACATGCTTGCAACTTTAATGACGAAAGCCACTACTATGATTCATTTAAATGTAATAATTATTTCTGAAGTAGTATATTCTGGATAATATCGTGTTACTGAAATGTAAAGCTGCTCCTATCAAGCGAGCATTCTGTATTTTCGCATCACACCTTGAATTCTAAATAACAAGGAGCGAAAGTCCCTTGGCTGGTTCCAACAAAAGCAATACTTTCTCGCGACAAACACTCGATGAAACCACATCTACCCCATTCTCCTATCCTACTTATTTTTCAGAGATTGCGACCGCGTGCAATGCGATCAAATAGAGTCAGTGTTTATTCCGTACGAAGTTTTTCGTTTTGAAGAGCACAGTTGCTCATAGTAGTGTGTCGTTAATAATTTGGGGATACGCGAGGGTAGAGTCAGTGTTTTCTACGCAATTTATATTCTTTCACGAGCGTCGCGGCTCTAACTTTCAAATCGCGAGAATAGATTCATAGATTTGTTCGCCAATTATGATTTTTGGGGCGCGTTGGTAGCCTATTATTTCTTTATTTTTGTTACTTTTGAAAACAAAACTCGTTATCGGAAATTAGAGTCAGTGCATCATCTGAAGAGGAGATTTGTGCGAAGAATATTAAAGGAAAGATGTAAGTATCTACGTATTTCATTTAATTCCTTTAAAGTAGAGTTCATTCTTCAAAATTTTAGAGAGAAAAAATTTTAAAAAATTAATTTTTAGAATAGAATCACCAAGAAATTCGAAACTAACAAAACTTTTTATCGTTTAGACATTTTAAGAAAAGAATTTTGTTAATTTTAATTTTTAATACTTAATTTCTTTCTTAAAGTGTCCAAATGATACAACAAATTTCGTTAGTTTTGAATTGTTTCGTGGTTCTTTATTAGAGTTCAAGCAATGGTAACTTTAGAAAGAAATTATAATCGTGTTCTGATCCTTCGTTACAGTTTGGACGCAGCTAAGCAGCCTAATGATTTCTCAGCAGCTTGGTGACTTTTCCTGAGCAGTGGTGAGGGTGTTGGCGTCTCCGTCACCGGGGCACAGCGAAATGTGAGTGCGCATGCATTATGGTTCCTCTGGTCTCTCAATCATGTCGTAGGACGTTTGGTCCGAATCGACACGAGTGACCGGTTGTATACGTGCTTTGGCGAGCATAATGACCGCGGGTACGGTAACCATGCCCGTGAATTGTAACATTTTGTCTGTGTATGTATTTATTAGACGAGGGCTAGGGTCTTCTTGTACGCCGCGCCTTTTCAATAGAATCAAATTATAATCATAATTTCCACGATAAACGGTTTCTAACGCGAATGTTTACCATTGATCACGATACATTGATGTAGATATTTATTAAATAATGCACATAAAGGTGCATAGCAGCTCAGAAGGTATTGGTATGAATATCAATACGGCTGAATGCTAATTTTTATGTAGCGAAGAATTCTGATACTCTCAGACTCCACAGCTACGATCATTTTTATTTAATATGTAGTGGAAAAATCGGATGCCCTCCGATTTCGTCATTGCGACGATTATAATGACTTGTACTTCTTTCATTTTTCTGATACTACGTATTCAAAAGTAACTTGATGTCTAAATGATGATAATAGACATAAAAGTGTAATTCCTTTCTTATAAAGGTCACTCGTTTGCGTATACAATAGAATAATTAATTTCCATGTGCAAGAAGAAAATTGAGGGTGGGTAAATTTCAGATTCAAAGTAATTAGCATGAGAACGTACTTTATTGTTTTATGAAATTTACTTTGACGATGGAATCGCCCGTTTTAAATTCTTAAAGTATATTCTTCATAATTTAGAGTTATATTCTTAAATAATTCAATTTTAGAGTTTCTTTTCTCGCTAAATGAATGTCGAGTAGAATCCTTTTTCTTGATTTAAAGTAGAGTCCTTTATTATTTATCAAACTTTAAATTATTCCAAATTGAAAGTCGAGCCATTTTGCTTAATAATATAAAATTAAAGAATACCTTACCTTGCTAGACACTATTTAGACTAATCATACTTTCTAGTTGAGGATTTTCAGGATATCTTTCCGTACCCATTGCCTTTTAACTCGTCCACGTGCCCATGCGCTACTTGGGTGGGTGAAAGCAATGCGGCACGATGATATTCTTTACTAAATAATTACATGTCGGCGGCTGGCATTGCGTTAGTGTATCGTGCACGCCGCATTTTCCACCTGTGTTTGTGTGGTTAGGCGGTGGAATTTGCGTCGGTGAAAGATTTTCATCAAAGACCATGTTAACGAAACTATAACATTATATTATTATTCATTGCAAGAATTATATTAATGTATCATATTCCTTGTTGCACACGATGATCATCCTAGTAAATAATCTTGGAATATGAAGCTTAATCAATCTCGTACAATAAAACGAGAAAGTAATAAAGATTGATGTATGTACATAATGCGTACAATGCACATTATCAAGTAATCCATTGTTTGAAATTGAAAATAATTAATTGCTATGTAAATTATACTTATACGCAGTGGTCACTGCCTTTGTCAGCCGATTTCAGTGAAAACTGGTACGTACTTATTAGAGTGTGATTGTGGCCAAGCTCGGGTGACGGAGTCGTCCCGGGGCGGTCTCTCTAGGGTAGGCTTGCACCCGAGTGGCGATGCTTGAGAATCGTGGAGTGGGTTGACGATGATTGTGTTTGAGAGACTGTTTTGCCATTTTTTAAATATAGGTGTTGTATAGGATAGGTAACTTACCTTCTGGTACGAATGTGCGACTTAAATATAAGTAGGTAGGGCCGGGGTAGGTCGTCGTATTCTCTGATCGCATGTTCCCTTACACGATGACCTGCTTTCAGGAAATTTGTGAGAAAAGTCGACGGCCAGACTAGCGCGAGTGGGGTATGCCCTCGCTTCTAGCCTCGTTATGTCGACTTTTTGACGCCAGTGAGACATTGCAAATTGTCGCTGGTCGCGGTCGGAAGGATGGGCTTGGGCACGCTATTAACTTTTAGAAGGGCGGACCGCCCGAAGCAAGAAGTGGCCAAAGAGCCGAAGATAGCCCGGCCAGAGAAAAGGCCACATCATGTGGGCTACCAAGAATGGCCCTGCATCCTCGGGTGCAGGGTGATTCTTCTTAGGTATTACTTTGCCATTATGCTCGCCGGTAGTTGTAGTAGTACAGTGCTCGATACTATTTTTCGCCGATTCGTCACGCGAAAAGTTAAAAGAAATTCATGTAAAGTAAATAGTGTATCATCTGATACATAGATAGCATTGTTGTAAATTATCAGTTATGAGTTAGAAGAAGATGGCGTATTGATTCAAATTTAAGAATACTTAAACAAGTGACTATTCAAAGCGACATTTTTTTGGCCGATAATTCCCTGTTCAATAGGCGTCTGGACTTGTAACATGCAATACCCGTTTCTTATAGATTCTTGTGCGCTGAATACGAATCCGCGAACCCTTTTATCACCATCACCCTAAGTTTTTGAGAAATTCGATTTTGAAAATACTGCAAATTTTCAACTTTGAAAATTTTTTAAGTTCAAATAGTAATAGTTACTCAATTGTTTCTTCCGCCAAATTGTTCTATGAACCATCCGATCCAAGGGAAAAGGGCACCTGAAATGCATCAATTTTTCAGATATCTTTAAATTTATTTAAAAAAACTAAGGGTCTACGAGAAAATCTGACGGCTCTACGCGATGCAGCAGACATTTTTCCTCCGGAATTCATCAACAGCAATCGTAAGACACCTTTTGTTTTCAATAGAGAAACGAAATAGGCAGTGGTACTCGACGGCGGCGGGCGTATCCATTGCCGCTCAGCGTAACAGTCGGCACCGCACGTTTCGCCAAACCATTTCGTTTCTGTATTGAAAACAAAACGTGTTTTGCGATTGCTGTTGATGGTTTTCGGAAGAAAAATGTCTGCTGCATCGCGTGGAGGCATCAGATTTTCTTCTAGACCCTTAATTCTTTAAATAAATTGGAAGATATCTGAAAAATTGGTGCATTTCAGGTGTCCTTTTCCTTTGGATCGTTATTTAAACATATTTAAATGTTCATAATGCCATAATAACTTATATCGTTGTATTCGGGATGGATCATAGAATAATTTGGTGGAGCAACCAATTGAGTAATTATTACTGTTTGAACTGAAAAAATGTTCAAAGTTGAAAATTTGCATTTTTTGCCAAATCGGATTTCTGAAAAACTGAGGGTGATGGCGATAAAACGGTTTGCGAATTCGTATTCAGCGCACAAGAATCTATAAGAAAGAGGTATCGAACGTTACAAGTCCAGACACTCCAGACGGCTGTTGAACAGGGAACTATCGGCAAAAAAATGTGTCGCTTTGAATAATCACTTGTTTACTCATTCTTAAATTTCAATCAATACGTCATCTTCTTCTCACTCAAAACTGTTAACTTACAACAATGCTATGTATGTATCAGGTGACCCACTAATTATTTTACATGAATTTCTTTTAACTTTTCGCGTGACGGATCGGCGAAAAATAGTGTCGAGGACTATAGTAGTAGTTTGGTTGGCCATATGCTGACCCATCGACACCCCCTCCCCTGAAATTGAGCACACCGCGTTCTGAATTAGAGTTGCGAAGAATATTACGGGGCTAGTTAGTGTTGCGACTAAATGTTGATCACGGTTTGAATTAGCGTTGCGAATCAAGTATGCCCCGCGTTTGGTTCCAGCATAGCGTTGCGAATAAATATCCATCGTGGTTGCTTGTAGTGTTTCGAAAAAAGAGACGCGATTATTTTTTAGATTGCTCTTGTATTTTGAATTGGAGTTACTAGAGTTTCATTCAATGCATTACTTTTGATTCGTGGTATTCTTTTTATTAGAGTTGCGATGCGACTGATCGAGTGGTTATTCCACGCGAAATCGGACACTTTTCGGAGTAACATTTCGGATGTTGCTGAAATTTCAATATGTTGTTGTCTTTAGTGATATTTAAACGTACCTCGAAGGATTTTTCAAAATATTGAAAAATTTCGATTTTACAGCTGTTTGAAGTTAAGTGCTAACTTTTTTTCAATACATTATGGCTATGGAAGTAGTAAACGGATGAAGATGAGCTTTTCAGTGTTTATAGAGAAGCCATTGAAGTTTGAAGAAAAAATTATTTCAGTTTAAAAAAAATAAAAATTTGAACCATTTTTGTGCAATTATTTTAAACAAATGCAGGTTTTTAACATCGGGCGCGATTTTAAAAATCTGAAAAAGGAGAATATAGTTCTATCCTTCCTCTTGGTGGACAAATTTTCAAAAATATGGACATTTTAAAATTGGCCCTGTAAAAATTGCCGAAAGTTGACGTTGCTTCAAATCACACCGGCTCTACTGGCTGAGCCTTACGGTACTCGCAGCGGCCAAAAGGCTATATCTGCTATTCTTATACAGTGTTCTCGAATATGGTAAGTATTTGTAAAAAACTGAAGAAGGAAAACTTTTACTGTTTTTTATACGGTAACTCAATTTTTGGTATTTACACAATTTTTTCCTCTAAACGAAGGAAACTCTCATTTTTTTAAATAGAATGCTATATATTTGATAATCCAATAAGAAAGTGACTGTAAAGACAAATTTAACCATATGTTATACTATGACGTTTTAAGGCTATACATGGTTAGGAATGATAGAAGAAATTCAATCTACTAGATAGATATACTTATTTCAGTCCTAACCATGGGTAGCCTTGAAGCTCATAGTATACCATATGATTGAATTTGTCTTGACAGTCGCTTTCATATTGGATTATCAAATATATGGCATTTCATTTAAAAAACTGAGGGTCTTCTTCGTTTCGAGAAAATTATTGTAAATACCAAAAATTCAGTTACCGTATTATGTTGTGTATAAAAAACAGTAAAAGTTTTCCTTCTTCAGTTTTTTTTACAAATACTTACCATATTCGAGAACACTGTATAAGAATAGCAGATATAGCCTTTTGGCCGCTGCGAGTACCGTAAGGCTCAGCCAGTAGAGCCGGTGTGATTTGAAGCAACGTCAACTTTCGGCAATTTTTACAGGGCCAATTTTAAAATGTCCATATTTTTTAAAATTTGTCCACCAAGAGGAAGGATAGAACTATATTCTCCTTTTTCAGATTTTTAAAATCGCGCCCGATGTTAAAAACCTGCATTTGTTTAAAATAATTGCACAAAAATGGTTCAAATTTTGATTTTTTTAAACTGAAATAATTTTTTCTTGAAACTTCAATGGCTTCTCTATAAACACTGGAAAGCTCATCTTCATCCGTTTACTACTTCCATAGCCATAATGTATTGAAAAAAAGTTAGCACTTAACTTCAAACAGCTGTAAAATCGAAATTTTTCAATATTTTGCAAAATCCTTTGAGGTACGTTTAAATATCACTAAACACTACAACATATTAAAATTTCAGCAACATCCGAAAAGTGTCCGATTTCGCGTGGAATAACCCCGAGTTGTTTTAATTAATCGTCCTAGTTTGATTCTTAATATTTTTTTGAGTTAGTGTTGCGGTGATGACTGATCGCGTTTGTAATTAGAGTTGCGACTCCCCAACCCCCAATGCCCCGAAGCTGTCCTGGGACATGTCCGAAGACATGTTCCTGGGAAAAAGGAGTCCCAAGCAGCTGGCTTTGCTGCACATGGGACTCTACACAGCCTTCAGGAAGGCTGCAACGAATTAAAGTTAGAGTTGCGTATTGCGAGGCACAGGTGCACTGAATTTTTATTAGTGTTGCGAAAAATGAAACCACCCACGTGGTGGTTCTCGGTAGCTTTTTATATTTGTTAGAGTAGTGTAGTTGCTTCGGAGCTTTTTCGTTTGTTATTCGGTATTTGTATCGAGTATAGTAGCATTTTCAGTAATGAAGCACCATCCGGGAATTTTGAAGTTTTTTGAGAAATTAGTGCTGCGAGTAGCCCAAAGTCCTAGTGACTATGCTCGGGAGTTGATTTTAGTCTGTAATAAGTTAGCGTTGCGTAAAAAAGAAACGGTCCACTCACGGTTTTCTTGCATTAATGAGTGGACAATGATCAGCTGCCCTTCTGGCTACTGATCATATTTTCTAGCAGCCCTGAGTGGCTGTACCATCCTCCTTCTCCTACCACCACATCCCCATCCTTGAATCGAGTGTTTGTCACTGGAAATATTGTTTCAGAAGTATATTCATATCTTGCAGACAAATGTTTTCTGTTTTTGTTAGAATATTTTTAAATTTGATGTTCCAATTTTTATGGAATAGCATTTGGAAAAATTTATTCTGTGACTTGAAAGAATGGCGATGAAAGGTGTGATTCATTATTTCTAATGGAAATTGCAGACTTCTGACACACCTCCGTTCAACTAAAGTTCTAATTAGAGTCTTTGACAAGTAGGAGTAGCTATTCCTCATTAGCGTTGCTGATGTTTGCATAGTAACTTCGTCAATCGTTGTATTTATTTTCAGGTTGATAAGAACTGTAGTTTTTTATTTTTATACATTTTCAATATTCCTTTGCATTGATCAAAATTCACCCGCGATTGTTGTTTAATTTGATGATGTTAAAACGAAATTTGCACTGAAAAAGTAGGTAAATGCAATTCGGCGCTTTATATTGATAGTCAATTTTCAATATTAACGCGTGCTCGTTGTTGCTACCTTCTGTATGAAAGTAATTTCCAATACGGTGCAGTAAAGTCCAATTATTCCAACCTTCAAGATTTGCATAAATGTTTTTGATTACCTATTGTATATTATAATTGATTGTCGAGTCATTGATACATAAACTTTGAAGCTGCCAATTAATGAAAAACTAGAAGGAAATTATTAAGTTGATGTAACAAAGCACCGAATGTGCTTAATATTATGAATATCAATTGCTTCGGAATGAAATGTCATATCATTAGTAGCTTCTTTTTCATGAATTACCAAAGTTTTGATTGCCTACTTCGTTTGCTGACAAATGAAGCAGTATTTTTAATCTTTTCTTTCATTTTAATACCGAATCGATATTCCATATTGAGTTTTAGACTGTAGCTTCAAATATGATATTTCAATAGTTGGGCAATAGTGATTCAATGAAAGGACTATATCTGTTAAAATTACATTACTTAATCGAAATAGATTGTAGGTGCTAATCCATTGAGAAAGTTTCTGTTGCAGAGTATTATGTGTGAAGAATATTGCAAAAATAGGATTTCAGGTTCATCATCCTTGAGGAACGAAGCCTCATGGAATTTTTATTAATACTTTTGAGAATGTTTTAGGTAACATCGTGGGTCCATCGAGGGAAGTAAGAAACACACGACAATTTCAGATTTTTATTAGGCAGGCCATTATTTAAATTTAAGTATATATGTATATGGTTTATAGGTAAGACGTTTAGTGGCCACATAGAATAAGTAGTTTTTAAGGAAATAGATGAACACTGCAGTGTTTAACTAAATATAAGTAGCAATTACTAAATACGAGCGCTCGTATAGTTAGGAATTATTAGTATTTAAGTAGACATAGCAAATATGCACTGGCATATTTCCTATTAATGAATAGGAAATGATAATTATTCACTAATTATGAATTAAACAAAGAAAAAGGGAGGAAAACATTTTGCTAAATAATGATATATCATATAACATACCTTATAATGATATATCATTACTAGTGTTTTCTCTAATAATTTCCCATAAATTTACCCCCTTTTTTCTTTGTTTCATTCCCTATTAGTGAATAATTATCATGGTAGAAATATACCAGAAAATTCTTAAAATTTGAAATGAAAAAACAAAGAAATGTTTTAAATTCTGTTTAGCTCATCGCGGTAGTTTTTTACAGAAGAAATCCTTCTGTTGCCCGCTTGTGGAGCGATAGAGGATCGTTTTGCAACCGTGCATCAGGGGGATCTATGGAAATGAAATTAAAATTTTGCATAAAAGGAGGGCGGATGGGCCGCGGTTAGGGCGGGTCTCCACTCGCAGCGCCTCCACGCGGTGAGACCTGGGCAATCTGTATTATTTGAAGTATAATTACTAATCGTATCACAACTAACATTGTAATACAATTATTAATTACATGACAAGTAATACGAGCCGATTGGCTGCGATCTTCTATCTTCGTTAATATCTATTCTATCTGTCCAGATTCGATTCTAAATATTTCTCCTACAATTACATTTTATTTCTCCAATAATATTAAAAAAAAAGACTCCAATAGCAATCTTGGTGCCATATTTCCCAAACGGTTGCTCCTTTCTCAGTTACTAGGTCTCGCATTACGATATCCCTTATCGCCGTTTTGATCCAAAGCAACGTGTCCACGACGAATCACATTATTTAGCAAACTAATCCCTCTAGCTTCTCAAAAAAACTCACGTCGTTTTGACCAATTCTACGAAAGTTATGCGATTTTAAAAAGTGTACAAATACTTTTTTTACTAACTGTATATATATTATGGCCTCCATCTCACGATGAAAATTTAATCAAGCATATCCGTATTTTGCTTATGTTTTACCTAATTATATACGGTAACACGCGTAAGTTTTAATAATACCTCAATATATCGAGAATTACGCACACTTTGATCTCGAGTTCCATGCATCCTGTGCTTTTAAATCTGTATTGATACTGGCTCGTACTCATCTCTCCTTGTAATTAAAGCGGGGGTGGAACCAATTATTTTCGTAATCCACGTTAGAAAACAAGCAACTTTTGTTGGAAACATTTTTTCTTAAAACCATTTCAAACTATTTTTCGATGTCTAGATGTTAGACGAGAGGCAAAAGGTCGGAAGCTAAAATGGTTCCCAAAGAAGAAGCGAAAATCACATTTAGTATATTGACCTGCAGGAGTATCGTTTACACCACTTGGGTTTTCCCAAACCACTTACGTGATGACCGTCTATACAGATTATTGTTGCCGCGACGCGACCCCCTCAACCATTCTTTGCGCGCTGCCTGACAACTCACTCTTGCCACAATCACACACCCCAAAAATCAGTCACACCGAAATCACGTCACACGACACTCTTTCTAACAGTACTCGCTCCCACAGAAGACACCTATCTACTCATTCTCCACATTCATTGTACAGTGTGTAGAAAATTTATTGGTCTACACCTCTGGATCGGTGGATATTTGTAAAAAAATTTGTCCGCGAAATTGTTTATAACATTGAGAATTAATTTTAAATTTTTTGGTAAACTTCTCTAAACTCCTCACCGATTTCAATGGCCTTCGCATCTGTTGTCAAAGTCATAATTCTCAACAACATTTCCCTTTAACCTTTTTGGCGGTCGGCTTTGGTTTACGAAATATTCGCAAAAAACCTTACTTAACACTAGAATTACCGAGTTTCACACATACATCGGTTCGCTACCATGCTTTACGCGTACCCCGCCCTAATCTAGCCCCCCACCAATATTAATATCGTCGGCTATGAAACAGATTTCAATATATTATGCCGAAAGTTTTTCATATGTTTTTGATAATATATGTCAAGGTCATTGATATCGGTGTGGAGGTAGCTTTCAATATATCATGCCGAAAGTTTTTTATTAATATCTCCGAAACTGAGGGCGACCGTCAAAAAGTTTAAAGGGAAATGTCGTTCAGAATGACGACATTGACATCATATGTGAAGGTCATTGAAATCGGTGAATAGGTAGCTTTTCGACAAATTTACCAATTTTTTTACATCAACGTATTCTGCGCGTTGAAAAGGGATAATGTTTGAAAGAAGCCATATGACGCAAAGGAACGATTTGGTCAGGAAAAATTGTTAAAGATTTCGGAACGATTTGATTGTGTAGAGTTAAACGTATATGTAGGCATGGGTCCACCACTACTCTACTGCTCGATACGAGACACATCATAAGATTACCATAATTGATTAATCATTTTTTAATTAGTTATTATAGGAAGTGTTCAAAATGATAAATAAAAGTGTATCTCTGTACACAGAGTATGCCGGGTATACAGTTGAAAAAAATTGAAAAAGGTGAAAAAGTTATATAAACCCATGTCCGCAAATAATTTATTAGGGAATTATAAGATAGCAGAGATTCGTTGCATCGTAAGCGAAGTTGTACAATGCTTCCCCGTTTTATGAGTCTGTAAAGTTGATGATTAATAAAGAAATGAAGAAATTTATTTGCCGTTTAAAAATGCTGTATTAATTTGACATCGGGACACCCTGTATGTAAATTCTTACCGCTATTATAACTTTCATTCCTACCGCTTAGAGCGCTGCACTCTTATTTCATGCTTAGTCGTTAACGTTGGATGCGACACGGAAATGGTAATGGGGCTCTAGAGCCTCAAAATCGAGTGACACGGAAGACAAAAGAGTGAAAGGTCTATTCTATACCTGGTCTGTGGTGATAGGTCTATCCTATACCCGGTCTCTGCTTTTACCACATGAAGTTCTAGGTCGGTAAAGTCACCGACCAGGTACACGTCTGTGGTAAAATGATTTGGTAATTGACATTATCGACACTGAAAGGGATCTATAAAAAGTAACATCGTGCCTGCACTTCGTGCAGGGTACTCCATTGCTTAGTAGAGTGCGCTGTTCTGAATGCGCTTCCTTGCTAATGAACTATTAATTTTAGTACCACGTTGCTTTGTAAAGTAAATGTGATGATACTAAAATAGCTATTTCCGTTGATCCTATACTTTATTTCATATATGTATTCAATAAAAGAAACTTATAGTAACGACTAATATAGATAATATTTTATTTGTTTTCAAATATAGCCGTCGTTAGTTCTCCTTCAAAAATTTGCTATAGTTGTCGTCGATTGATCGCCATCAATTTGGATATACCTGGGTGTTGCAAGAACAGGAGGCGGTGGTGAGTCGAATATTATATGAATATATTAAAAGCTAACCACGATTGTGCAATGATAACATGAAATATCATCAAAGTTTGTGATATACATTATGTCCTTTTCTCTATAAAGTAATTGCATTCATGTAAATATTACTCTTACACAAGACTTTTAAAAAAGTTAAAAACCAAAGAAGAGAATCTTTATTCTTTCCCACCAGATCACATTGCATTTACATTACTGTATATTGTGAACACTTTATTCGATACAATTCGCAACGCGTTATTTGCACATAGAAAAAATAATGCAACTAAATAAAAAGCGTTATTTTTCAACAAATTTACGGTCCGAAGAATCCCAAGATAGTTAAGTTCATTCTGTGAAGGTACTAGTAAAAACATCAACAGGGAAAGCCTAGTGGCATCTAATTACTGTGTCTCCATTGTATTTTAATAGTCGTGGGAGAAAACCTCGTTCATCATTGATGCATCTTCTAGAATATCACATACTCGTTAAGCTAGTTGCATGAAAAAATTTAACACACCTCGCCGATATTCATCTGAATTCTCCTTGGCACTGTTACCAAACACAGCAGTGCTAGGGCGAAGGGGAAGAATTTAATTAGCTTCCCGAAAGCATTAAATGGTTGGAAGTTTTCGGTGGTATTGATAGTAAAATCAAGGTATCCGTGTAAGCTGTAGGAGGTAGTAAATAAGCGTGGAGAGGAGAGAACAGAGGAGAGGACACAGCGTGGTATCGGATGGCGAGATCGTGCCGACGTCGCAAAAAGCGGATGACGCCGGTATTTTTAATGGGAAGCCGAAGGCGGGTTGAATAGAACAAGCTTTTGGGGAGGGAAGCGACACTCAGTTTCTTTGATCAATAATGAAAGTTCGCTCTGTCTCGGTTTCCCGTTCTCCTCCGTTTCGCTCTCTCCCTCGCCCCCGGAGCTATTGGCTCCCATTTTCCTCTTTCTTCCACCACGGCCTCTCTCTATCTTATCTTATACATTTTTAACCCTTATTCCGGTCCCTAGCGAGGAAGACGAGCGGGCGCACGAAGGCTCAAAGCGAAAGCCAAGTTCTAACAAGCCCCGAGCTGCGCGCCCAAGGTTTCTGGCCCTCTCCCTTAAATAATCCACTCCTCGGTCCATTCGTACGAAAGCCTTTTTGCAAAAGCCTCGATAGCCTCCGCCATCCTTCGAGGGGTGGGGATCTCAAAGAATTTGGAACATTCAGTGGACTTCCTTTTCCCGGGGTCCATGGGGTAATATTTTGTCTTCGGATTAAATTTCAGTCGAGGGCTCATCTCTTGTAACCTCGATGAATCTTCTAAATTTTTGGTCCATATAAGCAAAATCAACAACCATAATCGGAGTTAAAGTCTGTTCCAATATGGTCGAAAGTGTAGAATAAAATTGGTCCATTTTCGAAGAAAACGATTCCGAGTATTTACTGAGAAAACTCGCTTCATTTTACTCGCGTTTCGTATCAACATTAGGTTCTCACTTTCCTCCATCTATATGATTTACTCGATCTCTACGATTACACACAGTAATCGTGAATACGATCGTTACAGCGTCATTCTCACATTAGGTGCGCAATAAACTGATATTCGTCGAACGCGAATGCCTTGCCCAATTACCTAAATACGAACGTAACGCTCCGGGATCGTCGAATATCCGTTCAAGAAATTCGGCTGCTGCTTAAAGTATTATCACTGGATCAATGTGTCCAGCGTCGGGACATCGAGTCTTATAAATATTGTAAGAGACATTGTTCTTTTACAATGAACCACTCCATTGTGACTCGTTCCCTTTGACAAGGGCGAAAATGAGAGTGGAGACGTTTCCTTGCCTCCAACGACCTAATAAATGCCTCGAAAAGATCGGCATCGGCCTCTCGTCCTTCCTTTGCGATTTTTTTTTTCCTCGTCCTTCGAACACCCTTGTTTGCGACTGCACATCGGCCAAAGGGGGAGGATTGGTGTCCTCGCGTAGGATACTGGGGCGCTAAACAAGCCGTGCACGCGAAGAACGAAGAAGACGAAGGGAGGACGAGAGCTCGCACAAAGCCAGGGGAAGAAGGGGGAGGTGGGAGAGGGTGGTGGCGGTGGCAGGGCGCAGAATAATGCTTAACAAGCCGACTTGAAAGGACGGCCGCCATTTTGAGTCAATACTTGAAAGTCTTTGCTCATTAAGAATATTTTACGTCTCCCTCTTCCAATGGAATCACCATCCTCCCCCTTCGCCCTCGTTGGTCTTCCTTTTTCCACTTTTTCCCTTTCTCTCTCCCTTCTTCCTTCTGTTCGAGGTCCACCCCCCTCGCTGACCCCCTCCCCTCCCACAGGGGTGGTTGCACCCTTGAAGATGGAAGTTATTTACGCGGCACTCGGAGCACCCTCCACCATCGCAACCCCCGTAACCATTCCCCTATCCTCCCCGCGTTTCCTCCCCTTTCGTTCGCTAAGACGCATCCACGCTGCCCCACCACTTCACCTCCCTTTCACCCTCTTCTTCACCCTCGTTCTAGCCGTTGCTCCACCATAGACTTGGATGGCCAGCGCAGCTCTCTCCACCCCCCCCCTCCCCTCGCCCCCGTGACGAGACAGTAGAGAGAATTCCGACTTCGCCAGTGGGCCCACCTCCGTCGACCGCCCTTTCGACCCTTCTTTCCTTCCAACCCCCCACCCCCCAAGCTCGTTCGCTTGCTCGCTCGCTCGCCACCCCCTCTGCGACTCTCCTCGCGTAATCATCCTCCCATTTCGCGGCGTTTTTCCTAATTCCTACCCAATTTCGCTTTTAGCATTTCAATTTATGCCCGCGGACCGATTCGTTAGACGTGGCGGCCCCCCCGGGATCGTTGGATTACGAGACGTCGCCGTCGCGGTCGCCGTCGCCCCCGCGACGTGAGATTTCGATGGATGAAATATACGCTGGCCGTTTCACGGTTTCGTGTTTTCTGTTCATGTTTTTTTTTCTGTTTTCCGGTATTGAGAGTGACGGGGCTGGAAATTTTGGCCAGCTCCGCTCGCATTGGTGCGCAGCATTGGTTGTTCGAGTTTTCTCTTTTCGAAGTGGTGTTACAGAATTGAAACGTGGAATTTACTTCGCAGAAATATCAATATGAGTTTGTTGTATCAGTATAGGGGAGACCGGGGTAAAGTGAACCCCGGGGTAAAATGAGCTCTCTTAATTTATTCTGTAATAACAGAATATATTTACGAATTTTGGAGACGTGATAAATGTGTGTAATATTACACTGATAATTATGCACATTTATTACGTCCCCAAAATTTGTAAATATATTCTATTATTAAAGAATAAATTAAGAAAGCTCGTTTTACCCCGAGGTTCGCTTTACCCCGGTCTCCCCTAGATTGAGATTCTGTGCTTTTATTCTGCTGGAACTTTGAGCTTGAATTGAATAGTTTGGAAAGTTTAGCACACCGCTTATGTGGAGTAGGTTTCTCAAAGGTGGGGAATTGGTGCTCGGAGATTTCTCAAATTCATGGGATAAAGAGAACGGAACAGATGGGAGGTAGAAGTTGTTATCCACTTAAACGACTCGAGCGCAACACCTTGGGCACTTTGTTAATAAGTAAATAAGTAAGTACAGGGACAAGGGAGCTATTCTGCAGACGTAAAAAACAATGCAACGGTGCCGTTTTGTATATCCTTTCAGCTTTTTAATTTAGCAATTTATGGCGTCACATGGCATCTCGTGTCGGAGCGGTGTATAGGGGATGTTGCGTCAGTACGTGGTCCGATGATTAATGGTTGGGTTCTGTATGGTGCCACTAAATTTGGAGTTACGACTCTCGTGCACCGTACACACAATTATTTATTCAAACCTGCTCGTATACAGTTACAATTATTTCATAAAAGAAAGCGACATCTCATCTCTCCTAATTACGCCGACATTGTCGCCGTATACGTGGTTTCAGTAGTAATATTTGGCATTTTTCAGGCCAAAATTGGTAACACTATGTATTTATAATATAGTCGTATAAATTCATTTCTAAAATATATAGATATGGAGCACACGAGGGGAATGTTAATCTGTGTTAAATTCATCCCTAACTGATTTCTGTTTTATAATATTTCCAGGAAATAGAATGGAACAATTTATTTTCAATCGTGTATTATCTACGGTTTCTTCTAAAATCTCTCTTATGCTGTAGGTATTGATTTACTGGGATATATTTTGGCAGCAAATGCGAGTTTGTTTGTGACACAGAGAATTATTTTGGGTTTATCCATTTCCCACGCAAAACGTAATAATATGAAGGGTAAAGGGAAGATATCAGGAATGTCCATTTTTCGTGAATTTGATAATTATAGCATATTTTGTTGGTGGCAACTAAGACTACAGAACTCCCAAATCAAACTGGGTTATAAAGTTCAAATACTCCCGTGAGATAACGTTAAAGATTTGGTATACCTACTGGTTACAAACAAGAAATGTCCACACTGCATTGGACCAAAATATGGAATGTCCTCACTCTTTGCCTCAGCATAAGGTTCTGTCGTCGAGGTAAAATAAGATATTATTTAAGAACTAAACTATATAAGAAAATTAAATTCATTGAACCTTGTTTCTTTACTGATGGACTAAAGTATTAAAATTTAATTTTCTCGATAATGCAGTTTTGTGACATTCCCTGTTATTTCCCCTAGCCCTTTATAAAATATCCACTTTTCATCTTGCATCAGAAATTTGCCCAAAAATAACTAATAACTTATTACACTGGACAGAAGAAAATACTACACATCAATTTTTCGGTACAGAATTTTCTCATCCTCCCAATTTATACACAATTTCAAGGTTCTTTAAGGGTTCTTTCCACTGTGATGCCCTGATGAAGTACCGTTGCTTGGAACTTTTTTGTCACAAAAAAATGTGTTTACTAAATTTAAGTTTTTTTCTATTTATTAATACGTGCTTTGAGAATACAAAATTATTTTTTTCATATTATTTTAGCATGCTTTAAGTATGCTTGCGCCAAAATGGGGGTGTAATATTCGCTGTAAAATAAAAGACGCCTGAACTGCGTGGTCGGTTTCGGAAGAACCGTGTCTGAAAAAAAAAAATTAAAAAGATTTGGAGTCAGTATGACTGTCGCTATGGCAGGGACTAAGTTTAATTAGATTGATGAACAATTAACAGAATGGCGGACGTCCAAATTTGAACTATAGAAATTAGCTAAATTGTTTAATCCTTCTGCGACGCAAACGATGAGCAAAAAAACAACGAAAATGTATGATTCTAGTTTACGCTATAGCGACAGTCATACAGATTACAAACCTCCCTGATACCGCCGCCCCAAATACACGGTTCCTCCAAAATCGACCACGCAGTCGAGGCGCCTTTTTTCACAGCGCATAATACACCCCCCGATTCTGGCGCAAGCAAGCATTAAAAAAATATGAAAAAAATAATTTTGTATTTTCAAAGCACGTATTAATAAATAGAAAAAAATTTCGATTTAGTAAACATATTCTTTTTGTAACAAAAAAAAGGTTCCGAACGCCTTACTTTATCAAGGCGTCACAGTGGAAAGACCGCTTGAATCCTAATAGATACCAGAACAATTGAAAGTGACGTTTCACCAAGGTCACCACGTTCTTCCAATATCCTATTACGTGCGAAATGACCAGCTAACTCGTCATCAATATTCACCATTTAAATAACGTGCAATTTGAACTCCCCATGGTCTCCTACCTCTCCCGACCAATTTCTAACATTATCATCAACGAACTGCTATTCAACACCCAACCATCAACCAGCAATCTAGCTCCCAATCTTTCTATACCGTAGCAAAAAAACCAGCAAAAAGGTAACAGTCTATATCTAAGCGCCTTCCAATAGCCCCCTCCAGAACTTGGTCACAATGTTCGTTAGTCGTAACGAACTTCCAAACAATGAGGCCTCGCTGGTCGAGTTTTTAAGTCATCGCCAAGGTACTTCCGTCCGTGGCTCCCTTGCGACGCCATTCGAGAAAGACAATGGCCCGATACGTACCCCCGTGTGCGAGGGGCGGCGGCGGGGAGGGCTGACTGTAAAAATAAATCACGCGTGCGACGTCGCCGTTTTCTCGCTCAATTGTATCAACTTTAACCCCTTTATTGTGTAGCTTTTTTATTTTAACCATCGCGTTCTCTCCTCGCCGTTTGACCGGATTCGGATGCCCGAACCCTCCCCGTCGCTCACTACTCTCACCTCTGTCCCCGGTTCGACGCGGTCGCGCGGACGAATCGGGTCCCAGAGGCTCGCCGGCGCGAACAATCGCCGTGCGCGAACGGCAGAAAGCGCATATAATAAGCCGCGGGGAGAGAGACAGAGTGAAACAAAAACTGGTCCTCGCCAGGTAAAACAATAGGGGGGCTCTTCTGGGCGAGGAGCGAGCGGCACCGGGAGAGAGTTCGGCGAAAGAGGCGGGCGATGGGAGAAGGGGGAGAGGGAAATCGGAAGAGTGCAGGAACCGCGGGCGCGGCAACCCCCCCCCCCCCCCTCGGTCGAACGGCGTGTGTGAAATTCAAGAACCTGTAGCGCCAAGAAGAACAAAACGACGGTGCCAGCTGCACGGTGCATACGTTATTAGTGCGTCGTTTTGTCCTTCCACCTCGAGATTTCAATATACCTGTATTGCCGCGCCGAAAAAAAGATCATCATAACTCCGTGAGACGGTGCAGCTTATAAGGAAGGAGAGATTCCCTTATTCATCCGGGGCGGCCTCTCGCCACCTCGCTCCGTCCTACGGGGGATCGCGATCTCTCGTCTCGCTTCCCTCTCCCCCCCCCCCGTCACCCCACCCCTCTTACTTGGTCCGCGGCAGCAGCCGTGAAACAGGTTCCTCTTTATCCGTTCCTGCTTATTATGCAAGTTATTGTTTTCACCGAGACACGAGAGCCCCCGGGAGTGGTACCGGTTCAAGTGAAGGGAAAAAGAAAAACAAGTCCTCGAGCGATTCTCTCGCGCGTCTCGTTCTCAAGGGTTGCGCGAAATAATTATCATAACTCTGTATCGCTGGTACGCTTCAAGTGGCCCCCTACTCCCTTCTGTCGCGGGATTTTCCGCGGATCGTTCTCTCGGTGAGAAATATGAAACGGGTTGATTAGGTTTCGTTCCTTGCAAGGGAGACGTTGGTGGAGTTACACGGGGATTTTCTTATCGATGGCTTGAGGCACAAATATTGTCTGTCTACTTGTAGTGTTTTCGAGAAGAACAAGTTTGAACATGTAAGGGTACGTAAGACTCCGGGATATACAATGAGGAGAAATATTATTTTTATTCTGATTTTTGTACAGCATAAAGAAACGGCGAAGTACAACTTGTTGCATGTACAAACTCAAATTTCACGAAAAGTGGACATACAATATTTGTGCAGTAATAATAAACCATCGTTATGTTTATCTATCGTGGAGTAGGGGACGGAAATATTGGTTTTGATATTTATTATGAGTAAATACATAAATGATCCATATACTACTTGTTAACTTTAGCCAAATAAGATTATTCGAAAATGCCTCCATTTCAAGAAAAACTATTCCACTTTCAGCCATATTTACTCTCCTTTCAGCAATCTTAAATGAAGGGTAAGGGGAAAAACAGGAAGTGTCACAAAACAGCTATATCGAGAAAACTAAGTTTTAATACTTTAGTCCACTAATAAAGAAACAAGGTTCAATAAATTTAATTTTCTTCTTAAATCATTTCTTGTATTACCTGGATGACAGAAGCTTGAAGCTTATGCTTAGGCAAGGAGTGGGGATATTCCGTATTTTGTTCCAGTGCAGAGTGGACATTTCTGGCTTTTAACCAGTATAGCAAATCATTAACGTCATCTTACAGAGGCATTTGAACTTTATAACCCTTTGTGATTCAACAGTTCTGCAGTCCCAGTTGCCACCAACGAAACATGCTATAAATCGCAAAATCTCCAAAAATGGACATTCCTCGTTTTTTCCCCTTACCCCTCAAACACAAATTTCCATTCTACAAGCTGGTCCTCGCTAAAGCACTCTATTAGCCTCTGAATGAGACATTCAGCTACCGTTTGGGGTGCTATGGTATCTTCGAACTCACATCACGTTTCTTCCTGCACGTTGGTGGACAGTGGTCCATCGCGGTACCCCTTGGGGCACGCTCGACGTAATGGCGATCAATGGCAGATGTCCAGAGGCGACTGGAAAAAGGATTTTTTTGCGTATGGGCTCCTGCAGGCCCGTCCAGGTGTCCATTGTGGGTCCGAGCCAGGATTCTCAACCCTTAATCCTTAACCCTTTGGCCGCACGCATCCGCTGGCAAGCACCCATTTACCGATCCTGAAACAATGCAGGCCGGACCGCACCCCGGATGCGCACGTTTATTAAGTAATGTCCCCCTCTGGTTTTGCGCTCGACAGCTGCCTTGCCAAAAAAAAAAAACACTGTTGCTATTGTCTATTGCTTATTCTCGTTGCTCGGTGACGGCTCCCTAAGAACCGATTTGCGAAGATTGTTACGCTGGTGTCGGGCACTGCGCGGTGGCTTCGCAGGACGGGCACGGGACCAGGCGTTTGCGAATTCGTGAGCAATTTAAGGGTTTTAATCCACCAGATGATCTTCAACAAGTCTTCGCTTATTGAACAAGCCAAATCAACTAAATTAAGGTTTTTTTTTACAAGTAGACGCTCTAACGCGCTCTCTTTTATGCTCGCTTTTCGAATCTCAGATCTCGAGTCTTCTGTTTCTGAAGTGTCCAGTGGATTTTATAAACCACTCTGGGCGCGGTGGAAGTGGTGACACATTATCATATTAAGGGTAAGGGGGAAAACAGGGAATGTCTATTTTCCGTAATTGTGCGATTTATAGCATATTTTGTTGGTGGCAATTGAGACTTCGGATCTGTCGAATCACAAAGGGTTATAAAGTTGAAATACCCTTGTAAGATAACTTTAAAGATTTGGTACAGGTACTGGTTAAAAATAGGAAATGTCCCCTCTGCATTGGAACTCTTTGCCTAAACAGAAGCTTCTGTCGTCAAGGTGAAGCAAAAAAATATTTAAGAAGAAAATTGTATAGGTAAGAGAATTAAATTCATTGGAACCTTGTTCCGTTACTGGTGGACTAAAGTGGTAAAATTTAAAACTGTTTTGTGACATTCCTTGTTTCCCCCCTTAACCCTAAATATATGGTCAGCTTATTAACATCGTGACGCGAACGGCGGGACATTCGCGTGTTGTTGGATTTGCAAAATGTGTTATGTTAATAAATTACTACATGTATGATGACTACTTGTGTCTTGGGCGTTGTCAAGGCAAAGCACTGGGTAGCAAGATCTTGCGTACGTACATACGTGGGTTCAGTGGAAAGTACTTACATGGAACCTATATTGTAAGATAATAGAAGAATGTGTTGCTTACCTTGGTTACTGATCTCTGGTTTGTAAAGATTCAAACGAATTTCAGTTCGATATTAAGAATTTGCTGTGGACAACTTTGAGTTTCATCTTCTTTACTACCTTCCTGGCTTTCATCGTTTTGGCGAATCAGTAATTTGCGGATTAGGGTGCCTTTTCTTCCGTGGTATTCTTATTTAGATACTAAGTAATTACATAATTGATGTGGTAAATGCTAGTGGTAACATTCTTTGAAATGTGTATTTATCAATTTTGGTGAGGTGGGAATTTTGGAGAGATCTGCTTCTTGCACATTACTCTATTTTTTATGAGATTCAACCGTTAGAAGGATTCTTTTAGTTAATTTAAGATTCAAACTCCTCCATGACCCTCTTCGTGCCTTTTGATTTCGGTCATATGTTAGTTGTGGAAACGAAGTCCTACAGGTTCTCAGATTTCCAACCTATTCAGTGTCCGTGTATTTCTAGTGTACATAACTATTTCAGTTTTTACTTTTCTCTTCGAAAAGTTTCGAGTAGCACGGCCGATTAGCATACGACACTTTGTACTGACCATCCACGAATGGCTGTTTCATAAAAAATTCTCGTCATCCAACATAGTGTCGCCGAAAAATCTAAACGTGGACTAGTTTCTGACGTCACGTTCGTTTCACGCCAATCTGCATGTCACACGATGGTCCAGTTCGCGTACAATGAATTACTACAGGGGCGAATTCGTATGGAATCTTGAAGGGGTCACGTGAAACCTGACCAAGTCCATGGTCTCACCCCACCACGTGGGCCGACGAAAGGGTGGCCTTTGGCGTTGGAAACCAGTCCTACGTTCATGCAAAATGCAAGAGGGCCAGTTTGAAAACGGCCGGCCATCATATCTCCACGTTATTACTTCTCCGAATGATTCCCGCGGGAAAAGTGGAATCAGTGAAACGAGCCCAGAGTTTTTCTATCCTTGGAAGTTGCAAGTGGAGAGAGGAAAGCGAGGGTAAACGCAGAAATGGAAAGTAATTGCGAGTGGTGTCGATTGGATAATGAAGAGCAATTGATTTCCGATGTTTTGGTTAGCGATTTCAAAGTGCTTGTTTCGATTAGAGAGTTACGCCAACGAGATATATATTTTCATTGCGCTCGAGCCTGCTGTTTCGAAGTGAAGATGGATTTTACAGGCGGTTACTTTTTATTAGTATTCAGTGGCTTAGTGAGAAACTTAGTGGTGAATAATTTTTTTGTTCCGTGATCTGCGAGGGGGATTTGGCATTTTGTACAAATAATCGATAATAAACGATTAGACTTTGAGAGAAAAACTTCTCCTTGATGGTTGCATATGATTTAGATTTTCTGTGGCTAGGAGTCAAGGAGTAACATAAATTGAGTGTTTTTAAATTTGTTACCAATAAAAAGGATAATCAATGATTTAATTATAATATCCAATGTGAAGAAGCTTTGGTAAAATAAAGGAATGGTAGAAAGTAGATGGAAAATGAATCACGCAATTTAGATCGAAGTATCTATTTTTATTCCGTTTATAGTTACTTTCATTCAAGTACAGAATGAAATAAACATCTTCATTTTTCTTCCTCGTGCGGGACAGGAATATTACCAGCATATTTTCTGAAAAGTTCAATTAACAACCACGATGAGAATTTATTATTTTTCTTATCAGCGATAAAACTTTCCAATTGAAATACCGTGGCACGATCCACAATACTCGAGAAATTCAAGCCCGAGTACTCCACCGCGCGGGATTCCATTTTCCAATACTTGTGCGAAAGTTGAACTTCCTCAGATTCAGTCGACAGCGTCACGCCAATTAATTTAATTAGCAAAAACTATTTCGCGTCCGCACTTGAAGACGATGACCTTAATCTCCGCAAGATCAATTAGTCGCCGATCAATTCTCTCGCGGAGTATCCTCTCGGCCATTTCCTCTCCGATTGTCTGTGAAATTATCGCGCGTAATTCAGACCTCATAATGATCAGGTCGACCTTCTTCCCCCCGACTTCTATAAAGTTGCAGCCCATTCTCGTTCGCGCCTAATTACAGCTAATTAGGGCCAGGCTCGGAGGGCGACCCTCAGTATCGAGGTACACATTCTTCTTACAGTGACATAATCGTTCGAGGTCCGCGCAAGCAAACCTCATAAATCACATAGCAGTTCTAGAAATTCAATTAGCTACGAGAAGTTAATAGATGGTGCTTCTTAATCAAAAGATATTTCATCTAATATGGTGTATATGCTTGTTCCTTAATTAGTTGACTGACAAATAAGGCATTGAGAACCAAAACAATGTATTCCAATAGGCTCTATTAATTTCATAAAATAGAAAAAATTAATTGCTTTCCAACGTGGGTTAGTCCGTTTTTGCTCTCAAAGCCTCAAATTTAGTAGGTACTGAAAAAAAAAGAATTCTCAAACCCCACCGAAATTCAAAAAAACTAGAAGACCCAAGAAACTTGCTTCTTACCAAGAAAGGAGCAACTGCCGTCAGAAAGAGTCTCGAAGGGAGCAGTTAAATCTCGGAAGGTGAGCCGAAAAACAGGGGCAACAATTGCAAATGAGGGTGTGGTTGCTTAAAATGTCGGCCGCGAAATCGTCCTCTGTCACCCTCTGCCCCCTTCTCTCCCGGTTCACCGGGGGTTGGGGTGGGTTGGGGTGGTGGTGGAGGAGGCCAGATCCCACCCATCCCTTTGTACGTCGAAGGTATGGAGCCATTGATTTTGAATATGTAATCTGAGGCATTTTATTATTCCATCGTACTTCGAGGGGGAGGGCGGGGGGGGGGGGTGGCGACCCTCTGTAGGCAGGGGCGTTTCGATCTCCACCGCCATCGACCTTCGTCCCTGGTCAGAGAGCCGATGGTGGGTGGGGTGAAGACGAGGGGGTTCGAAGGGTGATTCGATTCTCCGTCCACCACAACCACCACGCTAGATTCGCAGGGAACGAGCGAACAGCCACCACTACTACCGCCGCCCTCGAGTTCTTGAAGCGTGATTGAATATTTTTTCGCTGTGCGCGATTGGTTCGTCGTACCGGTGGCAGGCAGAACAAACGAGTCTGGAGGAGATGGAGGGTGCTGGGAGAGGGTGGTTGGCGGTGGCTGCAGCCACCTGTCAAGCAAAAGAATCGCCATGGTAACCAGGCCCCGTCGCCATCGGCTGAAGGGACTCGTTCGACGGGGGGAGGTGGCGACCCGGACTCGCCAGGGGTGCCCGCGGGGCTTATATTGAATTTTAAGGAAGTTCCTGCCGGCGGGAAAGATACACGCGGCCGCGGGGGTGGCTCCTCGTGAAAAAATCCCTACCGATTTTCGACAACCCCAAAGATTCCGTTGCTCCAGGGGTGCCTGTGTTTCTTACCGGATACGCTATCGCGTCTTTCGAATTCGACTGAAATTCCACGACCCGGATTTTATTATTTTATGTCTGCACGGGCTCGGTGTTTCCCTTTTTGTTTATGTCGATTGATTTGTTATTTTAGTATTTCCGAAGTTTTGGAGTATATTGCCGAAGTAATATTTACCCGTTTATTGCAAGTGTTGTAGAATTTTTGAACGGCATAAGTAGCAACAGTTCCCCAGGGTTGAGTAGATATTGTATTTTGGGAGAGTTAGGGAGATGAATCTCTGTTTTCGTATTGTTTTAATCAAACGACCGCTTTCTGCTATTGTTTTCGCTAAGGTGATATTATCGAAGCTTCTTTATGATTGTGAATGTTCTAGATATTCAGTGCTCTTCATACTCCTTCTCGGCGCTTCCTTTTGTCTAGAAGGAACAATCTCTCTGTGGAGGGCTCTTGTAAACATTGTGCGCTTTGCTTCACAGACATTTCCATAGAATCAAACAAAGGGTGCATACGTTCCTTTATTGTATTTCATAGGAAAAACGAAAGAGAGAGAAACTCGTTCTTTTGAGATATATATAATTATTTTGGGTGGATTGAAATACTTTTCTTCATCCTTGGTTAATGGAATTATTGCTTGTCCTTTTTCATACAGAAATCTAAAAAGTGCGGTTCTTTCTCGGTTTTCATAAAAGCCCCTCGCATTTCAAAATCTAATTATATACAAAAGTCACAAAAAATAATTAGATGGAATTTCCGTACAGATCATCCTCTTAACCTTAAATTCAGTTGTTTAAAGGCATTGTTTTTGTACAGAATTAACATTTTACTCAATAACCGTTATGCCTGATACACCGTTTGCCAGAATATCATAATAAAAGATAATCCCCTTCGATTTCCACGAAAAATAGAGTAAAGGTTGCAATTCCTCATCCGTCGAAAACGTTGCGAACTTTTCGAACAACCCATTACATAGTTCTGAAGCAGTAGATTCAACTAAACATCAATACAACAGTATTCCACTCTTCGATGATTTTATAATCTTCATATAGCCCACAACTGCACTAAATTCTCCATAACTAGGCACACCATTCATTATACCTACAACAAAAAATCCCAACAGCTCTGTTTCCCCACATGCCAAGCAATACCTCAAAAACGTCTGATCCTAAAATAGTGCAAGATCCTTCAGAACTATCCACATACCACCTCACAACGAGGCATCAGCCCCATCTAACGACCTCGCATAGACCATCGCCAATGATCAATGACAAGAAGTCTAGGGAAAGCCATTCGACTGTCTGTGAAGGGAAATCACGGCGAGCCTCCGTGAAATTCGCTGTCTGAATTCGCAGTCTCGGCCGCGAGTGTACCAAGTGGAAAGAATTCGCAGCCCCCAAGGGTCTAAAGCAAAGCGGGAGAAAGTGAGGACTAAAGAGGAGCCAGGGAGCGGAAGGGTGGTTGGCGTCGGTGGTGGTGGTGGCTCGCGGGTAGTAGGAGTCGGAGGCCCCTGTAATGATCTTACGGCCGTGGTAACTTTTTTAATCAGCGCCCGGTTTAATTATACGGTCGATGAGGAAGGTGCTCTCGTCCTCCTCCCTTGCTCAGATCCCCTTTCTCCTCTTCTTCCGCGCCCGCTCCGTCACTGGCTCTTCGGGCTTTCCTCATCAATCCCTCGCGCAGACACGGCCAGTCGTCCTAACTAGGCACTGACTCGCAAACAAGATTTGACTTATTGCGCCCGAGCGATTCCCCCTTCGTTCCCTTTTGCCCTTCGCGGCGAAAGCTAGGCGGAAAATTTCCGAATCTTTTTAATCGAGCGGCTGGCGTCATAAACGTTGCGGTAATGGAATCTCGATGCCGCTTACCTATTTAATGGATCGGACTCTGGGGGCCCGTTCGCTGGAAAACGTTTATTAATAACAAGAAATTATCTGCCGCGATACTGGCCGAAAGGCTCGTGCTAATTTTTGCGTTACGGTTCAAGGGGAATTAATCTTCGCGCGTCCGCTGCGGTATGGATTTATACGTTCGGCGCTGAATTTTGTGGCGCAGCAAAGAAACTGTAATGGTATCTCCGAGTTAGAATTTCTACGCTTCTGAGCCACTATTAACGATCTTTACATACTTTTTGATTCTTTTAGAAGATTGTATGGGACACTCAGGTGGCTTGTTTATTTTAAATTTAGAGTTTGGAGGTACGTGGATTTTTTCTGTATGCACATTTTGTAGGAAACTGATTTATTATTTTCAGATGCTGTAGGAAGGATAGCAAACTGTTTTTTTAAGTTGTTTAAATCGTGTCTACGTTAAATGTATATTCGATAATTAGAACACTAATAGTTTTACGGTTAAAATATGGAGCTCGTGTCGTCACAGGGTAAACGAGGGTGGTTAGAGTGGGGGTTAGGGGGGTGGTTCCCCGGCCAACGATACAATTCAGGCTCCTCTTCTGTGCAATGGCGTCCGATTGGGTTTCGTGTTCCTAGAATGTTCTCGTTAAATCTGATTAATTAACTCCTCGATCGTCGCGATTATGAATTGACAACTTGCTGATAAACATACTTCGATTGAATAAAGAAAATCGAATACCGTCGCTTTAATTTCACCATAATTACCACATAATGATTCTTTGCTTGTGCTTTGAAAGTGGTTATCGAAACGATACATTATTTTCCAGTAATCGCGAGGCGTGTTTCGCAAGGAACATAAAATACAGCAATATAGCAGAGCAAATCTTAAGTAAATATTGCATAACTCTGAACGTAACTGGGGTAATAAATAAAAACAAAGGTTTAGAAAAAACATAAATGTATCCTTCTTCATACCGGTTGTCGTCAATCGTCGTAAAATAAAGTATCGTTATTGTATAGTTCTTCTTAAAATTCTAAACATTAGAAATACCCCTGAACATCACTAAATATTCTTCATTAAATATTAAAAAAAATCGTATACGCTTAAATATGAATTCATCGCAATCCTCGAATAAGATATTGAAGAATCATTTTTATATTATTCACCATGGATAGGCTTCTTTCATGGAACGTGTTGAACGTCAGGTGACTCTTGATCTTTTGGAAAAGTCAAAAGGTTGCCCCCTCGATGAGATTCGACGAGAACCTGCGGTCGATTTTACCTGGTCGCGTGCCACCTACCTGCTGCGCGGCGAACAGGTACGATATCGATTCTATTGGGTATCGAATCAATGGCGCGAAAATAATAGAAGGTATTGATACCTGTTGCTGGAAGCCCGATTTGTTACCTGCCACGGCATTCGCTTTTATGCACTACCAGCCAATTCAATCGCTTCCCTCCATCGAATAGGATGTTCGTGCAAACATTTGTTTTTCCCCCTTCACACTTTTCACAAAAATTCTGCAACATGCAGGTTGTATCGTGACGCATGGTTATCATTTTGGAGAGGAGCTTGGAGACATGAAAAGGCTCATAGAAATTCCTTTGGGTTAGACTCCCAATTAGAGTTCAATTTTTCTTTTGAATTTATGATAACAATATCATTCTCATCTAACTTTATAGAAAGTCTTTTAAGTGAGATCGATGGAGATAAAATATTGTTCCTAATACATACAGATGGCGATGTATTCCTTTAGTTTCAAAGAAATTTGTTTAAATTAGGTTTCCATTTCGATTTACATTCATGTTCCTCATTTACAAAAACGCAAATGCAGTTATTGAGATGAAAGTGCTCTAAATTATTAATTAGCAATTCCAGATAAATCTGTACAACACTATGAAACGAAGTTTAAAGAAATGTTTATAAAAGTCACTAAAGACATCAGCTATTTACAAATAGCTGAATAACATTACTTACAGGTAACTCTGCTAAATCACTTTGTCGAAAGTATTTATAAAACGTAGTAAACACTGCAGTATCAAATTTATTTAATTATCTTAATCTTCTAAAG
Organism: Andrena marginata; assembly: GCA_963932335.1. Lineage (NCBI taxonomy): Eukaryota > Metazoa > Arthropoda > Insecta > Hymenoptera > Andrenidae > Andrena > Andrena marginata. The sequence goes on from OZ010660.1 coordinate 42,526,978, forward strand.
TGGTAGAAATATATTCTCTATAATTATTCTACACCCCTTCACATTGAAGTTAGGAAACCAGTGAGAGCAAAAATATTCCCAGCCTGTAAATACAATTTAAATCCCCTCAGCCTCGGTATTTGCCTATATATAAAGCAAAATTCGTCCATACATCGGCGCACCATCCAACACTTTCCGTCTTCGTCCCCGTTGTTAAAAGTACGAGCTATAAGCGGGCGTAAAATGAAGTTTTAATGGCGTCGCGTTCGATTCTGCGGACCTTCCCCCCTCGTCTTATTTTGTTAGCTCTTTTTTTCGGGGGTCGATAATCGCCATCGTCACGTTTTATTCCGCGCCGGCAACGTTGGTTCGGGGTTTACGACGGATTTTCGAGGTAAGCGGTGTAAAATCGCTTCGTCGACTTTCTACGACTTCCTCCTCTCTGACGACGCCGTCGACGACGACGACGACGAGGACGAGAGTTAATTACGGTGTAATTAACGTGTAAGGTAATCCGGGACTTACGTTTCGTTCGAACAAGAGAGCGGGATCGCAATTAGTGCGTAGCCTTGCAAGATCTACTATTTCGAAGGGGTAGCTTCGAAAGTCACGTTTTCAGGGTTGGAACTACTTCTGTCGTCGTGGAGCTTTTTTCGCGCGGAGGTCATAATTTTCATTCGTGTACACTGTAGAAAAACATTGATCGAATAATGCAGTATTGTATAGGAAAGATAGTGTGTGTACAGTATTGGAAATGTCGATTCAAAGTGGCACGTGAAAATTTGATTAAGGGGTGTAATTAGAAAAATATTAACGGTTAAAGGTATATTACGCATTCGTGGATTCTTTCTGAAGTGTGCTGTGATTGAGTAAAAATAATAGCAGGGTAAACTTTTCTAAACTACGTGTGGAATTAGTCATAAAAGCCATCCAAGTACACCCATCCACCAAATTTGAAGTGTTACAAAATTTGGATATTTCTTTGGTATTAATATTCATAAATAATTTTGCATACATATTTTTCTACCGGTTTTCTAGGTATATACCATGTTATATAATCGTTGAGTCTCTGATTCATTACCGTCCAGCCGAAACGAAGAGTATATTCCTTTTACGACGTAGGTGCTGGATAAGAGGGGATTTTTTGAAATTCCATCCCCAAGGGGGTGAAAATGGGGTAAAGTGTGTTTTCACGGACTCCATTATATCTCTTAGGCCCGATTAGATGACAATTTGGTTTTTATATGCAAAGGCAACCACCATAAATGCCTAAAAACCAATTTCAGGATTTTATACTGATTAACCCCTAAGGAGGTGGTGAGAAATGTGTTTTCATGGAGTCCTTAACATCTCTTAGGCCCGAAGCGAAGGGCGGGGGTATTTTGCTAGTATCTACATCATATTGTAGATGACTTCTAAATGAGTGTATCCTTTTTCAGGATTAAGTAGAAACACTATCGAAATATTCCCAACATTAAAAGTTACAGGGTACATGGGATTACTGCATTGTGATTTCATCGATTCCTCGAGCAACATTATCGACGGGGAGATCATCCCTTAGAGTGTTTCAACCACCCTTAGCTAGAGGGTGCGCGCGGTTGACCCGATCCTTTTCTCCAATTTTGTCAAGGTAGAAATTCCATTTACCAGCGATGGTAACCAACGATGTAGAGTCCTGTTTTACCGCGCCAGTGATTCTCAAAGTTGCATTCTCCGTTAATTTCCACGTTTGAAGGTATCTCACGTATTTCGATGCGACGAATCGCCTCGCTTCTAAACGATTTATGCGCGCGATAAACCAGTCACTTTCGCGCTAAAAGCGGCAAAATTGCTCGTATAAATTTGAATTTAGCATCTTACGGGGGCTAATTGCTTTCGTCTATCTTCCAACGAGAGCATTTCGGTGCATTCAAATGCCTCTTAACACGCAATTCCAACTCGCAGAGATGTGGCCGTAATTGAAATGAATATGTATTATTTGCTGATTGATTCTAATTTATCAAAGCGTCTGGGATTTTCGACATGAAACGTGAACCCCTTGCTCATTCGATAATCTTCACAATATTTCCACGCCTCTATTCTTGTACTTTCGATATCGCTTCTCACGTAATTATGCACTTATTCGTAATAAAGATTTTAACAGATTCCCAATTAAATAGAAACTGCTCTTAAACTTATAAATTCTCCACTCTATGCTTCCTTTTACCAAACATCTGCTCCCTCACAATTTCCAAAGATCAAATCCGATCAAGATTCTTCCCTTTCGGTTCCTAGAAATTCTCACAAAAATCAAATTCAACTGACGTAACTGCCTAAAAGGACGCGCGAATCGGATCCAATGTGCGGGGAATCAGGCGTCCTGAGCAAGGCGACGAGCAGGAGAGCCGGTTTCGCAACAGCGATGTATTCTCTCCTGTAAAAACAGTTATTATTTTTCCGACGATTGTTCGAGCAGGGCAGATGTATACTGAAAGGCCACTCCTTCTCTCTCTCTCTCTCTCTCTCTCTCTCTCTCTCTCTCTCTCTCTCTCCCTCCGGCTCTCGCTGTTACACTCCCGATCCGACGAAATTTGCATACGCGGGAACGAATCGCAGGATCCGGAAGGACGTCAGGTAGCGGTGCCGTCACAGTTCGCGCACAGTGGTGTGTGTACGGTGAAAATGAAGTGGCCCAGGGCATTAATAACTGTACAAAAGGGCCTTAAGACCGGGGTGGGAAACGTGGACCACGATGCATAAATTAAATCGAAACGAGTTCCGCGAGACAACAGACCCGGAAGGGTCGAACACCGTCACTCTCTGCTCGACTGGAATGCTTCTCGCCCGTTGCTATTTTCAGCGACGTTTAGCAGAAACTATTGACACGCCGGTTTACCCTCATTAACGCGTTAGGTTCTTGAATAACCTCCCCGCTACTTGGACTTCCTACAACACATCGACGTTTAGACAGAATTTATTTCAAAGCGAAACTTTTTGCCCGCCGATGATGCCTTTCTATTTCCCAATCGATTCTTTGGTACTTGTTAATATATTGAAAGTGTATTGGGCTACTTCTCGATGCTCCGCAATTCTCAAACAATTAAGTACTTAGTTATTAGCGTCGTAAAATTCCCGCGGCACCCGCAAAATTAATTACTATATGATTTAATTATAATCGGGATTTATGGCTGTATCCAACCCCTCCTCGCGTTTAAACGGCGCCGATGAGGCTCGTGTCGAGTTGTAACGACTTTTGGGCCGAGGATTAAGCGCGATGATCAGCATTGATAAAGACACAAATCCCCGAGGAAGACAGGCTGGTGGATGCGGAGGAGGCGAAGGGAAAAGGAGGGAAACGTGTCCACCGGTGCTGAAGAATCCGAGGACATTACGACGCTCTCATTCTTCGGTCCCACCCCTGCGCTCCTCCCGTCTGTCTTAAACGAGACAGAGACACCGCCGTTCCCGATAATCCTTATAAATTGGCACGATCACTCCTCATCAAGTTTATTGAATTAATGCGCGCTCCTCTCGGCGATACTGCAGCCTCAGCGCAGATCCCTCCTCTCTTTTTAATAATAAGCACAATCGCGAGGCTTTCCGGACACGTTAATTTGCAGTTTCAACGTATGAAAATCTGAAACAGGTGGAACTCAGCTACAGGGAATTTTGTAAATGTTGCACTTGTAACTGAAATATGGAACTTTAGTATCTCGAAGATAGTTCGCCAGATTGTTCATCACCCGGTTTCGTGAAATTCCGTTTAATTACATAAGTGAATGATTTGCGTTGCGCCACGGGGGAGAAAAGTGTTTTTCGCCGTGTTAAACAAAGCCAACGGATACCATCAGATCTTCGAGCTGTCGCTGTAACTCATCTTGCAACTCGCGCCTCCGCCCCCACCTCCCTCCCCGCACCCCGTTCGCCACCCCCCCCCCCCAGACAGTTTTGTTCCTTTCTGCCGGGCGGAAAGCAATTGTTTCGACCTGGCAGCCTGCAAGAGAGAAAGAATAAAGTACGTGGAGTGGTCGGGGCGAAAAGAGGGGTGCGGGGGACAGAAATTATAAATGCGCGACTGCCAGCGACACCCCATTACTCGGTCGGCCGGGGCCCTCTTCTTTTCGGCGCCATTGCATCGAAAATGCTCGCACGACTGAAAACAAAAGACGTATACCGGAGCCACCCTTTCGAGAGTTGTTTTTTCGCTCGTATTAATGCGGTACGGCGGCGCGGATACACGGTTAAAATATTAAAACGCGACGGAATTTCAAGCGGGACGCGCTGGGGCGAGTTCCGCCAGGCTGGATTCCGTCAGTTTTCCAAACAGCGCCAAGGAAGTCTAAAGGATGGCATATATTTCTACGGCGCGGAGCGAGAACACGGAACAGAGTCGTCTGGCTCGTGCAAATTTTATTTCGAATAACTTTCCAATACATTCCAACGAATGATACACATTTGATAGAGGAAAGCTACCATTGTTTCTCTCGGTAAAGTGGAGGGGATACATATTCCTCTGACCTAAGAATATTGGGAGGCAGGTACACTTTTCGTCTGTAATAATTTATTGTGAATTCAGGCTAAGGGAAGTTTGAAACCTCGCGGTTGTATTGCATTGGAAACTTTCTGTACGTTTATTAATATTGACGTTAACTTTGAAGGTTTTAACCTTTGCTCCTTGTGCATTCAGGCAACCTGGTGAATGCACTGTCTAGTAAGGACGTCCGATGTTTCAAGAAATATTCTTTCGTCAATTAATGATCTTTGCCTAAAAAAAAACATTGAGGGAACATTCAGATCTCTTTTTTAAAAAAAAAAATATATATGTAGTAGAGCTAAAAATTCCCCCCTACGTGCATTTTGAAGCATTCAAATATCTTAAGTAGTTTTTGAGAAAATAAATGGTAAAGTTTAGGGTTGTTATCCCCATATCAGTCTAAAGAGACTAAAGGGGGTAGAGATCTGAAATTTCTTTCATTGTTTTTTTAAGCAAAGAGCATTATTTGGTACACATAAATACTAAATTGGTGGTGGGGCAGTTTTCTCTATGCTTACCCGGCTGGACTTTTATTTTGTAAAGGAGCAAATGTAACAGTACATCTTTATTTAGCTATTGTTCTTCCATGGATTCCGTTGTTTTACAAACATTTCTACCATAGCTATATGATCGTTGTTTTGATAGCTATGTGCAAGTTATAAACGACATCGTTATATCATTTCTGGTATTGCATTTTATTTAATATCTGTGTACAGTGGTGGTCGTACTGTAAGATCAAGAGACACGACGACCGTTCCCTTTTCTTCTCGTCTCCTTTTTTCCATTCACTTCAACCTCGTAAATCCGCGTCCATGTTGGCCTGGGGTTGAGCGCGCACACCGACGCGCATCGATCCGAGGCGTCGCGACGCCTGCCTCTCTTTTTGGATCCTCGGTATGTGTTTCCCTTCGAACCTACCGACGAATACCGTCTCCACCTCCCGTTTTCGTAGTCTGTATTGAAAGAAGTTACAAATACGCGTGGAGGATCTTAGTAATCCTCGACCAACGCCATTTTACACGGGCCGTGTTTATGTATCGCTGGCAGTCGAAGATTACGCGTGTTTATTGCATTGGCCGAAAATTGTGCAACATTCTGCTTCGATAAGCACTGCTGGTAATACTTTTAAAGTAGTACAGGAATGGTTGTTGAAAGGATTTCCTTACTTTCATTTCGAAAAGTAGCTAAAGATAATTTTTGGATAATAGAATCAGGGAAATGTAGGTAAAATAATTTTTCTGAGTAAAAAAATATATCTTGCTGCAAAAAATTAAAGAGTCGAATTTAATGATGCCTATATTCCAATGGAACGTGTACATTTCGAATACTTCGTTTCTCGAATGACACTTTATTCTCCATCCTCCTCATCTCCATTCAGGATGAAAGTCAGGCTGACTGGTCCCGAAGAAGAACTTAACTTTATTAGCGTGTCGCAACTTCCCAGGTATTATCCGTGGTAATTGTTACCGCGACGGTTGCTCGGTGATTCTTCCTTGTTTCCTTTCCGAGATTGATTTAACGCAGACATGCAAAGTACAAATTAATTTCTTCTTCAATTTACGACCATTATTCTCAACTTTCCATTTGTTAGATCACAGTGACCCGAGGATCAGCGCTACCAATTATTTTCTCATCCCGCGTCAGCATGTGTCGACTTTCCAGAAATTTTATTCATTCGAACGTAAATAGAACAATCATATTTACTTTTTAACCACCGGAGACAACGAATTTAATATCGTTCTCTTTAGTTCTAAGGTGCGAATCCACGATGAGATTTTACACGAGACTTTTCTATCACGAGCCAAAAATCACAGCAACAACTAAATGTAAATAATGGAAGTAGTCGCGAGAGACGAGATTTTTGAAAACATATCATGAAACGTGTCTCGCGAGAGTCTAGCTTCGCGAAAATAATGACAAAATAATTTTAAAAATAATAAAATACTGAAATAATTGTCTCGTACGATTAAAGTCTCACGCGAGACACGATATTTTAGTCTCACCGTGGATTTGCACCTTTACACTCTTGAATAGAGCAATCAGGCAGGCGTAACTATCATTTAGATCTACTACTTGCAATTAGAATGCGGTATCTTTCCCACATAAACACTCTACCACGCAAACTACTCGATTTCCCTTAAACTTCCCCAAAAATTCTATCTTATTCCCCTAAGAAGTAGAATTTAAATTTATGACCCCGCTGCAACGTTGGTCCCAGCCCCTTCATTCGATCACTCGAAAACAGTCCCTCCTCTATTCGATACTAATGGAATAGCAGAAATACGGGGGTTGGTAACGGTAAGAAACGCTACAGTTTTCCATTCGCGAAAGTCATCCTTATAAATCAAGTATACGGCAATACCGTAGGAATTCTGCCGGGATAACGTCACATTCTCTTCCTCTCACGTGGAGGACACAGGGAGGAAAGGAGTTTGCCGCGGCTGGGGGTGTGGGGGCCCGGTTTCTCGTATTTCCTGCCTCTTTCTCCCATCCACCCGCGATCAATAGCGTGTATTCTTGACGCGCACACATTGTATCCGAAGAGAATGAGAGAGCGCGCGCGTTTCCAGCCGAGTGAAACGGAAACAGAGATAGAGCATATATACGTGTAGACATACATATACGTGAACACGCATAGGCGCGCGCGCGCGCGCGCGCGACCATAGCAGGGAGGGCACGTACGTTCAGCTGGCGAGGGTGTGCGCGTCCGTGTGTATGCACACGCGTGTGCGTTCGAGGGAACACACACGTGACTGGGAAAGCGTGGAGGAGCAGACGGAATATGCGAACACAGAGACGACTCGCGTAAGCTTCAATCTTCGCCTTCCATCGCGCGAGGCGAAGGGTGGGGGCGGCGCGGGGGGGGGGGGGGGGTACAGGGTGATAGGGTGAACCAGGGGCAACGAAAAAGGGAGCGAGAAGAAGGTGGAACGCGAGGGCGGCGCGGGGTAAAGGGCGAGAGGGGCGGGAGGGGCGCAAGGAGGTATAGGAGAACTTTTATCCGACCGGCACCGAACCGAAAAGCTTTTTCCAGCTTTCGAGCTTTTACACGCTCGCGCTTTCCCCGAGCGACGAAAGGTCGCTCCAGATGGAAATCGCTGAGACTCCTTTTTTACGCTTTCCACGCGCCCGAGCGCGTGTGCTGCGCGCCGCTGCACGGTTTCCCATGCTCTTCATCCTGGAATTCCGATTGGGGTGCAACGGCGCTTCAGGGAAACAGCATTTCAAGCGTGAAAGCAAACGACGTTTAATTTTATTTTGGTCTACGCCAGCGGGTCGCTGCGGTACAGGCTAGCGAGAGCAGGTCCGTCAGAACTTTCGGTGATGCGTACCGAAACGAGTAATCGGGCGTAGGTAAAATGACGCACGGGTGTCATAGATTCATCCAGTTATGGCTATTATAAGTTAATCCTGAATTAATTGAACACCTTCAATCCATATATCTATTCGAGCTTTCATCGCTACACTCACGCCCCTCGAATTTTTTTGCAGACGGTACCTTCGCGGCTACTGTCACCTTATTCTCCTTGTCCTAAATTTAAGAGCAAACGGAAAGAGTAATTTCCTCATTTCCATACAGACAACTCGTATCCACTGTTTCAAACCAACTTTCTTCAAACACCTACCAACCCCTTGAAAATTTCACGCAAGTATGAAACAACGGGTCATAATAACGAAGCCGATCGGTTCAGTTGTTATTCCTTGGGATATTGTTTCGGTGTTTTCTTCCGTGATTTATTGATAATCGTCGCAACGGTCGCGTCGGTAGCCGTAGACGCTATAACGATGCCGCTCCATCTTGGTTCGCCGTGGCGACGCTGTTCGTTGCTCTTTTCTCGTCCTCTCCTTCGAGTTTTTGCCTCCTTTCCGTTCGCGCCCTCGGATGTCGGTGATGAATGGATCCTGGCGAACCTCCAGGACAGGGGAGGCGGGAAGGAAAAAAAAGGAGAAAGATATCCCGGCCTATGCGGGAATTATTCGAAGACGAAGACGTCGTTGCGCCGGGGGTGTGAAAGAAGAAACGACAACACGGGGCACCCGAGGTGGCTGAGACGGACAGGGAACGGGGAAGAAGAAGGCCTGCCGACGACGTCGGGCTTTCGTATGATTGATCGAAGCCACTATAGTTTACTATAGCGGATGATCGTTAATGATATCCATCGACGGAGAACCCGATCCATTATTAACGTTGTCATCAATATCTTTTCGCCAGCTATTCCGCCCCCGCGTATTCTCCAGCCGCGCTCTCAGCTGGGGATGCCGTCTATTTCGCGTTGCAGCGAAACTTTTATGGCGTATCTAGAACGTTCGTTAAAAATCTATGGGCATTTTGTGACGTAAAGAGGTTTCACAAAATTTGGCGTGCTTCCTTGGGATCTTTACGTAGAAATAGTTTAAGAATTTGGAAATGTACGAAAGGAGGAAGTCGTATTTTCATTTGGATACTTGTAATAACCAAAAAATAATTTATATAAGTTATTGGGATAAAAGAAGTCTTTATATTAGTAAAATTGATTCTCGGGCGAATATTCGTATACTATGTCTTAAGCTTGGAATTTGTTTTTAGATACTTATAGAAAATTTGGTTTCAAGAAAGAGAAAGCAGTATCGCGAATTTCGTTGAAGTTCCTCAATATTTAGAAGAATTTTGATTAACGTAAATCGAGTAATGAAGAATCGGAAGCACCGATCTTAAAAGGAGGAGGTGTTTTTAACAGTCGAATGATCTGTAGAGCCATTTCAAGGAATTTCAGTGGATATTCGTGCATCACATGCTGCTCAGTTTAGCATTCCATCCCTCGTGAATATCAATGGCCATTGATACGTGTCATCTTCTTTCTCTTCCGCGTCACTACACACCTGCCCTATCCGAGGAGCAGGTAGAACACACACGTTGGATGTTTAAATTAATCGTGGGAAAGGACCGCTCGTTTCTCCTTTCGCTGGGAAGAGATCGCATAAATCAGCATACATGCATTCGTCGAAGGAAAAAAAAAACTTTGACGCGCTGCGTTCAGTGGCGAAGGGTGTTTTCCTCGGAGAAGTTTCGAGGAGCTTTCTGGGGTGCCGAGGGGAGAGGGGATCTCGCGGACGAGGGCTGGAAAAGGGCGAGAAAAACTCGCCGTTCGAATTTTCCATTTTCAAGAGCGCGAAACCCCTTCGAGCACGGCGCATGCGCCTTCGAATAACAGTCATGTTGATCTCGGGGGGTGAGGCAAGTGGATATCGAATGTCATACTCACTCGATTCGAGTTCATTCATTTGGCTTCGCTTAGGGTGCTACTGCTATTGAGCATCGAAATTTTTCCAATCGTAAACTCTTGTTTATACAATGCAATTTAAATAGAATTTTAGTAGGATATTTTAATGCAATGAAAGTTTAATAAAGTGATTAAGCGTAGTGAGCTAAGCATTTCAGGACTTTATTAGTTCTTAATGTTAAAAGTAAATTTAGATCCACGAGGAACAAAGGAAATTTAATTTCTTTGAGTCTTTTATATTTATGATATTTATATTCCTCTGCATAATAACGGCAATCTAATCTTTATGTTCTTCTTAACAATAGTGTTTTAAGAAACATGATATTCGTAAGTTATAAATCAGAATCGGGTGTATTGCCAAGTGTCCCGACAAAGGACTTGATAGATCGTATGTCCTGGGATCGCCGGCTCTGCGGTTTACAATAGAAGCCCGGTACAATAGTGACGATACAAATATACCTTAAAAGTCAATTAATCAATCCCGAAAGAGGTCGAAGGTCGAGTACGATCTGACAAACCTAAGTGCAGCTAGAAATCGAATGGTCGGGCTCAAAGGGGGCAGTTATAGTTTGTCAAAACTGAATCATTTATCTCTGTCTATGCACTGATATCGATCAATAGTTCCCTGCTAATAAGCAACATTTTTTTCTCCTGTTATTATTATTATCGTGTCACTATCTATTTAAAAAGCCACTCAATTATACAGAAAAGTCAACGAAAAAAAGAAATACAAAGCTATAAGATCATTCATTTAAAAAAAAAAAACAGTTACTATAAAAGTTTCAGTTGTTTCATAACGAAAGATGCAAGGTTCTTAACAAGGTTGAAATGAATTTTAATCGGCATTCCACATCGCGCTCCATAATAGTGTTTTGATTCCTTCGATCCTTAATGATGCATTCTTTTATGGCGAGCTCCAGTTCCCTTACTTTCCTCCCCCCATTTTTCTTTTTCCTCCTTTTTCGCCGTTATCCTCGTTCTCTCCTTCCCTCTCTCTCAATTAAGGAAGCTGAAGATCGCGCGCCGACGCCCTCGTTTAACCTTCCATTTTTCCAGGGACTCGTCCTCTATTTATTTTCTTAGTAAATTACTTGAGGACGGTCCGGGACACGGCGAAAAGGGGTGGAGGCCAGGCGGGGTGAATTGCCGGCCGGGGGTGTGAGGGATTCAGAGACAGAGAGGAGAGAGAGAGAGAGAGAGAGAGAAAGAGACGAGAGAGAGAGAGTTTAAAGACGTCTACACCCACCTGTTGAGACGTTCTCATAATTAATTCCATTTCACACCGCCACGCGCTTACTTTCTTCGCGGCGCGCTGGAAAGAATAAGAAACGGAGGAAGAGGCGGTGATAACGAGAGAGATAGCGTGCCCGGCCGTTTAAGGAATTCTTTTACGATTCGTGGCAGTCTTTATTTAGCTCTGTTGAATAGAACGATTAACAGAGTACCTACATAGATTCTTACATTAGGTCGGTGCAAAAGTTCGTTCGCTTTATTTAACCAAAGTGCCTACTTATTAAAAGTAAACATCAACTACCTACATGTCTTTTTAATCCGAGTACTTCTCTTGACTATCACTCTTTGCCACTTTTCTGGTCAAAATAAAAGTAGACAAGTATAGTAAAAAAAAAAGAAATCTTACTTTTGCCCCGACGTAATATTATATTGTGCGCAGTTTATAAACCTAATTGCTTGCTGAAGATTGTTCGACAAAATTGACGAATATCGGGGCACGTTGATGGACAAATTGAATTACGCGAGCCATTTAACCTCGTACGGGGACATGTGAAGCACTTAATGTAGAGTCTCGCTGAGGGGTGGCGACACGAAGCATTCGATATAGAATTTAGTTGAGATTTCGCTGTTGGTTGCCAGCTGCGGAAAGTGTTTGCCTCGGACTCGCGGAGGAACTGTGCAGCTGTACAGGGAGATCGGCTCTAGTTTCGGCAGAGTATAGTTCGCAGACTAAACTTTCTTTCGCATCCATTCGGCCGCGTTTTAATCTTTCTCCAGGGTTTGGAAACCCGCGGGGCCGTCTGCTCCTTCGGGTAGTTTCATTTCAATTTCATCCCCCTCCCCCTGGGTCCCGCGCTCCAGCCATCTCCAAACCTCGAAGCTAACGGAAGAGGCAAGGAATAGATATCTACATTATGCTGATACGAACCAACTACGTTTCATCCGCTTCCTACCGCGGTCCACCCTCTCGTATCTCTCTGGCCACCCCCACCCCAGTGCTCGTGCTTTTTCGTTCTGTCTCGAGCACTCCCAACCCCTCGCTCGATCGTGCCAATCGCGATGTGTAAGAATCTTCAGGGTGGCCACGTGATACGTAAGAAGAAGAGTGTACACTTTACTTTATGAGAAAAATGGTTCAGAGATGAAAGTATTCTTCCATTGCTACACTAACAAATTTTGCAATAGGTAGAATAAATTAGTTTACTGCTTTCACACATCGGTTTAGAATTTTCGCAATTACCTATGTCGACGTGGCAATATTCTGTAAGACGTACAGTCTTACTCCGGAAAAGTATCAAATTCATACACTTCCTCCCAATCCCGAAAAGCCACCTTCCCAACCAACATAAAACCTACAACGCGCGTCCGGATGCGTTTACGCGCCTGGAGTAAACGCACCGATACGCAAGGCCGAGATCAGAGCCCGTGCATCGTAAATTCGGGGGTCGCTCGCGATCGCGGCGGCAGCGGATCGTCGAGGGATGAACAGGATGCGCAAGAAAGTAGCCATCGTTCGGATAAAAGCGGAAAAGGAAATCGTTCTCCGCCTCCGCGGTGTGGGTGGGTTTGGCGCGGGGGAGGTGACCCTCTTCCTTCCTTTTTCTTTCCAAGTGAACTCATGCGAAATATCGATTCGCCATGCCAGCATGGAGCATATAAATAAGAAGAGTTTTCCTGCGTGCACACGCGTCACTGGCCACGCCACGTTCTCGCAGACCCTCCAGCCCATTTCTCTGGCATTTACGTCACGGCAACCGTGGGGGGGGGGGGGCGAAGGAACGGGGACAGAGGGGGGTTTACACCGGAGATGGGTGGAGGGCTGTGCTCGTGGAACAGAGGATGAGCGAGTTTCAGCGTAGGGGGGTTAGAGGGATGCGAAAGAGACGGGCCAGAGGGACGGAGATTATGCTGCGGGACTTCTGGCTGGGTGGGGGACCTACTGCCTACGAACGAAACATCTCCCTCAAAAACCACCCCCGCCCCGTCACCCTTCTGACCCCTCTCTCCCGTGTGTCCCTTCTATCCTCCGGTTCTCTACATCGGCCGACCCCGTACACATCCACCTCTCGTATCGATTCACTCGCGATCTTGGCACCGGCAACGGATACCTTCACTCCCCCCCCCCCCCATGAAAAACGGGGGAGAAGAGCGATGATAGCGCGATAGGTGAAAGTGAACGACAGCTGGCCGTCCTTCTGAACCATGCCGAGGTACGTAGGTCCGTCGACTCGCCACGGATTAGACGGTTATGCGTCAGTCGTTAACGGGGGTTCCCTTTATGAGATAATTCAGGATTCGTGTGATACGTACTTAAGTTGGAATAGTTGATACCGTATCGTAAGTTGTAGTCTGAGTACTGTGCTCCTTTTCGGGGATCGGGGGCAGGAAGTATTTCGATACTATTTAAGCTACTATTTTCAGAGATTTTGAAACGATTTATTCATAGAATGGAAGATATAAATAAAGATAGCGCACATGTGTATCGAAATTTGCAGTCCGAGTGCGACTGCGTCGGATACCGGCTTGGGCATCACCTTATTACAGATCAGATACAAATCTTTTCTTGTATAAATACATCTACCGAATTTCTATGATAAATTGTCTATTTGATCTGCACGCGAATCGAGTAACTCGTGGACATTAGGAACCGGTGTTCCAAAGTGTCGAGCAATCACGCGTCGAATTGTTAAGCAGCTCCCCCTACCCCTGGATGTCGTGGAAGAAAAACTTGCCGCTGGATAATGGAGGAAAAAGGGACACGATCCGCGACTACGGGATTATTCGATCTGTGCCCCGAGATTCGAGTAGTATAACATCAGCGCGAGGGGGATGGGGGGGGGGGTGTTTTGGACGACTTTGGCCGAAGGGGACGGGGCGGCGTTCGCGTGGCTGCTTGGAAGTTTGCCGGCCGGAGCATAATGTCCCTAATGAATCCTCAAACTCAAATTAAAACTTGGAAATTGTCGGCAGTCAGCGAATGCGACACTCGATTCCGTAACAATGCAAAGTTCGCTTCCTCCTGTACCTCTGTTGCGAACGGAGAGACGAGGCCCAAAACAAATTATCGGCTGTCTCGTTCACGATACGCCTTCGAGGGCTTGCCGTGTGCATTCCCCGCTGCACAGGAAAGAATTTCTCTTTCTTCCCCGACATCTTGCCTCCCCCTCGAAAAGGTCCTCGTTTGCGTCCTCCTCTGTCGTGCTTCGTTTATCCAGTACAAATTAATTGAACGGCCGGGACGGCAGCGATTCCTTCCTCCTTTTTACTCGTGTGACTGGTGGAAAGTTTTATTCGATACAAAATTGCGGAATGATGGTTGTATTGTGCTGGCGGTGGTAGGGGCGACTCTGCTCGAACAATTTTATTATACGCTTGCAGCTTTCAAACCCTTAGAACACGGCAATTCTGAATAAGCCCCGCAGCCACAGATGGACTAAATAATAATTTCGTATAATGGAGGTTTGGTGATTTGTTACTAAAGAATGTGAACAAGCGTCCCGACGTTGCGGAATAAAATTTCCCGGTCGAACAATTAGAGCGCACAACAACAGCCCGAGACAAAAATTCCCTTTAGCCAGCGGAGCGCGAGCAACGTTAACCCGTCCAGCCGGGTTGTTGTTAATAATTCAATAAATCGCGTCGGCATTGTCGCAACTTTCACTCGCCGCCGGTATATACGTATGTTTGCCGGGCGCCCAGCAAAAAGAGAATGATCACCTTTTGGCCCGTGACTCCGCGGCCAACCGCGCGGGTAATTTTCCGCAGGAAATTTACCGCGGTACATCATTACCTGCTGCACAGTCACCCCCTCCCGTTCTGTTCGTGTCTATGTTCACAAAGAACCAGAGCGCGAGGGAGTAAGGAAGAAAGAAGGACGAGAAAGGTGGTGGTTTGTATCTCCTCCTTTTCCCTCCCCTCTTTTCCCTGTCTCCCTCTTCCCTCGTGCTTCCCTCCGTCTCCCGTCTCTCTTTCCAACCCCTCGGCGCTGCCACTCTACCCCTGCACGCTGCCCCCCTCTATCGCCCTCTCTTTTCTTCGCGAAAAACGAAAGAACGTCGTTAGCTCGCGCGCCGTACCGGTTTGCTTTCCGCCACCCACTCGCCCACCCCCTCCTCTCCTCCCCCAGCCGCCCCTCCACCCCCCCCCCCTCGCCGCCGCCCTTTCGCTCCGTAGACGTCGGAAAAGCTAACGGGGTTGGGGAACGGAGGGGAGGGTGGCTAGTGGTGGGCGTTGGTTGCCGAGGGGTCGTCGTCGACCTCCACCCTTTCTTCACCCCTGCATCCCTTGAACCGCCCTCCGTGCGGCAGACCCGCTCCCGCTCCCGCGCCGCGTCGCGTTCAGCAGGCTAGGGTGGCCCGGGGTGGGATTGTGTATTCGAGATAAACCACCCTCCCCGACGACGGCACTGCCACGTGTGCGCCGACCATTTTGCTGAAACATAATGTAACTCGGAACGATGTTAAAATATGGCGCGGCCTCGGAATTACACGCACCCCCGCGTGTATTAGGGCCGCCGAACCACTTTCATCCCCTCCCACCTATCCTCCACCGTCCGACCCCGCTTCGTCCGCTGTTCGCCGCTCTTATCGGCGATGGATTCTGGCAGGTTCACCTCGCGCGATTGAATATCAAGCAAAATGGAAGTAAAATGAAAAAATCTTGTTTGCCTCGCGGATCGCGGTAACTCCTCGCCGGGGGACGCCCCGTTCCTTTCTCGAGTTGCAGCTTTCACCTGGCTCTCAAAGGGACGTTCTCTCACTGCTGCGCTCTTGCTTCGGACAGTGCTCGTCGAGGTTGACTACACCCCGTGTGTAGAGTACAGATTTTGTAGGTTCTTACTATTTAGTTCATAGTTGGTTGCACAGAATTTCATTTTTAATGTAATTGTGGATATTGCAATATCACAGTCGATCATTCCCTTAGTAGTAATATATCAAGGGGCATTGTAAATGTGTGTACGAGTTTAGAATTAAGATCGTTACAAAATTCGCAAGGCGAATCTACGGGAGAAGTTCGGCTGCGTGGTTTTAAAGCGGATAGACGCTTTATCGGAGGCAAAGTTCAAAGGAGAAAGCGGATGACTCAGACGGGCACGCTGTAATACAGTAAATAGTCTAGAAAATATAGAACTGTATAAAACGTGGCTCGCTTCGCGTAACAAACGGCGAGTTCGGGTGTCAAGAACGTCTCGTTAATTTTCTATAATCCCCGGGAAAGCGACGGGTCTTTGCGCAGCGAGGTTAATTTATAATTCTAGCACATGCTCGGCGAATTAAGCTTATCCCTAGTCCGGATCTCACGTGACGCCGGCGACGAGACAGAGAAAAACGTCACGGTTACGATTGAATATTTATAACGAGGACCGTGTTACCTTTCTGCATCGAATCTCACCCCGTGGAAACTCGTCCCGCGGAAACTCTATTACAACGTCGCCGTTTATTTATGTACCATTAAAACTTATAACGAAACTTCTCTCTGCTCCGCAACGGGAGGCCATGTAAAAAGCTGTCGCAACTTCGTTTTGCGACATTATGAAATTACTTGTCCGTTTTTTTCCTTTACGCGGCGTATCGGATACCGCATAGGAGAAACTTGAAATATGTAAGAATTATTAAAAAGCTTATTACACAGTTGACAGTTCCTCCTTCCTCAGCCTCGAAACGTCTCCCAGCACATCTTCCCCCTCCCCCCCCCCCCCGCCCCTCCTGTTGACGTTCCGATTAATCTTACTAATTCTATGATTAAATTCGCGCGGCCTCCTATCTCCACGCCGTACGCACTGGATCGATAAATCGATGGTAACGGCCAGGCACAATGACACGCGTGGGTGGAGGATTTGTGGAACGTTTGAGAAAAGAGATCACGCTGACACGTCACTCGCGAGGCCGCTCGAAAAGCGCCGATGGGGATGCACCGAGCGGTCAGTCGTTTTGCGAGCTACTGGCCACTCGCAGTTGCATCCGCTGCACGAGATGCATTCACACACACATGCGATCATCTCGTCGCATACTGCACCCAATGAGAGAACGAGGGAATCTGCATGATGGGAGCGAACGCTTGCTCGTAATTCGATTTCGGGGATTAACTTCGCCGCTCGAACATCTGCGCGTCCAACGTTTCTCTCTCTCTCTCTCTCTCTCTCTCTCTCTCTCTCTCTCTCTCGCAATTACGTTACAAAAAGTCGCGCAATGATCAATCTTCGACATCGCGACGGCGTGCGGCTGCGGCTCAGAATTGCGGAGAAATTTTTCGCAGGCGAAGTAGGCACCTCGTTGATTATTGAACCGCTTGAAATAATTGGAGGACGAGATATTTTTCTAACAATGCAGTAGGATGAGTCGAATACCAGCGGTTATTGCAAATGATAATATTTTCACGAGCAATGTAGTTATGAAAGCGTCAAGTTCTGTGTTGAAATCACAGGTGGCGATCCTCGAATTATTTCGTGCCGGCTACAACGAGGCTGGCTCGATCGTGTTGCTTAGCCAGAAATTGGGAAAGTCACTGCATCCGGTGGCGGAACGCGTTTCAAATAAAATCGTGACGCGACCGAAACTATCTTTTCGACCGAAACGCCGTGTAGTCCCGTAACAACTAGCGGACCTCACCCTTTGCTTCGTCTCTGAATAATTTCTTTTCTCTCTGTCCCTCTCGTTGCTCGCCCCACCCTCCTCCCCATGGATCTCGAGGCACGAACAAAGGGCCCGAATAAATACAAATAGCACTTCCGAACAACGGCCCGGCGAGGCCTCCGCCTATGGCGTTGTCTATGAGGGCCCCGTCCTCGTTCTTCCTCCTTTACTTTTTTATTTGCCATTCATTTTCTCACCGATGCGTCGACCCTTTATGCCGTCTCTCACGGAGACGTTCCCCGGGAGAGCGACGTACGTACGCGCGAGAGAGCGTAGCGTTCGGTCCCCACGCTATAATTGGCTTTCCACGGCGTATCGGTATTGCATTATGCCCGCTGATTAGCATACTCGCCTCTCTGAAGATCTCTTTCGTCACGCGCATAATCGTCAGGTAGGCAGGGGTCCTCGGGGTTTCGGGATGACGGCTGACTTGTCGCCCGTACAAACTGTGGAAACTCGTCGAGTGATTCGAAGCACGCGAAAACTACTTTTACTTTATTATTGTTTTATCGTTATTACAGATGTAAAGTCGTATCAGGTATATTAGAATTTTAATTCTTAGGTTACTATGATGCCCCGAGTCGAGAAAGTTTAAGGTTGTGAGCAGGCTCGTACTTTCTTCGAAAAGTGTACACTTTGAAGTGTACCATTTACTGTATTCACTGAACTTTATTATATTATCATAAATTTCTTCATTTCGAGAGCCTCTGAGAGGAATATTGTCATGGAATTGACGGAATAGTTGAGAGTTTACTTCTGTATGCTACTCGAGTATTTAATTCCATTAATATATGGAAGCTACTATCGTAAAAAATAGTTAACACCGGACACTTTCCAGTGTTGAGAAGCTCGATGCCCACTGCTCTTCCATTCCACACTGCCGCCACTTTTGTTTCTCCTTCTGTTGCGTTTTTTGTATTCCTCTTTTATGCAAATCGGATGCGGGATTACGGTGCCAGGGACGGTTGTACATTTGCCAGCCAGGCCTGGTATTGAATAATTCCCCTGGAACCCAATGTCACGGTGTCACCTGGGTGAATGAAATCCGAACAGCCATCAGAGAGAATGGGATGTTTAAAAGTACGTAGAATCCTTCACGCGGAACAATATTTTTCAACTAAATCTCGTTTGCAACATTCCTGATAGCCCTATTAACCCCGGAACAATCTCCCACTTTAATGTTTCATCAAAATCTTTAAAAAAAAAAGAAACACCTACTAAAGTCGGTTATCATATTAACAGATCAACGAGCCTAATGAAAACTACTCCGCGAGTTGCAAGCTGCTCTCCAAAGTTAGCCACGGCGCCGCGCGTCCCCAAAAAATTATTTCCTTAAACCAGCCCAGTCAGTGCAATTTAATGAATATTAATGCACGTGTTACTTTACTGAATGGCGCAGCGTCGTCCCGAGGGTACCGTAAACTCGCTTTCGCCATGGCGCTCGGCGAAGTGCGCCAGTTCCCAACCGAAAGTTAATTCCATACGAATAAGGAACGCCGCGGCGAGGAGGGTCGACCACCGTGCGCCAGTGCACGCGCGTTCGTCAATGAATTTGCGAAAAGCACGTTCCGTCGTAAAGTTTTCAGCGGGTCGAAGGTCGTGCCCGTTTTTAATTCGAGGTCAATGGTGCTCGAGGGAGACTTAAAACTCGGGCGGAACGATGGGTCTGTTGACCCCTAAGATTTCCTACTCGGCCCGGATGAAATCGGACCACCCTGTCATTAGCATACAAAAGTCTGGGCTCTACCGTGCCGAGAAGAGAGCGCCGTGGTTAACGACAGTCATTACGCGGCCCTGGCAGCTCGTAAACTCTCCTTGCGGTTCTTTAAAATTCGTCCCTTCCTTGCAACCGCACTTCCGCATTCACCTTGTCCATTTAACGTTTATTTGAGCGTTATCGCCCGTTGCCCCTGAAACGTGCCCCGCCACGATCACTTCACTGCGGATTCATGACTCATTTCGCGCGCTTCTTTAGGTAACATTGCAAATCACAAAGGAAGGGGATTTAGGTACGTGGTAGGTCGAATAATTCGGTATGTCTTCTTTAATCGAACGCTACTTGTTCCTAATATATATATAACTCTAATCGAGCGTTGAAATGGAGTTTTTTATTCGACATTACTTAGAATTCACTGAGGTACACTTTTTATCTAGGCTATTACTCGAGCAAAACTTTAATCGATAGACATTCGTATTATTTAATATTCACCTATTAACACTGTACAGGTGCCTAACGTGATTACTACAAATTACTCGTAAATTTATTACTTGCTGTATGATCTTCGTATGTCGATAAAAATGTAAGGTGGCGAGAAACGAACTATTGCCTTAAATGGCCCCCTTGATTCCGCGCACCTTTTGATCGAAACATTTTCTTATACAAGTAATTTACGAATACATAATTTGAAGTCACGAGGTTAGATGTCTCATCCTGCATACATACATCGAATAGCGTTTATTTAAATCAAACTGCTGAGAATAAAGCTGCGCCCGGGGTACGGACCACCAAGTTGAAATTCAATAGAGCAAAAACCATACGCACTCCCACATTCATGGACCGTTTTCGAACTCGAAAGGGTGGTGCGCTCTGAACAGCACGCACACGAGGAGCGGCGTAGAAAAGTTTCACCAGGAAACGCCAGCATCCAGGAAGAAGGAAGACGTCTTTTTTTCGTAGTCTCTGGCTTTTTTGTCTCCTGCTAGCTGAAAGGGTTGTGAAACGAGCAAAAGTGTGGAGGGGGGTTTGGAAGGTAAAGGAAGCGGAGGGAGATGGGAACAGGGGGAGGATGTAAGGGAAGGAAAAGGAGGGAACGATCGCTGTTAAGACGTGTGGGAAACTGGCCTACGGTATGCAAATGGAACGGACCGGCGGGACGAGGAACGACCGAGGGGTGCAGGGGTATTTCGATGCAAAAAAGAAAAACGCCAACCTTCAGGTTGGCATTGTGCTCGCCTCTCATAATGGACCAGTGGCACCGATCTTATGTAAATCGTCGCTCTGATCAAAGACGTGCCAGTTTCCTTCCTCCTCCTCCTCGCTTTCTCTCCCCGACCCTTTGATATATTCCACTGACTCGATGCACCGACGATAACTCGGACTTCTCCAGTTATTTTCCCTTTATTACTGGGAAGAAGAGTAATTGATCTGTTCGAGGGTCATTTCATTCCGCCCTCGCGAGAGAAGGGAAGCTTTTAGAAACGCTCAAACGAGGTTCACGTTCGAGTACCGTGCAAAGGTTGAAAGGGAACGAGGACTAACGAACCGTTTCGAAGGTGGATATTTTCATAAAAACGTTTATTGTATTTCATTGAATGTTTCGTACATTTTAGGTAGAGGGTAATTAGGGGTATTTAGTATTGGTGACGTTTAATGTGTCTCCTCGTCTTGATACGTCAAGCGGACGTCCACTTCTCCTAGACGTTGGCGAAGTTCGTCCAACACCCCCAACTGGATCTGATCGACGTCTTCAGGGGGACAGTATTCGTCCTCGCTGGATCTGTAAAAACGGGAGAATCCATATGATTCACACTTTCTTAGAACGAAACTCTTTACTGATTAATAGTAACTATAGTAACTCTCAGATACAGTTTGAGAATTTGAAAGCAGTACACGCTACTTTCCTCAAACAAGTGTGGTTTCTGCACTTCTGTTTACAAAAATACTATACTCTCTCAAATTTCTTACATCTTACAAGAAAATGTTTCCAACCCGAAAATTCTGATTTTAATGAAACTTCGTGTAAATGTAGGGAATACATATTGGAGCACGCAAGAAGCAATTTCCTTTTCCTGCGAAAATTCACCCTGAAGGGGTGAAATCAGCCTTCAAAGTTGTCGCGTTTTTTTTAATATAACTTTGTAAAGGTGCTAGATACGACAGGATTTTAAATATAAGAATTGTTCAGTGTCCTAAAAAACTGTCGCTTGGTTCGAAAAAAATTTGATAAATTTAAGCGATAATTTCACCCCTTCAAAGTGGATTTTCATAGAAAAAAACTTGTTCCTTTCATACTCCAATATGCCCTACATTCACGTAAAGTTTCATAAAAATCAAAATTTTCGAGATGAGAACGTTTCCTTGTTAGTCGAATTATCCATCAACCTATTTAACAAAACAGCCTGGGCTGCTTCGTAATAGAAATGCATTGGAACTATCAAGTAGATTATTGCGCTACAATCCAACGAAGAACGTGCCAAGAGTCTAAGTAAACAGTCTGCAGCAAATCCTATGAGGTTCCGACCAGGGTTGATCCAACTTCCACTGCGGCGAGCAGCCTCTTTTCCCTCGCCATTCTTGCTTTCACTTTTTGTTTCTGTTTAATCGCCGTCTGGCAAACTGCAAGAGAACCTCGGTGCCGTCCAGAGGCGACATCCGGCGGCGTTTTCGCGTCTTCCCCGGAAGTCAGGAGTCCTCGGGCTGGAGGGGGATGGAGGCGCGGGTGGTTAGGGGTTGGAAGTGAGCCGAGTGGGATGAAATCGATTTTTTTTTTCTGCCACCGCCGGAAGTCTGAGTGCCGTTTCCATAATTTCATCGCGAGATGGCGCCAAAGCAACCGTTCACAACTGATGTTATTATTTTCGCTCGCGGTCCAGACGCGCAATTTCATTATTAGCAAATCCTGCGAGAGGATTCGGAGTCTCGAACGTCCTAGTCCCTACGCAGTTTTAATTTCTCTTCCTTTGGTAAATAACGTAAAATACTATTTACGACAGCAGGACGTGGATCGGTACATAATACGAATTTTATTTTAGAGCAAGAAAACTGAAGAAAAGTTTGAATGAAGTAGTCTTCTAATTTAGATAAATGGGACAAGATTTAGTATTGCGATAGGCAAATTTGTCCAAGGAATAGATAGAACTTCTTGGATACAGACTCCAATTGTAGAGATATGGTTGAATTTATAGAGATGTAGGTATGAACGTAGTATAGCACTAAACAAGATAGTAAAGCTTAGAGTACAGCATTGAAAAGAAATGTTAGATTTTATAAACAAAACCTAGAGTATCTATCCTAATGATTCCACGAATAAGATACATGGACGTATACGATTGGAAACGTTTCGTCGCCATGATATCGCGAGCATCGTCGTATCCAGCAATGTGTAACCCATAAATTACAATTTCCCGCCGCATAGCCATGTTTATTACAAGCTGGCGAGACTGAGAAACGGATTACCGTGTCTCGCCTTAATCATTCGGCCAACTAGAGCGTAGAACGGTGATAAAGGGATAATTAGCATCTGTCGCGGGACATCGAAGACAGAGACATCTGACAACGAGCGGCGAAAGGTCGGGGTATGATTTTGTGCATCCCTTAGGAGGCCACCCCTTGCCCACATGGAAGGTGGGGCTTGATGGTACCACGAACGTCCACGAACCCACCCCCCGCCCAGCCCAACCCCATGCCTCCCCTACGGTCCTCCCTTTTTCTCTATTTCCCAGCCCTCCCAGCATCTTCTTCCACGCCATCTGCGACCCCGGCGCTGTGTACTTTCAAATACAGACGTGCAGAGCTGGAATTCAATTTGACGCCCCTTAAAAAACACGTCTCGCGGTCGGACTTTTATCGTGGACCATTCTGATGCTCTTCCCTTGAAATGGACGTCGTGCGTAATTCTGGTATCAGACACGATCACCTTTTTAGCTTCCACTTGGACCTGAAAAATTCTGCCCCCATTTTGTACCAACACATCCGTCCTTTATTATACCTTTTGGGGTGCGATAATATTATATTACTCCCTTGCAGGCATTCAAATTTTAAGTATTTTCATTCATGCGCCTACGATAGTATAAGAATTCGGTTCGTTTAGAAGCCATTACGTCGATTTCCTGCACCACGTAATGTTTCAAATGCAAGGGTAATTAAATAGAGTTTCTTCTTTCTCTTAGCAGAAGCATCTTCCTCGCAGTATTCCTCCTTACCTCGCGATCGTTACGATCGTTGGCAGAGCAGGTAGAGCAGTTAGGAACGATCTAAAGGTGCCGGTGATCAAACGATCGAGATCGTTCTGTTTGGTAACATGGTCCGGCAAGTCGGTGTCGTCTCTGGTGCACCCCGCGTCGTGTATAAGCTTCCAGTCGACATCCGACTGCTTATAAACGCTGGTCACTTCTCTATAAATCAGCTGCACTGCCTCGTACCTGAAAACAATACCCAACACGTTAATAATCCACAGTGAAACTTATTATAGTGCCAATCAACGCATCAAAATAAATATCGCCTTAAATATACATACTGAGTATTAAATATTAAATATCACGCCGTTTGTCGCGCAGCGAACGACACAGTGTCCATAAAATATTCATACGAGCTATGAAAAAGAAGGAATCTACCAGCAAGATTCTGCGAGGATCTTGAAGGATGCAAATTCTAGAACATCGCGCTAGGATGGGCCGTAAATTTCTTTAACGCGTCGTAAATAATGAAGGCAAACAAGGAAAGGGAAAATGAAAGGAGAGGGAAAGGCCCAGCAATGGAAAGTTTATAATGCCTGGACGATAACGCGTGGCTGCAAAAGTTGAGGCATTTCCTGAAGGCACGCGACGAAAGTTAACACGGCCACGGGACCAGTTCCGGGTGGTCGTAATTTGTACTCCGCCACCACCCTCCCCTCCATCCTCCTCTATCTCTTTTTCTCTAACTCTTTTATACCTCGCCCGTTCGCCCCTGCTGCCCGCCCTTATCTGATCGCAAGTTTTCCTCGTTTTCTGCAGCTGCAATTCGTCCTGCACCGCGAGACTGTACGCTTTCGTTATCAGGGCTGCCGAGATCCTAGCCGAAGATTAACGGTATCTATGTTAGCGGATTACAATTTGCTGGCGAAGTCGCGCTTCGAATAATTTCACGAACGTTGCCGATTACCATTATAGCCACGCCTTAAAAGTTTGGGGACTTAATTCGAAGACGGTGTCGATCGAATTTCCCTTCTCCTGGGGGATTCGGTGTATGGTCACACGAGAGATGGATATAAGTTTGCTGTTAAATTATTTCCTCGCAAGAATACTTAATCTTCGCATTCTTGTGCATCCTCAAGTGCAATTAACCTCACAATACAGAATCCATCTTTGGTCACCGGAAGGCAATGGTACCCCAGAAGTGGAGTGGTTCCGAGAATACGAGAGGACTCCACGAAGTGCGATAAAATCAGTCCCACGAAATTTGGGCCGCTGGTGCCGGCCAGCAGATCGAAACGTTAAACAATTACGGATACAGGGACGATCGACAAGACGAGGATAATTGGCGCCGGAGTCTTTCTTCGGAGGACCAGCTGCGTGTCTAGAAGCGATGCGGCCCGTTTGCTAACGCGCTAACTGTTCGGAAGAGAAGAAGACCATCGCCGGCTCTCGCCCACTTTTTCCTCGCTGAATATTAATTATTCTCTCGGAGGGTACACCTGCCCTCACTCCCGGGGCCGGACACGACCAATACATACCAACGTACATGTATCGCGGCTCATGATTCTCGCCGCAGATTATCCTAACAGTTGTGTAACGAAGTCGGTAACGATCGGTCTATCGAGGATACGAAACCAGTTACCGTGAGTTCTAACACGACCTACTACCCTTAAAAAACCATAGAACCACTTCCTCGGTGGAACGTCAGTACCTCTTTTGGGACTTGCTTCAACCCTTTTCGTGCCCCGTGCATGATATAAACTTGCGCGGGATTCCGATTCTCCTTTAGACTCGGCACATTTCAACAGGACCCCAAAAAACACTTCATCATTGAGGAAAATGTTATTCATTAAATAGTCATTTTGGTCTTGACCGAGCAGTTCCTTAACTCGCGTTCTATGTTTTTTTGTTTGAAATTTACTGATTTCACAGAAAGATAAAGTACCCTTAGGATAGGTAGGTACTCTATACCGAGACCGCGTGTAAATTAGCGTAGCCATAAAAGCGTTCCTTTCACAAAATAGCAGATTTCACTGTAAAGCACACTGTCCCTGTATCCTCCGCCCCTAAAGCTGAAGGAAAGTACACATTTACTCAAGAATTCCTCCCAAGTGTCCTCAACACGAGCGAAATAAAATATGCAACACGTTCGATGAATATTCTAAAATCGCTGAGGGTATCGATTACGTTCGTAGCAGCCCGTGGAATTCTACCACGAGAAAGAGAGAGAGAGAGAGAGAGAGAGAGAGAGAGAGAGAGAGAGCGAGAGAGTAGAGAGGGAGAGTGTGAGAGGAGAAGGAACGAAGGGCCCCTCGCGTATCCGGATACACGTTTCTGTCCTGTCAGTCGTATGTCAACCCTCGTTGTTTTTTTGCCGCGCTCTTAATAATTGATCATCTGATTACGATACATTATACCCCCCTTTTTCTACATTGGCGCACCGTCAGAGGGCATTATTCGTGCACCGAGGGAAACAGAGTAAACGGGCGAAACAGAGAGGGAAAGTTTTTCTTCCGTCGCCGGCCGAGGGACGGCCATTTGCATATAGGCCCCCTTATCGACAAATACACCGGGGTCGCCCCTCGTAATGAGGGCCCCCGTCCCCTCGCCCTTCCATCCCTCTTTCCTTTATTTTTTTAACGTGGACCGCCATTGTCCGTTAACTCATTCGACGTGGCAGCGTGGACCAGCTTCGTATCTCCCTTCCTTCCTCGTTATCCACTTCATCGTTCTCTCCCTGCCTCTTTGTCTTTCCTATCGGCTCACCCTGCGATCCCTCTCTCGCTCTCTCTCTCTACTTCTCTGCTCCTCTTCGCCGAACGTATACGCGACATTGCAGGCTGAACCGCGTTAAAGGAAGGAGAAAAAAAAAGTGTGACGGGGAAAATAACAAAACCGGTTGCACGTCGAAAAATATGAATCATAGAGATAGAGCTGGAAGCGTGAAAGCGTTGCAGAGATGCTACCGTGACATCTGCTTTTCGAGATAACTATATATATATATATAAAAAAAAGATGAAACGAAGAGGGGGGCGATAGCTGATGGAGCTCTTCCGTTGTTGCGCACTGTAACCACCGCGAGATGCATGAGAATAATTCCCCCCTGATCGTTGGCTTCACCTTAAAAGTCTAATGACTATATTCTCTTTTAGATAGTACCCTAGTTTATACGTTTCTGCAATTGGTTCCTCATCGGATCTACGGGCAATGTAGATTCGATTATTCCTACTTTTCGCGATGCTGAACCTGCAATGGAATATCTGACCAACACTCAATGACCGTACAAAGTGTTCCCCACGATTACTTACTTCCGAAAATTCTTCTTAGATTTCTTTATATCACTTCTTTGATTAGCCAGTGTTTATCTTTCTTATTGCCGTCTCTGTTAAATTCGAGCAACCTTTTTGTGAATTTCAACTACTGAACGCGACGTAAGCGAACAATACCCGCCTGAGAAGGTACACAAGACCGCATATACGTTACGCCTCGTTTTTTACACCTTCCGGAGCGGAAATATTCAAAGCACGATACGATACTGAATCGTGCGGATGAACAAACACCGCTGACGAGAAGGCCCGTCCCGAGCCATTGTTTAGAAGTCCTGCATAACAAATGTATCGGTTCCTTCGGGCTCCGTTCGCTGCATAACTAGGCAAACTTTCTGGGGAGATGTGCTTGTCGAGTACGTTAGGACAATGCCCGTGATATCGAGTTACCAGTTTTTAATGGATGTGGATCTAGCCGCGATCACGCGTGTGATCGGGGGTAAAAGCTCGTCGTGGGTATCTGAAACGACGGTCGGCTTTGTAATTATAATGTCCGTATGGAAATGAAGTGGCTTGCAGATCGCGAAGAGTTTGCGGATCTAATGGAAAGCTACGAAAATTCGAAATGTGTGACGAATTCTGTATGCAATATAATTGTGGTGAAAGAATTTTTGAATGCAACATGATGAAACTAATTGAGATGCTTTAAGTGTCTGCTTGAAAATGGGCGATAAAATATATATGTTAAGAATATATAACCACGGTGGAAATATACAGAGATTTTGTTCGTTGGTAGTAGGCAACAGGTCGTTGCAAAATGTGTGAAGATTTGTATTATAAGTGTTCGTTAATTTAGAAAGTCTCGTTAACTGGATTACTACACATTCCACTAAACTCTGAATTAGCATCGTGATTCTTAATAGCACGATCATTTTCGAGTTAATCTCCGGGTTGTAGTAGTCCTCCGAAATTAAGTGAGATACTTGAGCAGATTACTCCCCCAGCAATCTCCTGCTGCTATCATCCTTATTATGTTAATCACAGTGATTTTCGTGCAATATGAGACAATTATCACCATTTTAGATGCGGTTTAATACAGAATGAGTATAGAAACCCCCTGCTCTGTCTTTTGGCTGTATTGAAACACGCTTTCGGTTTTTCAGTTCGAAAGAAAATTTTTTCAAACAAAAGCTAAACCATAGTAGGCTAACCGTGATTTTTTATATTAAAGACTTTCAGAAAAACCTTTGGTCATCTTGTAATACTGAACCCATTTTCCATACTTCCTTTATTAGTTTATATAAATGTCTCTCCATTACCAATTAATTAATTTCCAGTTGCTTGGCAAAGGTTCACAATATAGTTAGCTGTTTTTCAAGTAAACATTCTGTATTGTTGGTTTATTTCAATCAAAAGAGTCGAGAGATTGAAAATTGTACAGAAGGGAACCTGTGTCCGTCGCTTTGTCAACGATCTCTTTAATTCGCAGTATGGTGCATCAAAGCGTAACCTGCGTGTCCCACAGTGCAGCTGAATGCATCGTGAATCGACAATAGTGCCGATGGTTCGATGGGGATGAATATCCATTGATATCTATTGATTGACGAAGCCACCCCTCAGAATCGCCTCGATATATAGGCGTATACCTGCCGCAACCCCAAATATGTTCGCGCTACCTGCGACTACGCAGCAAATTATCCTGTTTTCAGTGCCACGTGCCAGGAGTCAGGTACATGCATCCTATCGGCTATGGATCGCTGTCCTTTTCCCTTTTAAAACTCCACATCGATGATCACTGTGCACCGATTGATACAAGGTATCCGTACCATTCATCAAACGGAGAGAAATTATAAATCATATATAGAACACGTGAAAATCATTGAAGAACCTGATATGAGAATCTAAGTAGTGTTACACAGTAGAAGATTAATATACATAGTTATAGAGTCCTTGTAGGAAACACTGTAAGTAAGTGCCAAAGTTAAATTCTATACTATAGTATTACCACCGGCACGTAAAACATTTTCCGATAAAAATTTCTTCTTTTTTCAATTTTGGCAGTTTCAGTGTTTTCTACAAGGACTCTTCAATTAACAATAATCGAATATTTCAAAAACATTTAGCTATTCGATTATTATTTGGAAGTTTAAAATACTTTGAAGCTGGCACGTTCTTTTTTTTTATTAAAGAACGCAATAGTAATCCGAGGCAAGCATAGTATTTATTCAATGTATGTCTTCTTTTGCGCAAATTCAGAGTTAATTAATCGAAATTCCCTTCTTTCCATCGGCACCCGTTGAACACTTCAATCCAGCAACGGAATTCGCTGCGGTCCCTCGGCGTAAAATTAATTAATTAACGGTCGATCCGGCGACAACTGCGAATGCGTGCCGTGCAAAATCGTCGTACGAACGTTCTCCCTCTGTGGAAGAGGAAGGAACAGGGTGAGTGCAGAATAGGGAGGCTGATTTTAAACCTCTGCATGTCCCGCTGAGCGAAAATTTGCATACGCGTCCGGGACTTAATTAGGTTACGCCTAGAAAACGGGTTGAAGTTCACACACTTCATTAGAAATTCCAAAGGGCCGTTCCGTTTTGATGTATGCGCATTTCTCCTTGTTTCTTTCCGTACTCCTGCATCGCCCCTTCGTTTTCTTCGCCGCGTTTCGCCATTTCCTTTATCCCGATAATTCAATGCAGAAAGTTCCTCTGGAATTAAAGATTTATTCCCGTCTTCACTGTTCCAGTGACGTTCCGTTTCATCCTCGAAATGGATCATGAACAGCAGTTCGTTTCTGTGAATTTCGATTTAAGGGGTTGAATACGATCGCTGCCCGAGATTCATTAATAAGTCAAAGAAAACCATTGATTACGGATTCCCTATCACTAACATTGCTCGAAATTGACATTAATTTTCTCAAATTAAAATTCTGTCTTGTCTGAGACGAAAATGAATCTTGGATACCGTCGGAGCTTTTCCATTACAGTCTAAGTCTCGTGAAGCATTCCCTCCTTAATTACTGAATACCATAATAACGACACTATTGCCGATAAATAATTCGAGATACCATCGATATAACGATTCCACCAGTATCGTCGTCCCATGATTTACATAACCACCGAGCAAGAATATTTAAGAAGAAAAAGCACGGGTAACACGATACGCTCGCGCTGCACGTCGCCGCTATTATTGCTCGCATTTGCATAAAGCCAGCCCCTGCTAATTATAAATTTCATGCGGCATCCGTGCAAGGGTGCGCGTCTTCGCGAGCCTGGCGCGCCTTAAATCAGGACCTTATGTAAATGCGATATCCTGTGCAGCAGGCATCAGCTGTCTTAGCCTATTCCGTGGCACGATCGCGCGGTATGCAAGACGGATCGATCCCGCGGCAGTTTCGAGGGAGCAATCCCACGCTCCTCCAACCAGCCGGTTTACCATCGACGCGGGGACAGAATTCTGTCCGTTCCCGGCGTCTTAATTGCGAGCGCGATCGACAATTTGCGCGGCAGTTGCTTAACGAACTTTCCCTTTGTCGCTCGCCTCCATCGATCGCGAGAGAATGCCCGCGTCTCGAGCAGCGGAGGCGGGGCAGCTCTGATAGTAATAATTTTTTTTAAGAACTCTCGACTCCCAGGCCCCGTCCCCTGCCGCGGCATTTCCGCGGTCCTGATTCGTACAAATTGTAATTTAACTGTGGCAAGGAAGAAAGAAAGCTCGCCAGAGGGATGGAGGAGGGCCGGCTCGGTCGTTCTGCTCCTCGAGGAGAATTTTATAGAGAGACGTAATCCCGAGGAAGTGGGAGGCGCGGGCTCGTTTAATAACGTAATTAGCCCGAAGGATCTGGAATTTCTGCGGCGGATCGGGAATAAATTAATGCAATTATCCTTGATCGAGGGCGGCCGCGACTGGACGAAAGGGGTTGGAGGCCGACTCCAACTTTCCTCCGCCGACCCTCCCCCCCCCCCCCCACTATCCGGGCTCTCGTGACACGACCGAGAACGATTTGGTTTTTCCTTTACTCATTGTCGGCCCTCGGTCTCTCGAGCTCGTTCCACGAGTTTTTTAACTGTCGAAAACGAGCTCTGGTTTCGGTTGACGACGGCGGAACGCTTATTAACATCTCATCGATTCGACTCGCCCAATTAACTTGCTTCTCTCTCGTTTTCCCTTCTTTTTTTTTTTATTGTACGCTCGCAGCTCGAAAGCTGCGTCCGCCAAGTCGCTTTTTAAAACGAATGCTCCACGGAGCCGGGCGCCCCGCGGGTGCTTTCTTTAGTATGCTAAATACCCCGCCGCTCGGCCTCCGGGGAAAAATTTAAGTCCCTACATGCCTGACCACCGATTAGCAGCCACCTTTTTCTACTCGCTCTTTTCCATCCCGTTTCCACGGGAAAGCTGCGTCACGGGCAATTATTCAGTTAACGGCACGTAAACGTAATCGCGTAACTCGGATCGCTTTTGCGCGCACGAGAACCTTCCTGGTAAGTCTTTGTAGCATCGATGTTATGCAGAACACGCTGTATTCGTTTTCGGTCTCTCGTGTTGCTTGGTGCTTTGGATCTGTGTACACTTTGGGAATATGTAATGTAAAATTCTGATCATCAGATGACGCGTACTTGTTACAACGAGTCCCCCTTAAGTTAAGTATGAGAGATTAAGATAATGATATGGGTATGCGGCAGTAATTCTCCCCGTCCTTCATTTTCTCGACACGTCCAGCTGGAATAATCACGCATTCAGTTACCTGTACGTAGTTGCTTTATGAACGAGAATTCTTCAGGTTTCGACTGATGAGAAGCTGGCGCCCCACGCTCGATGCGAGTATAAAATGATATACGACCGCCATTATTAAAGATATTTCGTGACGTTTATTTCCACGAGTCGTCCACCCTCGACATTGATCCGAACATAGAACTCTGGTTCTCTCTCGCGTTAGATCACCGGCTGGCGACGTGATCTCGCACGAATTAACGGGCCCGCATATGAAACACGATGCTCGCACGCACATCCGTCCGTGTCACGTATGGAGAAAGAGAAAGAAAAATAACGAGAAGGTAGTAGGGGGGGATGCTCGTATAATTCGTACGGAAGGGGCACGTCTTCCGTTCTTCTTTCGTCGACATTGTATTACGCTTAGATTCTCAGGCACGGCCGTGCGCGGGTATGCAAATGCATTAACAAGGCCGCAGGGATGTAACCCAATTTCGGTTGCACCCAATAGATCTAACAGAATTCGAAGAAATTTCGTCATTCGGCAGTGTCTTTAACTTCTCGATAATCGATCCACTGTGCATAAAGTCGATGTAACGTTGTTACTTGAGACTTTAATTTTAGTGTAAAAGTGCAAATCCACGATGGGACAGAAATATCTTGTCTCGCAAGAGGCTTTAATCTCACGAGACAATTATTTCATTACTGTATTATTTTTTAATTATTTTGTCATTAGTTTCATGAAATTAAACTCTCGCGATGCAAGTTTCATAATATATTTTCAAAAATCTTATCTCTCTCGATTATTTCCATTGTTTACATTTAGTTGTTGCTGAGATTCTTGTCCCGTGATGGAAAAGTCTCACGTCGAATCTCATCGTGGATTCGCACCTTAAGTGCGATAGTATTGCGAGGGCTCTTGCAAATTTTGATAAACCACGAAGAAGCAGACGTGAGATACGCGTCACCAGAACCATAACGATAAACCGCTCGATTTAGCAAGAAATTAGCACTAGTTTGAAGAATTAATGGCACGTGGAATCTTTCTGGATTTTATGGATTGTCTTAGTATTCGCGTCGATGCGAAACAGTGTGCAGAAGCGAAGGTAATATCCAGCAGATGCGCCACCGAATTACGCCCCTGGGAGAGAAGGAGCCCCGAAGGTAGCCGTGCAAAGGGCCCATTACGCGAACCGGCCCCGGAACAAGAAAAAACGACACATTGTGATGCGACGTATGCGCGAAGGGTCGCACCGTGGGACTAGAACAAAGGGCCGCGATAAAAACTGGGCATGAATCCGGGGGCCCGGGCAGCGGAGAAGGAGGAGGAGGAGGAGGTAGGGGAAAGGGGGGGGGGGGCAGTGGGGGCCCCGTGCTTTGAAACCTGCTCCAATACTTTCAGTCATCCGCGCGTATTCGAGCTCGCGTTTCCGCTCGTTTCTTCGCTTCTCCGTGCACCCTTTTGTTCTGCACTCCGTTCGCCACGTTCCTCGCGATCGTCCCACACGATAACGAATTTGCCTCTGCATCGATCGTTCGTCGCGACACGCGCGATGTTTTGTTCCTCCGTCGCGCGTCCCTTTTGCCTGGTCCCGGGGAAATCGCGAATGGAGCCGGTGGCGCGGTCGACGCCGCCGCGGGTTACTCCGCCTTCGGCGTTAAATGTAGTGGAGACGAATCAGGAGTGTATAGGAAGGAATTAAAAGCTACGTTGGCACTTTGAGTTTCAAGATTCGAAGGGCAGGAAATTACGCAGGGTGTCTTAGACAAAGTTGGTGTCTTTGAGGGAGGTCGCTTGGGAGGGGGAGGGAGAAGGGGTAGACAGGAGTGAAGATGTCCTGTAAAAATAGTGCCTAGGATAGCGGTGTGTAACGTAATTTCAGCTGATACGTTTACGAAAGACGCGAATGCAATTCAATGTTTATTTTGCTCATTCTGTGCCTCAAATATCATTTTCGCGTTTCATGAAACGAATATACCTGCTGTTAGCTTGAAGCTGAATATCAAATATTCTTTGAAGATATTGGTGAAATAAGAATTGAAATGTCGATACCACACGTGTACCGAATCAACTGTAGGTACGTGCCAAGCATGTGGTAGTTCGTATTCAAGTTCCTTGGCCGAGTGACAGGAAGCTTGCGCATACAAAAGACTTTTTGCACGCCACGGGAACTTCCACGTGGTCCATAGTGATCCACAAGGACGCGAACCGGAAAGGAAGCAAGATCCGTGGGATCCTGAGAATCGAGAACCGGAATGATCTTATCCCCTCTCGTTAGATTTGCGTGCGTCCGGCCCAATCGTAGTTCCACCTCGGGCCCGGAGCAACCAGTTTATCTGCAACCCGCGCTCGGTTCACCTGCCCCTTGCTAACCGTTGCCAAATCGAGAAGTAGCCGATTTTTACGATAGCGACGATACCTAGTTGATAATTAGAGTGGCTCGAGATATCTACGAGGAATGTACGTAAACAGAGTGCGAAAGTATTGTAAAGTTGTAAAGTATTGTAAAGTATTGTAAACTGGAAGCATTCAACGTGTTTGTTGTTTACTGGGGTTGTCTGGTAAAGATGGCCGCTGTTACGTCGATGGTCGTGCTACGGGGGATGTGGAGCATTAGGGCAGTTCGAGATACGCACCCCTGTTTATGGGACGCGGTCCGTCAGAGGGTGGTCAGGCTTTCCAAGATGGTCGTACTAGGGGGAAGTTTGTGTCTTAGAGTGAAATCAATTCTGACACGTCGTGCTCGAGGGAATGTATTATATAATAAACACGCTTCTGCGTTACTTGCATACCTGAGGAAAATTTGATTTTTGTGTTCGAGTTTATTCGTTAGAAAATACGGAACAAAATTAGCGTGGTACATTTTCTGCTTCAATATTATACGTACAGGTTTAAAGACTCCAGGGAAAGGTTGCGGTAAATTTATTAATAAATGAAACAGCGTGTAATAATAATCGTACAATGATGGTAGTGCGTAAATCTGTGAAATGGAGCCAGCATTCTCATTAGCGCAATTACTTCGAAATGATTGTATCAATCAAAGAAACAATTAACTCGCAGCCTTAACAATAAATGCCCGTTACACAGATAACAAGCGTTATCGTATCCAGGCGCAAACGCAACGTCGATATTAAATACGCGGGTTTCGCGCGAGGAGCGAGTCTACCTGGTTAGCCAGGGCTTTCATCCCCCGCGATATAGGGAGCACGTCTCGACAGAAAGAAGGGAAAAAGTGGGAGCGGAGGTAGAGGAGGAGAGGATGAGAGAGAAAGCATAGCCGCGTATGGATTTGCTTGGAGCCGTTTCAAGGGTGAGGTTAGACCAGGGCGGTTTGAAAATGATGAAAAAGCTTCTTGCGTCACTGTCAGCCTCTGTCGCCCATCCCTTTCACCCTCTCCCACCCTCGTCACCTACAGAAGATCCTGCACCCTCGCCCCACCCCTATCCATCTTAATATTATTATTTCATTCCGCGAGCCCGTTTTTTAGAGCCACTCCGCTTCCCTCTTCCTTCCCCGCTTTCCTTCCCCCGTTCACTCTCTCTCCCTTTTCCCTCGATCTAATCGTACGAGTACGAGGTCCGACCTCCGTTCCCTTCACGGTGAAAACCACCTACCGCCCTTACTCATCCCTAGAACCGATCCACCCCCGTCAGGGGACACCCTCCACCTTCCGGAGCACCATCACTTACGGATCAATAGGGTATGGAAGATAAACGCACCTAGAGGGGATCCAGAGGGGCTGTCGGCGTGAAGGGGGAGGGGGTAGGAGAAGGAGGAAACGCAAATGGTTGCTGATTCCCCGTCTCTTGTCAACAAGCTGCAAGAATTGTCCCCGCTGTTGTTGTTGTTGTGGACGCCGTCGTGGCTTGCGATTTCCGCGCTCACCAACCGTGGCTAGAGTGCTTTATCTGTCATCCCAGGGTGTTTCTTGGCTACCTAAAATTATGGTGACTTCTTTCCCTTGTGACTTGTATCTCATTCCTTTTAGTCGCACAGATTTCGAAATTCGTGTTCGCTCTCTACGTCTCGTAAGGCTTGACCGACTTAAAGCGGCATTTTCCAGAAGCTCGTACCATTCGGGGTGTTAAGATTGAACAAAAGTACTTGGGATATAAATGTACGCTCGTCCATGGTCTTGTTCGTCTATCGTCCACTATGAAAGAATTAGACGATGACTTAATGATTCCTGGATGCAGCCGTATGGCGAAGTTCCTCCTGAATGTTCACCACCATGGATACAAAAAAATAAAATTACAGCGGGCTTTCGCCTCTGCGAGTATCGGTATTCCCTCGGTCTCGTCGAAGAAGACCAATCTCCGTATCAAGATGAGCCCCCCTAATATATATTTGGGGGCGAATCTCGCGGCGCTATCGCGAGTATCTTGCATAGAAACGAAGGGTCGGGAGGGGGCGGGGCGGGGGGACCTTATTCAACGTCATTTCTTTTATCGATGAACGGGATGGAGGGCCCCGAGTTCTCTCTCCACGAAGAAGGAAATCGTTAGGAGAGCGACATGCAAATTCGTTCGAAAGTTTCGCCCACCTCTGGGCTCTAGCACCCTCTGGGCAAGAAAACCGGGACAAGGGGGTAGGGAGGGCCTTCGAAGGGCGACGGGGGTAGGGCACACGCCAGGGAAGACGCTGGAGGAACAAGAGGAGGACGAGGAAGGGAGGAAGGTGGTAGCGAGTGTTTTCTGTTCCTGGCTGCTGGCGATTTATGCGCCCGAAATCGCATCGCCCCTGGAAATGAAACGTCGCGGCCGAGCGGGGCGGCCAGGACGGAGGGAAGAACGGCGATTTTACGCGTGGGGGGGGGGGGGGGGCGAGTGATCTAAGCGAGACGTTTTCGCGCGACCTCCTTGTACCAAGAAAAATTGGAGATATGGCTGGAGTTCCCCCCTGGGGAGGCTCGAGCCTTGCCACTCGAGTGCCTCGCTTTCCTACTGTAAGTGAAGATCAAAGGAGGAACTTCTTGCCGAGTCGAACAGCGCCGATACTACTGCGCGCGTCTTTCGGTATCGAAAGTCATCACCGTAGTGGATGCTGGGCGTCTTCGGACATGGTGCTCGCACGTTTGCGTAAGTTGGAGTAAAGTCTCGAGGAGGGTGCTTGTCTGTTAGATGGACACTTTCTTTTTGTCGATAACACGATAACTTATGCGTCATTACCGAGCAGGCTGGTTACAAGTCATTTGTCAACACTGGCCCATTAAGTTGATGAATGCTTTTACATTTTTGTTTGGTTCCTCTGGAGTAATGTTCTTGGATTTTATCTGGTGCTATATAGGGTGCTTCAGGTGTAGGGGTTAAATTTAAGTGGGTAAGAGAATTCAAGAGGAACGAGAGATTTTAGTAGTATTAATCGGTCCTGAGGTATTCAGTTTTCTTTTATGTATTTCAACTTTTTTGTCTCCACGTATGAACTCCCTTAATGATTCGAGGTTTTGCCCATAGCTTTGGAACACGCAGTACACTCCCTAGTCTAGGACACGATTGGTTTCTCGAAGTCGACTCAAAGTCCTGCTCGACTGTTCCTCTAGCAGCGCAGTGAAGATCAAAGAAGCGAAATCCCTTTGTCTTGCGCCAAGGATTTCCAAGGTATACTTCGGGGGCGGAGGGATATTAAAATCTGCGGAATTAAATTTTTAGTATCCAAATTTCCATTCACAAATGTAGCATTCGCAAATCACGGCGTTTCGTTCCCATTCCTCGCTGTCTATCCCCTTGTCATTCGCTTTGTGCCTTCTTTATTCGACCACCGTCGTACGATCCGAATTCTTTCATCGCTACACAACATACAATTATTCAACCGCGCGCATATTTCCGACGTTCCATTGACTTCGAGGCTGAAAATGCCAATGACGGGGAGCAGGATCAAAGAGTTAATTCGATTCGACGCAAACGTAAATTACGGTACAAAAATAATCCCCGTATCGGGAACCAGGTGGCGGTGTGTTGGGCGGGAGGGGGCGAAGTCAAAAGCGTCTGGGAAGCTGTTTATAGGCAACAAATTCCCGGTATCCAATTATTTTGATATCCCTAGCCATAAATCTCGTAAAAATGCGAGATAACGCGGTTTCGGTCGGCGGGCATAAACGCCGAATCGCCGCGCAGCCTCGTTTTTCAAGCTTCGTGAACTTTTATCGCGTCGCGGCGCGTCCGGCCGTCTGCCATATTTCCCTAGCCACCCTATAGATTTTGGGTGCACGCAAAAATATCGTCGAACCGCCGATAAAATTGGGGGGGGGGGGGGGGAGAGGGAGAGAGAACGAGAGAAAAAGAAGGAAACAATACTGGCCGATTTTGGATCACCGCAGCCATCTGTACGGACTTGCTCTTCTTCTTCCTTCCTTTCTTTTTTAGCTTCTCCTTCTCTATTTTTTAATCGCCCCGCGTGCCGTCGGCGCAGTGGGCGGATGGCAATATTCGAAGCGAGCCGAGCCGAGCCCGTTTAATATCAGCAGATCGAGGCACAAATGAATATTCATTAAACACATTTTTCCGATTTTAATTACATCCCCTAAGCGGATCTGGCCTGGGCTTACGCAGCGGTTCCCTGTCTTCTCTCTTTCTCTCTCTCTCACTCTGTGTCTCTTTCTCTTCCTCTGTCTTTCTCCCTTTCCACCTCTGTCTCTCTTTCTCTGCCCCTTTCGTCTCTTTCTCGTTTCTCTACTTTCTCTTTCGACTCCTCTTTGCGTCTTTTTTCTCCAAGCCTCCCCTCTCCGCCGCGTCTTGCCATTCGCCATTTCACCCCCTGTCCCGTTCTCTGTTTCTCGTTCTTCTCTCCGCCTCGTGTGGCTGGTTTTTTAATGAAATCCACCGCGGCGCAGGAGCAACGAATGCCATTATTAATATCACCGGCCTTATCTTTCGGCGCAATATAGAATTACTTTGTTATTAATTCCGATGTTCGACGTGGCCCCCGTTCGCCCCTCCAGTTCCATTCGCTCGAAGGAAATTGCCGTAGCTCGGGCGAGCATCGAGCTGGTGAGATGTACTCGTCTCGGAAGGGAGAGGAGATACTTCCGGGCGGGATCCTTGGCGTCGCGATTTAATTTAGAGAAAAAG
This sequence comes from Andrena marginata, assembly GCA_963932335.1. NCBI lineage: Eukaryota > Metazoa > Arthropoda > Insecta > Hymenoptera > Andrenidae > Andrena > Andrena marginata. The sequence continues at coordinate 42,565,536 of OZ010660.1, forward strand.
AAAGGGCCCACGGGTTGCTCGTCGACGCGGAAGGGCACGGTTTGTCCCTCGTTTGATCTCTTCGATTTCCAGCGTCGACGTTTCCAGCAAATTTTCCCCGTCGCTTCATACACTTCCCGTGGCGAACCTTCGACTTCTCGAGGATGGAACGAACGATACCACTGATCTTCCGCTTTACTTCCGAGAAGATTTCAATTACTACGCGCGGACGTTTCATTCAGCTGAAGCTCAAATCATAGTTTTCTCATCCCTTTTACACCCTACATTTCACTTCGTTCTCATCCAGGACTTAGCAATTATATCAAAAACATTCTAATCTCCTCCTAATATCATGTCCATTCTGACCGGTCACGACCTAGAAAATATATTATACCTATAACTGATTCTTTATCATCCTCCGCTTTAATCTGTACAATGCTCCTCGCATAGCCCCGTACCCATGCATCCACCAGTAGAAACTTTAGTAACTTCTGTGCTTCAGGCACGCGCGCAAGTACCCGGCGAAGCTTGAACGTCTCGGGGAGCGAGACGACGAAACAGGGTCTGGTTAAACAATCGTAACGGTCGTTTTCAATCCTTCCTCCCTCCTCCTCCAGACGCCTCCGAATTTTTCTTTATGCGGTGCCCACCCCCGTTCGCCGTCGCCCTCGTACAGGACCCGCGCACACATGACGCGATGGCGAATGGTGGACTCGGGCACGCATGCGCCCGGCACGAAGCTTTTTTTTCTCTCCTTTCTCCTCGTACCCCACTCGCAAGACGAGGGGTGGTTTGGTGGTCGGGGGTGCGGGCTCCGCGAGGTAAGGGTGTTGCCAAGGGCAACGCTAACGAGCTCCATGAGCGACGTTAGATAGAGCAACACACCCCCATGGCACCCTCAGAATTCCCCTCCTTTCCTGCCGCCGCCGCCGCTACGACAAACCCCGTAGAAAGTTGGTTATGTATAAATACTCCCTCTTACGCGCGGCTACCGTCTATGCGATACGAAGGATGCGAGGATGTTAAAAAAAAAGAAGGAGGAAAACGAAACGGGACGTGGTGTACACGTCGATTCAGACCACCTATTCTTCTTGATCCTTACAAGCGCGCACAACAAATGCAATTCGGTCATTTTTTACTCGTTTTTCTTGGCAGAACAGCTTCCAGTTCTGTCTTCTGTCGCTTAGCATTCCACATTTGGTTTGTTCTCTTTATTTAATTCTTATATGGAATTGATTGCACGTTATTGGGGAAGTGTTTCCTCGCATTTTAGGGTTGTACACTTCGCGCGAGTGTGAGAGGAGTGTATGCGCAGTGGAATCTGTTGAGTATCTGTTCGAGGACTGTTGCCACGGGATAGCGAAGGATGTGTGAATTAATAGGGTTTGAAGCGCGAATGGCGTCCGGTACACGGGAAAGGAAATTAATTCCAGCTAAAAGGGTTCTTTCTTTCAGGAAGATGTTCAGGGCGAGGATCACGCGGTTAGGGGTGAATCTGCGGGGGGTTTGCCGGCCGCGACGGGCTGTGGGAGGGCGATTGTCGGAGCGGGAAGGCAATTACGTAATCAAGTAATTAGTCCCTGACCTCGGTTAACAGGTTTCACCGTGCCATTCAACCGTTCTGATTTTCTACCGAATCTCAACTTCCTTTGCTCTCCCTCCTTTCCCGCGCCCAGCTCTAAGAGTAACGAAAACTCCCTGTATTTTAAAACTTCCTTTCCGCAATCCTCGCGCCCAATTAAACAAACCATTACGGTTAACATTAATCAACGCCTCGCCGTCACGTAAATTTCCTCTTCATTTAATAATTCTTCAGAAATCAACTGTTCAAAGCCTAATCCCCATACCACGTAAAAATTGAAACTAAAAGAGAATCGTTTCGTATTTAATTGAGCCGTCTATCGGAACGTACTGCTAATTCGAAAGTTATTTCGTCGCCCGGAACGCCGCAGTGGAGGTGGCTGTCTGGCGGGCTTTCCCGTGGGGGAAAAATGCGCGCAAATCCGGTGTAGCGAAACAAGCGAATGAATGAGAGGAAACGAAAGTTCGTGCGAATTAAAATACTCCTTCCGAAGCTACGCTACCGCGAGGGAAATTGTTCGCGTTTGTTCGGCGCGAGAACGGGAGTGGATTCTCGAGGATCGTGCGCAACAGAAACTGTTCTTTCGCGGATTTTTATTCGCGACGGTACAGCGAGACCTCGCGGAATAGATTCACGGGTATTGCTGAGCGATCTGTTTTTCTCTCGTCGAGCGGTATTCATGTAGAAATATTTATTGGAGCGAGAAATGCGACAAGCTCTGCCGACAGACCTCGCCCCACCCTCCCCCACTCGCCCTGCCCTCTGACACGAAAGTTTTGTGGAAATTTTTAACAGCGCGATAAAAAGACTGTACGAGCTAAGGAAGGATGGGCAAACGAGTTTCGCGCAAATTGGAGAGCTCCTTTTCGCAAACACAGACCCGGAAAATCGTTATATTTGAACTGCGCGCGACATGTGCGATTAAAAAAGAAGGAACGGTGGGGGGGGGGAAGAGAGGAGAAATGAAATTCCCGCTCTTTGTGGAATCGCGTACGATTTTTCCTAACGAGACACTCGTGTTTCGAGTGGGGAAAACGTTAAGCCTCGCGACGCGTTTTTGTTTTGAATTGTCAAAGGGAAACCGTTGTTCCGTCTGTGTGAGAGTATTAGTGACTGTGCGTCGCGCGAGATTATGAGGAAAAAGCGATTATAGAAACGAACGAGATCAGGCGTCAATTGGGATAATTGTCTGTCGTGCTGACGCAACTATATTTCGTCAAACAAATGAGTACGCGATGCAATATCGAAGAATTATTATATTGGATAACACAGGCGGTGCTGTAAGTCGTCGCTTATTTTTACGGAACTTGTTAAATCGCAGACAAGTGATATTTAACCAAAATCATATTCACTGAAATATTTGTCCATATATAATTATTTGTATTTCTGATAAAACACGTATTAATTTCAAAGTTGTGCGCACATTTTATCAGACACCCTGTGTATTACAATTCATCAACGGGGGGAACACTCGAGGAGGAGCGTTGCCCTGTATAATTAGAAACTATGTCAAGAGATACCTACCTCGGAATTTAGAATATTTCATATCTTCTTTGTTCCACGCGGAACATTACGGACGTCTACGTCCTCATCCCGAGAAATGAAAAAAAAAAAAAAAAATGAAATCCCGCGAGCACACGGGACAAGAGGGTGACTGGCAGGGTGGGGGTAGGGGGTGGGTTAACATCGAAGGCAAGAGGAGAGGGCAGACTGAGGGAGCCTTACTTATTGCTATGTTTTAATATAACGATGCCATAACGATGCCTCGTCTGCTGTTACGTTTACTCCGATGCTCTGAATCTCCCCTGTTCATCCCCATATCGAGGTTTCGCCCCGATAATCCATTCGCGATACTGCCTGTGTGTTGGTGCATCGTTGCACGACAGGTCCTCGTCGTTTCTGATTTCATTGAGGGATCGATCTCGCCGCGTGGCGATCGCGCGGATTTTCTATTTTGAACGACTGTGAGTGTGTGCCGCGAATACTCCATCGTTTGGACTGATCACGAAATATCCCTCGGTGGATACGAATATAGCGAGGGCAATTGGGTATTTCTAATAAAGGGGAAGGATGGTGGGAAATTTGCAACAGTCAGACAATCGATGCGCTCAATCGCCTTAAAAGAGATGGTCTATATAGTAATATTTTTTTATTCATTCCTCCAGTTAATTTCGAACTAGAATTTATCTGTTGGGCGAAGTTATTTTGGAGTAACTTGTGGTGAAATTGCTGCAAAGGCTACTTGAACAAAAATATATTACATTCTTTTTTTAACGAAGCTGATTTCCTTGGCCATTTTTGCCACGTTTCCGGTAAAAGTACAAGTGGGTGTAGTAAAGAAAGACGTTTCCGTACACCTAACATCACCTGCACGTATAATGGTGAGTGAAGCGAACTTTTGCACCGGATTAATAAATAAAAAGCTTCGTATCATGTGACTTTCCGAATATTTAATTTTTAAACGGATCGATGTCTCCGTTGGGTTGCATCTGGGAAGGGAGCAGGATTGGGAGGACGAATATATCCTGGCCGTGAGGAAGAAATGATCAACGAGGACGAAGAGTCACAGGCGGCGGAGTGTTCTCTGTCGATTATTGTGCATGGGACAAAGCACGGTTTTTCTTCCTCCGTTCCTTTCCATTCTCATCTTCCGTTCTCATCTTGGGTGGATAATGCCGGCTCGGATATAATAATACTCCCGCACAAAATACAATACCATATTTTCTCTTGGTAAATTATCTCTGTGTTGCTTTCCCGAGCTTCTGCTCCTACCTCCCACCGTTCCTCCAGCCTCCTTTTCAGGATTACTCCCGTACCTTTGCTTGCCGGCTTCCTCTCTTGATTCCGTGTGAATCTTTTAACGACGTGCCCAGCAGACGTACTTTTCACTTCGTTGAGAGCGATTGTGAAATTCATTTCCATGCAGGATGGCACGGTGAGATCAATGATATCACCATCGTTCAGTAGACACTCCTCAAAATTACATATTTCTATTTATTTCTCATTTTTGTACTACCAAATATCCGATGAACATGCTTATGAACATGCCAAACACACGTGTATATATATCTATACTATACCATCCTTGAATATTCTCTTTTTATCCTGTACGCACAGCGAGGAGTGGAAGACAATTCGCGCGAAAGCTGGATGGGCAAACAATCTGGCGCTGTTCGCGGATGATAAATGTTTTCGTTTTCCGCGGTGCCATCGAAGTGTGGCACTTTTAAATCCAATTCCTATAATGCTCGCCGTTCCATTCTCCCTGCGTCTTTTGCCCCAAGTCTGGAGGCAGAGTGACGGGGGGAAAGGGGAATGCAAGCCTGGCCGCAAGAGCGCCCAAACAAACCTAGACCGAGGGATTCGAAGGGGCTTGCGTTCTGAGGGATTTGGGGAAACGGGTCCCAACCCCCGGACCCTCTCCCAGTCTGCAATCGCCTCTCCCTACCCCCGAGAAACTACGCCAAGATTGCGCGATAATGGAAAAAACGAGGTTCCTCTCCGACACATTTTGGCCGATCGAAACGCCGTCGAAAAACATCCCTCGGGCTGGACGGACCGGCAACGGGTTGCTGTACGCTCTTCTCTTTCAGAATTGTATCCAGAGCTGCCAGTAGCAACGTTTCATTTCACGAGATTCCCTAGGAATATAAATTTCAAGGGCGGAGGATTTAAGCTGACAAAGCGGGCAATTTCATCGTCGGACGCGATCCTTTTGAAAATGCTGCAGCCGCACGCGAAATTATGAAATCGCGGGAGTAGAACGGCCACGCGGGCTACAATATTTCACGCGCGTTTCTCTTCTACGCCTGGCGAACGCTTTACGACTTGTCTTCGCCGAGATTTTATGGGGACTACGGGAGACAGGGTTATGAGCGTTGTATTCCTGCCGTTTCGTGTTTGTATGCTTATATTGCTTATAGGAACCACATTGGGCTTGACATTTCTCTAATATAAGTTTTATTACTTGCTAAGCTTCCAGGATTCGTGGATATGTATTTTTCGAATTTTCTCACGCAATTTTTCAAGACGAATGGAAGTTTTAAAATTGGAAGAAATGTTGATAAATTATTTTCGAAAAGTGCCGGGCTTCGCTATACATGTTAGCAACCGTTCGAAATGATCGATTACAGTTTGCTTTCCTTACGCGGCCGCGCGCTCGTAACTCCGCGGAGGAAGAGTCACACACAGTTCCTGTCGCAAAATAATCCCCTATACCGGCTTATTGATCAGATCACAAGTCGTTGGAGCACGCCACCCCATTTCGTCTACCCCTCTCTCCCAGCCTTTCCTCCCCCCTCCCCTCCCCCGCGCTCAGAAACCGGGCATTTTTATTCGTGCAGTTTCACTCCCCCCTGTCCTTCCTTCCATCTCGCCTCACCTCCCCCACAGCCGCCCTCTCAACGACACTGGGGTGGCAAAGTCGTGAGAGCGCCATTTTTTATTTCACCTACGTCGAGGAACGGTCGCATGGAGATTCATTAATAACAAGCTGCGGTGGTTCCTACGAGGATTAGAGCGAGAAAGAGATCGAGGGGGCAAAGGGGAGGGGAAGGGAACCGAGGGAGGCGGGGGTCGGGCTCGTTTGTTAGGTGGGATCAATCCTCGAACGAATATCGGGGGAAAAGGGAAATTGCAGCGAGTCGAAATATTCGATGGATTAGAGGACACGTGCCGTCGCGGCGAGTCTGAAGGAAATTGGTAAGAAATTTTAATAAACCGCCCCTCTCTCTCTCTCGCTTGTGATTACAATTTAGGGGTTGCACCGCAGTCGCGTGCGCGGCTCGCTTGATTTCTGTGCAATTATCAGTGATTGTACGTTCACTGACGTGTATGGGAGGAAGGAAGATAAAAATGGGGAAGAAGAATATGAACGGACCATGTGACTCTTTGAACTGATCGTTATTGGAATCTGCAGTCAGTCGTTAAACGAAACGGTAAATAAACAGGAATACACCTTTGTAAGTGAATAAAACTTATGCACGATAAACTTGTCTTTCGTTCCTTTCCTCCGCAATATTAATAAAGAACAGGCAAGTGACAACTACCCTCCTCTGCATCTCCACTTTCACACAAAATTTGGTGTTGCAAAGCTTGTTCCGCTTAAGAGCTCGCTAGGTCTTTAGATTAAATATCAATTCACCGTTTACATGGTGAATACATATTACGCGTAACTACGTACACGTCGAGTGTTTTTTATTTTAATCCAGCCTCGTTATACGAGAATTTTATTGAAAAACATCTGCGATTCAAATGTGAAGAAAAGAAGGAGTTAATACGAACGAAGTTGGAACCGGGTATTTTTATTATGCGTCAACATATTACTCTTTCTTTCCCCTTTCGGCCGTTTACTACTCCCGCTCCGCCAACACTTTTATTCGGCCGATCCTGGGGGGGTCGGTCTCCGTTGAAGAGCGCCTTAGGGTTGGTTTGCTGCTGTTGCAACGAAGAAAGAGGATTTTTGGTATTTCGCCGCGGGAGAGGGGACAGACCGACGAACGGAAAGGGATAGATTATAGCTGGTGGGGGTCGGTTAAATAAGGAACAGAAATAAATAGGAAGGGAAGAAAAGAGCTCGTTAGGGGGTCTCCGTGAGTTTCTGAGTACTCAACTACCCTGGCCAGCCCTCCTCCCTCCTTTCTTCCTCTTCTCCCTTTCCCCTTCTGCCCTTCTTCTTGCTCTATATTCACTTCTCCATCCGTCCCTCGTTTCTTACGTCCCCCTTCGTTCTACCAGCATTCTATACCACCCTCAGAAGTCGTCACGTCCACGTTTCTACAATATTTTCGACGTTGATATTCGTTTCTTTGTCACCGTTACGCGAGTGCAACGTTGCCGACGAGTTTCCCCAGCGAAGGCTGACGATTTGCAAGTAGATAAAGACGGGGGAATTACGGTGTGTCTGATTCGCCACGAATATTCTACTTCTACTCGCCTCCGGTCCTGTAACTCGTCGCTGAAAATACACGCGGCTTTTGAGTCGAGAGATATTTCGCGCAAAATCGTTGCCGCGTGTGAAAATAATTCTTAAAATTACAAGAATCAGACGCGCCGTTATCAGCCTCGAAATCGTCAGCCTTCACTGCGATGAAAGTTATCAGGGGAATCATCGGAACTATACACACATTGAGAGCCAAACACAGTCCCCGTTGTAATCTAAAACTCACAGCTCTTTAAGAACGCGTTTAGCAGGCCGTTAATCGCTTCTGGGGGAGGGTTGTAAATTTTAAACGGGTTAATTTTTCCCCGGCTACGCTGGCTGTGGGCTAGCGCGCGAGAGGGCGGCCAACCCTTTCGCCACGGAAGGAAGGAAGGAAGGAAGGAATATCGTCGCCGTGGCAAAGGGTCGGCTAGGTTTTGTCGGGCGCTTTCGTCGGTGAGTTTAACGGGGTTTCGCTGGTCGCTGGATAGAGGGTTTAGGTTAGGTGGAAAGAGGCGGTTTAGCGAGTTACGAGCAATTGCCCACCGCCATTCTGCGCCATTGCTTCGTTCTTTAACCGACCAGCCACTTTCTCACCCCCCTTCGGCCGGCTTCCCGTGGATCCTCGTAGGAGGGTAGTGGTTGATAGGAACCGGCGAAAATTGCGTGATTAACTGAAACCGTCCCTCTCGACTCCCCCCCCCCCCTCCCTTTTCCCTCTCTGTTCATCAGTACGCTCCCGCGACCACAAGGATCGGGATGCCTTCGGGTTATTTGGCCACGGACAATCCTCAAGGACCGAAGGACATCCTGCTCTCCGATACATCCGGTTGCCAGTGTACGCTGGAACGTCGGAAGGTCTACCAATCGTTCGTGCTGACCCAAACGACCTGCTTCGCGGTCCTATTGTCATTGATGCTGCTAATCGGATCCTTCGGGCAGTGCTACGACTCGTTGCCATTGCAACGACATGTCGTGCCCTACTTTAGACGCTCGTTATGTTACGTGACAAATAATCCGACACGTAAAAGTGGTTAGAGTGAGAATATTGATAATATTGAATCATCGGAGGACAGTAAAATTTGAAAGACTTTAAGAGTTGAAATGGATATTCTATTTAAGTACGATTTAGATCTTACATTGCCGCACAGTATGCCGAGCGATAAAGTTATCCTTGGAATCATATTTTCATCGAATTCTCGTTATTTCGAGAAGCATTTATAATTCTAAGAGCATCTTTTAGAAGCATCATTTCTATGGGGCAGAAATAAATGTGACAGATGAAATGCTGGATTCATCGATCCCTCGTCACAGTTTCCTTATCGTCCCACTTAAATCCGCCGCAGATCGAATTATCCGGCAGTCGCGAAATTACGCGGAGAGAATCAGCTCGGGGAGCGAAACGAAGCGCGAAGCTTAATGTGGATAATCTGTGGTTGATTGGTTCAATTAAAGGTGTCCAGACAGTTCAAGGAAGCGCGCCGAGGTTCCGCCCTATCCTATAATAGCCATTGTGTTTGCAGAAAAACCGTCTCTTAAGAAAAAGAAGAGAAGTACAGGAATAATCAACTGCGTCAACTCTGATTGCGAAATCAGACCAAGTATCGATCGATTTATTACGAAAGCAAAGGTACGCGAGAGCATCCCGCAGGAGTAGCGAGAAAAATGTTGACGAGGTCCTTGCTCGCGTTTCTCCTCCATTTTCAAGGTGAAATTCATTGGCACCCCCGTTTCTCTATGTGTTTCGCGCCTTGCCCCTCTTCACAGTCTCCTCTCGAGGCCCGGCCTAATAGTCCTGTCGCTATCTCGCATTGTAATCAGAGGGTGGCAGCATGGCTTCCTGCCGGTCGCCCAACACATCCTCACGGCATCAATATTTGATCATGGCGGGCCGGGACACGTGTATGTGCGCTCACGCATTGAGGGCGGGGCGAGAACACACAGAGGCACCGCGGGTAAGGATTATGGGCATTCCCTTCGGTTGACCCTGTCGAATGTTCGTAATTCTATTTTTCCGTGGGAGAACGAGCTTGCTGCCATTGTGGAAGATTTGGTAGCAGTTTTGAAGAATTTGGAACGTCTCTAGTGACATAAGAATTTATAGTTTTAATGCTGTTATATTTTCAATAAAGTGGACTTGCTCCGAGGAAATTAAGTTTGGTTTTACTCATTTCGATGGCAGAGGGAAGATGCTACTTTTTAGTGACTCTTGAACGGTGGAAATATTTGCTGGGAACACTGTACAGGTGGATCGCAAAATGATTATTATCAACCATGAGTCATTGTCTTCTCAAGTGTCCTTACTTGAGTCTCCTCCTCTTCATTCCTCGATTACTCGCTCTGTTTTAATAGTTCACACAAAAAGCACTTCTTCAAAAAGTGAAAACTTTGTATACTCAAATGACATAATCAGTACGAAGCAGTGAAAATCCTGTTGCACGAAACATACCACATCCTTTCATGCCTGACTCTGACCTAATTATTTCCAGCAGACCTGACACTCGAGCTTCATCATAAACGCAGAAAGTCGAATCGCCATTTGCGATAATTAACCAAATTCTTGTTCGATCAGGATTAATAACTTACCCTTGTATCACCCTTATCCCCGTGACTTACAACAGTGTTTTATTAACAAACCTGTCACTGATGATCAATAGAATGTACGTGTATTCTGAATAGCATTTTCAAACTTAATCAAAAGAAGTCCCAAACTAAAAAAAACTTATTCCACACTGTCAGCCCATATCTGCACAAAAAATTATCCCTCGCCTCAAATACCTCACCCAGTTTCAAATTTTATTACAAGCTCCTTCTCATCCTCGTCGAGGAGCACAGTAGCCGCGCAAAGTGAGGGCAATCGAAGGTCGAAGAGAATATTCGTCGCGACTAACACGTGGCGTGTCGGCGATCTGATTTCAACCCTTTCCCTTCTCGCTGGTGGCGGTGTAATGTAATCGGAGTAGCGCAAGCACATTAGCTCCAAGGTACGCTGGGATATCCAACCGTGTTATGGACCGTCCTAATTGTCCCTTAGGAGCCAGTGTTTGGACAGGCGAAACTTTTCCTCCTCCTTCTTCCCGTGTACACAGAATTATTTCCCGATCCGTCAACCAGAAGCGACTCGTAAATATCGAGTTTCCCCGAGACGAGCTTTAACATGGGATTACCGCGGCGGCACGGTGATTGAAAACGCGAACGGGAAAGAAAAGGCACGAAAGTATTGCCGGTGATTTCGGTCGTTTACCCCCGATCGTAAACGATATTGTTTCTACCGTTGCGACGGCAAGCCGCACACAATATCGGTATTCCCTAATGAAAGTTTCCTGATACCTTCGGCCGTCGAATATCGCGTTTCTGCGAAAAGAGATTCCGCCTCGGTCACTGATTGAAATCAAAATTTCATTCTTTGTACGGCTCGTGTCCGTGTAACGGGATACACGGTCGATTTTTACGGTCAATATATTTTGCTCGTGATAATCGAAATTACTCGTACCTACGACGCGACAAATGAAAATATGAAGAATTTGCTTTCTGTCTTGTAATCGAAAAGCGTATTTTAAGGGTAAGGGGAAAATCGGGAATGTCCATTTGTCGCGATATACTGTTTAAAAACAGGAAATGTCCACTCTGCACTGCAACAAAATATGGAATGGCCCTACTGTTTGCCTAAGCATAAGCTTCTGTCGTCAAGGTGAAGCAAGAAATTATTTAAGAAGAAAATTATATAAGAAAATTAAAAAACTTAATTTTCTCGATGACGCTGTTTTGTGACTTTCCCTGTTTTCTCCCCTTACCCTTCATTTATAAATTGTCCTGGATCAGTATTCCTAAAAAGTGAAGATTACGTCTAACGAAGCTTTCCATAGTATTCTGCAATACTTAACTATTAATTTATTTTCAATGACCCTCATCTTCTGCACCCTAGATTTTGCAGTAAAGTATGTATTATGGTTTACGAGTTGTACTCCACAAAAATAATATCGTATTTCATATCACACTAATTGGACTGAAATCGTGATTTCCTCATTATCACCTCGTGCTTGTCATACTTTAGATGCTTTGGAAATAAGCACTACAATTACGAATTGCAGAGCTCAAGGGTGGTCTCATATCTATATAATTACGAAAAAGGACCGAGGTAGACGTGTTCTCAGGTAACTAACGACTCGTTAATCATACATTACAGTCGGCTGGTTATATGGGGCGGTTACGTCTTAGATCCTAAACTTAATTCGACGCTCCATTTCGATAATTGGCCGGGACTCGAGCTGTTTGCATTCGCGGCGAGTCGCTAGCCCTCCTCGGGATGACGTTAATTAGGCTACCCTGATCCCTGCTCGAGGGTCGTTTTAGATATCACCCCGCGATTATATCGCGTCTCTAGAAGGACAGCGTTTAGCAGGCCTGCCCGTTACGACTTCTCTTGTCGATAATTGAGGTCGACCGTGCCCATTTGTCTCTGCGTTAAATCGAGACGATCGACCGTCCCTTTTGCTCTCGTTCTGTCTAACCGCTCTGTAGGGTCCCTTGCTGTATCCGTTCCGTCATTCGTAGAGCTGGGAACATATTATAATTTAAAACACTATTTTTATATAACCCATTGCACTCCAAGTACTCGAGTCTCCTAGGCACCTTGAGGTTCAGATGAACATTTAGCGAAACCTTGCGAAAATTGAAGAATTCTGGATTTCTCGAATTAGACAAGTCACTATTACATTACTTGCAATAATATTATCCGGTCGATCGACGAGCCAATCACTGGGAGTGCAAGCAATTAATACAGTAATAATTATAAGGTTTTACTCACAAGGGAACTTTAGTAACCCAAAAATTCTGATATTTCCGAAACATTGCAGGCTTGTAGAGAACCTCAATAGAAGTACCAGGGAATTTTATTTTCTTCTGCTTTATGATTCTCCAGGGTGAACGCAACCCTTAAATTTGAATCTGCGAATTCCTATTTTTCTGTATGCCTTGAAAATTATAGTAGATATAAAGAAACTGTTCAAATGAAAATTCAATAGTTTTTCCTGCCCTATAAAACTGTGAAAATTATTTACCACCTGGAGTTTATATAGTGAAACGTTCTCCACCATAAGAAAATAAACGAAAGAAGATCAAATACATCACGCATTAATTTAAATTCTTTTTATTATTCCCATGTATATTAATCGCCATTAAAATCGTGCCCACTAATAACGAAGCTCTCTGTATGAGAGTTTTGATACATCCTTCCAAACTTACGAAGCCACTCGCCTGACATCGCTACATTGTCCAGAGGGTTTCGTTGCACTTAATGATCGACCATCGTGAAACGCGGTGCACGAGGTCTGAGGCAGGACACGTGGGTGCAGTGCACACGTACAAATGCACGGGCGCATACACGCGCGGGCTTGCATGTTACACTGGAATCACCTGCTGCCTGTCCACATGTCGCCCGCAGGCAAAATCGTTCAACCGACACCGGGCCCGGTTCTCGGCCAATCGTCTGTTGGATTACACCTCTCTCCTTCTTTTTTCGTCCCTTCCCCTCGCTTCTCTCGACAAGATGAACCGACAAAAAACCGCCGCACAAAGTGACGCGTTTCTACCAAACGATTGCTGTCAGAGTCTACCTGGAGTGCCAAAGATGTATCGATAAGTCTTTCTTCGACACGATACGCAAACTTGGACTTTATCTAGCTCTATCTCGCCTTCAAATCTTTCAAATGTCTTATACATACTACCAACGTCAATATTAAGTTGGAGCTTACGAAATTCCCACTTCGCGTAGGGAAGTTTGAATGAAAATTCGTTTGCATTTGAACTACTTATTTTATTTATTTTAATTTTTTAAGTTTCTGTGACATTTCTCGAGTCGTAAGCCAGCGTCGGTGGTTGTTATTTTATAAAAAGAGAATTTTAGATTTCGGGATCTGTTCGATAATAATTCTTGATAGGAATTTTAATAGTTCCGAGTTGGAAACATTTAATGAATTTTCTGTGGCACTTCTCTCTGCATTAACCCCCGATTATACAGACTCGAACGGGCTCGTTCATCATCTAACGATAAATTACTCCGTATCTCCACGAGCGGAAGACGCCTTTCGTCTATGCATCGTGTGTGTATACCAACTCTTCGTTTTTCGGGTCTCAAATTGACTCGCGGACCAATTAAGCTTGAAGAGTCGGGGCCTGGCAAAGGACGTTCTCACGCTCGATCGGCGGCCTTCGGCTGTGTGCGCGGAAGTTTGCCTGCGGCCGTGTGTGTTGGTGTACCGGCCGCGTCTGTGTCACGCGCGTAGGTGAGCGACGGCCCCTGTGTCTGGTCCTTTTGGAAGACGATCTTCCAGACGGTTTGCTCTCCCGGCCGGTCCTGAAGTGGATCGGTGTCCGGTCTTCAGGATTCCGGGAGATTGAGCTCTGTTCACGGTTCGTCACACGGCAGAAGACTCGGTTATGGCCCCCCTCGCTTCCCGTTCACCACCTATCCCGTTTCTTTGCATACTGACTGCTAACGACTCTGTTTCACGCTTCTCTGACTGCGCCGTCGATTCCTTTGACCGGTCGATCAAACTTAACAGCGGCCGAAAAGTCAGGCGAGCTGCTTTCCCTTCGGTAATTAAGCCCGACGAGGTGTTACCCTTGTGCCTCGTGCAACAATTTTCCGATACCTCTGCCGTGTATCGAGAAAACCAGACGTTTCCTTAGAATAAGTATCTCCATCCCTATCATTCCCAAATAAATCTTTTATCAATCATCGATTAACATTAAATCAGTATCACTACTGAAATGCGAGCTGTTCGTTAAACAGCCTATTGGATTCGTAATAAAATGGATTATTAATTAGAAATGAGTAGCCGCCCCTAATGGTGAGCCTAAAATTCAAGCCGATGAGAGGCCCCGATCGATTTTCGATTAATCAGCGTGCACGCAGCCACACGAGCGCGAATTGGTTCTCGTTTCTCTCCCCCCGCTCCTCGGTTGTCACGCGACAAGTTCGGTACACAATCAAGACGAGCGGGTACTGTTTACGAAGCGCCGCATCAACGACGACGGGCTAATGGCTCCAAGACATTAAGTTAATTGCTCGGCACATCGTACCTATGTACTCGCATTTGCGTGCGCGACGAGCCCATCTTTCTTTCCCTATCTCTGCCTTCCGCGACCCCCCCCCCCCGCCGTCCACCCTGTTCCCCCCTTTTCTTCTGCCGTCACGTAATGTTCTCCCGTAATGGAAGCATCGTAAAGGACATAAGTGCTTCCCACCGTGGACTTTTCGCGGGGAAAGTGCCTCATCTTCCTCGTCAATATTCGATCCATTAAAGTGGAAGTTTTCAGACAAGTTGTCGCACTCTGCGGTTGATTTGTATGGGGCACGCGGGTACCTCCAACTTATGGAAAATATTTCCCCGTCCCAGCCACCCCCTCGGATGAGCTTTTCCCTTTGCGATAAGAAGAAGCCCCGCGTTTGGTTGAATATTCTTAACGGCCATTGTACCAATTCCAAGTGTATCGTTCGGCGAGATATCAGTCTTCTTCCTCGGTCTTCCTCCTTCCTTCCGTTCTTTTCTTTCTTTTTTTTTTTATTTTATTTCTGTCTGCCGCTGAATCGAGACGGAGCGAAGTTACGGCTTCGTACATGGCGGAGGGCTCGTTTAATGGATACTTCAATTAAAATTGGTCCAATCGGGACGGGTTAATTAAAACGGTATTTACAAGAGACATGAAATTTAATAGAAAATTTTCTCCAACCCCGTGCTGCAGCCGCTCGTGGCCCGTTGAAAGTCATAATGCCGATTATGTAACCCGAGAAGCAGGAAAGAAGCAACGCGGCATTTATTAATTCGGCGGAGGGCCGCGACCGACCGGGTTAATCGTTATAGAACGAACTGCTGATGAATTCACGAGCTAGCTTTATAAATATGGATGCCTTCGAGAAGCTACGCGAGCCGCGGCCCCGTTATAACTTAACCTAGAATAATCCGTGGAATTATTTCCCACGTAGCCCATCCTCGGATCTCCTACTTTCCAACAATTTTCTTAACGACGGGGGTGGGACGACCCTGTTGAATCTAGTCACTGACAATGCATATTAAGCGCGACATCTCTCGTTAACACAAACATATCTCATCGTAAACGGCCCAATCTTGATACCACCTCTCCATTCCAAAAGTTATTTAAAGGTACTTCAATTTCTGAAATAGCAAATACACAGCGGCGGCGGGTAATATTACCCCATTTCGCGTAGTTCGTGGTCCAAGCGAGCTATTCGACATAAAACATAAGAATATAGAAGAAATGGAAGTAATTCAATTGTCCCGAAGGCTAATATAATTATCGATTAATTTCACGATTATTCCTGTTGTGAGCCCCCTGTTGCCTCAAATCCAGAGTATATCTTATCTGGTCGCGGAAAATCGAAGAAAACAAAATAATACACTGTGTCGTGGAGGATGGAAAGAGGGGTGGCGCCTTCGTCGCTGATTTTTCCTGCCCGTCGAACCGTCTACGTGTATTTACATAAAAGGGCGAGTCGTTGGAATTTTTAAATCAAATTCCTTATCGGACAAGCGCGGGGTCGTGCGAAGGAGAGAGAGAGAGGTCGAGGGGTGGTTGTAGCACTGTATAGGATGTGGGGACGATGGCGCGAAAAAGGTGAGTCTCTATCAACGAGCGGGAAGAGGTAACGAGCTCGTTCCTTCTCCACCGATTCCCCTGAAATACTCGCGACCCCCTCTTCCTCGTTTCTCTTCGTTTCTCTTGTTGTTTCAACGTTCGGTGGCCTCCGCCGCGATTTTCCGCGTCGACGTCCGTGCGGGAAATGAGAAAACGATAAGAAAATATAAGGGTCGCCGCGGTCGAAGAAATATCACTGTTAAAGCAGGTAAAATTTGGGGAGTAGAAAAATTATCGCCAGGAGCGTATCTATTTATCAGCCTCTCTTTCCTTTTCGGTGTCCACTGCATAGAAAGAGGCAGAGAGGTTTCATCAAACGTACTAGGATATGGATCGAATATACAAAGATGCAGCGGAGAGTCTTTGATAAAATGGTGGAGGAGCATGAGATTGAAAAGGCAGAGACAGAAAGGCAGAAGGAGGGGTTACAGAGGACATAAATCTTCGAAGCTCCCTTATCAAAGGTGCTCCGCTGGGAAATGGCGGCAATCTCGGACCTTTTCGTTCTCGAAATGAAGAAAAGCCGATCTCAATACCGATATGCCTATTGCGCTGCTGTACCGAGCTCTTCGGCGTATAGATGATCGTATTAAAATGTTCTTCATGGTAAAGCCAAGCTTCGCACAATACAGCAGAGCCATATTGACATATTTCTGCCGCCACTGTGATCTTCTTCGGCTTGTAAATTGAGAAATCTCTATTTTTGAAATTATATTTTCTCCTCGAAGGCAAAATTCCACGAGTTTTAAATACACCACATCATCTTCTCTATCCCCGTCCATTAAGTACAAGTATTTTTCTTGTGCTAGGAATTACCTACCAACATATTGCAATTTGCACTACATTGAAACTTCTCTCGAACTCAACCCTTTCAAATAACTTTCCTTCACCTCATAAAAATCTTCCAACTACGCCCTCCGCCTACGATACCTAAGTAGTAAACTCGCATACCTCGAGGATAGTCCCACCAATCTCCACTACATATCCCCCGTCGCCTGGCAAGGCGTTAGCATCGGGGATCGTGAAAAGTATTCGTCAACGGGACGAATACATTTTCCTCCAATCGCCGATACGCCGACATGGAGCTTCCAGTAGGCGTAACAGTCGCCGGTTACATAATGTATTCGCATGCATATATAGTATCTGGTCGTTATCGTGGTAGTCGGTCGTTCCTTGAAGGGCTGTCAGGTGAGAGAGGGCCCTCGAGCGTAGGGAAATAGGAGTGCTATCGGGGTGAGAAAGGCGGGACGAGAGGGCGGCGAGAGGGGAGGGGATGGCCGAAGTGAGATGCCGAAGAGAGGACGAGAGACCGGCAGGGAGGAATAGAGAAAGGGTGAGAGGGCGAGAGCAGGGACGAAGAGGGCTCTCGGCTTTCGCGAGTATTATCTTGTCAGCGCGGATAACGACACCTCGGCGTCGTTCTACAGCCCTCATCAATTATAAATCCCGGCTACCTCTTACTACCAATCGCGATATCCCTATCTCCGGGCCCGCAATCGCAGATCGAGACGTCTCATTATCTTGCCAGTCGGCCATTGCGGTTTCGCCGTACACCAACCCCCTCCGTGAAATGCACGGGAAACCCACTGGCGTGTGTCGTTGTTGCGGACACCGCATTTTACCGTGACCGACTCCGTGGATACTCGACGCTTTCATCCCATAACGCGAGGGCGAAGAACTCTGGCCAATTCTACAGCCTCCGTTCTATTGAGTCAAAGCATCAATAAAGCGGTCGACATTAGTATTATTCGTTAGAGCTCGTGATTGTTGCCTCTAGAGATTCTGGTGGCTTCGATGAGCTTCAAAAATCTACGTCACACTTCGAGTGGCGTCGGCGTGTTTCCACGCCGTTTTAACTGAAAAGGGTCGAAAGTATCGTCCCAACCTAGCCGGATGTTTACTTTGCGTATAAACCAAGCAAGGAGTTCGCGCAAAACCTCGAAGAAGCCTGATCCCCTTAAATGGACATTTTTTAAAATTTCCATGCCAATGGCAGTGTTTATTCGAGGGGACGTGCGAATTTCGTTTAAAATTGTTTCACGGTGTGAGCCACGCAAAGCAGGACACGATTTACAGATGGTATCTGGCGCGACGGCGCTGCAATGGTCTCGCGATGCTTGCAGTTTAAACAGTAATCCGTTTTGCAAAAAGAAAGGACGGTATAATGATTTATGGACGACACCATTAAACACGGGACACGTAACGGGGTTTATTTCCCCCGTCGTAACACGGCATGTTCGCGTGGCCACTTCGGTTTTACTCGCGATGAGTAAACAGATAAACGCTCGTAAACGCTAACAGTTATTAGCATTGGGTGTGCTGTTCACGAGAAACGATGGCCAGGTTGTACGGTACCCGGCCCGTAGTTGTCTCTGTTGATTCATATTGCTTCATAAATGTGGGCAAACAACTTGCCGGGCAACCAGCACGCGAACTTCAAATGCCAAAGGAGATATTAAACGTTGAAGAAATATCTTCGGCAGCGGCGGGAATCAATTCGTCGAATTACTTGCACACCTTTAGCTTTCATTAAGCCCCAGCGATACGTTCGTTCTCTTTTATCGCCGACGACGGCCGGTTCGATTGCAGCTCCGTGCAACGTGCAATTAAATTCTGCTTACAGAAAAGTCGCCGAAAAAAATTGTACAGCTCGCAGTTTTCCGCGTCTCCCTCGGGCGCTAACGAGGCGGCAAAGGCCACGCAATCGTTTGATAATGTAAAGCTTTCGGTGATCAGGCGCTAACGATCCCGTCATTAAGAAAGTTAAAATGAATGGGCTTTGTCGGCGTCTCAAACGCAACGATTTCCCTCCATCGCGTGGAATCCTTCGATCCCCTCCGTCCTCCTCCCATTCGGGGGAAGGTGCAGCAGGTCCACCCCTGACGGACAAAAGGTGTTCCACATAATGAACGGTTCCAGTCGGCCAAATAAAAAGCCGGTGCCATTACGTCTGCTCTTTTCTGTCCTTTCGTCCCGCGGACGATACGGATATATATATTTTCTCGTCGGGGTGCCTCGCGACGGAGTGCGCAGGGAACGATCCCCATCCCCGATGTCATCGTAGTTACCGAGCCTACATCTCGATCCTGCTCCTAATGGCGTAGATAATAACGTTTCCCTGTTGCAGGCCAGAAGTTTTTGTTTCGAAATTTATACTCGTAGTCGCAGCGCTTGCAGATCGGGAGGGCTGATTCCTTGGGAGGTGTGAAATCGCAGATTTCATGGCACGGAATCCTGCGCGTTTTTGCAAGCGTGTCAGACACCGTACACATACTTCCCTCCTTTAATTTCGGATGAAATCTTTGGATTCGTATTGGGAGGCGATGACACTTCTTCTTAGCTGTTGGTAGAAGTATTTTTTAAATATTCAAATCGTGGATGATTGTATTTATTTTGCACACACACACGCTTGTAATTGTTTAAAAATTTCAAGAATGAGATTGCTCGAATACCGTGGCGTTTATACGGTAGATAAAATAGCATTACACCGTGACGTGGATGTGACACGGCTGCCTATTAGGTTGCCTACCTCCAGGAGTAAGCATTATGCATATTAGGGTCGGTTAACCCTTCCGCAGGATCCCTGAACCCGCCATTCAGTGGAGAATGCCTGGTTGCTCAACTTTAGGTGCAAGTAAAGTTCTGCAATCTACCTTCAATTAACCTTAACACTTTTGCATTTTCAATCTAATATTAATTTAACGTTTAATACTCTCATTTAATACATCAGTAGTTTAATAGAAAGTTAAAGCTGTACTTTTTTTTTTTAAAACTACGGGTACAGTATTCGTTAGACCTTCGTAAAAGGAAATACGAGCTTCAGATTAACCGAGGAAAAGTGAACGAGCAATGTACATTTTACGAAGGGTTAATGTTATCGTTCAGGGCAACTTTGGCCTCGGTCGAAGTGACGGAGGTCGAGGGGATGATTTCCTCGTAGCAGTACCAGTTCACACCGCGCGAGTCGCTGGCTGTGGAAAAAAAAAGTTACCCCTGAAGAAAGAATTCTGCCGCATCGATGCGATGGAGGGTTGGAAAGGGTGAGCTGCCTTATCGACCCCTAGATTCCCCTCCACCGGTGTTATTTTCAGCTCCACCACTAGATTGGTCTGATGTATAGAGATTTTGAAACGACCCTGCCACGCATTTTTTTACACACCCCTTTCGTCAGCGCCTCGCGTCACTTCTGCTCGTATATAATCACGATTCACTTACGATCGATATAAACTTCTAAATTCATACAACTTTCTAACAACGTAATTAATTTCATACTTCCATTAGATCATTAATTACTACTCTCTTTATTTGCTCTCTGCTGGATGTTCGTGGGCGTTTAGAGACTGAATTCTAATGCACCATAAGACAAACCTACTCAACGTATCAACGTAACAAGATCTTTAGCCAAGCGCGTTACAGCTTCACGGGGATATTGACAGCCGCGAGACTTTCGTGGTTCTGACTTTTGCAATTGAAAGAGACTTCCTAGTTGCAGTGTAAGTGCTACCGCGAGCCTTCGATAAGAGTAAAATTGAATTTCACTATCGGCATCTGAAATATCAGGATTCCAAGGAATGCAATTACGCGGGAATGACAATTGTTGTTCTATTCGCGACGCGCAGCGCCCTCGTGTTTACGACTATTATAAAATATAGCCGCCTATAGGCGCGCTTCTCCTACGCGTCCCCTTCAGGCCCGCTCTCCACGGGCGTATCGCGGCGTGGCAGAAATATCTCGAGCGTGTAATAAAGCACCGAGAAAAATGTCGAAACTCGAAACCGAGACGAAGCGCGAGGTGCATAATGTACGAGTATCATACGTCACAATCAACTGCACGCGGCGCCAAACGCTTATTTCTCCGATGGCGCTGCCACGCTATGAAATTACACCGAGCTGACTTACGGTCCGCGAACGACACCCTGACGTACTCTAAACTCGGTTTTCGCCGGGCGAAAATAATTTTCTCGTATATTTAATGCCGTATTTACGTCCATCGCAGCACTCCCACGCGACCCCTGTTCTCCGGTAATGAGCACTTCCTAGGGGGTTAACGAGAAGCCCGCGAGCGAATACGCGGCCAGGAAACGATCCAAAAACCGGGTACCACCCTACAAATGGTTTAAACCGTATTTCACATTTTTAAGTAATAAAACAGCTTTTTTTTTTAATGTTTATTATCCTCCGTCGTTGGAACAGGAATTAAATATTCGCTAGAAAGTTATAATATTCGTCCCGAGGTAGTAGCTGGCTTCTTAGAGAATTTTCAAATTCAAATTGAAGATAGTAAACTTTAAACATATTAATCTGGCTCAACATTTGTACACCCCGTACGGCGTATCGTTAAATGACCCCTGAAATCTCTCCCATTTCCCGCGTTCCAAGGCCTACCTCCGCGAACAATAAGACTCTGCACGGAGGAAAGAAACAATGGCACGACGGCCGGGTCAATAAAGCGTTCGGTAATCGGCAGGGCAACATTATCTGCCGGGATCCATCGAAAATATGATACCATATGCTAATAACTCACGCATGGCTCGGTTTAAAAAAAAAAAAAATGACGAAGAGGAGAAGCAAAGAAGCGGGTCGCAGCGGTTAGGCTAACCACACGGACCGACCGTATTATGCTCGCAAGGACGAATAAAGCCAGGATTCCGCATTGTGGGCCGTGTGTGCCGCGTTCCAGCACTGCCGCGAGGGAACGAGAAGGGGGGAGAGAGAGAGAGAGAGAAAGCGAGAGTGTAAGGTCAGGTAGAAGCTTTTAAACGTTCGAAAAACGAGACAGAAGCCAGATAGGGTTGCCCGTGGATGGGCGCGCGAAGGGCGCGTCGACGTAACCGGTTACAAACGCGATATGTACCTGCGATTCTGCTGTCCGATCGAATCAGTAGCCGCTCCGTTTCATCGGATATTCGACGTACAAAAGCAAACTCCGCGGCCGTAGGATTCTCGGGAACAACGAGCCACGAGCCGCAAAGTCGTGACGGGGTGAGATCGGTTTTCTTGTTTACCTTGGCATCTGTGTACGTTAAGCTGCTAAGCGATACGGCGAGTTTGCTTCAAGCGGAGAATATTCTACGCGATACGGGGTGTGTGTATCCTTTACGCTGATTGTCATTCCTTCGGGTAGATCGATGCACGTAATATGTACTGGGGTTGGATTTGCGAAAGCGTTGGAAAATAGCGTTTATCAGTTGCAGAAAAGTGGATCTCGTTGGGGTGTCAGGAAACAGGAATGTAAAATAATATTAAATAACAGCTCCGTCGATAAAAAGATTTTTATATGTCGAAGCTTCGAAAGGTATTGATACGGGAAATAAACAAACTGATATTCATAGTAATGTTAATAAAAAAGAACCGAACCAGTGCGCCGAAATCATCTTTCCTAAAATTTACGGTCGAAATTCAATTTATACTATTTAATGTTAATATTGTTATACATTATCGTTAGTACACTAATAATATTTATTCCGTATTTGGTAACCCTTCTATATGAAACCTCGGATGCAATAAGTAAATGTGACAGTGGTCCTCGCATAAGAGGCTCGTTACATGAAAAACAGGATTGCATTAATCGTACTCAAAGCAGATCTCCCATACCTACCGTGAAAGCGGCGTTTTTGCCGCGTCAGTGTGCACAGTATTAAAAAATTCGATTCGACGGGTAAAGCGAGCGACGAACAAACAAGGTCAGTGGAATAGGAATGGCCAGTGGCTTTGACGCACGGGTTTGGCGATTGATCGGCATCAGCCCCAAACCCCATCAATTGGTCGAATTCGTCCCCCTCTGACGGACGGGGGTGGACGCATTTCGATTTCCACCCCCTGCGTGCGAGGGTGCGTTTGTCATCAAACGGCTCGGCCATGCTTGAAATTTCGTGCGATACAACCATGGAATATCGATATTCCCTGTCAGCGTTGCTGGATTCCTCAAGGACGACATCAAAGGACGCCATTCGCTGGGATTACATTTACAAGAGAATCCACACGTGCAGGAGTTTTCCGGAAAACGCGAAACGCTTCATTTTTCTAACGCCTTTTGGACCAGTCTAAACTGAGCTGTGTTATTACCTTGGACCATTGAGTGACTCACAGGTTTATTCATATAAATTCTGGAAGCTACTATATTATTTCTTGGCTTATGGAGTGTCCTTCGCAATATTATTATTATTATTGAACGTTTTTATTGCACAGAAAATAGATAAAGGAGGGAAGAAAGGAAAGAAATAGCGCAAAGGCGAGGTTCAGTCTTAGGATCTAACACTGGTCTTAAAATATATGACCGTTGATTTTTTAGCAGGCTGTGTCTATACACCTAGACTGACAGCTCGCTGACTACAATTTACCAATGCCCTCAAGAATCTCCCCCAGCGACACGTTTACTTAAGATACTTTGACAAAGTGTTAATTTCATCATTTACAGAGTGGTGTACAGCTAGGCGTCTTAATTCATCCACGAGGGTAGCGAAGGTGACTTCCAATCCCGTGTCTACCCGCGGGCTAGACCCAGCCAATTTCGATCCTTCCAATAAAGGGCGACTTAAGAGTTTTAAACCCAAAAGTGCCAGGCGTTCTTCCGTCACACACCGGGGAAAGAGACTTCCGTGAAATTGGCCCCGACGTCACCGAGAGAAGATAATACTGAAGCTCGACTATAGGTACCCCGTGAGTTGAGATCTTCTCCTGGCGCGGGTATCTATGCCATAGCGCATCGTGATTCTGGTTTCGAGAGAATCCAGCCTCGCGGCCCCTCCCCGACTACCCCTGTCCCACCCCCGAAGAAATAAATCTTCGGCCCGAGGCTCTACATCACCGGTTGGCAAGCAATTTGGGCCCCGACGATAACTCATACATGCATCGATAGTACCTCATCCCCTCTTTTTCCACCGCGTACCTATGCGGTGTCTCTGTACGTGTGCGCCTCGCTGCGCCTGTGTACACGCATAATATATTATGTATGTACGTATATAAGCTGAGAAAACCGTTGGAGAAGATGCACGATGATTCTGGTGGCCGTGGTACGCGATCCTTCGAGAGCGCGGAAACGAGAGGAGAGTATCGTGCCGGGACGGCAGGACGAGGACAGCGGCCTGGGGAAGGAGGTGGAGGGAGGAGGAGGAGGAAATAAGCGGGTGGAAGGAAAGATCACTGGCAATTTTTGCGAGGGGCTCGATTTTCAATTGTATCGCATCGATCCCGCGAATATTGATGATAATCTGGCCCCTGGTGTTGCGACTCAAGTCGGTCGGATACACCCCTGTGGCGTGGTATCCGTCTTGGGAGTTTTCAGTGAAGGGTTGCTTGAGAAATATTAGTAATTTTGCTAACCTACGTTATGTGTCCATATTTTTACATTATTTTACGCTAAACTGCACTGCAATTAAATATTCAATGTTTTCACAGTGCTGCACCCGATGCAGCTCAGCGGGAGTTGCAATTTATCCTAGGGGAGAGTTTTTATGTCACGTGGAACAGATCTTTCGGATCTTTTTGATAATTGAATCTCTCGTTAATCTTTGCGTTAATGTACTAGAGGCGCGCTACGTAAGTAACAGGTAATGAATGACGATATCCCACGTAAAATCTCATTTCTATGACAGATGAAATTAGAAATGTCCCCAGTCGCCCTTCGTTGAATTCTTCGTGCGCTCCGGAAGCGGTTTGTACGTTACGTAACCGCATAGTTTTTGGTGTAAGGCGAGTGGTGTACAGGCAGTTTCGTACATCTTTGCATATAATTAGAAGAGCATTGAATCGACCCCCATCGGACGTCTTTTCACCATGAAAGAGCAGGATGGGACCACGGGGGTAGGTCTGTTGCTTGCATCCGAGTCAGAGGGACCACGCTCTCGCTTTTTTCTCAGCCTTCACAAAAAGAGGTCTCCTTCGGTCGATGGAAAAAAAAGGGTTGAGGGCTCCTTCCTCGATCGGCAGGTAGATGCCTGGTGACGTGTTCTAGAGCATATGCATATTACCTGACAATGGACCATCCGGAAGAGGGAACTGAAATAGGCCAGTGCCGTACGAAACGGGTCTGAAATCTGAACACGATAACAGACCTATCAACATACTTTTTTCTCTATACACATAACTTCAAATTTTGCAAGAAGCGCCCAACGATAAATCCTTAAATTATCAGATAATTCAATTAAAAGAAAAAAATTACATACAATAATTTTCCTATTTAATACAAAATTAAAACCTGTAAGTGAGAGAGTTATTAGCAGTCATAAATTTTATTTGATACAGGATGAAATTGACAGGAATATTTAGAGGAGCAGTTCTCCTTTCTCAGTGAAATTCTGTTTCTCATAATTTATTGCATTGGCACGCATATTGTGGATTTTTCAGAAACGGAAGGAGATGAGAGGAAGCAGCTACGGTCCTGACGTAGCAACCCTTTCCATCTTGGGGCCCCGTCTGCTTCCTTGAAAATCATCGATATAAATTATGCATGCAGGTAGTCGGCATTGTGCGGCCGCTCACCTCAGCGGGGCCCGATGATAAATTATTGCACATTGAGAATTTCGGGGCTAACGAGGGTACGAAATTTGAATATCCTTCCTCGCGCTTTTCATTCTCACGCTCTTCGCTCTCGCTCGCTCTCTTTTCTCACACGGCCCCTTATCTCGCGCTCTCTTACGCGCATCCATTCCGGCCTACCTGAGGCTACACGGTTACAATGACTCCCTGATTTGATTTATCGAACGATTTCTCTCCTATGCGCGGACTCGCGTTTATCAAACGACCATTTTCTGCCCTCCTCGCAAATTTGTATACAGTGTGATGAGACCGTTCATCCTCGGCGCGGTCGCGAATCTAGGGCAGATTGGCGTAAGTGGAATATTTGGTTGTCTCGTCGCTTAGGAAGTAAGCGTAAGTAATTTCGTATTATTTCACAATGGAAATGAATAACTTTGAAATACTTCATCCCCTTACTAGTACAAATCATATCAAATTCAACTAATACACGCACTATAATTATTACTACTCTTTACGTAGATTAACCCTTGACAACCTTCCCAAAGTCGAATCTCTTCAAAGCGCACGTAATAATCGAAACACGATAAATTTGCACCAGTTCTCGCCGCGTGCTCACTTCTCCCGAGCCCACACTGTGCGAAACATTAAAGCGGCTATCGTCAACACGACGCAAGATAAATATCTGCGTCCTTACATGGAACGGGGCGATACTTTGCCCCCGAGGAATCCATAAGTCACAGAAAATTACGCGGTCACGGTGTGGTATTTGCGAAAGCCGCGTTCCAGGGGTCACCGAACCGAACCGCCCATCGGTGTAAACTACACCCTTATAAACAATCGAGGGCCGACTCCGACGGTGGTGGGGTTTGGCACGCATGATGGCCGACGATTCGGGCCCAGTGCCCCTATCACGGGTTGAAAAAAATAATGAGCTTCCTCGTTTCACCCCCACCGCTCCGAACTTCTTTTTTTTTTCGCTATGGGGCACCGAATGCCAGGCGAATAGAAAGAGAAAGTCGGGAGGAATGGAGGGGGAGCGGGAGAGAGAGAGAGGGATGGACGGTTTATTAGAGACGAGAGAAAGAGAAGGAAAGAGGAAGAACCCCACGCGAGTGATTTGCATACGCGGCCAGCCGGCTGCAGGATGTGAGTCAGTTTTGTCGACGAGGGGTTAAGTCGAGTCGTCTCTCTGCTTTAATGAAGTGCCGTTTCAACGAGTTTTATTTTTCTACTTTTCTGCTTTGTTTCGCACGCGCCTCGAGACACTCTTTGCGGCCGGGGAAAGGAAAGGCGAGCTTGCTGCGAGGGATGCTCCTTTGCTTCATGCGAATTGCACGAGCTTGGGGTTGTGTCGTGTTGGTGGCCGATGGTGTGCGGTGTAATAAAGAAAAACGTGATGTAACTACCTATATAGCATTAAAAATTAGGCCTCCTCTTTTTATGGGGAAGTTTGAAAGTATGATTTTAGTGTGTTGGAACAGAGATGTCAGTTATTTTCGTCACACAATTTGGTCTCCAGTTTGTCAAATCATCTCAGTTGATATTAATTCAGGTAGTGACGTTTTACAGGTTAAATGATACTAAGAGTCTTTATTGCAGTACAGTCTATGCAGACAAAAGTATATTCGTTACTTGACAAGAGGGACTTTGTATTACGTTTATTCTGTCACTGTCGATTTGTTCAATTTCTAAAATTCAAGTTTCTCGCACTATTTTCATAGATACCGCTTGTAATACAAATTAAAAAACAAAATCAGATCGAAGTGATATAAAGAAATGAAAGCAGTGTTCACTTTTCGATTCACATTCTGAGCTTTGTCACGAAATTAGGTCACCATTCTTTCAAGAAAGAACGTACATTCAGCCTTCTCAAATTATTGATCGACGGAAACCAACCATTCTGATTCACAAATTTACGAATAAAACTGGGACACGAGTATTCCCTATTTTCCATCACGAACAATGAATTCTAATTCTTTTGAGAATCATGTCGCAGGTCCTTTAAGACGAATCAACTCCGATTAAAGAATTTTGTAACGATAAAAGCCACTTCACCCTTCGTATCAATCGTGTTTCGAGATTCACTTGAACTGATCATGAACCGACGACACTTGGAACGTTCCTTTTCGGTCGAGATTCGTCTGCGCGGGATCGCGAGAGGCACGAAAGCACTTAGCGACGTTTTATTAATTACTGGTACGAGTTAAACGAAGGAGAATCTAGCCTGGATGGAGGCGAGAAGCAGCAGCCATCTTGACGCCTGCGTGGAGAGGCGCCGCGACGCTTCCATGGGGCGTCGAGCCATGGGGGTGGAAAGGGGATGTGCTCTGCGCCGCCAGGCTGCTTCTCGGAAATAGGATCGACTAGAAAAAACCGACAAACTCGAGCAGATTTTCGATTTACTATTTCTGGAACACTCAACTATAATTTCCTACAGGTTCTCCAAAGTTTCTATATGAACAACGATACTTACATTCAGTTCGAATTGATAGGCAAAGATTTGACCGACTCTCTGACTTTACTGTAAAAACATAGTAAAATAAAATCTCTTATTAGTGTCTCCATTCATACAAACTTAAACAATTACTGGAAAATTACTTCCAAAATGAAATATCTACTTTCATACCAAATCACAAGCTTTTGTCGCATATCTATCGACAAATATGCTTACATAATTAGCCCACGAATGCACGTGCTATTAAAAAGGGTTGAAATTCAAATTGAATAGACTAAAAGATATCAGACACACATTTAGTATGGAATTAATGCCTTTCCAGCAAGTTACGATACCGCAGTTACCAAATTCAGAAATAACGATGGGAATGTTTCGAGTTTACGTGCCTCGATAACAAGACGATGACGGGATCGCGGAAACAAGGATGTCTTTTCTCTGGAATTTGATTGGCGCGTGGAAAGGCCTTCACATTCGCCCGAATATAGTCGCGCGCACATGTAAATATTATATTATACAATCCGTACATACACGCTTCTATTCGTCTACCCACATAGATATATGTATATATAGGCAGATGGGACGCAGACGCCGGCGTCGCGACGTTCGACGGTACAGTTCCCGTCGGACGGTCCTTCGAGATGGCAGGATTCGGTCCCGGATCCACTCTCAGTCCTTCCTACGCCTTCGTCCTGACACATCGACCTTCCCTCTTTTCTTGTCAAACTCGGCCCGAACACATCTGTCCACGAAAGCATCCGCGAAATAAAATTCAGTGTCCACTCGAGCCCGCGTACAAATGACTTCACTCTTTCGAGATATTCCACGAAATTCATTGTAACCCTCGACTGCGCGAAATGTCCATCCTTTCATAAACAGAACAAGTGAAGTGACACTTCTTGATCTTCTGAAAAGGCTTCTCCTTCGGTAACTTCTTAGAACAGTGAGTCAGAAATATCTCTTTATTCGTTCATGACATAATTACCATTATCAATAAAAATAGAATTCTCAAGTTACAGGCTATTAGAATTTTTAAATTCTCTGTCAATTACCTTGCTATTATTATTCTAATTATTATTAGTATCGTGCTATAACAGTTTAGTGTAGGTCTTTGTACGCCGGGGATAACAGAGATCGTGGTACAACGCGATGTTTTGTTTTTGCCACATTTACGTCGGGCCGAGGCACGAAGTGTCCCCGAGGGTAGCCGACAGCTGATTGTTTCCCTCTCGCGGCGCGTCAACCATCCCTCGTCACGAATTAATTACGTCACCGCCACCATCCCTCCGCGACCAACCCTCCCGGCGCTCTTAATCACCATCCCTTCCTCTGCGCGCCTTCTCATTCATTTCCACTTTCTCTTTCGCTCGCGCCACCCGCGCACCTCTCGCACTTTCACTGCTATTATTTACCTATTTCCCTCCGCGTACTCGACAGCATACATACCCTGAAATCAAGCGCGACCACTCGTTTTCTGCCCGCTAGAATCCGGACACCACTCGACATTTTCCTCGCGTCACCATGGTGTTCACCTCGAAGAGGATTCAGCGCAATGATCGAGAGAAGATCGACGCTGCTCTACGAGGTCACCATCGAGGGTAAGTGTTTGACAATTTTTTTTTGTTTATTATATCGTGCTCTCTTCTCGCGTCGCTGAAACTTTCTTGAACGAGGCAGGGGGAAGTAGCTTGATTTGATCGAAGTAGGTAGCGGGGTTATAAATGGGGTGGTTCTTGCAGAAATTTAGACACTTTGAGTGCGTCGCGATCGATGTTGAAGGGAACGAGAAAGAAATTTTTAAGACACGTTTAAAGAGACGCAAATTGAACAGGATTGCGGAGAAACGATGTTAAAATCGATGTCGGAGGTTGGTCTCCAGTAGTTCTGGTGTATTGGAGTGTTCGCGATGTTTATGAGATGCAAGGCTAAACGGTTATACTTTTGCGCGAGTAATAAATACGATTTTCTCCGTGGGCGGAGCGAAGAGCGAAGCACAGAAATTGATAAACGCATTATGGCTGAGTTGAAGCGGAAACGGAATCTTTAATTTAGAAACTGGAATATTCCGAGGGGAATGCCTGCGGAATGTTTACAGTTGCGGTGTAAAGTGGATCATTTCCTTCACTGGGCACTTCAATTTTTTCGAATCTCCCAGCAATGATTCTGAGAAATTAATATGATTTAGTAAGCTGTAACGTTAATGAACGTGGCTCGACGTATAAGTATCGTAAAAAGTTAGGTGCACGAGAAGGATCACTTTCCCGTGATTGAAAAGTCTGGTTAAAATGAATTCGGTAATTAATTGTTTGTCGCTGATTGTTATCGTTACTCACGAACAGAACAAATATTCACACGCTAGAAATTGTATCCAACTTTCGGCGTCCTTTCATCGTGGATACGTATAAAAATCGCGCAGAATATTTCCCTTTCCCTTTGCCTTCTCACTTTCGACGTCACTTTCGGTCCTCCTGCATCGAGATTTCGTGTTAAACTGACACGTTTCCGATGACAGGAATCCGCGAGGCCGTTTTGTCGACTGTTGGGGACAGAAGGTGGGGAGGAAGACACCGGTTGCACTCATCAAACCCCCTCTCTCTCTACCCTCTTTAACCCTTTCGTCCCCTCTACCTTCCATTGTGCGTTTTGCATGTGTAATTACGATCCCGTACGATGGGTTGAACAAAGACGGAGAAGTGGGTTCTGCTACTCTACTACGACGCGCTGGCAACCTAATTCTTCAAGAAGTCGAGCCTCCCGAGCCGAACTTTAAGATCGCCAAAACATTTCGTTCACAATTTTCATGCACACTTCTTTAAACCTGTTCGAAGAACAAGTTCTGAGAAAGTTGAGCCTAGTTAATCAGAAAATTCTCAAAGAATCCCAATGGAATCTGCTTACGAAGCATTTGTCTTCGAAACGGTGACTTCGTGAAAGGATCGAGATGAAGTGTGTGGCTCCTTCCCACCGAATCGCGGCGGTTTTCTGTTCTTCGGCGTTAGGCACCCTTTCACCTCTACTCGCCTAACCCTTTTTTCCTTCCCGGGAGGCGGGCGGGATTCACCCTGCGGGGCACCCCGTTGTCGTTCCCCTTTGTACACCAGGTCGAATAATGAATTATATTTTTCTCTTCCAGCGAAGCATAGATTATAATATTTTTTACTATCTATAAAAAGCAAGCGGGAGAACCGTCGGTTGGTGCACCCTTCTCCTCTTCCATCTTTGCTTTCTGTCGCACTACCCACCCTATGCCGCACAGAGAACGAGGGAGAGAGCGAGGGAGATAGAGGGAGGGAGGGAGACGCTGGAAAAGGGTTAAAAGGGGGAGGTATGGCACATAAATAATCAGAGCGACTCTTCCTCTACCTGGACAGGCTTTGCATACACGCTAACTAACTAACCAGCCTGCCAACCAGCAGACAGCCAGGCAGGCAGACAGAGGAGACGTGCTGGGGCACGACATATGCAGTGGGTTGACCCTATCTGTGTTTAATGACCCGCTGATATGCCGCTCTTTCCCTGACGCTTCCTTTTTTCTCATCCTCTGTACATTCTTTTGTTCGCCATGTTTTATGCGTGTTACTGAGAACACGGGAACGCTCCTCTGAAACGTGGCGACTGATGTACGGTGCGTGTACTTCACACGTTACACTTAACAGAAACTCGCTAGACCGTTGGTGGTTTGTTTCTTTTGGTAATTAAATGAAATTAATTTGCCTTCAAGCTGCAAACAAGATATACCAGAAATATTCAAGTCACTTCCGTGAATTATTTCTGTTTCGTAACCATAATTTTATTCGTCACTGTACACTCTTTTGTATTGTTGACCGAAATATTGGATTATTTATATATGAAGGGTATTAGGGAGATAGTGATTCTTCAATTAACAGTAGCCTCAAATCATAGATGGGCAAAATTTGTATTTTAATAAAATTTCGAATAATGAATCAATATTAAAAAAAATCATCATTTGTTCGTTAGCCCGAGTTAACTCTTTTTTCAACACAGGACGAACAATTTTTTTTATCTTTTCTTCGTTACTCGATATTTTATTTAA
This sequence comes from Andrena marginata, assembly GCA_963932335.1. NCBI lineage: Eukaryota > Metazoa > Arthropoda > Insecta > Hymenoptera > Andrenidae > Andrena > Andrena marginata. Next base: position 42,597,658 of record OZ010660.1, read on the forward strand.
ATAACAATTTTATCCGTTTCTGCCTCAAATCTTAAAACTCCACTTCAACTACCCTCGTCTTAGATTTTTCCACAAAGAACCGTTCTTTCTTTATTGCATCACGAATCAAGCCCTACTCTGTGTGCCTTCTTCTCATAGTATCATATGTAGACAACTTCTCTCGAAATTTATCGTACACGTAACTCGTGCTCGTCGAGTTACATAACCCATATCGATTATCCCCGGAACAGTGCAATATTGTATTATCCACGCAATTTAACAAATCGAATCGTTGGAACGATAGCGAGGTCCTACATCAGGGTCAGAGCAGGATAAAAGGTGGAATCTTTTTCGTTTTCTCTTTTGGTAAACAGCATTTTGGCTTGTATCCCGTTTCACACATGGTGCCGCGAACCCCTTTTGCCGGCATTTCGGTCTCCGTCTGTGGCAGGTCGGAGCAATGTTTTAGATCTTATCCCCGAAATTATACGTCTGTCTGGCTGTCTGCTCCTACTCCCAACCCTCAGGACGTTGGCACGCGGTATCAAACGCTAATCGCATGCCACGTCCCTCTACCTCTGCCTCCTTCCTCTTTATTCCTTCTTCCTTTTCTTCCTGTCTGGCCTGCTTTACGTCCTCCTGCCTTCCGTTCTCTATCCCGCAGGATAACAGAACGACACCTCCGCCCACGATTCCCGCGCGCAAGAGAAGAAAACCCGAGCGCGGCGCTCTTCTTCCAGGGATTTCGAACATCGGGAATTCGTTTTCGCGTTTAGTCATCACGTGTCCTGGGGAACATATCGCTGTTTGAATGGCATTCACTCCTTTGGCGCGAGAGCTGGTGTCACGTTACGATTAAAACTCATTTGGAAACTTTACTATTCTCCCTTTGTGTTATTCGTACATTTTATTAGAATAACTACCTATTCGATATCTTGAAAAATGATATTTTCATCGATTTACCCAATTGATGTTTATTAGCCTTATTTGCCTTATTTCACATTTTAGAGCACTTTTAAGTCACAGTGTTACTTCATTCGTTATATATTTATCGATTAATCTCGCGGCAATTTAGACCCCAAAGTGGTAGTTAGATTAACGAGGAGAAAATGAGAAGCGCAAGCGCGGCCATCGCGCAGGACTAGGCTCACCCCTAACATCTCGTCCTGCGTTATTATGCAACAAGTTGCTCTACTCACCCTCTTTCTCTCTCTCTCTCTTTCGCTTTCTCTGGTCTCCAGTCACCCACAGTTATTAAGCGCGTCGTTTTCATTGGGCAACATTCCAGCTAAATGTGCGGATATTTTATGCCGCCCTTAAAGACGATGGTTGATTATATGCGCTACTCTTTCTCGATTCCGGCATTCCCCAACGGAACCTTTCTTCGTAGATCTCCTTTAGAAGAAGGAAAACCAACTCCTCCTCACTGTACGAAGTACTAAAAAGTTCCATTTCTACTTGTCGCATTATTTAACTCCAGCTTCCAATGCATATACAAAGCCTCTCGAATTTAAATCGACAGGCGTCGAGTTAAGAAAATTGCCTAACAAAATCGCAGGAACTGATACAAAGAGTTAAAAAAGTTAAGAAAAACTACGAGCAAAGGGGGAAATGAGAAAGAAGGCAGAAAAGAGGCCATCGCGATTCTGGCAGGAACATATTCGACTCGGAATAACGAGGACGCCTATTTGAATATCCCGCCATCCTTAGATTTTATTCTTTCTCTCCTCGCGTTTTTCCTGTCGCATACATACATAAGTTTCGTCGTTTGCTTCCTGGATCTACGCAACCCGGCTGTCAACGCGCGTCCGTTCATGCGTGACGGCTATATTTACGTGCACAGAATCGTTAGCGTGTAGCCAACGAAATTAAAAGTGCTTGCAAATTCCTTCGCGAGCTTTCGTCAAAATACAAGCACAGACAAATATATGATTATAATCAGCCTCTCCTTGTACTTCGAATCTCACTAAAATTATACCGCACTCAACGCCATAGAAAATTCTTAACAAAACCGAAGAATCCACAGCAAAACCATTTCCCGACATACATAGGTGCTCCGGTAAACAATCACATTGTACGGTGCCGTTTTACCCTGAAGTGCCGATCATCCTCGTGAATATCGAAATCGTACGGTCGATTAAAAGCGGAGAAAAGGGTGGCTGCTGATTTATGGGAGGACGTTGCCGAGTTTAACCCTTTCGACAAAGGTCAGGGTGTTATCCTCGAGGACCCCGGGGGTAATCGTATGCATTTTACGGGCTTTTTAGAGCCGGGCCTCCTTTTCGCCCGCGATATTACGTTATTCCTGCCATGGTCGAGTAGCGTGACGCGCGTGTAACGCGGCAATAAATCGCGATTATCGATGTCCTTCGTTCCGATTCTTTTATTCAATTTCACTGCGTCCATATGCAGATACGGGCCGATGTTACATGGACCGTGAAAGCGGCAAAAGGCACGGCTCCGCGTTCTCCCTCCGATGGAATGAAAAAAAAAAAAGAAAAAAAAGGAACCGTAGCCGTGTAAAGTCACATTTTTGCGGTGGCGACGCGCTTTCAGCGTGGATGCTGCGCTCGAAAACGGCGCGTGTCGTTCGTCAATGTGTATCTGGCTGGCTGTTGGAGTGGCGCAAATATTTGACGCCCAGCGAGTGCCCCCTTTTACGGGACGTATAAAGCACGCGGACATTTCGCGTGTGTTTCAGCGCGCTGACTATGTCAATTTTAAGCACAACGTATCCCGTTGCGCTTCTTTCGTGTACCAATTCCGACACTACGGCCCGAGCGTCGTTTGCCAGTATTGGTTCAAAATTCCGTGAAAAGCATAGTTAAACACGGGCCTGGAAATCTTCTATGTCGCTCGAACTCAATTATAATTCTCTCCAATTTGCATGCGAACACCTCGAACATTTGAGGCATCAGGAGCAAAAATGGAATAACTACATACGTAGTACTTAGCAATAATGTATTCCAATAGGCTGTGCTAATCATACGAAATAAGAGAATTGAATTTTTTTTTCGATGTGGGTTAGTCTGCTTTTACTATCAAAGCCTCGTTTTATACTCATTCTTCTTTTAAAAATTAGCTATTGCAGGCATCTTACTCCCCAAAGTAATTACCGCGGAGCTCATTATACACGCGCTATCGGTACCACCGTAAATTATCCCGTCACGTTCATTGACGAGACGCAAAGCAGTGCTCGGAGGTTACCGCGATCCATTAACGATCCCCGTCGCGCGTTTTCCCCGTTGCGAGTTGCACGGATGGTTCGCGCGTCGCCTCCCTGGAACCGGATACATCCAGCCGTTCGCCGTGTCTTCTTACACGCGTAAGCCTTCTACGAGAGCGTATATATTACATACGTTGTTCAATTTCACGACGTCTCGCTTCAATTCAGCCGACGGATTTTCCACCATTACTCGGCCGTATTTCTCCTCTTTCTACCGCCCTCCGCCTACACCGCCGCTCCCCTCCGCCTCATCCCTTTCGCCTTCTGTCGGCTTCAGGGACGGCGCACCACTTTGTGCACGAAGGCAAATTGGAAATATCTTCTCGCGAAATATAGCCGCGGCGCCGGCTTCGACTCGCCCCGGAATATATGGGACGACAACGGTGTATCCGGTCGTACCGGCTCGTTATTAAATATCCGCCCTCCGTGGATGGTACAGGCGACGATCTCCTACGAGACCTCCGAACCGGTTACCAAATGGCTCGTGGTGATGCCCCGGTTCCACGATAACGAACCTCGAAATTACCCTACCACGAATCGAATCGATTCCGACCGTGACTCGGTAGGCGCGGATAAATCTGCATTCTCTTGCGTAGGTAGGTTTCCCTATATTCGGTCGGCTAACGTAGGTATCGCGTGGAGTGCCGATCGCGGGGCAGGAGTCTGGACCTCAAGGGTATCATGGATTCGGGGTAAATTACGCAGAATGACCGGATCGTGTATTCCGATTACTTTACTGGTCGGTGAGGCATTGGATAGATTAAGTGGTAACTGACAGAAAATTTTAAATTTATATTTCTTCTGCGGTGGTTATTTATTTGGAGGTTTGAGGTCCCAGGTTACAATGATTCGGTGGTACAGTATGTACCAAAAGTTCCCGGACTGTGAAAAGACAGTACAAAGGAAAGCATGATATCTACCTACAAAGGCAGATTCCCAACCCGGAAATTCCAAAAATCATGAAGCAGATTTAAATATACAGATATGTATTAAGCAATTTTTTTTGCCGCCAAAATTCACTTTAAGAGGGTGAGATTGACCCCTGAAAATTCGGCTATTTCCAGATTTTGTGTTATAACTCGCAACCTGTAAGAACTGTAAGTTATCAAATGATAGTCCTAAATTAAAAAAATTAACTCTTGTCTGAAAACTTTGTTCCTATCTCTTACAGTTCGCGAGTTATACCACAAAATCGGAAGATAGCCGGATTTTGCAGGGGTCAACTTGAACTGTTCTTTTTAATGTATATATCCTCACACATGCTGGAACTGTTCACCGATTGAACCACAATGAATTATTAAACTCAGAGTCCGGGAACTTTTAATACATACTGTATATAATACATTTAAGAATTATTAAACACTGGGTATCGCTCTTCCTGACACGTTCAAAGACTGTATCATCAGGGGATCATTAGGGAATAATGTAGGGAAGGCGCAGAGATCGCTTAGGCACCGAATCGACGGATTAAAGAGTGGCAGCGGATAGCTGGATCGTTTCAACGGACAACGGTGCTTTGTCGAGCCTTCGAAACAGCATCCATTAATAACGCGGCCCAATATAATGCCGCATTAAAGAACAGTGGCCGTGCAAACGGTGCCGAGGGGCTGCGTGGAAATGAGCGTAGAAATGTTCGTAGCCGCAGCACCGGCAGGTAGCCGCCGGGGTCGTGGGTCAACGTGTGCTCACACAAGAAGGGTGCCTTTTTTTTTACCTCGTTCACCATGCCAGAACTTTCGGTGAAAATCGAGGTGGTTCGCCCCGAGGAGCGATTTTCCGAAACGTGTCAGGTGTTACCGTAACATCAAACAGCAAGCTTCCTTTAACAATGAAAGGAGTCATAGTTCACCTCCTTTCATCGTTACTAGGGATGCACGCGAGCCGCCGCGTAGACACCGACAATTCCATTTCACAGTTACCCATTCGTATATTATAACAAGATCGCGAACGTTGCGTAATCTACGGGACAATGTCTGAGGAGGCGACGGTCGGGAGGTATCCGAGGAATAAGTGGCGACCCACGTGAGAGGAAGATTCACGTTGGCGTTCGAGCTGTATTTTAAACGTCGCAGGTATTTTTATATTCCGTGCGCTCAGGTAGAGAGCGCCGCGAGAGCTACCCCATTGGAAAGAAAGGTTGCGTAACCCCTCGCGCTAGACAAGCACGATCGAACGGGAACAACGGAGGGCCGGTGGCTGGGAGTCGAGAGAAGAGGATGAGAAAGCTACCTACTGAACTGTCGGCACAATGACACCAAATAGGCGGCTGATTGCACAATACGCCGATGTTTATCGACCCATCATCGATACATGCCTCTTGTGCCGGCGCACGCACTCACGCTCGGGACAATCCGCGCGGAGAGTCAACAGGCCGAATGTTACACCCAATTTAAGACGGCCAATGCAGCAACGTTTGATGCGCATTAGGAAGCGGGAGAGCAGAATTGCCCTTTCGAGGATCTCAGTCGAACGTCAGGAGACAACGATTCCGATTGCCCCGATGACATCTCGATGGGAGGACGTCGCTCCGCGAGGGGGAAGTCGGATAAGCGTCTGAATGGAATGGGACTGTTACGATAGTGGAAGGGAATATTGGATGGATCTAATTTGTATACGATCTGCGAAGGCTCGTCTGAAGAGACTTTGTTTATAACGATATTATAATTGCAAAGGTGAAGCGACCCTTCGTGGCGACGCAGAAGAGTAGCGCTCGGTATTATTAAACAACGCAAGTGGTAATTAAAAAAGTTTAAGCTGCTTGATGACCACGACATTCAACCACCTAATCCCCGGAGTAGACAGCCGTATTACGGCATTCCGTTACGTGTAGTACAAAGTCTGGCGCAAAATTCAGAAGGCTGATCCGCCTGAGCCAAATCTCTCCGCGGGCGAGGCTGAGCGAGGCGCGTGGTGTACGACGCAACTGGCCGTCAAATGAAAAACTTGCTTACTTGCGGCGCTTTGTACCCCCCGCTCGTTACTTAATCCTCCTGCGAGACTTAAGTAAACGAATTACGTTCGCCTGAAAGAGACACCGACTCGTCCCGGGCGAAAGCTTGAAGCGTGCCGGCATCGAAAGTGGCCGCCAGGATCTTGGGAATTAAAATCAGCGCGGAAGATGTCGTGCAATGAGCCATGCTTGGCAAACGTCGTGCCGTATAACCGAGAAAGAAAGAGTGCGCCACGAGGCGAAGGAGGGATGGTGAGAGCTCACAAGGGGGTTTTGGGGTTGGTCGAGGGTGGTGTGAGTATGTGGGGGCTGAAAGGCGTTGCCTGGCAACCACCCCCGGCTCTTCGTAATGGCCGCCACACACGTCACACACACATACTCCCTCCCTCCCCGTTTCCACGCTCGGCGTCCTCCTTCGCGCACCCTTCTTCCTTCTTCTGCTCTCTGGCAAGACACCGTTCCCCGCATAATACATATCCCGCACCCTACGCCAGCCGCGCGCGGGGGTAAATTCTTAAATTTTGCCCGAATTGAAAATTTCCATATCTTATTCCCGCGGCGCGGGGCTGCTGGGCTGCAACCAGCAGTCGTCGTCTTCGGCGTCACGCGACAGCTGCAATCGAATCGAAAAATTTCCCAAACCTGCTGCCGTCTTATCCAACGCTCGACTATTGTTAGGGGGCCGGTAATCGAGGAGAAGCAGGAAGTGCCTCGACGGTTTCACTGGTTTACAAGGAGAGGTTGTTGATACGTGAGCTGCAGGACCAACTCGCACTCAGACGAATTGCGCGTTGGATTCTAATTTTAACTATTTTATAGATAAATAGAAATAAATATTTTTATTTCTTCGATTGATACAGGATTTGACAAATGAACTTTTCTTTGAACTAGTATTTCATCGAAAATAATAATATTTCAAACAATACCTAGAACATATTTCAAATAATAGTATTTCAAATAATGACTGACTGACTAATGACACAAAAAATGTGTGTAAACATACATATATATACGTTCGAAAATATTTTGTATCTTCTATCTTCGATCCCCTATTTCGTATATTCGAATCCGAGTGTAAATAGTAAAAGTACTTGCTCATGATTTAAGCATTTAATGGAATAGTATTTTCAAATAGTATTTGATTTAAGTATTAAACGAAATAGTATTTTCAAACCGTATATGTTTATGGAAATAGTTTAGTTGTTAGTATTTTGTTTCAAACTATTTCAAATTTTGATATTTTTTTGAGGATTACTTCTTGAATCTTGAATCTTGATAAAATTTGAAACAACTCTTCTTTACACACTACAGTCACTGACATCCTCCTCTATTTACACTTTCGTTTTACCAACTTTCCACTGCAGCCTCCTCAATTATTTTCTATATTTAAATTATTTGATCCCCATTCCTCAATTTCACTTCAGCAATAGAAAACTATTCCAAGCTTCTCACTTCCGCACGAAGAACAACCAATTCCACTCCATTCCCCCCAATCTTCCATCCACCTTTATACGAAACTGAACGCGCAAGCGAAAGTATACACACTCAAATCGTTTTGAAACTGTCAAATCGACCTGAAAATTAAATTGCCACGAGTATCAAATGCTCGTAAGAGCGATTCAGAGGCAAGCTAAATAGATCACCGCGCGATGAAGACTCAATCCGCGGCGTTCCGTGAGAGCAGCGGCGAAGCGCGGAAGCACAACACCCGGAAGCAGGAAGCAGAGGGTCGCGAGTCCTTTAATCGGATGTCGGGGCACGTGTTTCGCGGTGGCACTGCTCGCAGCTGCCAGGACATTTATGCAAATCGCGCCTCGAGCCGGCTGAGCTTTCGGCTTTATGCACTCCGTTTTAGTTGGCGAATTTGCATCCGTTGAATCGACTCGCCTTCTCTCTCCCTCTTCCTCCGGCCCATCCACCCCTTTTTCTATTTTTACCTTTTACTCGCGATATATACCTGCGCGTACGACTGCGCGACTGCGCGTGTACGTGTGTATACAGAGCCGCCACGTAACGCACGACAATATCAGCCAATTTGCATACGAGACGCGTCGCTACAGGCTCTTTCAAAGTTTTTTTACTTTTTTACCTTCGCGCCAATCAGGCGTCGCCTGGACAAACGTATGCGTTTCCCAGTCACTACCGCGGTGAAAATCTTCTCGTGAAAGGGATAGCTGAAATTCTAATGTACATCTCGAAATGTAATATATTAATTATCGAGCTACTATAGTATAATGGAAGACACTATATGTCTCTATAAAAAGAAATAGTATGACATTTGATTCGACGTATTTTCGAGCGTAATATCGCGTCACATTTAATTCGCTAAAAAACTGGTGGTCCAAGCGAAATATGAAGTTGCCCCACAACGGTGGAAGTGACCGAAACACGGGCACGAGTGTTGTTTCCATGGAGCATCCTGTAGCCGGCGAAAAGAAAAAAGAGTAACCAATCCGCGCGTATGCTTGGAGTGGAATAATATTGTCATGCAAATACAGCTAGCCCGTGTACGTACGCTATTACGTGCACGCATACGGGGATCTCGTAACGTGCGTGACACACGTGGGTACGCGATGTGCACGAGGACGGCTGCTGGGCGCAGTGATTTGCATATACCTATGGAGTAGTGGCGGGAGTGAAATAGAGAGACGTCGATGGTGCGCGAGAGCGAAAGAGAGGGAGGAGGACAGAAAAAGGGAGCTTTTTCGCTCCACATCTACCTGATTATTCGTTCGAGACTTGGAGGGTTCAACGATGACAAGAGGGTGCGAGCGCACGAACAGCGAGGAAAGAAAGAGCAAGAGGCAGGGGAAAAGTGTGGGAAAGAGAGAGAGAGAGAGAGAGAGAGAGAGAGAGAGAAAGCAAGAGCGAAGAACGGGGACCCATAGATCGTCGGGGATACGTACATATTTGCAAATATATTTATCCCGGTTCGACAGGGCCGAAAAGTTAAAAGGGCAAACGATGTACGCTCGATACTCCGTCCGAACTCGTTGAGCCGCGGCCAATTTAATGATTTCGTCCTACTCTCGTCGTGCTCCTGCTTCCGTGAAAGAGAACGGACCGTGCTGTAAGGGAATCTAATCTTGTACCCTGTACTATATGCGGCGTACGAGGAGGAAGGAAATTATGGTATCTGTGCCGTTAGAAATAGCATAGTTTATTCGAGGTTTCACTTTTTCAAACGGATTATTACAGGGGCACAGAAGCTCTTTGGAATTTTCCTATTATACTTTTTCGCGTTGTAATTGAGAAGTATCAGGCAAATCTGCTTGTGGATGTACTCTCTTTGGCTTACTCAGAATTCTATTCGTGTCGAGCATTTTTCATTGACTTTCACTACTTCCTGGTCGTACCTTGCATTACTTTTCACCACTGGGCTTTTAACTACAATTTAGCTCGCGTGATCAAGATACGAATTGTACGAATTCCTCTCGGCGTTTTACGTAACAAGGGCACTGCATCATAAGGGACACAGGATGTCGAAGGTCCTTCTCCCGAACCCTATTATTTGAAATTCGGATGCAGCCAATCGGGGGACGCAGGTACTCGCGATCCTAAATCGAAAGAAGGGGTTGATTCTGTAGGTCGCAGGGTACGGGACGGATTCAAGGGTTAGTTTCCTCTGGGACATCGCGTAGAATACATGGCACGTATACTTAGCAGCGTAATATCACACAGTGTCCAACATCCACTTTCACGCTAAACAAAATTTGAACGGTGACCGAGTGCTGGCAATATATTAGGTGACCGTCAAGATCACAATTTTTTAAGTGGACTTAGGGTTTCTCTAAATCTTGATCGTGCGACAGTGTTATCTTCAATCTCCGATAGCATCAGGCGCTTTCAAATTCCCCGCTAAAACAAATTCCTCTTCGCTTCGAGATTCCGCGCGAATCGAGCGATATAAAATTTAACTCACCTCGCCAAGGTTCCGCGAAGCATTTTTTTTTAAAGAGGGTGCGCGTCGCGATGACTCTGCCCGCGTGACGCGTGGCCGCGAGACAGCTCGTTCCCTATCTGCGCGAGAAATCAAATCTGCCAGGGTGCGGGAATGGTGACAAGCTCTCGTTCGCGATCGAAGGAGCTGGCAGAATGCGTGGAATTTCTGGTAACCCGTCAGTCGGCCGATTTCCAAGCAGGTCCGCACTGCCAGCCAGGCACGTACAGACCAGCTCCGCAACTTCTGACAGATACAAATCTTCCGCGGCGTTATTTGCAGTGCCGCCGCGCCGTTCGCTCCCGCCACCCTTCGCTCGTGTGCACTCGACGAATCTCGATATGGAAAATCCGCGAAACGTATAAATGTAGCTGTCAGTGGCAGCTTGCACCCCTAACACCTTTATCCTCCGGGCTGCTTTGCCTCCTGCCGACGGCGCCGCGTACGGCTGTTCCTAAGTATCTACCGCGTACACACGCCTGTCGAGGAAATACACGCTACTTCTGCGCTTAGAAAATACGGATTCAAACGTGTACGCGTTAAACGGACACCCCCGCGGCCCTTCTATCATGCTTGGAATTTACGATGCGGCGCGCATGTTCGTGAAGGACCAGTGTAGAGGGGTTACCCTCCTTGCGCAATCTTTTGCAACACTTGGGGGGGGGGGGGGGGGGGGAATTGAATGTGCAAATGGGGTGAACTTATTGGCATCGTCGAGTAGGTAGTTGAATTTTTCTAGTCCTTGGGTTAATTTAATCTATCTGGCGAACCGTTTCTCGGTTAGAAAAGATGTTCCTGTGTAATTCACGAGTGATTGGAGGCTATGGCTGTGAATGGTATAGCTAGATATTCTTCTTGAAACAGAATTACCTTGTTTGATAATCAGGAAGCTCGTATAGTCTAGTTACCGGGTTAACTTGCTCGGCGAGGTTCCAGCGTACACGTTGAATCGACGTCATGCGTCGCGCGTCTATAGAAGCCCGCGTCTACAGAAGAATTTTCTCGAAAATGCTCGCGAGTTTCCAAGAGTGGCATCGAGATATGAAAATTCCTGACATCCTATATTCGGGCCTTGGTTGGTCGGTCGGTCTCCTCTTTTTCCCTGAGCCCCCCCTGGGGCCTCCATTCTGATAGGGTTGCCACTGGCTTTTCCATATCCGCATACATCGACGCACACCAACGTGCACACACGTGCTCACACGGACCGCCACCGCGTACGCAGACACTCGAGCCACCCTTATCACATATTTTTGCATATCATGCCACTGTTCTCGGAGGCACACCTTTCCGCGAAAGGTCGTAAGGTAGAGACAAAATCGTTGGAGAACGAGAGAATGAGGAGGTCGGCAGGATGACGCGAAGATTCCGTTCCGTAAAATATCGTCACGATTTTGATTAGAAAAGAATGTTTTGCTGGGAGGATCCAGGCGAATGATCGTAAGTTTTCGAAAGAAATTGGTCGTTTCATAGAAATTAGTTCCTATCGAGGATGACCTATCGAAAACAGACCTATTTATTCTACTATTTATTTCTACATAGGTATACTATTACATTATAGTTAGTTATAAGAATATCGAAACAGTCCACGCTACTATTCATTTTTTAAATAAAACTCATTATATCTTTCGTATTTCTTAGGACTCTCCGAAAGTTCTTTTCGTGCAAAAATTTCTCAATTGTCGGCTACAATCTTCACTCGCTATGCAAAAATAATAGCCGTTTGTTGTATCTTGAATCACAAGTCCTGGAACAAGTTTAACGTATCCTTTACGATCAATTCCAGTACACAGCAGTGTTACATATAATTTTCAACTGTGTTTGTGGCACAGACAACTGTGCATCATTTGTAGGGCGGCAGAAGTTTCTTTGTACTTTTAAATACACACGAGAGGCTCCTTCGTCGACGATACAGAAGTTTTCACAGCCAAACAAGTTTCTTTACTTCGGCATCGTCGACCATTCCGAAGTTATAACCGCGCACGTCCATGTATCACGCGTTTCGCGCGATGGAAGAAAGTCTCGCGTGGAAGTGCATCTTTCTGAATCTTGTAAGCATTTCAATCGTGCCGCACGAAACATTGCGTTTAATTCTTCATTTCTCCCTTTGAATTTCCAGCGTTTCCCTTCCCTTCCGAACTTTAGATAATCTCGAGTAGTTTGAGCTTTCTCCTGTGCGAGAACCGCGGCGGGCATAAGTTCGGGGACAGTTTCACTTGTAAATTTTCTTTTCGGTGAATTTTCGGTAGAACGAAAATAATATAGACAGTGGAATATTATCTAGAAGCATTTTTCGTTTACCGGAGTACTCATCGAGTCATAAAATTCGTTCAGTTTATTTCAGAATATTGTTATTATTTATTATTATCATTATTAACCGTCTTTATTACTAAAAAAAAAAAGAAACCTGAGTATTTACAGCTAGCATAGTTTATCAACTTTTATTAGAGTAAAGACGAGGCTGCAGTTGGAAGCATGAGAAAATTAGGTACAGCAACAAACAAACATAACAAATATTAAAAATAAACTAAAGTAAAAGGAATCTTAAGACTTCAGGCTAAACGCGAGAATAATACAAAAAGTAAAATAAGGTAAAGTAAAGTAAAGCAAGAAAAAAGTCAAAAGTAAAGCAAAAAATGAAAGTACATGGACTAAGAATAAGACAAGACGGAAATTATAAGTAAATTATGCTAAGAATAGTGCTGAAGGCAGGATATGTAATCGCGTATGACTTTTAAATGACTATCTGCTGCAATTCGTGCAACTTTCTCCATTTTCTAGCACATTTTATTTTTAATTCTCCACACGACAATGATAACTTTATTGCGCCTCAATCTTTGCTTGCTACCTATCGCGATTTAATTCAACCGTTCTTATCGCGCACTCTCAAAAATAGAACAAGGAAACGTGCCTATCCAGAGAAACATTCGTACAGCGGTGTAGCAGGGAGGAATAGCGGCTATCGTGAGAAGTGTGAAAAGGCGGCAGGGTGGAATTGTCAATTTCATAGTCGAACGAGGACCTCGTATCCAGCTGAGGAGGCATATTTGCCTACGGGCCGCCTAGCTACCTTGGCCGAGCCATATTTATATTATTATTAAACATCGCAATGCGCGGCTCATGCATACATTCTCATATTCCAAACCGCCCGACCTTCCGCCCCGCAGCTTCCTTCTCGCGGGAGAGAAATATTCCATTTCCGTGCCACTTCTTCTATTCCGCCCCGCTCTTCCGCGGTTGTAAAAAATATTGTTCCGTTCCGAGAACTGCTTGATTAACGGAATAGTGTTATCGTCGCCCACCGAAGCCCACGGTTTCGCTTAAACGCGTTCAACCAGAGGCACCAGCTTGACGTACTTGCTTCGTATTAACTAAATGTCGAGGATATCTAAATCATCTCCATTGCTCGAAATAATTAATCTACCGTGTGTTCGAAATTCCAAATGACTATCCCTTACCAAGGTGTACACACAATACACGAACTATAATTTCAGTGAAAATTAAAAACTCTATTCGCAATCTCTCGATGTCAAGCCCCACGCATTACCCCAGTTAAAATAGTTTCGTGCCGCGAAATCCTTTCCCATCGGCAAATGAATGCACTGGTACGCCAGAGGGGGGGGGATACGAGCCACTGATATTTTTATTAAAAATCCCCAGAATGCGAGCACATGATCTATACCCGCGGGTCGGTATTCAAGAGTGGCAGCCAGGCTACGCCACTGCGCTATTCACTCGAGACATTTCGCGGCGTTGGGTTTTCTTCTCATGTTCCAGGCCAGCGAGAGGCACCGGTGGAGGAGGCGGAGGACGAGGAGGAGAAGGTTGTGGCAGGGGATAAAGGGGTGGCGGTTTCCGGAATCCGAGCGGGCCGGGGGGTGGTTTTTTCTTTTCGTTTCTGCCGGCGAAATGGGAGGACCCGGAGGGCGAGCGAGAGAAGAGTGTCTTATACACCGCGGGTGCAGCGGCCTCTTATATGAAATACTTATACCGGGGGATATTCAGCAAGCTTATATTCGACTCGCATGCAAATCTCTTCCATACTTGATTTCTCGTGGATGCGACGCTCCGGGGGATGATGGCTCGTTTTACGCGGCAGCCACTTTCCTTCTCCTACCCCGTTCTTTCTCCCGTCGTTAAGTTCGACCAGACCAGCAGCATCGTTGTGCTTTTAAAAGGGATAGGGTCGCCTCTCGAATGCGCTTCCGGAGGATCGCTCGTAAGCACGACAGGATTTTATTACGCCACTGTCGACAAGTTTCGAATATTCATCCCTATTTCGGCGATTTCGCCCCCGCCATGCGCGCGGCAATGTGCCCATTTCCTTAGATCCTGCAATACGCGTGTGTCGATGATTTCAGATGCAAGCGATGGTGACGGAATATCATAGCGAATAGTTATCCAAAGACATGCTGATTAGTCCAAGTTCATCAATTTAACCCTACACTGCGCACTTTTTTGTGCAAAAGAAAAATAGTTTTTAACGTGGATTTTGCCTGTGAATCCGGGAGAAATAATGAAAAATTCTTGGTTACGTGTGCATGTTTTTATTGAAATTAATGTACATGTATCATATCTGCTACATCGTGCAGTGGCAGCAGATACATTTAATGTCAGTGAAAATGTGGTCACTGGTTATGAAAGTTTACAAAACAATTATTATTTTTGTTCAAACACAAGTGCAAGCAACATTTTGAACATTTTATAAATGAAAATGATTTGCATCCTGGGACTTTGTACCTCTGCCTAGTTTCATCACACTGCTTTTACAAATAACCACGAAATCGGTTGAATGCCAAACTGCACAGAATAATGTTACCTATATAGAGAGTACCTAAATAGGGAACTAGTAATATGTTTAAAAGAGTCAATGCGGAAAAAATGACTTTGATTCTCTTTTATTTGTGGTGTATCAGCTCGTCTACAATGCGCAGTGTAGGGTTAAGTATCTAGGATTAAGTGAACGACAGTCACAAGACGTACACCAGTATCAGACACCTGCAACGCTAACAAATAGTTGGACTATTCTTCCATAAGTATTTCTAAAATCGCCTGCAATGCTCAGAAAGTATTACAACGATTTTCCATTTTCCAAGAAAGGTCTCGTTATTCAGAGTCCCTAGTATATGTAGTTGCAAGCATCCAGGCAAGGAAATACTCGAAAGTCTAACCATGGCTCAAACGAGACCTCTCTCGAATTGTAACGAGACAAACGTGACATCGTGTTTCACGCGCCCTTCTATGTCAATGCCATGATTTCCCCGCTATTACGAAGGGCGAAGGTGCACGTTCATCGTGGGTGGTAGAATTTTCGCCAGGAAAATATGGCGACCCTCTCGACCTTAGGAATAATATAATCTCGCTATTTTACTTGAACCACTGTGTGTACCGCGGCTAGGAAGAATACTGCCACGGGTGGAGCAACGGGGATAAGAGGAGGGGGCTGAAAGTTTGGGGAGGGAGGGAGGGGATGCTGTGTAACATAGTACCCGGAGGGTGTGCGGCGGTGCAAGGGTGGTGGGAATACTGTCGGATGGGGCGCGATGGTCTAGCTTAAAGCACCAAGACACACTGTCTAGCTGCGGAATTGTTTGGCGAAATACGTTGGGACTTTGTCACTTCTTTCCGGGTACATTTCCCTGCGCATACGGCAACGCACGCCCATTTTCGCGAGCTCCACTCAGGTCTGAATAACTCCCGCGGAGAAACAATGGTTTGATTTACCCTGTTCGGGGCCCACGGCTCCCCCGGAGCACATTCAATTACCTGATAAACAATTCTTGCAATTTGAGTAGGTCCTGTGACATCGCCTCTGCAGCTCCAAATATTTCTGATGCTAACTTTATCGTTGGTACACGCTGCTCGAAATAAGTAGAATATTGCTATGTTTTAAACATACTTGTGGCAATTAATAAATACTTTCAGTGGAAATCTTGTTGGAAAGCTAAATAGTGTATACTCTAATACTCTAATATTTAGCTCAGTGGTTTAAGCAATCTATTAATTAATAACCGAACTAATGACCAGCTATTAAATAAATAAATTCTTTCAACGCTATGAAAGAGGAAAAGGGTAATTGGAGATGACGTCTGTATAAGGACATTTACAGTTTCAGCAGAATTTTTTCAGAAAGGATTTTCATTGTATTAAGTTTCTAATTGTGTCTCTTCCATCTTGCTACTCACCTGAAGTTTTCGATCGAAATTTAACCACCACGATCGAACTTGAAGTTCGTCTCTCTAACCCTCATAAGCGTGTGCGCGCGTGTTGGAAGGAAGGGGGTGGGTCTTAGAAGGATAGAATCCCGAGGGAGGCGTCTTGAAAGATAGGCAAGATAGTGGCTGCGAAATATGTACGCCTTCAGGATCTTACCGCGAACCTGTGCGAGTCGAGGACCCTGCAGGAAGTCATTTCGTGTATCGCGAGATACTTTGCGTCAGCCTTCCTTTCATGCATCTTCCTCTTGATAGGTAAAATAATGGCATTCGAACAATTTCGAACTGACAAATTTTACAGAAATATTGTTCTTAAAAAACTTTCGGCCAAACAATTTGTAAGCAACCCCGTTACAGCAGAAATTTCACGAAATTAAAAATATGCGCGGTAGTTTATAGTTTTGTACCCACATACAATTTCAATATCGTAAATTCCATCTTTCAAAACTGTGCATACACATTTACGTTATGTTATTTATTTTCTGCAGTTTTATCTGTTAAATTACAGAGGAATTATTGATATTTTGATAGACAGGATATTCATGAAATAATTTATGTTGTAATAGCAGGATTATCGGTGATACGATTTGGGAACTGGGGTGACAAATTATGGTAGTCCACCCTCGTTTACTTAGACGCGTCGCATCTATCCGCTCGCGCTCATTGCTCGAACGTCCCTCTGAAATAACATCGCGAAGAGGAAAGTCCTGACCCACCTTAAGAACTTTCGCAAAGTACTTCGCAGTAACTTTCACTCTCGCCGAATGAACTCACCCCGAGTTAACGGTCGAAGTAACGAGGAACACTTTTCCTCTCTTGCGCGTTGCCAGCACGAAGCGTTCGCTGTACGATAAATTTGTTAGACGCAGCACGGTGCGCATTCGTAGGGAATAATTTGGTAAACCGCGAAACGTGTGATGGGATTTTAATATTTTTCACGGCACGAGTCGCTTATAGTCTCAGGATTGTAGCGAAATTTTTTTTGCAGATGTACGATCTCGTATTCTGATTGTATGATTTTCGTTTTAAATTGCTTTCTATGGTCTGGCCCAGAAATTGTTCGCCGTGTGCGAGACTTACATTCACGAGGTCCCGAGTATCGCGACTATCGATTTTGCGTTTCCAGTAATTTTACGTTTCCAAGGAGAGGACGAAGAAGACAGGCGAACGTGCGTACATATACGCACATATGTGTATTTATGTATACACGTATATATCGTACACGCGTATGTATGCCTCTCCTTATGTGCTTGGCGCGCACCCCGCACGAGTACGTGTGTCGTATGGGGTAAAAAGGGGGTGATGTCACGGCGCCATGACAGATGCGTATATCTGTCGAAGAAAAAGATGGAGTCTGAACTAGTTCGTGTATAGTAAAAATATTCGAATATAATCAGGGATACAATACTAACTTTACAAAAGAAAGGAAATCGTTGCAAATATCAGCAACTTATTAGATAGAAAACTAACTCCCTAAAAACTCAACATTTCTTCCAAATAAACTAAACAAACAAATTTTGATAAAGATCGGAATGTTTTTTTATCCATACGATATTATAATAATTACGAAATAAATACGATTTGTTAATGAAAAAGATTCATTAAATAGAAATAGCAACGCAATAGTAAGCAAGTATTAATTCCAACGCGAATACAAACTCCACAGAAGTAATCGAGTGAACCAAAGTAATCACACTGATATGGGTACAGTAGAAATGCCATATAACACAAGCACTCCCAGGTGACATCTTCCAATCTTCTACACGCCAGTAACTTTTCATTTTTACGTTCGACGCGGTACACGATATATAAAGGCGATCCAAGGTAATACGGTAGAAAGACGTGACGTTGGACCGTCATTGTGGTACTTAAGAAACGGGTACTGGATATATAAGGATGAGCGATGATGCTTGATATTAGGCAGGCACAGGACACTCCGCCCCGCGAAACTTGTGTGTAACACAGGCTCGCGGGAAGGGAGCGGACGAAAGAAGACGAAGGTGGAAAAGGAAGGCGGCGTATGGCGGGTTGGTTGGCAAG
Organism: Andrena marginata; assembly: GCA_963932335.1. Classification (NCBI taxonomy): domain Eukaryota; kingdom Metazoa; phylum Arthropoda; class Insecta; order Hymenoptera; family Andrenidae; genus Andrena; species Andrena marginata. The sequence goes on from OZ010660.1 coordinate 42,616,005, forward strand.
GATATAAGATAAGGATATACGTGTGCATCGCATCCAGGATCCTTGATCCTTTATCCCAAGAGAGCTAGCGCTGGAGATGGAGCTTTTCGAGTCATCCTTTCAGCCGAGACTGCGTCTACAGGTCGTTCCAATACGGAATACAGCGGAATTATGAAAATAATATTCAGCCTCAGAATTAACAAGCAAAAACATCGAAGACCTGAGGAGTATATAAAATTCACAGAAATGTAGGTAATTCTTTGACGAGAATAATAGAATTCTCGAGTTCTAGAGGGTAGATAAAATTGTATAGAAATTTGAGGGCAAGTACGATAAAATACACGGTAAATTGAAAAGAATGGAATGAAAGTAGACGTAATTGAGACGTCCTGTAGAAACAGAAATGGGAGTTTACACGCCAGCGTGATGCGAGATAGATCGTAAAAGATTACTGCGACATACAGTGTGCTACTTTCTTCTGCGTCTCCTTACGTCTCCAGCCATCGCCTCGCGATACCAACCCATCCCCTCCTCAGCCACCCCATCGTCGAGTTCTCTTCTGGCGCATCCCGATCTCCCATATCATATTATTCACGGCGAATCCCTTTTCACATTCGCCTCTCTCCTGTCTCGGCCTATTTTTTCGATATCAAGCCGGCTATTATGCGCGTATTATCGGCACTTTACAGACATCCGTGTCAATGAAACATTAAAATTTCGTGGCTGTAAATTTGTTCAATTCGAAATCTCACGTTTGCCTGCGTTTCGCAAAATAATATAAAAACTCTTGCCAAGTATCACTAACAAGACGAGGAAGTATGAAATCAGCAGTCTAAACATTTTCACAAAAAATATCGACGTTGTTTTCGACGATGTGCATCCACCGCAAGGGTAAAGATTGTTAACGTTTCACAGTTCCCTCCACGTCACCGTCGTTAACAATGGGACGCGAGGCATCGCGGGGGCGAGCATCTCACGGATTGCCGGGGAAACATTTTTATACGTCGATCCTAATGGCTCTACAGAGCTCCGCGACCGTTTCCATCGTTACGAATGCTTTTTCAGTACACACATGACCGTCCCGCGAAACGTCGCCTCCTCGAGCATGTAAGAACACTAAGGACCGCCGTCGGTATAGTTTTCTCAAGGGTCGCTCGTTCCTCTGAAATTCAAGTCGAAGAGCGTCGGGTCCCACCCCCCATCCGCCCTTTCCCCCGCCCCCGCCCCTCGCTTTCCCTCGGTCTCCTTTCCGTTTCCTGCAAGATTCAGGGCGCGGCAGGGTGGAGGGTCGAAATAGGATTTCGCGTATTCCGGCAGACGTCAGGACCATTACCGGGGGGGGCGAAGAAACAGAGGATAAGGAAAGCGGGAGTGCGCCGGGCTGGCTTGCGCGACGGCGAACTGGAGGCGCAAGGGAAACACCGAGGAATAAAGCAGACGTAGCGGAGCAACCAGGAGCTCGCCAAACTCGGACGGATGGAAACGGTGACACGGGGCTGTAGCATTCAGAACTGATACGTAACGAACGAAGGCGGTGGGGGGGGGGGAAGGACGGGGGGAGAAAAGAGAAAGAGTGAGGGGCGAGGCAAGAGCGTGGCCTATGAGGGATGATTGCATGACTGGAATGGTATTGTATCCCCGTCAACAGCATGTGTGTCGGCTATAGGGGAAGGAAGGTGGATTCTTCTTGGAGCAGGGGGTGGGTGGACGGATCTTCAGGCAGGGCTGAACCTCGCTGACTGATGGTGAAACTTGAAAGACGCTTAGAAGTGGGTCGTCGACTGGTGAGATGATAACGGTGGGTTCACATCGGTAGGAGAGGGGAAGGTGGTAGATCGAGGGGAATGCAAGGGGAGGGAAATTCTCTGTCTACGAGGACCAATATAATATACGAGCAGAAAGTATACTCTGTATATACAGCGAACTGCAACCCGGGTGAGGTGGTTCCTTCGTCGACTGGCTGGCGAAGCGTAAGCTTCTCCTCGAGGATACAAACCCCTGTGTGCTTGTACACGCGCAGGCCTGCGACGGTGTAGCCTGCGCTGGTTCGCAGGTCGAGAGCTCATCATTTGACGACGATGCCGCTCTTAAAGGGATGGTCACTTCGGACAGGGGGGAAGGGATGGACGAGCGAAATCGAGGTCCTTTTTAAGTTGGGACGTTTTATTGAAGACGAATGACACGGGGGTTGTAAGTTCAAGAATTATCTTCGGCAAGTTTAAGGTCGAGTGGACGATCAAAAGGGCTCGCTACGGGGGTGGAATTATTTAATTTCGAAATCGAATAATGTATCTCCGTCACCGTATACACATTCATTCTTTAACCGATTCTAAAATCACTCTTTCTCCTTTACGCAAATTTTCATTACATTGGAATAAAAAATATAAAAACAAACAGCCTAGAAATTTTTGCAAGAATGTTAGCGGCGAGGTACACCTTCGTTTCAACGGTCGGCAGGATTTAATTGGCATGAATACCTAATGAATTTCGACGCGCTGCGTTCGCTGGTACAAAGATATACGTCGGCGGGTGGCTGGCCGAGGTTAGTTGAGGGTGGAGGTGAGGGCGAGAAGCGCAACAGGTCCCACTTAATTATTGAACACTATAACCGACTGGCACAGCTGCCACCCCCGTTTTTGCACCCCTCACGGCGAACCGTAATCAACCACCTGTCCGCGATTACGCGAAGGTTAAGGTCGATCGTTGCCCTCGAATCGCCGTACACTTCTTTTGTTCTCTCTTCCTCCTTCGATTTCCATACCAAAGGAAGCGTATTCCCTTTCGCGTCGAGTCTACTCCAAGAAGATCGCACAAATTTCTCTTGACTTTCGAAGTCGTTTCCCTCGCTACCCTTGGTAATTGTACTTTTTAAACACGAAGATATTCGTGACGTAAATCGAAGGGTACGGAGAAGGCAGGCCAAGCCGAGTTTCTTCAACACCACGGAGGACATATTTCGTTTTGGTGAACGTCTGGTTTCGCGTTGGCAGCACTGCATGCGGCAGTACGGGAAATGGGTTCAGAGACGCTGAGACGGTATTGATTTTCTATCTGACGTATGAGAGATGCGTGTTTCGGATGGCCTTCTTGCTCTTTGTTTTCTCCTGTCTCGTCTACTTACCATCCCCGCCGCCCTGCATTCTTCAGAATGCACTTTGATAAAATATCTTATTTACGAGCTTAGAAAATACGGCCGCGAGTCGGGGTACGCTCCCATACTCGCGCGTGTAAACTTCAAAGATGCAGCCTCTCCCGCTCCCTATACTTTACAGAAATGGCTTTCAGAGTTTATTGTTAACCCGTATACTCTTCAATAATATAAAAACGAAACGCGAAACAAAATACATGATTACATCGCGCTTATCGTAACATTATACAGCCCCGGAATAATCTTCAACGAAAAGTAGAAACACGCGTTCATCCAGAGATTACAAAGTTACTTCTCTCTGCGGAATACAGATGGGCAAACAATTTATTTAAACAAAAATTTCGAATAACGAATATAAGTTAGAAAAATATTGTCGAATGAAAAACTTACCTTTATTCGTCAAATAATCTAAACTGAAAGTTACTTTTATTCGATCCGTTATTTAAATCAATTTTTATTTAGTTAATCGCAACTCTGCTGTGGAGTTAACGTTAATCGCCATTACCACGTTCACGTCGAGAATGATTTTTCGCTGTTTCGCGGGGAATAAAGGGCGCGGTAATTCGACAGTTTAAGAGGATAACTTATCGCACGGCATACGGCATATAGGCTCGCAAGGGACGGCGTCCCGTGAAGAATGGATTTCTTCTTCTTCTTGCGAGGGTTTTTGCTTCCCCCGGCGGGAGGGTGAGGGTGAGACTCGCGAGACCGGCTGACGTTGACGAAACGCTATTTGGAAACAACAACTATCGAGAAACTCTGCGATATGGGTAAATACAGTGGCTGCTGCAGGCGGCGTCTCGCGTTTCACACACAGACGGGAAACATGCGCGCGGTACACCGTGTATACGTAAATTCGCGAATACGCGGGGTTGCAATGGCACACGTACGGCTCTCCTCTGTATGGAACTGCTTCCGGCTGACGGGGGAGCACGAACGCGAAAGAAAGAAAACGCAGTTGAGCCGCTGGCTGAACTTGACAGATTCGAGAAAAGTTGAAAGAATGCCACGGTCTGCTCGCGAATCGTTTCAGTAATAGAGCACCGTCTAAGCAGAGAAAAAGTGTATTCGCCAGGGAAATGTTGATGCGTGGGCACGATCGAGTATAAACAAAACTTTCGGCCTAATAAAAGGCGTATGCATCTCCCCCGCTATCTACTCGAATTGAAGAAACGCAAATTTTACAATCTACTATTAAACAAAATACCTTTTAACTATCTGCAGAAATAATCATTACTTATATGGTTACATTTTAAAAGGCTTGCATTTAAAATATCGAACACCTACTCGTTACAGTATAACATCAATTACAGTGATGGTAAAAGGAAAGTTGACATTTTAATATATAAATCTTTCGAATGTAAGTATATTATTTCCACATCGTTCATAGTTTAAACTGCTTTCTGTCCCCACTGCTATACCCCCAAAATTATAAAATTTAATATACATTTATACAAACTAGCCTGCATCGAAGATCTCACAGCTCCCGAAAGTCGCGTAAAACCGGAACGGGTGCTTCTGTTTGTTGGCGATCGCACTTCTGCGTGTTTTATCGCGCCGCGGCGCGCGTAGCTTCGGAGCTGACGTCGAAGGAACGACGAGAGGCCATGGGATGCGTTCCCGCAAAGTCCATGGAATTAGCGAGATTTACACGCGACATAAACGCTGGTGAGGGTGTCGTAAAAGTTTTCTGATGCTAGGTCTGCGGGAGGGGAGGGCGCGTCTTCTTGCGCGTGTAAAAGTGTCCGCGCGCCACTTGGAGCACCCACGTATGGGCGGGTGGTGAACGTGTCCTACGTGAGGCATTCGACGAAGGATGTGGCGCTTTCGTTCGATCCGTGCGCGCATAGGTTGGTATCACTGCCAGAACGGTAACGGCCCCATAAAAATTCTGAATCGCTGCAACGGCCAAACTTTCCACGTCCCTTACGAGCGCGGGGATAAGAAAAAGCACGACTCGGGGGCCGCATATTTTCTCTCGGGAGAAAGAGAGTTTCATTGATCGATACGCCATTAATATCGAATCGAGGTGTATCGTTGAATTTAAAACGTACTCTTAGTCGGGTCCATGGATGTGTGGAGATTTGTACTTAATGAAGCTGTATTTATATTCTTTTGTCTCGCAGATATTGTCCTGGTGTGATTTTGTTATATATAATGTCCTATTTACTTTTGAAATTGCAAAGGGGCGCTTGTTATGGCAGTTGTGTGTGGTTTTGAGCTGTAGAAAAGTAGTAGTGCTCTATGGCTGACCGTATATTGACCTTACTACTTGCGCCGCTTGGATTTTACTGTCTCTATGGGATTCTTGAGTTTAATATAAAGTCTGTGGTGTCCAATGAAAGTATTCTTATATGAAACATCTTTGTATTGAGTAACATGCGCAGTAGCGTAATTATGAGGTGATAGAGGAATCAAGTGGAAGAGTATGTATAATGATTCGACTTGATCGTCAGATGTAGTACATCTTCCGAACTACAAGCTTTTAGAAAATTCCTTCGTGTGTTAACATAAAAAGCGAAAGCTTTTTCGAAAGACGTTCAGCCACGTTTATGGGGCACCATAGACGTCGAGGGGTTTGGCACGGAATGTCTCCGCTATATCGAGCCATTTGTTCCTGCCCTATCTCCATCCACAACGTGCTCTGCGTTTCTCGATGAAACATGGCCGCTTCGTTCCCGAAATGGCACTTTGCGAAAACGAATTTTCAGGCTTCCGCAATCTTCGATCGCGCCTACATGCTCGTATCAACGAGCACGCCGATCGATAAGGATCCTGATCCAAGTTTCTCCTAGACCATGCTCGCGGAAGGGTTGATTCTGTGCACCTTGCAAAATGCACGAAACAGAGAATGTTTGCAAAAGAAATTCATGGAAATTCACATTCACAGACACAACAAATGTTACAGGAACACGCGAAACGCACTCAAATTATACCAAGGATTATTTACATCTTTGCCTGAATATACGAGCCATTTAGAGCAAAAACGGGCTAACCCAGATTGAAAAAGAAATGAATTTTTAATATTTTATATAATTAGTAGAGCCTACTGTAATACATTACAGCTACTACCACAATTTCGCCAAAAATGTGAGTCAGTCCGTTTCTGCTCTCAATGCCTCATATAATATATTCGAGCTGAGTAAACTTTAGTCTCCGAAACTGCTAATTTCACGAAATACTTTCACAAAATATAGCTCTGTGTCCCACGGTAATAAATTTTCACCATAAAAAATATGTGAAAAAATCGTCACTTCCTACAGGCGTTACCTTATCACGCTGCTCTACCATAAAAAGTACCAACAGATCAGTTGGCATGCCCACGTCCCACGGTACACATACATAGAATCGCGTCACAAAACTATTCACTATAAAACTCGATTCCTCAACATCCCCGCTTTTTCATTACATTATCGAGCATCGATCGCGCGCGCTTTTCGTGCCGCGTTACAATAACGCTGCAGATAGCCGCGAACGCGACACCTTTACGTTCATCGTCAAGCCTTTTTCGCTCTTTACATGCCTGGCTTATCTATGGCCGGGCAGGTCGGCCTAAAGATCGGCAACAGCGTCGTCATCAGGCGAGGGGCGTCGAGTGATAGAAGGTGGGAGGTGGCGGAGGCTCTTCCTCGTGTCACGGAAGATTATCAATATCCAAACTCCTATCTCTCCAGGGCGCGTGTACACATTCCGTCTACATGCTAAAGAGCCCGTATCTACGAGGGTGTAAACGTTCTGCCGACACATAAGCACCCCTGTAGATTACACGCCCGTTGGGCTTGGAGCTACAGCAGCTCGTCAGCCCTGCGACCGCCGCCTCCTTGTACCGGGGTAAAACCATTTCGTGGTCGAATTCGAAAGCGGGACGCGTGTAGTCGTACACGGGGGAATCCATTACCGCGCCACTCGCCGAGTCGCTCGATTCCCTCGATTCATCATCGGCGTTCCAGTTGTATCGGGATGAAATAAAATCGGGACCAGTTATTGAACCCCCCATCAATCATCCTCTCTGCGCGTGCACTTTCGGTATTTCGTCAGGGCACCCGTTGTTTAGTCGAGTCGTTCAAGTATGAAACTCGGGGCTGCTTCGAGAGTATGACGTTGCAAGCTCTCGATTAATTAAACGCTTAAGCGATGGAAGATAAATTAATAGTTCCTATCACGAAGTTGATTGAATAAGTAGGGTCTTATGTAGCGGTGGTTTATAGCGCCTACGTTTGTCTACCTATATGAAATTGAGATTTCGGCGCGCCTCGAGAAGCCGCCTCCCGTAATCCTTCGATTTCATTTTCGAGCGGATCCGGACGGCACTTCTTCACAGTCTGGCGTCTCTGGGAGCATTCAATGACTCGCCCAGACCCATTTTCCACTGCGACCGTGGAAGATAAGGCTGAGAAAGAGAGCTGCTCCGCTCGCGGTTAGACGGAGGTCTGCGGCGGCTCGGCGGCAGCCGGGGGGTTGAAACTGGCTTGCGGATGCGAGATGGTTGCTCGAAGACAGCCACCGATAATAAATCATACGATGATACATTCTATCGTTCCATCGCCGGGCGTTCGTCCCTCCTCCGTCGCTCCTCTGGCCCTCCTGAAAACCAGATCCTGGAGAGAAAGCTCGAGCTTTCTCGAGAGAGATCACCTCTGCTGCTGGGAGAGTGGTTGCCTCGTCCTCGCGAGCAGGCAATCTATCACTCTTGGAACCTACCATCCAGCACCCCTCTCGCATGCCTGCTTCGCCTCCTCAGCCACAGACCCTCGCGCACACGTACATCTACTCTCAAACATCCGCCTTCTTTATCCTCGCCCTTTCATTCCTTCAGCCTCTAGATACCGGCGATCTATGGCGGTAAACCTTATTTCTCCACGGTATTCGTTTGTGGACGCGTCCCGAGTCGACGCGACAACCGCGGTTCGCCGATACCGGGACGATCGATTCTTGACCTCCAGTTATGGAAGTCCCTGTTCATCAGAATTGGAATGGCATTTTGAGAAACCTCATTTATTGCTGTTTAGTTGTAAGGTAGATTGACGCGTGGTGTCGTATTGCGTATTCGAGGGAATAACGCTGGGGTTGCTGTATACTTTCAAACGATCATTTACATAGGTCTCTTGAGTCCATTTCACGCTTGTCTCCGCTCGTTCTTTATAAATCCGCAACTGGCGCTGTATCTGAGTCATATACTCAGCTTCTTTGTTTCTTTCTCTTTCCGAGACTCGTAATAACTCTGATCACAGGGTAAGCTTCGTGTATGCATTACATTTATTCTGCGTTTTCATTATACATCACGAATAATCGACGAAGGTGGAACAGTTTTTGTTCCTCTTCGGCGATGTCTTTACTATCTATTCTTCTAATCCTCAAACTCTATTTGATGCAATTGGACGATTGTGTTGCCAGGAAGAGCCTGACGAGGGATATTTAGACTAATAGGCAGAAAAATGTGTGTTCGAATGGTTCCAAGGACGTCACGATACGACAAGCATCGTGTAAGTTCACTTGTTACAGCGATAAGAGGATCGCTCACGAGGCAGGCAAGGGAAAATCTTTCGGAACGCCGACGTAACGAACGATTATGCAACAGAAGTGTCAGCTCGTAGATCCAGGTAATTGGGGATTTAAGGGGCTTTTACACTCGAGCGACTTACGCTTTCAGTAAGCATGCGAGACACGTTGACAAATGTTGGTGTAAGCGGCTTGTCGATGCACGCAAAAAGCGACGCGTGTAACTGTGCGAAATCCCGAGATGGAAGTTGCGCCGATAGCGTGACGTTTCGTCTTGTGAACAGCAACGTCTCCCATGAATGTCGGAATGTATGTAAGATGACGACTCGTATCGTTAACGATAAGGAAATGAAAAATATTGAAACACGAGGAATCAGCAAAATCGCGGGGATTTCACTCAGTTGGAATTTATGAGCAGCTTCTGATACTTAAATATGTACGAAACAATGTTACTTTTCTAATAACCAACCTCACAAGTTCACGTATGGGGTACTTGATCGTTCATCTTTGAAAAAAGTAACATTTAAATGGGGGAACGTATTTCCAAAGAAATTCCTTTTAATCATCCAAAGTATTACCAGAACGTATATCGATCCAGCCTGAAGGGTGTTATGATCTTCCACTCGGCTGAGTCCAATATTTTTTACCGAGACAAAGTCAAATCCTCGCCCTCCCCGCTCCCTCGCTGTTTCCTTTACCTTTCGACGCAAGCCAGTGTTTCATATCGTCGATTTTCTAACAGACTGCCCCCAAGGCGGTCTAGCGTGTCAGAGTTTTCTGCATTCGCGGTAATTTCATAAGGATCCACCATCCGAAACGATCGCTTCAATCCCTTTTCCCTCTTCTTCAGCTCGCGTGTCTGTAATTTAACCACTGTTCACATTCCTGAAATTCAAGCGAAGTCCCTTTTTTCTGTTCCGAGGCGCAGCACCGCCACGCTATGGAGGGTGGCTCGGGTCGAGGGGGTGGATTTTATTTTCTGGAGGTCGCCCTTTGCTCTGCGTGCATCTAACATGGCTCTCCTGAAGCATGGTCGCTTCGAGTTTCTCGTTCAGCTTCGGTTGTTATTATTTTCCCGACGAATTGACTTTCTCCTCGTTTCTTTGAAATTTCTCATAATATTTTTCAACAAATAATAGAGGGGTATATTTTTAAAGAAATCTTTGTGAAAGGGAATTAAATCTCTTAGGTATCCTGATAGAAGATTATTTCAAAACCTCTATGCTCTCTGTAACTAAACTGAAAGTTACTCTGATACGATTTTGTCTACCTAGTGTCAAACCGATTTCCCATTCGATACATTTCGTAAAAGAGCAACCGGGGTGAAGTGATAGGGGCAACGCATGGCGTATCGCGGTCGTCTCTTCCGCGGCACGTCACCGAGAGAATCCCGGGGTCTCTCCACCCTACGCACGTTAAGAATAATAGAATTTTGATCGAATACAAACAATCGGGCGAGCGACAAAACAGGAAAAAGTCGCTCATGGGAATATGGAAGGAGCTCTCTGTAAACCGCCCATCCAATCATCGCTCGCCTCTACCCCGTGTGCGTTTCCTTCCTTCGCCTCGCCACTTACTCTTCCGCCTTTTGTCTCATCCCTTCATCACGATCAGTCTTCCACCTTGGGATTCGATGCTCCATCTACGACAACCACCACTTGTCTCGTTGTATTTTCAACCCGCTGCAATACCTCGCGCCATTTTAGCGTATTGGTCATGGTTTCATAAGATGAGGCAAGAAATTTTACTTTGGGGACGATTGCTGGGTGATTCTTCATCCCGGAATGAAACGTTAGACACATTTATTTTTGGGGAAAAAGGACTTCGCGCCTCGTAACCGATATCTTTTCACAGGGATTGCTAAGATATTGAAAGCATATTCTGAAAATTCAACGAATTCATAGCCAGAACAGTTCAGAAGCAAGGTTAGACAGAATAACCATTTATCCAGACTACTTTCTCTTACTTCCTATCCCTCTACGTCGTTAAGTCAACCCTGCAGACACGCTCACATTTTGTAATACGGTTCTAATCGAGGCCACTTCTCGCAATTCCCATGTTTTCATTGCAGGAACGCAAGAAACGCGAGTATTTAGCAATACCGGGAGTTTCGTGCTACCATTTCGCAAGGGTCTCGTGTCACCATCGCCGGAGTGGTACACGAATTCCGTTGGTAACGTAGCGGCACAGCCGAATTGTATCGTCGGATCGCGTGACGATCAACGGGAGCACGCCCTGCCCCGTAAATCATAGATTCGTGTGGGGGCACACACGTACAGGTAGACGAGAATCCGTGGGGCAATTGTGAGGAAGACGCGCGCGGGCTCAAGCTGACTGACGTTTCTCTTATTTGATCGTTGATTGTCATGCGAGACGCCGCACTTCCTATTGATTGGGGGTTCCTGCCCCACCCCCACCGATCCGGTCTTACGTGTGTGTCTTTTCGTTCGATCGGCGGAAGAATATGCTGAACCTTGTGTACGAGCGTGGCTGTCTGCGTGTGTACGTGCTCGTCCTTCGTACGTATTCAGGATCGCGGGGCTGGAGGAAGAGGGATGAAAAGAATGCCGGGACAAATTTAGGGACCGTTCGAATGGAGATGCCGTGTCGATGTTACTCGCATTTGCATTCCGACTTTCGATACAAACCCCTTTGTCCCAGACCCCCCCCCCCCTGGCTTCTCCTTATTCGTGCTGCCCCCCCCCTTCCTACTCCCCTTGCCCCTCCATGCTCTGTTCCTTTCTTTTTGTCCTTTTTGTTCTCGGCTTTGCCTTTCTCTCCTCGACGATCGGCGTCTTCTTTTTCACCGAGGCTGAGTTAACTACCGGATGAAATTCAACTCAAGGTCTGCTTCCTTCTGTATCTCTTCTTTATGGCTTTCTTTTACAAGGACGTCGAGTGGGTGCGCGGTACGTAACGCGTGGAACGGAAAGCGTCGCGATATTAGAACACCTTGAAGGGAGCTTTGTCCTAGTGGGAAGTTTTAATTTATCGGTGTTTGAATACTTTGTAATGGGAGATGGTAAACGTGGCCTCTTTTATCGGTTCGCCACTGCGAAGCAGTTGAAGATACCTTCGCAATATTAGGTATTGATGTGCAGTTACATTGATGTAGGTACTTGAATATTGCGAGCTAGGTGGTGTGAAGAATTGTGGAAAAACTGCCCACTTTTTACATTTTTTTGACATGTTTATTGTGAGTTATGAACTTTGTAGCGCTGACAAGTAACTGTAGCTTGTTTTATTTTTACCAGAGACGTGCAATTACCTCTCTTTGTTACTCCCAATTCCAGGACCACCTCGATTTCAATATATCGAGCAAATTATCTCAGAGCGGTATTTTCTTTCTCCAAACGATTAACACTGAAAATCGTGAAATAAGAAAATACTACATAGAAGATCATCCCTCTCGTACAAACGTATTTAAAGAAACATAAGTTGAAAGGAAAGGTCCGCCGGAAGCGGGTCACCGAGACTGGTCGCACGATTCGAGCGTTGAGAAGGACAGTGCGGAAGGCAGAAGGGGGAGAGAATAATAAACCGTACAAGAGACGAAGGTAGAGGCCGAGAACGGGTGAACACGGAGTGATATGTACGGGCGTAGGTATGCGGGGTGAATATTTTACGAGGGAAATTCAGTTACCAGCCGAAGATTCTCAGGACACGTAGAGCTCGCCCGCCTACGGCGCAGCATTTCGGAGTATTTCAGACTTAGTTAGAACGTTTGCGTTCCTATTTAACGTCCGGTGGCCCCGAATCCATCGCGAGTTTCCTTCCTGTTTTCCCCGCGAGCACACACTGCATTTTTATGCGTCACCAAGCCCGTAGTCCGCTAGTAATATTTCTCCCGGTCGCGTGTAACTTCAAACTTCCGAGGCTGATTCCACGGATAGCAAATCCTCCATACATTCGGAGCAACATAGTACGTACAGAATCGATACATAAGATAATGTCAAGCATAGATACTACTTACTAATAAATCACGACGCAGTTCGATTCAACTAAACATCATAATAACTAAACATTCACCGAGAGCAGAGTTGGGCATTAACTAAATAAAACATTATTTAAATAAGAGATCGAATAAAAGTTACTTTAACTTTAGATTATTAAGTTAACCCGGGTTAACTGTATTCGACGCGTGACAAATAATTTTTGCAACTTTTATTCGTGATTCGAAATTTTTATTTAAATAAAAACATTTCCCATCTCTGACCCAGAGTTGACTCCACCGGAATTCTGCGCCAACACGAACTTGCAGCCTCCAACAGGCGACGCCGACCGGCCAGATTAATATCCTCCCATTATAAAGCGCTGACACGGTGGCAGAGTCGAAAGTAAAAAGTCCTCGTGTGTTCCGAGAGGACACTTTCGAGACGTGCTAGCGCAGAATCGAATTCCTCGCATCGTACGCAGGGTCTAGGCGAATGAAGGAGGCGCACCGAGGGCGGTTGGGATTGTGGGGGGAGGGGAGGGTCGACGGAGGGTGGAATGGAAAAGGGGGTTGGAAGCTGAGTCGACGTCTTTCAGCCGATATAAGCGTGGAGTGCAGTGGAGAAACGGGGAAAAGAGACGGACGCGGAAAAAAACAGCCATGGTGGGGGGAGGGGGCGAGGAAGAGGGGGAGAGGGGGGGGGGGCTAAGAAGGAGGCGCGGGATACGAGATTTCGTATGTCTGCCTGTCCGTCCGCCTGAACCCGAGGGCACATCAGCAGCCGCCAACCTCGAAGGAAAGGAACTTGGCAGATAGACGCATGCCTCCGCCGCGATGTGAGAAAAAGAGGGTTGAAAAAAAAGATAGTACGGATAGTAAGGATAGGATAGGTAACCTAATAGAAAGGACTGGAGAGGGTGTGGGGGGGGAGGGACGGGCGACTTGAGCCGACGTCATTGGCAGAAGCCTGTCGACTCGTCTGCGAGCGGTTTAAAGTCGAATTCAGAAAAGCGAAATCCTCCAGGGTTATCTATCTTACGACGTGGATGGCGCGTAACCTACATATATGCCCGGATAAATACGAGCTCGTTTCGCCTTTCCTCGTTCGACGTCTTTCCCAGCGCTCGAATGGTACTCGGTAATCGGCTTTCGCCAAGAATCATATGCCGTTCCTCCTCTTTCTCCCCTTCCATTCAGAAATTGATTACGTTTTCGTCGTTTTCTTTAAACTAAAATCGCGCCCTACCCCGTCAACGTCGGAAAAGTGATACGCAAGCGTAAGACGTTTGAAGTAACCACCTACAATTACGCCAGGTGTCATTAGGTCCCTAAAGAGTTGCGTTGAACGATAGTCGTATCGAGCTCGGTCATTTCAAGGCACGCGAGCGTCGCTCGGAGCCATCTTTTCTAGATTCCGGACAATTCAGTCACACTCGTCGCTGGGAAGCTCTCTCTTTTTCCACGATACGCCGTATGGGAGACGTTTTCGGGTACGGCAAGGTGAAGGGGGTGACTACGAGGGAGCGTACGAGCCTCGCGTCACCGACGCACCCTTAGACTCCATCCTATTCCGCGATTCTACTCACTCATTCCACTTTGCTCACCCCCTGGGAACCACCGGGACTTCTATTCCTCTCTTCGCATCCCGCAGTTCCGACACTGACGTCCCGACATCCGCAGTCCTCGGCCCTCTTCTTCTCTCCACCCTTCGGCGCTCTCTCTGTCTCCCCCCCCCCAAACCCCCACCCGCCCCTCACTGTCCTTCTCCATCCATGTGTTTCTCTTTCTATGCTCTCGAACCACCCTCTGGTTCCTTTCCAGGTCGCCGTGGCAGCGTTCCCTCTTCCTCCAGGCTCTCCTCTCTCGTTCCTTCGTCGTTTTCCACCCCCCCCCCCTCCGCCGCGCGTCAACTCCTCCCACGGCGTACCTACCCTCGTTCGTACATCCAATATTGTAGATATGTCGTTGGCTCCGTCTCGAGAATCGTGAGCGTACGCCAGCGACGCCCCGTTCGTGTGCGTACAGGTGTGTAAGGACAGACAGGTGCGCGTCGAAGCCGAATGCATGACTTCCTCGGGAATTGCGAAATTTTTGCCAGCAAGGAGAGTGAATCTCTCACGAGGAGCACTCGCCCCTGCGATGACGACTCGCGAATGGGCGATGGGAGGATTTAGTTTCTGGTCAAGCATGCAGAAGCTTCGCCTGGATGCTGAAATCCATTTTCGTTTCGGTAGATTTAGAAATATGGAAATCGTGGCAGACGTCGATTTCGCGCGAAAGGAGATCCTTAATTTAGCAACAAATGTCGTTGATAAGTAAAATTGACGTAAGTGAACTTCTTCCACCCTGCGCTATACTTTTCTCTCACTCCTTCGCATACCGAAATGCTAACTCATCGTTTTCATGTCTCCAGTTCTAGTTAGAACTTGAAGTTCTCTGACGCGGAACCGTGAAATGTGTATGTACCGACTCAATGTGCCGCCAAAACGAATTTCATTTACGAAACTCTAGTGATTTAAATTGATCGGGAAAGTTTATTTCCGAATAGACTGCACGGTTACAAAGTGATAAACTGCAGTTCCGCGAGCGGAACTTAAAATTAATTCGATTTGGGCGCGCCGTGAACCTCAAGGAGGATTCATTTGCCCGGAGCGTATCATCCCTTAAGTCAACTCGGTTCCGTTTGCTCTACATCCGTGGCGTGCCCGGCACCCTCTCTCATTTAGGGGTGCACACGGAGTCAAGGTCGCGATGAGACGTGAATGAGGGAACGAGCGAGACAGGCACGAAGAGGCGAGTACAGCGACGCAAAAAGGGTGAGGGAAACAGATTGAGATAAAGAAAGGAAAAGGGGGATGGTCGGTGGTAGGGTAGAAGCGAGAGTAAGTGGGGCTGAGCGAGGAAGATGAGGCCGGAGCGACGAGGAAGCCAGCTTCCCCCCTTATAATTAATGTGTAAGGGTAGGTCATGGTACGCGCGCCGCTCTGCCTTCCTTCCCGGGGAATTAAATTACATCAGCTGATTCAGGGAGGCAGAGAAGGGCGAGCCGGGAACGTGGAGGAAGAGGACAAAGAAGCCAGAGAGCCATTTCCTCACCTTCTTCCTACCACCTCCGAGGCTTCCTCTTTCTTCTGGACCAGCCACGCTCCCCCGCAACCACTTGTTAAACGGCTCCATTGTCCCCGGGTCTATGTATTCGTGAAGATGAGTCCTTGATCAGGGAAACTTTGTCGTCTCTGTTGAACATTTCGCGCGTGTGAGTGTTCATTCATCTACTCCTCAGAATAATTCTTCTTTTAAACACAATTTGTATTCTCGATACATGCCTTGGTGGAAACTCTTCTGCTGCCCTGTCCCTGGTTACGAACCCTTCCCAAACTATTCAACAAATTTGCTATCCTTCCACACTAAGCTTACCAAATGGAACGCACGGGTTAGCCTACTCGTACTACCCCTACGACACACCATGTCTACATGATATGATAAATTGTTAAAATAAAAGCTAGATCTAAAGCAGACCTACCCCACACCCGACTGCCTAAATAACAGAGTAATTATTATTATTATTATTTATTATTGCACGGGTATATTGCCCTTTAGTTTACGATGCTAAGAAATGAAGAGAACAGAAAGGAAGTATTACGTATAAACTAAAATAATTATTAACATACAGTAATGAAAACAATCCAAAGTAGAAGGTACTGGTCTTTACTCTCACGAATTTTCCCCAAGGGGATCCCCCGCCAGTGATCGCAGTTTAAGACGCTACCAGATCGACTCTAATCAGAGGCGAGCTTAGACGGATCGCATTTTGAATGACGACCCTGCGTAGGAGCCCTACCCTCCGCGGATCCTTTCTAGATCCAGCGGGAACCTTGAGCGCGACACTCTCGTCTCGCAGCATCGAGACGGGGGTCGGTTGCCAGAGGAAAACTCGCGAGGGTTGGCGATGCACGCTGGTAACAATCTCGGATAAGGAATAAAGCTCGCGTATAGGGGAAAGAGGTGAGGCCGGGGGAGGGAGGGGGGGGGGCGGATGGAACGACGGTGGGTTCGTAGGGTGCCAGCGGAGGCGGATGCGGTACGACGAGGGATGTACGGAAAATAGAAAGAATTCAGATCACGGTACGTGCAGGGGGGGGGGAGGTGAAGGAGGAGGGGCGGGGGCTGGGATGGGTTGGAAGTAAGCGACGAGGTTGGTTCTAGCAGAAGAGCAACAGAAAGAGAGGAGGAAGGGTGATAAGGGAGAGGAAAGAGGAGGAGGAAAAAAAGGAAAGGGGAAAGGAGTCCCTAGAACGAGAATGGAATCAATACGTGGAGGCAAGTGTGTGCCTCTGGTCCCACATGCGTGTTTCAGTGCCTGGGGAGGCCAAACACGCGAGTTTCCACGGGGGTGGATAAAGGCTGCCGCCCCCGTCTCCTCCTCTGGTCCAACCCTCGGGGCCACGCGTGTGCGCCTTTGCGTGCGTGCCCATATACGAGAAATTCGATAGTATCGAATGTTATTGGAATTTCTTTCTACTCGCCTCCTAGGGCGCATGTACTTTCCTCAAATATTGCGGGAAATTGTTGGTCGCAATTTTTACAGATCCGGGAAAATAACGACTGTTAAGGGAAGTACCATCTTCTGAAAAGATTTGTATCCGATTGTTTCAATGTTAGGAATTACCTGGGATTGGTATCTTGAAAGCTTTGTCCGATGATGGGTTAAGGAATTCACTGTCATCGTTTTAGAAGCCTCTCGGCACAAATGTTGTTAATCACTTGTAAGCTTGTGTGGAAATTAGGTAGAATATTTTACTTCCGATATATATTGAGTCGATACCCAGTTTTGCAAAAGTAGTATCAAAACCTTTGCAATAATAGCAAGAAGTTATTTTTGAGACTTATTGATAAATATTGCTTTTGACCTAGATTGCCAACTCTAATATAAGGGAGTTAATTTATAAAGTTTTTAATGTATAAATTGCTGTTGCATTGAATTTAGCACTGAGTTGAATTTACCAACATTTTCAGCCCCCTCTGTAACATTTTGATCACATTTTCCTGTAATTCTGCCTTGCCTTGAAACTTTCACAGCTGTTAGTATCGAAAAGCGACACGCATAAAGTGCAATTGAACCGCAAACAGGGAAATCCTTGTGCGAATTCCGCGCGTAAGTCCATATGGAACGGGGGAAAGAGAAGTTCGAGATTCAGTACGAGGCGAAACTCGATATCTCGGTAATACTTCAGAAATGACTGGGGGTAGTAAATGCTCGAACACGTTTTACACTTGGTGCACGCGTTGTAAAAAGAAGATTGACTGATTATCTGTATCGAAGCCGCCCTCGGAGGAAAATTTCATCGGCGTGTCTCGAACGAGATCGACTTGAGTGCAACACGTTCCTGTTTATCTGTAAGCTCCAACCAGGGAACTCTCTTCGCTATGGAAAACTATGCCAAATTTCTCCGAATATCAAATTATCGACGAAGAAGAAGAATACAGCAAGAAATAGTAAACTATGTGACAGATTATTAAAAAGCAATAAGTGCGTTTTATAATGCATCAAAGCCGATATATTGCATTGGGTAAAATAAATCTGATCGTACCTATAAAGTTAATAATTACAGAAGCTACGAAACAAGCAAATGTTCTTGCCATTAACCACTGGCATTATGCAAATTTTTGCTTAGAATGGAATAAAAGTTTGGAGGGAGTGGAGGGAGTGGCAAGAGCCCTTGTCGCATCCTCCTGTCTTGCCAATAAAAATGAAACTCCCATCACGTATGATCGATTCTTTCTGCCTTCATGGGGCTGCAACATCATTTTCGTCCCTCTGACGACCTACCCTCCTGCTTATCTTACAGGATACGTACGAATACTACTCGTACCACTCGGCTCGAGTAGAAAGGACGCGGGGGTTCTGAGAGGGGGCAATATTCTTGACTCTATCAATTCTCAACGGGAACGGTTGGCAGCCACCCATGAACTCTTTGACGTTGTTGATTTGTCTCGAAAGCATCCTCTCCTGCCTTCGAATCCTTCTTGCTTCATATTTGAAGAAATACCCCACCGAGATTCACGATAATAGGGTATCTTGATGGCTGGAAGGATGTGAAATTAGATATCGACTGCGTTACACATTATTTTAGAAATTGTACCTCATGGAAAGTAACTGTACACTCTGATTATTACCTTCGACTATGGCGTAAGTGTCTTGTTATTAAACTATTCGTTATAAAAATTATTGCAACGACAAACTCAACCTGAATATCAGTTTCACTTTCGTCAACTCCTTCAAAGTAGAATATATATGTGCATCGCAAATTTGAAAGAAATTTCGAGAACAGTATGATTTAAAATGATTACTGCAAAGATGTTGTAATTGGTGCCAGAATATCGCGATAAGGTATTCGATTTTTCCCCTAAAAACCTTCGCGTCTCGTGCAACGTTGTCTGTCGAAGTACATGCTAATTCCACTTAACTCCGTCACGGGCACATTTCGTAAGTGCGAAACGTGCATCGAGAGGGGAAGGCGCTGGGGGAAGGTGCACGGGCCAGAGAAATCCCATTTAATTCCATTCCGCTCGCATTTCGTAAAGCTGTGCGGTATTTACGGAAGTACGCACGGTGCTTCGATAATTCCATTTGCCGAGTCCGTCTGCGCAGGCACGTGATCGTCGGAAATGCTGCTGCATTTAAAACAGCGTGCCGGCAAATATAATCAGGACACGAGTCAGCAGGGCTGGATTTTAGCGGATCGAACTCGGATTCCTCTTGTCGGGGATCTGATTATTATTGCCTTCCTACATTATTGCTCCCGCATATTCCACATTCTTTTGTATCTCCGGATATAAAATACTTACAGTGGAGCAGCATGGCTGATCAATAGAATACTATGTAGCATAATCCACCAAGAACACGGCACTTTATATTCTTTTGCGTGGAAAGTGATTTTCTCAGACGAATACAGTGACAAGAGGTAGATACGTCACACCGAATCTTTTCGTACGTAGAATGATTAATATCTTGAAGCCTATCTTATTCTAGAAACAGTCGCTGGAATTGCCTTCAGAAGATTCAAAATCCTTCCAAGTAATTCCTAGTAATTTACGAAAATAACTAAGATTTCCCATGTAAATCCAGAAACATGGGCGTCTCGTATTCTATCATTCAATACGAGCTTGAGGATACATTCTGTCCTACATACAGTATTTGGACCTTTGAATATTAGAAAGCATTTGAGTAGGGCCAATATCGTACCATCCACGTTTTCTGGCGAGATGATCGAAAGCAGACGCCACGGTGCGCCACAATGGCAAATTTATTCTCCGCCAATTCGTTAGCATCTCGTTAAACACGAAATCGTCGTCAATCGACGGGGAGGACGGTCGTAAATGCATACGAATCTCGTAACGGTGTTAGGCGAACGACAGAAAGAGAGGACGAGGAGGGGGTTGTTCTCCTATGGACATCTCTGGAAGAAAGGCAATGGGGTTGTCATGGCGACCGCGCCGAATTCCATAGACACACGCATCCCCCGGGCAGGGGTGAGCTGCACACGTTCTACGCTCGTGATTGGGCGTTATTTTTTTCCTCGATAAGGGCGCACATGCTTTTCACGAGCCCTTTCGATCGTTCCTGCGTGTAAGCGAGTGTGGGCAGGGGGTGTGGGTGGCCTAGAGATTCTGGGGATGGATGGATTTCTTCGCGTCATGTGTGTCTACAGTTCCTTCTCTACGGCGTGTGCACATGCTTATCGTTGAGGAGATCAAGTCTGATCTGGTTGCTTGATGCAAATTAACGTAGGGGATGCTTCAGAATTGCCGGCGAGAGTTTAATATTTCAGTTTCCTACATTTCGAAAATTAATGTAACATATTAGACAGAGACTATTTCCCGAAGTATCAGAAGGATTTTTACGTCATGTTTTTAGATTGAATACAAGCTTTCGAGATAGCTGCAGCACGTTCGAAAAGTGTGACGAAATATTGATCACCGTCATTACGACTGAATAGGATTTCAACTTGCTTTGCATATCTATCAGCACGACGCTTCATAAATATAAGGTAGTAAAGTAAGGATAACATGTCGACGAGCTTATGGTAATTTCCTTGCTCGCACGAGAGTGGAACTCCGATGTTTGTGATACGAAGCGTTCGCTGTAGCTACAAAAAAGATCTCGTCTTTTCTAACCTCCAACACGAGTAGGTACCCTCAGAAACTTTAATCTATCTTCCCCATCCAAAACTATAAAAGCCAAAATACGTTTAGATACATTGCTGAAAATATTCATTGCGTCTAACTTACATATTACGCAGAAATTTCATAGCAATGTGATTGAGGGAATGATTCGTATCTAGTTATCTACCATGTTTTGGCTAAGACAGTGAGCTACATATATTTGCAATAATAGTTTCCTTGTAGTAATAATAGGAGAGGTACGGGTGATAACATGTTTAATATTCAAGCGATGCAATAAACATTTCCAGTGCTGTATATTAACACCAGCTGTTCTCGACTTCCAGAACCATCGGCAACAAGGATTAAAAATACAAAGTTGTTTATCCTTTGACTGTTCCAAAAGGACCACGTTGGTCCTCTCGAATTAATCACAGCAGCCTCGTTGAAGGTTGAAGGGCGGAGGCCCATTCTTCAGTGGATCGACAAGGTCTCGTCCTGGATTCGATGGCGGAGGTTCGACAGAGGCCAGGGAAGGGTACGATGTCGGTCCATTTCGCATTCTGTCAGTCGCGAATTCCATGGATGCCGAAGACGTGGCCCGCGAGGTGGCGTGTTTATTTGGCCGGAAGTCCGTTCATAAATCTGGCTGTTTTCGAGTCTCCTCCGTGAAATATGATAATAGATGTGAGAGCGATGGAGGGCTGTCTGGAGGAGAAGGTAAATCCCTGGCGAGAGGAGAGAGCCAGATAGTCCGTGGACTAACCTTCGTGAACACTTACAACCCCTTCCCATTGTGGCATCGCATGCGGAGAGGGGTTGAAAGTAACCGACGTCCTCGTTCAACAATCTTCTCCCCCCCCCCCTCTCTCTCTCTCTCTCTCTCAGCCCACCCACTTTTCCACCTTCGCGTACCCTGCGGATCCTCGAGCCCGAGTTTCCCCGAGAAAGTTTGCAGATTACTCACGCGGATGCCGCGATGCATCGTGTCGGATAGTGAACTCGTTGAATAAATATGTTTCGTGGTTTCCCCGTAGCTCCACTTTTTGCCGCGACGCTTCTTCAGCCCCTTCTGCCGCCTCTCGTTCGACTCGAGCGCCAACAGATTCGGCTCGCTGTCTGTTTGCGAGTTTGGCTTGCTGCTGCGGCGTTGCAGGCTTCTGTTAACATCACGGGCGCTCGCAGAAGCTATGGCATTTCACGAGAAGCGAACTGTGAGACGCGGCTCAGTGGCTTTTCAAATTATCTTAGCGTAAGGAATTCGTAGAAGCCAGCTTGCTCCATGATTTGGGGATAGATGCGTCGCTCCCCTTTTCTCTTCTAATATTCTCAGTGGCGTATGCAAACTCTCGCCGTTCTTCGCTCCTTTCGAATGTACATTGCCACTGCTTGTTATCCCTCGGCACCGCTCTCATTTCAAGGAGCATGGCGTTAAGTAGAGGCCAGGCCAGGTTGGGGTAGGTCGTGCGACATAGCCTTGGTTAACCGAATGTCTCCGCTTTTACCTTTTCCCTGCACATCCTCTCCCTCTCGCCAACGAGGGTGCGCGAATTCCTGCGCCCATCCCCTTCCCTCTTCTCTTTCTTCCGCCTTTTGCCATTCGTCCCGCAATCTCTTTAAGACTTTAGGGCGCCGCGACGGTGGAACGAGTAACCGGCAGATGAGGCAGAGTATTAATAAAAACTCGCATCGCATCTTATCATCCCCAAAGCGAGCCCTCTTAGCCACCACGTGGAAAATGCTTACCGCCGCCACTTTCCCTCTTTATCTCTGTCACTCTTACCCTCCAGGAGAATATTGTTTAAACCCCGTGGGTGAGTTTCCCTTCGTTGATTTACGCGAGGCGGCTCGCGGTTATGTACGTATTAAAATCGCGGATTTTATGTCCTCTTGCGACTTTGGGGAGACTCGAGGAACTTTCGAGGGGACTTCCGTCGAATCTATCTCGATCTAAGTGAGTGGTGTTTCACCATCGACTGATAAAACAGACTACTTGTATTCAATTACAATATTAGAGTGGTGTAGTTGCTGCATTCCAATTTAAAAAAATTAGATTGAATTCGTATTGATACAAAAATATTAAGATAATTTGCAGATGCATACATATAAGAAATTACTTATGTTCAAAAAATGATGCATAGGTATGGTGGTGAAAAGGAAATTTAAAACTCTTATTTTTACGCGTTGCGTAATTAATTTAACACTAAGTGAGTAGTCTTCAAGTGCCACTATGTATTTCATTTGTCTTGCCGTTTACAATTTAAACATTCTTTTAACCACCACTGCATGCACCGTCGAGCGAATATTAAATGTCTAAAGTGCAGAATTTTTACGATCCACCCATCCTGAAACATTTCCTCTTTCGTTTCTAGCCAGGGTTTTATTGCATCTCCGTTTAAACATCCTTCTGTCTCGGCCCCTTTAAACTGTGCAGAGTGGCACAATTTAAGCGCGACCTTGCGCTTGATAATAGTTTATGAACCGGGGCCGTGTTCTCTATGCAGAACGACAGCTCGTAGTTTGTTCGAGAGAGAAAGAGGGAGCAACCTTGGGGTGGGTTTATGTCCCGGAATTAATTAACCTACAACCCCTCCGACTGCAGCCATTCCACCCTCTCATTCTCTCGCTCTGGAAGCACCAAGCGTGCCAGCCATTTTGTCCTCGACTCTCGCTCTCGAAATTCCATTACCCACTTTCTCCACCCCGCGCAAACTACCCCCACGCTTTCACCCCATACCCCGCCCTCGCATTTCTCTCTCTACCCTTTCTCTATTTCGTTCCCTAGCTCTGACCTATTCTCTCGCCACCCCTTTCGCCACCGTCGTCATCCACGCGGCTTCGTCCACCCCTCCTGACTTAAACCGCCACCCACTTCCGGTCAGAACTTTCCCTTAATGGCACACCATTAAAGTCGACCTACACGTGCGTCGTAAAACTCGAGGTGGCAGTGTATTCTGTACAGTTTATACAGCTCTCTCTCTGAATTACTTAGTAGAATTTGTCATTTACTCATATATTTCACAGTGATTTTTTTATTTCGAATGTAGCCCTTGCTATACTGAATTGGCTGTTCTGTTGAAATTAAATGGAAATGGAAATGTAAGCGTGAATGTAATTTAATAATTTAGATAACAGCCTTAATAACGGTTTAAATGCCTTCCAAATGTTCGAGGCGAAAAATTTCGGGCGCGATACCTCGTTGCTTTCTTCAACGAAGTACGTCGGGGCCATTCCCCATGTAAATGTATACGGACCTTCATCAGAGCCCATTGTGATGCCTCCTCGCGCCACACGCGAGAAAGTATTTCGCTATTCCGACTTGGTTCGCTTATTGCTTATCACTGAATCCTTGAAAGCATCGACGGTGTAGGGTGGCACGCACGATCGCTACAGGGCTGGCACCCCCCTTAGCCCGTGATTGAATGCGTAATCTACGATGTTTTCGCGGCGAAGTTGACGATACTTCACGATAAATCGCCTCGTACGCCAAGTAACGCAAACTGCGTTCACCACTGTTGGATAAGAATGAGATCGTCCCCTTTCCTCTCTCTCGCTCTTTGCTCCTGGAATATTTTTAAACGCCGAGCTCCAAGGAAACTTCCAGCTCTCGATCTTTAAGGAAACTGATCTCTGCCCTTTGATCGAAGTCAGATATTCATAGCACTCCAAAATTGTTATAGAACAGTCTACTCGAATGAGAACTACAAAATTGAGTAAAGTCATGCGGTACCACGTATTTAATTGCGTAGAGATAAATCTAATTAAATTAAAGTCCACATCAATTAAATGTATGTCACAGAGATTTGATTAAATATCTGGAACTCCTGACATGTTCCTAAAATATGAGAATATTACGCAATTTAATTCCACAGTGTCCAAAAGGCTTTAAAATGATACATTACTTAATCTTCACTTATATCTATAATAAACATCTCGAAATCGTTTAAAATTCTTATTCTCATGGCAGATTATCCGCGTTGCAGAATTGCAAAATTACCGTCGTCCATATTGGTTATGAGTTGTTCCAGCATCGCGACAAGAATACCGCGCCATCGAGGTTATTATTGAACGTTTAATCCTTAATTGGATTACAACGAATTTCTCGAGAGACGTAATCCGATTAACATCGGACGCGGAAGCCATAAATCGAACAGTCATTTCGCAAGGAAAAAGGCCACGGGCGCGGACTGTGTAATTATTTTGATCGCGTCCTCGTGAGGCGATGGCGCGCGCAACGCGCCCGAACGTACTAATTAAATGTTCCCTGTATCTTTTATCAATTTTGGGACGGTCGATTACGATCAGGCGACTCTGGCCGCATCTGCGTGTATCATTTATCGAGCACCTGCCTCTGTTCGTCCACTCCTCACGATCTTTCGTTTCAGTTACCGTCCAAGGTAGACCGTAATAACAGTCGCGTGTCCCGATCTCTGTACGACTTCAACCCAACAGTATCACACACACAAACTTATGCAGATAGAGAGGCAAGTGATTCCTGTCAAACGTCCATCTCAAAGCTTGTCAAAACTGTCTTCAAAAGACACAGCACTTACATACGATCATTTTTAACACGGACCATGACACGTTGGCCCAGATTATTTATCCAATGTGAAACATTCAATGAAAGTGGGGAGGTGTTTCTTAATTCAGTGTCGAAATCAAAATGGAACAAAAGAAGCTAAAATTAACTCTGGAATGACACTGTGCGGTCGCCGGGGACCCCGAAAACTTTCAAAGTTCTCTACAATAGTTAACGTGTCAATAGACGCTAGAATACCAACGCTTTCACCCCCAAATATCGATTTTCATACAGTGCAGTAAATATCTTCTCTAAAGATATCTAACGAGAAGTACATACCTACAGAATAATTTTCCCAAAACGTAAAGTGAATTTTGAAATATTCAAATTTCAATTTGGTGTCGAATCGCGACGAATACAACACATTTATTATTCTTCTACAATTGAATATTATTTTTTATTATTATTATTCGTTCTCATTACTCGCTAAATATACAAAGCTAAGAACCAGTAACACATTAAAACAGATCGAAGCTGCAGCACAATACTGTTAGAAGTCTAACCGTAACTGCAAAAAAAATCTAAAACTAAGACTAGAACTAGAAGCATGAAAGAGAAATTAATAGTACACGATCTACTTTTCCCATTATTTTTAAGGTCCTACCAAACATCCGAATTTTCACGATTCTATTCGTAGATATCCTCCCTTAGCCTATTTATAAAGTTGCAGCTTAAATTCCACTCGATTAGGCAAGAACGATATAAAGAAATCCATGTTCGAGCAACAACGTGTTTGCAGCGAAACTGTCGTAGCGAGACGCATTGTGTCCGGAGGATTTCATCCGAGAGTTGCGTCCCGAAGAAAGGTAGCCAGCGCCGCGTGGAATAACGTCGCCGGAGGACCGTTACCCAGGTCCCCCGATAATGGGCGAAAATTTGCATAGGGGACGTTCGTTCATTATTCAAATCGAATTATGTCGGCCGATTGACACGTTCTCAGGTGGTGGCTTTTCAAATTCCCGTGGCGGCCGTCGGGGGTCCTCCGCTGCTCGCGCCAGAGACGTCGTGAGAGCGGCGCATTTGCATACGGAATTGAACTCTTCCATTCTAGCGTTTTACGGACCCTCCGGAGTTGGCAGCTTAAACAAAATCGAGGGACAGGATGAAAAGAGAGCGTGCGTTGCGCAGTCGTTCCTTTGGCGCAACGACTGTTTTGGCGAAAGCACCCGTTTAGGAAACTTTCCCCTGCGGTCGTAAATTCGCTTCGGATCGTTCGTACACGGTGTGCCGGAATCGAGTGATCGGGATTTTTACGGGGCAGCCAGGAAATCTGTTCACGGAAGGCGAGTCAACTTGTTATCTAAGAATGCTTGTAAAGCTTCCGAAGCGCTCCGACACGAGGTGCTTTGGCTTTAACGAGGTTTAAAAACATATGCTTAAGTAAATGATGGGAGGTATGTGTATTCATTTGTGTGCTCCATGATTAATTCAACAAACCTGGGTAAGTTTCGCTTCATGAGCAGCCACTTACGAGGTAGCGCGAATTATTCGTTATTCTTCGGAGTTATTATTAGACGATAGTCGTTGCTTATTCATTAACTTAACGATAATCAACGATCAGGAGGGCGGGCTGCGGAAAGGATAAGTGTATTAGTGTGAAACTTCACGTCAGATAAGAGATTATAGTTATTTAAGCTATTAATAGCACGGCTATCTCACTACATCGATTTGTAGAAAATCTTGTTCACTGCCGTAGAAAAAGTAGAATTCGTTACCCTTACGAGACGATCACGATGAATCTGAAAGATCGTGTGACTGGAGCCTTTTCACCTATTGTTCGACTTCCGAGAAGTATCCCGGCAATGTTAATTAACGTTGGGATAAGGCGCAGGACACACATACGCTCCTCTGATCTTGATCTCGAGATCTTGATATCATTGTTCGTCCGGGGATTGCATATTCAATGGGTTCGGGAAACAATTATAACCGTTATGTCTGTCTTAAGCCTATTCATAGCTATCTCAATCGTATTCCGCGTGCGCGACCGCGGAAAGTTCAAGATAATGTGCGCTTTCGTCCAATTAACCCTACGCTGTTAAATGTCAGTAACTAGCTGGCGGGAAATTTTTCTGTAAATTAATCCCGATTCGATTGGTTACCATCCTCTAATCGCAATCTGTGCATTAATGCCGTAGTAGGGATAAATTTTACTGTTACGTTGGCAAATTAAAGCAGAAAAGGAGTAAGAAATTTTTTAATTCATTCACCTTAGTATAAAATTTAATTTCGAGTGTTTTCAATTGGAACTTTATCTAATTTTATTTAATTAATTATTTTATTTAATAACCTTATTTAATTTATTTACTAAATTCATTCCTGCCGAAAGTATCAAAACCTACAGATATATTATTATCTTTAATATATTTCTCGTGTCCTCAATATTTGGTTCATTCTTCTAAATTTCTCGCAGAAACGACGTTTTCAGGATTTTATGAAGAATAAAATGAAGTTCCAAAAAAAAAAAACGCGAATACGTGTACATACAAGCTACTGCCTTCGGCACAGTCTTTCCTATTCTTCGGTCACCATTCTCCAAGCAAACTCAACGTACCGTTTATCTCCACCACCCGCGCATTACGATCTATCAGGAAGCAGAGAGCTAGAACACGGCCAGATACGTTGACACGTGCATACATTAGGAGGCGAACATCTGTCGGTGGGCAAAGCGTGATAGACGGCCCTAACGGGGTTGTACAATGGTCGTATGGCACCTTGAGAGCCTAGAGACCGGCACACCCGGAAATGTTCCAAGGTTACGGATGAAAGAACGTGGAAGAACAATTTATTTCATCATTGTCGCGGTGACTTTGATGCTGGTCGTATAACATGCACGGGCGAGGAATTTTATCGGAAACAAATGAAATAGGTAACATATTCTCAGTAGTAGGGAACTTTGTCTAAGTATTTAAGGCAATGATTCCCAACCGGCGGGTCGCGACCCTTAAGTATGTCGCGAACGGTTTTTTGGGAGGTCGCCACGGTGTTTTTTTTAAATATTATTAAGTTAGAATTATATTCTGAAATACCTATTTTTAATGTGTTTTCTTTGCGTTATTAAATTAGCCATATTTGAATATTATAAAAGGGGATCGCGACTCAAAAAATGTTGGAAAACACTGAGTTAAGGGGTGTACACGAATAAAATTAATTCCCTTCTTTAAAGTATTTTGGCATCGTGTGACAAATCGTGGTGCAATCAAATTGGAGGTCACGTGTAAAATTAATTATGCTTAATAATTGGAATATGTAGACTATATTCGCAAATGGTGGAGTTATGTTACTATGATATTATGAGAAAGACAAGAATTTTGGAAATTGTATTACTATTTTGGAAAACGTCAATCATAAAAGGGGACGTCCATAATTCTTGAACTTATTAGAGTAGAATAATTTTTGTACGACTCTTGGACATAATTAACGAAAGCATCTCATCGTGAAGTGTGGTAGTGAATAAAATTCACCAGGACCATAGGAATTTTTAATGACACTCTGTCCTGCTTCTTACAATGTGTAATACATTGCCGTCGCAGTAAATGATTTACATATAATAACTTGGTTCACCCACATCAGCGGAGTAGCTGATACTATGTATATATTCACACACGTGTGTCATACGTGTTCAATAATGGCCGATTAGGTATGTAGGCCTCGGATTCACGTTGAGTGTGTCAGAATAGATGCGAAATAATTGAACAGAGAACGGATGCAGAGATTAGAGAACGAAGAAGATTCCTTCCAAGATATGCAGCTAATTAGACATTCTCATAATAAGCCAC
The DNA here is from genome assembly GCA_963932335.1 of Andrena marginata. Classification (NCBI taxonomy): domain Eukaryota; kingdom Metazoa; phylum Arthropoda; class Insecta; order Hymenoptera; family Andrenidae; genus Andrena; species Andrena marginata. The sequence goes on from OZ010660.1 coordinate 42,645,083, forward strand.
TGTATTGTATTCTGGATAAACTTCATACAGGGTGTGTAATCCAGCATTGATGCAATGATACGCTCAAATTAATAGAAACATAAGAGTCATATCGTAGAGAAACTACTGTAGAAATAAAGCAAACCTATAATATCTTACCAAAGGGGTTATTGTTGTATTAATTTCCAAGAGTGTTGTAATTAATTTACAATACTGGAAACCTTTATTGCAGCACTCGAATAAACACGTTATCACTTATACCTCTCTTATTACTAGAACTAGGAAGATATTGTTGCAAAATTTATTTTTCGCAAAAATGTGTAACTTACTATCTTAGCTAGAATAAGTTCGATACGTATCATTTTATCAGTCATATTGCTATGAAAATTATGCCTGCTATGTTAGCGATGCAATAAATATTTCCAGTACAGTATGTCGGTACTTCGAAAAGTTTCTCAGAACTTGTTTATTTCATCAGTTTTCGAATAATAAGTATTTTAATTTACCGTCGACTAAATGCTGTTATACAAATTATAATTGGCGTTGCATGATTTCCCTCGAAACAGTATTTTATTCGGCGAACAGATCCTCCAACTTGCGAATTATTCCCAGCTAAATTTATTCCTCGAGGAGGACCAAAATCCTTGAATTTACTGCCTCGATCTCGCTGGTCCTTTACAGAATCCCCACGGTAAACGAGATTCGATGGGACCATGTACCCAATGAGATCGATAGTCCCTCTCCCTACAGATGGTACTGGCTTCCGCGCCTGTAAGCATGCAACTGGAACTACTCTTGCGTGTAGAGATCTGTTGCCTGAAAGGATGCTACCATCTTGCGCGGCGCAACGGGGCAATCATACTACAGGCGTGGCATAACAATTGCATCGCGAAAGATTCTACTCTCGGAAACCCTTTTTCATAGACGATTCTCTGTGTGAAAGAAGGTCAACCCTGCACTGTGACCTTCGCATACATTATCGCCGATTAATAAAATATCAAATAAAGATTAGAGGATCGCAAAAAAATTATTCACGTGCTGTACAACAGGCATACAATTATGCAGCTCATGAAATTCTTAGTTAAGGTTTAATCATTTTCATTCTCACGTCAGATAATATCGGAACTTCATCTCTTTATGCACTTGAAGAGAGAAAATATGTAAGTTCAAACTAACTGAAGATTCTCCGAGGGGTTAATACATATGCTGAAAGAAACTTCGTCTGAAACAGAATTCACTTCCTGAAAGAAACGGGAAGAATTCTACTATTCTTACTACTAACACTCGTGTAACGGAAAATCAGAACAATAATTTAAAACGTTGGGGAAGTCGATTTATACCGGCGTTCCAGCAATATTCAACCACTCCCCGTGTAATGCCGTTTATTCGCGCTGGAAACAACAAAAGGATGGAGTTTTATTTCGAAGAGGTCGGTCCACGAGAGGTTTCTTTACGCGGCAGAAGAGCCCAGCGAGGAGCACGAAGAAGAGCCATCCAGCCGGATATCGACGGGGCAGATGAGCTACCAATAACTCAATGTGCGCTTATAAACTGATCAGACTTCAAACCCTCTCTCCAGTTCCACCTCCCAGCCTCAATACCTCCCCCCCCCCCCCCCGGGTACCACCCTCGAGACCTTCGACTTCGACCCCGTTCCAATAGCTCCAAGTTCCTCTTACGCCCTCCATGACGACGACGACGACGACGACATATTACTCGGGGACTCCTTCGGCAGAGAGTGAAATGCAAGCGAATTTACCACACGATTTAACATCCCCTCCGACCTACGGGCATTCATTCGCCCTTTTCCGTGTACTCGTTGTGCACGCTGCACACGAAGGAGGCACAGAGACAGAGGAGACGTCAGGATTCCACGTAACTCGAAGTTAACCGAGTTTGTTGCGTCCGTACTCCAACCTTGTCTATGCAACAACCTGTGATTCAATCGAATTCGTCCGGGTACCAATAAGTTCGCCAAGCAAACCGAGCCGGGATATCAGTGTGGCATGGGATCTATACATTTTGTAGATAGTTTAAATTCTTTCACTTATGATTTTACGTGCAAATATGCTTGATACGAAATTATTAGTTGCTTGCTTGGGTCAGGGATGTCCAAGGTAAGCTTCATAACTTAAGCATCTTCCCCAATTGTGGGTGTTAATTGATGCTTCGTTTTAGGCGCACGCGCAAAGTCGACAGAATAGGGCGTGCAAAGAGGGACGAAGGCCTATAAGGGGCCTTAAGGTGGAGGCCTACGTAGAAATTTTCGACAAATAGATTTTTATATTTTCTTGAAATACAACATCTTGAAAATATTCCCCGAAAGTGTCAAGTAAATCCGACCAAAATTGACAAAGTTATACGCGTGTAAGTAGATATGTGTTCCTCGGCGTAACGCTCAGACCCAAAACTTTAACGCGTTTTCCCCAAAATCATGTTTTCGAAGTTGATGACACACATAACTCAAAAATTAATGAAGCGATATACTCAAGGCTTTGCAGGCTTATTTTAGGGTTATCAATATAACCGCTATCGGGAGCTTTTCCTTTTTATGCCTTGATTTTTTTACATTCGAAAAAGGAGTGGTTTTTTGCCAAATATCGATGCTTCAAGTTTTCACAGCCGTCATTTTGTCTCAAAATAATTTTTCCAAAATCGGGCCCGATAGCAACTAGATAATTTCATATATTATCTAAACAAAATTCGAATTCTCAATTTTGGATGCTCCTGTACCGAGCTACGGTTGTCACCGCAAAGCGCCTAAAAAAAGGACGTCTAAGGCATTGCCTATAAGTCACAAACCTTTCAATACTTTTTACCACAAAAAATACTGAATTGTCCATAAGATGTACTCTTTCCAATAGACTAATGTTTAGCAATAAAAGTTTATTGGTTTTTCTAGAAAAAATTCCCAAAGAAGCATGGTGTTTTGACCGTTCTAGGTAGGCCTCCCCCCATTAAGCGTGGACATTTTTAGCTTGTTAGTCTCATTGGAAGATTTGAAATTCAATGTATCAGATATCTGTGGTCTGTACACGTTTTTATCTTCACCCTGCTCAAGGCCCGATTTCGGGCGTGCTAATTACATTTTAAAATAATTATTTGTAACTAAATATAAAGGGTGCCAAAGCTAGTAATTATTTGTAATTAAATATAAAGGGTAGGAAAAGCTAGATCGGGCCTTGATTCTGCTTTACTGTCTACTTTGAAGACATAAGAGCTATGAAAAGGATATCTGTGGGAGAAGGGTGGTAAAGCGAGTGTCGGAATGAGAATGTTGGTTCACAGTGATAGACACTCCAGGCCTAGGTAGTTCAAATACGCACGCCCATATGTTCAAACACATTTATGTCTTTTATCCAAGTATATAGAATGTTATATGTAGATATGCTGTGCCTGGCTCCGTGTAGCGTACTAATTTTAATTCGCTAACGGCACACTACTGTAAGCATATCAGGTTTATTTCTACCCTGGCTTACCAGTTCCCCACGGTTACAACGTTGCAAATGATGCTGCAAAGACTTAATAGAAGCTTGGTGCAGGCAGTCACTTCTCGAAACGATGATCGATGCTTAGAACAGTAAACGCGTGTACCTGCTGAAGCCGGCTAATCAACATCGAAAGGTAACTGTAACGCAAAAATCACGCTCTTGCATCACGCAGAGAGACAACTTGTTCCATAGCCGAGTTATTAATAGATCCAGTTGAAATACATTTCGCGGACAAGTGTTTCCAATTAAGCGACCGTAGGAAATAGGCGGGTTTCTGTGCGCCGGGAGAAAATCCCGATGGCGATCGCGACTTAAACAAATTAGACGACATTTCGATGATATATCGACATTATTTGTTGGGCCAGAAATAGGGCCGCGCGCTGAACACAGTGATTCGCGACATTAAGTGCAAATAGATCGTAACGGGACATATTTTCACGATTTATGACGAATTGATTGGGGAATAGATGAAAATTGCAGCTCGGTGGTGGAATAGAAAATTTTATTGATAATCGTGTATAATTACACCGAGGCATTACTTCGTGATAAGAAATGTTACAAATTCCAGTTCCTGAATGCTTGGTCAAATTAGCACAAGATTGCAATGGGATCTTAAACGAGTTAAGGAAAATCGAACCTTCGATGCTTTAAAGTAAGAAACGCTTAAGTATCTTCCAGACATAGCAACGCAAAATATGAGTACTCTTGTTGATTAAACTTCTAGAAAAAGGGCTGACGAAGGGATTATAAGAAACGCTGTGTTTTACGACAATTTCTGTCGTGTACTTTACGAAAGAAATGGCATCGAAGAACAAGACGGCGAGAAACGTAGATTACATTCGACAATACTGATATTAAAATCTTTTCGAAGCTGGAAGAAATAACGCCTGATACATTAGCACCGCGATTACGAATATCAATATCGAATGCGAGAGGGGCGAATCCTCTGTTTACGGGGCCATTATTCTTATTGTTTTCGTAGTCTGACGAAAAAACTGTTACAGCCACCTCATCCCTGGTCCTGTTTGCTGCACAGACGCATTAATTTCGGGGAACACGATATTGAAAAATTTCAATTACATGTTCATCAAAATAAAATGATATCACCCATAACTACAAATATAATTATTCAAAGTGACAGATTTTAATTTGGTAATATTTTTAAATATGAAACAAGTGTATTTTAAGTAATATAAATATGTATATTATATATATATTGAATATATATATATAAATTAAAGAAATATGAATAAAAGTTTACTTTCCTGATATAACGTATATTAAAAATAACCAGCCAATTTGACTGGGCTGGAAGAAATAAGTGTACCCACATTAATTGACGGTGTTTCTAGTGTTAAATACCTAATGTTCAATTCAGAATTGTCGATCGTACTTTACATTAGTATTAACTTTGGTCTTATATTTTTAGTCAGTGCCATGTACCAAAGAAAATGTTTACAGAAATTTTGTTAGAAGAATGGAACAAGGATTTCATAGAAAATTAACTGAATCCATGCATCCTGTGCACGGTTGCTTTCACGTCTATATATTCTGAAAAGTATCGAAAACACTGTCCAAGTACCTCGAATGTTTGCTCGAGGCAAGTTGAACAAAACTTTCTCAGCAGAAGCCATCGCACGAAATGACCTGACAGTCGAAGTGCGAATATTATCAAATAGGTTATGCATCAGCCTGCTGATAATATCCAAACCCTGACTAAGAAATTCATATTTTTATACAAGTACAATTCTGGAACACATTTACACCCTCCTCAATTCTTCCCCAAATGCTTCAAGTTTATGCAACGCGACCCGCAATTTTGGATTTTCCATGGCTGAGGCGTAAAGACAGCCAAAACGTCGCCATCGAGTGGCACGGCAGACGGAGTTATATTTCCCACCTCTTTCGTGAGGGGAAACGAGATCCATCGTATTAACAGGATGATTTCAGTTCCATCAATATAAATTTCACGAGGATGAGTGCTATGTTTACGGAGCCGTTCTCTGCCGGTGTATCCTGGCAAAAAACCACGGGAGAACGATAAGTTCGACGGCACCGGTCTCGTGAATCCCGCGAATATAACTTCCTATTACCGAACGGGGCTCTACGATCTAGATGGGAGTAGGTCTGGGGGTTGAGGGGTGTCCCGTGTGCCAAAGAAGAGGCGTGCATTAGGAGATTGTGTTCGACAGTTGTTTACGACTAGCTCCTAACCACCTTCTTCCTTCGCCTAGCCTTTTGTGCCTTCAAGCCTCAGCTCGTACCTATGTACGTACGAGAGCTTTCTTTATCTCCTCTTCCTCGCTCTCCGCCTCTCCTCCGGTACCTTCCGCGGGTCTTCACAGCCGAAGCATGGCAAAGGCGCATATTTACGTCGTTGCGCTCCCATAACTCGGCCCGACAAACTGGCAAGTCTTCCCGCTTTCTTCTTCCACCATCGCTCTGCTCTTTTCCTCGGCCTTCTTGCAATCTCAGTGAAACACTTCGAGGATAATCTCCCTTCTTCCCCCGCGCCCCACCATCCTGTTCAGACTGCTGTGCCCGTATCTCAAAATTCGGTGAGTCTTTTTGTTTCTCGTTGACAAGCACTGCTGTAATTAAGTCAGTTAGCTCTTTCTTCGCATATCACTCGGCTGCTATTATTACTGGCTCAAGAAAATAAGATTCTTTAAACACAGGATTAAAGTCTACTAAAACTTTTCACCCTGAAGAACCAAAAAGTAGCAGAGAAGATCAAGATCCCTTACAAACCTGCAAAGTTTGCAAAAAAAAAGTTCCCTTGCTTGAGTTCTCGATTTAACGCGATCTCCTCGACCAGGTGGGGACACGCGAGTTGGAAGCGATCGGCGACGAAGCGCAGCGCATCAATTACATCGAGTCACGAAGCTTTTCGCGTGCCATTGAGGCCCTCCCATCCAGGTCTATCGCGGTTGTCTCGCGGTATCGGTTGTAAATAAGAAGGAAACTTCCAGCTTGTATCATTAGCCGCGATAAGTGGAACGGTATATGGAAATAGAGCAAAGATATTCGAATACACTTTTATCAGCGAAGGATGATCAGGAATGCCCAGTGAATCGGAACAGAGGCGTACCAAAAAGAAACGAGGATCCAGCGCGTGAGTAATCGATGAACGAAGATATAATCAAATTTAGAATAAATAATACAGTTGGGATAATAAGAGGTAGTTACGGACAAGCAACTTCAAATAGCGGAGACTACAAGACCAACAAGAGAATCGTAATCTGATTAAAATTTACGAGAAAGCTCACCATTCGCTCCCCTCTGAAATTTTAAACCACACAGCGCTCTGGAAATTATTATTCCACATTCCCGCGCAGATAAGATGCAATTGACGAGGGTGTATCCCGCGGTTACTGAATAATCATATTTTATAGAGTTTATTATGCCACCGGCAGTAACGGTAGATATTTTGCAACCGGTACCGCGGATAATTATGCAGTCTGCCGAAAGGACGTGGAAGGAACCCGCAAGTTATTCTCTAACGAGTGTTCCAAAGGCAACTTTCTATTTATTTACCGGTTAGCCGCGTGTGCCGTGCGTGTGGCATGAAAACTGAAATACGGCTAGACGGTTCTCGCGAATTTCTTCGGTAATGAGGTATAAATGGCTCTATCCCTGAAACTATAAGAATACGATTACTATGGGCCGAGTATTTATTGCTACGTAGAGCAAACTAATATGAAACACGAGTGGCTAACATCCGTTCAGTCCCAACGAAGACTCTCAAGGATGCCATTAAGATTGAATAAAATTAGCCCCGAAAGCGAATTAAACGGTTCGCCAGAAACAAATGTTGCAGAAGAGGCAACACCCTGTTGCGCGGCGGTCCCATTCGAACGTTCGGATGATCTTCTAATTTATTTTCCTGATATCGCGAAACGGTGAAAGATTGTGTTGCCGTTCTCGGAAACATGCGCCGCCGACCAACGGCGCGCTGCACTACACGAAGGTAGATAAATGAAGCACAATGTTGGCCTTGCACGACTGGTAATCAGGAAGTTTTCGCGTGTTTATTGCCGCGCGGGGAACAGACTTAATTAACGCGCGCGCGAAGCAAGCGGGACAGTATATAAAGTGGACGAGAAATTGGAGGTCTTCTAAATACATGGACCGATCTGTTTGAAGTCTTGATGAAGTTTGATGTCTCCGGCGATGAGCGCGAGAGATTGGACGATACGTATTGCGAAAGAATTCAGAAAGTGGCTAGTCGCCGAGGCGTAGCTGCATTTAATCCATGATTTAAATGTACAGCGGTAATGGGACGTGTCTAACGGAAGACGCAGTATCACGTTTGTGTTTCTTTTTCTATTCAATGTCGTCCTGTTAGGAAGTACGCGTGATAGATGATTTCGACGCCTGTTACGAAGAGAAGCACGTTTCATTTTTTTTTTCTTACGGACAACTGCATGTAGAGAAAATGAAACGTGCTACTTTTCGTAACGCGCGTCGATTTGCCTTAAGTAAAGGTAGTTGTTCGTTTAAAATATTTCACGGGAAAATGATTAAGTTTTGGGAGCAGCGAATGCCTAAATTCTTTAAAGGGAAGTGTTAGGAAGAAGCAAACGAGAAGATTCTTATTCATTACTTTTAAGCCCAAATAATTACAGTTTAGCTCGTTTCAGCAATATAAGAGACAATTGATTTAATGCTGGTATTAGAAGTAAAGAATTCTGGAAATGAATGTATGGAGTACTGATCAAATTTAATTAACACTGGAAACGCGGATTCCAGGCATTTCGTATGAAGCGCCGACAGGAAGAAATTCCTAAATTCTTGGAAGGAAATTATCATGAAGTAGTAAAAGGAAATCTTACGCTTTATTTTCTATCTGATGAATTTTATATTCGAGCTGAGCAATGCGAATAATTAACAGCCACTTCGATATTAACATTAGAAATGAGAAATTTTCGAATTTTTCAGAAGAAAGCGTTTAGGAGAGGAAATAAAAGAGAAACTCTATTTGAAACGGGCACCGTGCTCGATTCGATGTACACGAATAGGTCGAGCTGTTTCTTGCCGCGTATGAAATTCATCGTAATTGCTTCGTAGAAATGAAATACACGCGCGGCAAAGTATTTACGATAACGGAAGAGGGAAGACGAACGTGATGGCGTGTCGTGTGCAAAAATGGTCATCGAATTAGTACCCGTCGTAGTTATCTTAAATAGGAGCGTAATTAAAGAGAAATATTTAATTCCATATAATTTCCACTTTAATTGTACTCCCTACATGGACGATCTTAATCGCCGTCACTTATCGCATGAAAACAGCGTGCCGTGCGATCGATATAAAGGATCGCCGTCCCGTAAATCCAAGACAATTCGCATGTACCAGCAGGTGCCTCCAATACGACGGGCGATAATGACTTCAGCTACCATTTACAGCTTGGAACGTAGGAAGAATCTCGTAGAATTCGTGTTTGTGATCGATGTCCGTAGCTGATACGAAAGATCGCTTGATACACATCGAAACAAATAACAAAAATTGTATGCCCACCTTTAGCGTTTTCGAAAAAAACTGGTTTAAGATTCAGGAGCATACAATGAAGAAAAATATTATTTTTGACAAATTTATATAGTAGATATAAATGTAATTTTTATACAGCATAAAGAAACAGCGAAGAAGTATTTGTTGCATATAAAAACTGAAATTTCACAAAAAGTGAACATATTTGTGCATTAAGCCATCGACATATTCTTGATTTCGGGTCATTCTACTTTGAACCGCCGAAAAATGAAGCTACTTTTAAATATATTTTACTCGGTAAGTCAAATACTTACAAATAGCTTAATTTTTCCGCCGATCAAAGTGGAATGACCTCTTAATTTAAATATTTAAGAATGGTTTTTATTTAAAAGGACATCAATGAATTCAACGAAAATGGTCTATAAATTATCTTATTTTCCCTTCGCAAAGCAGAGCAGTCTAGTTACTTTCTAAGTTAAAATATAACAGATATTCAAATCTGTTAATTACCCTAAAAAAGGACCATTGAGTTTTCTTTTCCAAACGATCTACTACAAGAAAATCATCACGTGTAGGCACTTAAACCGAGCCGTGCCTTACGTATCACCGGCAAATCGCCACCGGCGAAAACGATCGCTTCACACGGTATCGATCGTATCAGAGGTCGATGATTACAGCATCATCGGCGCGCACACGATACCCCACGAAAAGACAAACAGGTCCGAGGATCGTTCGTGCGTTCGAAATCCATTCGTTTCTGCGGCCGCGTCTGCCTATCAGCCGTAGCGATGTTTTCGTGTAATCTTAATCGAATGATTGCACAGCAGGCATCCAGATAAGGGGTCGGCCGCGATCGCCCGGTAAAATTGCATTGCGCGTGCTCCCTTCGAATTGGAGCGTAACCTGCAGTTAGGCAGTTTTCGTGAATTAGCGCTGGTCGAATTCGGGTTGGAACCATTCGTCGAAGCTTGTACATTAAAAATCGATGATAATCAGCGGATTCTCGAGAGGATTCGTGTGCTTTCGTCGAGGGGTTAATCGTGTTCCATCTACTGCCAGATTTGGATTTACGAACTGTTTAAAATTGGTGGTTGAACGATGAATTTTCCCCTCATATTTTCATCACTTATTAAAGTGAACTGAGTAACCACGCGGTTTGTTCTTCGCATTATACAGAAGTAGAGAGTCTTCTAACAAACTCCTTCGAAACGCACGCGGACGTTTGAAAGCGTAGCCACGTAGGCGTACCCACACCTGCCGCCACGGATTTACGATCGGCGGAACGTTAATTGTTTAACTCGGAAGCGACTGGCTCGAATGTGTTATTAAGTTAATCGGTGTCGTACAATCCCCTGGGCACCGCAACACGATCAAAAAGCGAAACGCCACGGCGGTTGGAAGCCGATACAATCTCCCGACGGCGAGCGCGTGTAATTGTTCGTTTTTAATAAATACATGTTCGGTGGATTAATTCAGTGTGGACGAAGTTATTCGCCGTGCATGTCGAATAAAACGAATTGGAAATTGATGAAGCTGTCGCCGAGCCGACGAAGCGAGCCGCTTCCCTTATTGCGGGTACCGAACAAAATAGCCACTGGGATCGGTCAAAATGAGCGTCCTCGGTCAATCAGTTTGCTGGCATTAAACTTGACAATTAGTTACCATGCTGGTGCGCAACCACTTACGCGCTCTTACTTCCCGATTATTGATATAATTCATCCTGAAATAGCCCCGGTAATAGTTTGCAACTTCGTTAAATATTCATTGAATACATAGTGGGCGATGTTTTTGTAAAGATCACCATTACGATAGCAAATTAACGTGTTATTGCACGGTCGATTTGCACATCCAGCTTTACATTGTAACTTTAGTTGCTACTTTAAGATAATGTAACTTTGCTAAGGCAATTTTATTCATCATTCGTTTCTTCTCGGAAAGATTGCCCCGACAATTTTGAATGTGAAGTTTAGTTGAACTCATAACGGTGAACTAGGGTTGCCACCCGTACTTTAAAATAAAGTATCTTACGTTATTATACGCGAATGTACTTTAACAGTAATGTATGCGAAAATACTTTATTTCGCGAACTGATATTACGTGCAACGTAACTCAATATTATTGTACGTAGTTCCCAAACGTACAGGAACCATAATCGACAAACTTTTAATTTAACAAAGGAAGAATTATTTATATATTTTAATATGAATACTGAGTACAACAATGCCATTGAGTTATTTAAAAATGATAAAAAGTTGCTCTGTAATACTAAAAGTAGTAACAAATAGGTTTGGAAGAAATAAAAACTAATAAGATTAAAATGTAATTTTAGTTTCTTCGAGCCTACTTTATTTTATACTTCACGAAAGCAAAATGTTACGTCGCTGTAAAAAAGAGGTGGTAACCCTAACTTTTAATTGAAAAAAGAAATAGCAACTCTGCCTTTCATTAAGTTATTATCCAAAAAAATAAACGCATCGATGACTTATTAAAATAGCTTAACTCGAAGCTATCATCCAATTTCCTCTAAGGAATTTTAAGAATAGATACATATATTATAGAGCTATATTAAACCGAAGCTAGGAGTTATCATAAAAATGGCTATCTGAAAGCTACATCGAGATTGCAAACACCACGTGTACGCGCCAACACCGTCACATATCTCATGAATATAATTATCATTACCGAGGGGGTCATTAACGACCCTCATCACATGTACGCGTAATAACGATACGTTTAAAAGTCGATCCTCATTATACAGCTGGCCAGCGACAGGCGAACCGTTCGTAGGAACGTTTTCCACTGGATTTTCTGGTGGAACGGCGACGGGCGATATGGACATCAAGCATGTGAAACGCATTGAAGGATACTTCGACGGAACGGCTGGCTGCCACGCGGAAAGCGGGAATCAACCTCTATTTTACGCTCTCGGGGAGAAAAGAGTCGGGTTTGATTTTTTGTCGAAGGCTCGGCCATACCTGCGGATACGTTGGAGGCAGAAATAGAAGCTCGCAGCCAGACAGGCTGAATGGCGGACGGGGCGCGCAACGAATGGAGATGTTCGTACACGTGGGCGTCCGTAAACGTTCGACCAGCGAAATCGAGGCGCGGGCCGTGGAAACCGCGGCGTTTAGAAATACCGCGGGGGCAAGAGCTGCGCGTAGAACAAGCAGGCTCGCCCGGCGAGAGCCCGGCCTGCGTAATATATTCAAATTGACACCTTTTCGAAAGCCTGTAAACAGATTGAAATTCATGGCGGGGCCCCGGTGGAATTTGCAGTTGTTTAGACGGCGTTCCGCAATATTTGCATATCTCATCGGCCAAGGAGTCGCGGGTAATTTTCAGCCAGAGCGACGTGTAATTTAAACAGGAGAAACGTTACTCCACCTGGAACGACGAAGCGGGGAAAAAGTCCTCCGTAGTTTATGCATTCAATGCACCGCCACATCCCGATTGTATGCCAACGCGGAACATGTTTGCCGGCCCGCCGGTGGCAAGTGTTTTCTCTGTATCCGTTTAACGGGGGATCCTCGTTATCTTTCTGTCGCCTCTAATGCACCGGCCATCCGCGAGATCCAGGGAGTAGGCTTAAGAGGAACTTCCGCGGTTCACTCTGAAATCTTCGTTATATGCCAGACGAAATGTAGGATGAATATGCCCAAGGGCGTCCGTAGACATTTTCCCAGAGAGTGGGCAACTTGGCAAGGGGGGTGAATCGGATTTAATTAAATCCCAATTTAATTAAAAATTTAAAAATATTCACTTTTTTAGTATAAACTTAAGAAAAGTCAGTTTGTAAAAATTAGTGACATTTTCTCAAAAGCCAGGGCAGCCCCTGCCCCTTTTGCCCTCCTCCGGATGCTCATGGATATCTTTTTCGACCGCTCCTACGTTGCCACTGGTGATTCAACCTCTTTTGCATATAGGGTGGGGCATAATCTACGACGTAACCTAAAAAGAAGCGATTTCGTATGAGAATTCTTCGTCCGGGATTATACGGTCGAAGTAAATACGTAATGTGGCGTCATCCGTGGAAAATAATCTGTGCGCGCAGCGAGGGGCAAACGATCCATCTTGCATCTGTTGTGGAAAGATCGATAGATCGACCACACCTCGACCACCCTGTAGCCGCGCGTGTAACACGAGAGATTATGCCGGCGCAACCCCTTCTTCTCATTAGAAACTCGTAAAACTCTTGAGCTCGGTGTGGTCATAGTAGTAGGGAGAAGGAGAGGCGGATGATGCTCGAAGAGAAGTGAAACGAAGGGGCAGGGGGAGGCGAACGTGGAAACCAGTTCCTTGGGCGTTACTCGGAACCAAGGAAGAACGATTTCTTTCCCACGTGGAAACGCCGCGGATAAATATACCTGTGGCTCGAGCTCCTTTTATAGGTGTGCGCGATTAGTCACTGGGCATTCACGGGTGCACGTGTGCTTTCTTATTTCATCCTGCTGTCTCGCCGCGCGCGCGCCCCGACGGGGTCATTTTTAATTATTCCTCGATCAGCGTCGTCTTTCGTTTCTGGATTACCGATAATAATAAATCGTAATTATAACAGAAAAGGCAGCTTCGCGGGGAGCAAAATTCAACAGCTAGATTTTAGCAAGGAAAGTGGGAGAAGAAGGGATTTCTAAGTGCTCCCTTATGGAAGTCTAGACTTCTGATAATTATAAATCTAAGGCTTCCAAAGGAATCTCTACAATCCGGGTTGTAAGCAAATAAAATTTGAATAAATCCACGCATGGTTGCTAAGAATTTTAAACAGAAAATAATACCTAATTATCGCCTAAGATTGTAGATCATCTTGTGTCATTTTCCTATTCTTCGCGGGGAATAAAAATCAAAAGCGAGATTTTAGCAATGAGTTCCTGCAATTCCTACTTCCTCGTGGAAGTCTAGAGCCTAGACTTCTAATAATTATAGATCTGAGACTTTCCAAAAGAACCTCTACAATCCGAGTTGCTCCCGCGAAATTGGAACAAATCTATGCGCGGTTGCTAAGAATGTCAAACAAAAGAGAATATCTAATTATCGCCTAAGATATAGTTTTTCTTGTATTATTTTCGCATTCAAAGCTTCTACTCTAGCAACCCATTTCCCTGATTTTCATTAGAATTCCAATTTGAATTTCAATCCGAAGCCACAAACTTATCCTCGCCAACGTATGCACGTCGTTTAGTATCAAACAACTATTCCCAACGTTCTAAGGTGAGAACAGTCGTTAACATTCTAGTGAAATGATCAAGAATAGTAATCGTCGACTAGGAGTTTTTTTCGCCACGTCAGGATGCACCGCGTTATTTCACGGCTTATTCAAATACGACGAGAAATGGCGGGGCAGCAATCGTTACGATTGCCTCGATAAGATTCATAGCGCACAGCTATTCCCGTTCTCGTGTGAAAATTCCACGATGAAATGCAGCTGCTGCTCCCGACCCCTTTGTAATTGCATACAAATTGCCGGACTATTTACATCATTGCTTATTTCATTCGCGTTTTACGATCGTTTTTTACAATATCGCCGCGGATACGTTTCCTCAGGCACGCTTTGATAATGACCTGCTCCTCGTTCCTTTGATGAATAGTGTGGCGGGACAAGTTTATGCTGTTCCCACACGGGAACTTGCGAACTGGTGCAACTTGCCTGTTTGCCTATGGAACCGAGGAATCAGGATGAATAAAGAATATTTATCGAGGCGCGGAGAGAAACCTGTTTGAACGCACCGCGAAATAAAATTGTTCCTTTCTAGTAGTGCGACTGTGGATGAACAGTAAAGCTATAATAAAACCTAAAAGCAAGTCACCAAACAGAGTCATCTGGCTCTCAACATTTCACGTCAGCTATAGCCACTAATTCAACCAGCTAATTCTTCGATGTTTCTGACATCATAAGAAATGACAAAAACGAAGAAAATAAAGTCTGGTATGAAGAGGAACTCGCCAGGTTCGTTAAGCGAACCCTGCAGAAATGCAATTGGCCAGCTGACGATGCGCTTAACTGCAACGGAGCGATCGTGGTGCAGAACGTACGAAGAAACATTAGGAAGAGTGAAGGGAGGCAAAGGAGCGTGTAGAAAGAGAAGAAATAGGGGCAGAGAACGCTCACTATAGAAATAGATGGGGAATTAAAAGAAGGAAGAGAGGGAGGGGCCTCGAGGATACCAGCGATGCTTTCGATTCTTAATTTCTAATTATCGCGTAATGACCCTGCACTATAACCCCCGATACCGTGTGCAGACCTTATGCTTCGATAGACTGCATAGCCTTTAGTTATGGGTTGCGATAATTGCCAATATCCAGCGAGTCTTCTAGGTTCTCATAGGTCTCGCATGTGTTGCGCGAGTCTCTATTCAATTTTACACTGCATTTGCAGAGGCGTAAGCGGAGTTCAAAATGTTCAGAGTGTGTGGATATTCAACATAAGGAATGGACACTTGAATGAAAAATTAATAGGTACTTACGTGCAGAGCACAGTGTAGCTTACGGTACGAGAAGCAAAGAGGATGGTCAAAAATTACATTTTTTACTTGATAATTCTAAGTTAGAAAATGGAATGTGGTACAGATACTATTAATAATACGTTTGAGGATTGCAGTGCTTAAAAAGGTGAAACGTTAGAGCTCGATTAATGTTCAGCAAAAGTTCGAAATTTATCGACGATCCGAACGAGAGAAATGAATGTGGCGCCTACAGAAATTACGTACCCTTAAGAGTAATTAGAGATTCAGCACGGCAATCGTATGATAAAATCTGCATATCTTAGTTACGATCGGAGATACGCGTTTGTCATAGGAAACTTTTATCTCCGCGTTATTAAACCGGCAATGCCTAATGATGCAACCAATTGGGTGAACGGTATTAGGTTGGCGCACATGGAATTGCCGTTTCGCCTGGGGAAGTTTGAATGAAAATATTTTCTTGCTTTTTAAGTATGTTATTTATTTTATTCTTTTGAATCCCTGCGACATTTCTCCAGTCGCGAGACAACGTTAGTAATCGTTATTGTATCCCTGTCATACACAAAGCCACTTTCATGCTTTCCGTGGTTGTCTATTTCATATATCTATACCGATCTAATATTTGAGAAGCCAAATTTATCAAGAATCCAAGATCAAATCATGCAGCTATTGAAATGCATATACTAAATTAATTTGTGAATATTATTTAATTTCTTAGAAGTGATCTACCCGAGGGCTCAGATTATAAATGGAGTAACCCTAAAAAGCTAGCTTCGTCATTACAACTAGCTTCATCAGGGATGCGATAACAAGTTGATATTACTGAATGCATTTTGATTATTATCTATTTAATGTGCTAGAGCTCGTGCCACGGATCATTGGTCACCAATTACAAACCTTTAATTGGTCAGATGACCAGCCCCCTAATAAATCTAGCTGTCGTGATAGCGAAACGTAAGAACTCAGGCTCGAAGAATGCAACTTACACTTGGATGCCTCAGATAAGGATCTGTTCTGCCTTAAACCTACACGATACGAATCAGAAGAGATAAATATCCTATATTTTGCTACATCTTCAATTTAATTCAACCCGACCCTCTATCGACTGCAATATCATCGCGGACCTATCCAACCACAGTGGATCATATCTTCGCGTTTAAACATACAAAAATACCCCTAAAAATATTTCTAATTTCAGCAGAATACTACAGCTTAATCTCCAATATCAGGATCGTACTCATTAAAATTTTTGAGGAAACTGATTATTTAACATATATCTATAGTATAGTATCCGAAGAATCTCAGTAAAAGTTTTAAGACGAAATTCTTACCCATATAGATTCTACAACGATAGAAGCGACTCGACCTCCGAACGGCCGCAACGTACAAGCGAAACTTTAAACGCACTTATCTCGAAACATGATATTTCCGAACAATAGCCAGCATAACAGAACAAATTATGAACTGATTCCAAAAATCATGGTGACATTTTCTTGTAATTAATTTCACTATCGTATCAGATTCTTTTACTGCAAGATGTATACTTTCTTCAAAAACAATTCTAAACACCTATTATTTAAGCGATTTGATGAGAATGCCTCTTAACAGTGACACCTACTCCGTCCATATTTATTTTCTTCTGTACGTAGGTAGATTAATGAAACGATATCCCCCTTAAAAATTATAACAACTAAAAAATCAACCCTTTCGCATCCTCATTAAACTGCATCTGATGCGAGTGTAAACACTCAGTGACAGTGACGCACAGATCACACAGATCGCAGCCCCTGCAGCCAACATCCACTTTGTAATCCGTGCACAGAAGCTTCGTACACGGATGCACGGTTGAGTCGCAGGTAGTCGCACACAGGCGTGGCCGGTTCCGTTGGCGTGCGGATCCCGGCGTTGCGCTCATGCTGCACATGCAACCGGGCTATCTGATTCCACAGCGGAAGTCCTGTTCTTGCTCAATAACCTAGACGATCCGCGGAGAATAATAATTGTTCCATGGGGCCACGGGTCCCTGTACAAGCCACAGATGGAAAATGCTACTCGCGACCCGCGAAGGATCCCATCCCGCGCGCTCCTTGTTAAAACGGATTCCACCGAACAAGAAGTGGGGTCGCCGTTCGGGTTCATCCGGGGAAACTATCAAACGTTTCCATTGCGATAAACGCGGAATACGTAAGCGCGGACTACGCGATTCCTATCCGCGCCGGAAATCGTCGTGATTGTAAGTGACGCTCAACCAGCAAACGGCATTCGATTCTTTGTATTTTAATCAGAGGTGGAAGGGAAACCCGCGAGGGCTTTTAATAATAGGCCGTCTTAACGAGTAATCTAGCGGGAGATTTAATGAATTGCTCATACGTGCGAATAGAGGGTGTTCCTGAAAGGGCTATCTCAGCCTTTGAGAACTGGTTGCCGATCTGAATCTGAATTCACGGTGTTTCGAGCACGAGCGTTGGAGAATTATCTTTATAGCGAGGATTCTATTCCACAGAATCATCAAATTTAATAAGAAGATCCTGCGTTGTGTGGGCTTGGAATGGTGGCGCATATGTACCTACTTCGAAATCATTGAAATTTGCTAGTTAAAAAGTCGAAGGTGTTGTGATGAGTGAGAGAATTGTTAAAAAGACTTGGCACTTGCGATATGAGCAACCTACTTCTCTTCCACACATATTTCATTCTCTCGATCCACACAGATGGATATACATTATACCTTCAATTTATTGCCAGAGACAGAAGCTATTAAGATCACGTGGCACAACTTTCGATCATCTGTGAAGAACGATGAAACCTCTTAAATAAAATATGGCGTCTCACTGGTAGCTAATCGTTATGGATCTCACACTGTCAGACAGGTACCAAAGAAAATGAGATACCGTTCGATAGTCGAACAAAGGTCCGCCTAGATCCTAATGTAAAACCGCATCGACGTTCGTTATCGATGCATTAGCCCGTAAAGAGCTCATCAAGATCGATTCTAGATCACGCAGGAATTTTTCGTCGGAGGGATCACCTGCCCCATGTGCACGGTCATCCTTGGCGACAGGTATTGCACCTGTAATACACCTGCAGCCGATCGGCCAATTTCAAAGAAATTTATTGTTGTATCCCAATTATCAGGGATTCATCTGTTACTGTTACGAATCGCTTCTCGGGACTTATGCACGAGCGGCCATCTATCGGCGTTATGATTATCTGGGATCCGCTCGATTAGCATTCAGATACGCGTGCCCGTTCCTTTTAATTTACGATCGCGAAAGAGGGCGCGCGGAATGGGGATTTCGAAAGATTTCAGCTTTCGTTTGGAAGGTATTTATTTTGTATAAAGCTTATTTATTATCTTAGCGTCTTGCTATATTTTTATTGTAACTTTAAGTACCCATTGATGCGTACTATAATTTACGACGGTATAATTATACCTTTAAAGAGGAAAGAATCTCTTTTCCTTCATTTCAGTAGCACGACTTATTTTCTATACTGTTTTCACTTGTTTCTGTCACTTGTAAACAGGAAAAGAAATATTTTTCTCATAAACTGTGATGTATCTTCTACACAAACCGACGAACGAAACCGTCCAAGTTTTATAGAAAAGGGAAAGCCTAGAGAAAGGAATAGGTATGGAAGGCTAGGTTGATAGTGAAATGAGACGAAACGAAGGTGCTGACGCGCATCGCTAATTATCGATCATTATGCGCGCCGTGGACGGGTAATTGGGATTTATGCTTGGTACGATAATCTACGAGTAACACGGTATAGCGGCCGAGGGCGGTGAGAGTTCGACTTAATGCGCCATGGGTTCCATTTAATTGTTATTTACGCCAAACGATCACGCCATTCTCACGATCGAATGGGGCGAGGTGGGGGGGGGGGGGGGCGGCGAAACGGAGAAGTAAACGGGAAGGAGGAAGAAGAAAGAGGAAAGGTAGAGAGACTACCAGGGGCAACGGTCTGATTTACTGAACTAATTCGCGACAATTATCAACGCGAAGAGATAGTGCCTCGAATCACGCGGGTCTGTAAATCTTTCGTCTATGCCAGCGACATCGGGCTCTACAGAGAAAGTTTGTCAGTGTCCTAGAGGTATGATAAATCATAGTTTTCGTACAACAGGAGGACTCGAGTAATTACCAGCGAGTTTCCTAGTGTACGCACATGACTCCTTGAAATCGCAAATGGTTTTCTTGGAATACATACTTCTGACACATTGTGTAGGGGTGGATATATTTGTTTTAAATATTAGTTTAATGTCGCATCAACTGCTTGGTTATTAGCGACAGCTACTTACAGTACGTTTCTTTGTTATACGGAGGAGATCAGTTACTCTATCATATTATAAAATTTTGTTTAGTAATTTAGCTTCCTTTAAGAATTCTATAAGGTAGGCTACTTTATCTTTGCTGAAATTCTCCTTCAGGGGTGGAATAATTTTATGACGGTCGCGGTACATTCTGTATTTAGCACAGTACATATAGTAGTAAGTGTTCCACTGTAATCACAGAATTACATTCAGAACAAATGGGTGGTGGGTCCTTATCTAGTCTATACGAATGTGTAATTTTTGTATGTTCAATTTCGAGCCTGGATATTGCTACATGTTCCTTTCTTATTAGATGTCTGATATCTTTCGTTGGTATAGTAGAGTTAAAGTGCATATTGTTTTTACGATAATGATACCTAATGAAATGATGTAAAAATGGAAGTGTGAGCACCTTTTCTGTTTTACAAACATTGCACTTTTTCAGTCATTAAAATTCTTTTAAAGGTTTACATAATTTATTTAACTCGGTTCCACGTGAGCGATGAAAAATCGCTTTCAAGCTAATCATATTGAAAATCGGGAAACAAAATATTACGTAAGAAGCTACCCGACTCCCTCTGCCCCTTTGTAAGAAAACGTAAGAAATTTGCGACCACCTCCAAAATGCCTTACGTAATTAAAGAACGAACCCTAAACGCCAAAGAGTCCCAGAAAGCACGAAAAAGTCCTTTTTCATGGCACTGAAAATGAAACCATGACTTTCCTTCGACCGCCCCAACCGCAGACGCAACTGACGTCCACTCCGACGTAAACATCCACACCTTGCGTTTTTTCACGGGGCCGCGCGCCGTCAGACGGAGTGCCGGAAGACTCGATACTCGTATTCGCCCGTTGCGACGTAAAAGCCACGGCAACACCGAGCAATCCGCCGGGGCAATAAAATCGGCGACAAGCCGTGAATTCGTGACACGACGCCCATAAAGGGATTTATGCGCACGTTCGAGAAGAACTGGCGTCGAGGTCGCTGACTACCACGGCGCAGACGACGTAGACGACGAAAACGACGAGGACGATAACGCTATAGGCGTATAGCAACCCGTGTACCCGTAGGATCGTTGCAAAATGCACGCCGCGTATGAACTTTGTTGCATCCGTAGATGGGGATAACGATAATTCCAGCCCAGCTGATAATCACTGGCTTTATTCGCGGCGCAATGATAGCGAATAGCTGCGGAATTAAGCGTTTATCGTGGACGTTTATGCATTTAAATTACCACCGAGTGGAAGTAAAAACGCAGGAACGCGGACACGAGGCGATCGTCGCTTTTTTGTACACGTTATCGTATTCTATGACCGTTGGAATCTGTAGTCTCGGATAACGAATATCGTTCGCGGTAATCTTGGATATATATCCTTAATTGGAGGGGCGTAAAGAGGCACCTTGGATACTTATTTGAATTTCTATCGTAACGTGGCATTAAAGACATTAGACATGGTGTTACTAATGTTTATTTCTTAATTCCGGGAGTGAAGGAGGGAATTCTGATTTTTCAAATATGGCGGAGGCAGTGGCGCACCCAGACGGGGGAGCCAAGCTGCCCTGCCACCCCCCAAAGAAAAACGAGATTAATGTAACCATGACACTCAAGAACTTTGTAAAAAGAAAAGAAAACTGGATTTTATTCTTTAAACAATTTTTTATAATCACCTGATGAATTTGATTGAATTGGCATTAAAAATATTTTTATCCGTTCAACTCGGCTCCCCCAAGATTAAATCGATCTAGATTTAGAAGAATAGTAAAGCACCACTCCTACACTTCTATTCCCTTGTAACAGAATTTTTTGTCAACCTTGCAGCAAGAGGGGTGCAGCTCCATTTTTGATAGTTTTTTTAATTATGACGCGTAATGTATTTGCTGCACGTTTGATGCAAATCCGATAACAAATGATGTTGCAAATTTTTTACCTGTACCCATTACTGTTTTGTGGCATATTTTTGTTCCGAGAAGCTCCAGATTTGAAAAATTTCCCAAAAATAGAAATAAAAACTCGTCACTTCAATAACTACTACTTATTATGTGAAAATATATTTTTTTCAGTTAGTGTTCTCTTTTCAATGTTAAGTCAAAGCAATAATTTTTATAAACAGGTTTTTTATAATTTACTCGAAGTTAGCAAAGATGGAGCTGCGTCCCTCTTGCTGCAAGGTCCTCAATTCTGCTTTGAACTTAGAACAATTGTGAACAGTACTGTAAATACACGTACACTGCCAAAACACAGACGGAAGTTTAGCAGGGTGAAAGGTAGTGGAGAAAAGGGTCGTCGAAACGGAGTAGTCGCCAGCGGAAGGAATCAATCGCGCCGATTGAAGATTGATTAGGCGGTTGCGTCGACGTCTGAGATTTAGCATGCGATGCAGTTCCTTTGCCGTCTGCCCTTTGTGCCAGGATCTTCGGCTTCCCGATTCCTTCGGCGTTGCTGCAACACAGCTCCCTTTTTCCTCTCCTCTCTCGATACCGGATCTTAGCGCCGCGCAGATAGAACAAGCGGGCGGACCGTTTGAATGGTGGTTCGGAAAATAGTTGTCGAGGGACGAACACTCGGGGAATCGAGGCGCGGACAAAAGCAGGAAAAAAGCCATCGGGATTCTTTCATTTTCGAAACGATAGTGGGAGCCCGCCTCTCGATACCCGCCGATACGTCATTGTGCCACCCGTTCTCTTTTCGCGTCTGCTCCCCTGGCATCAGCGCGACTCTGTTGCTTCCCCTTTGATGCACGATTGCAACGTCACGAGTTTCCCTTCCATTCGAATTTGATCAGAATCCGTCCCTCGCGCAGATCCAGCGAGGTTCGATGAAAAATTGCATCTATTCCCTTTGTGCTTTTAAACTTGTCAGCGTGCACGCATTACAGAGCTGACATCTAGACTGACACGTCACTCTCTTGTTTCCCTATATCTTCCAAGCGAACGTAATAATCATCTTACGAGGCATGCTCGGAAGCTGGAGAATTCAAAAATATTTTAAACTTTGCGGAAATGCGTCCACATTGTTCAAACGATGCTAATAACAAACCATAAAAGATATCGGAAGAAAATGTAATTCAAAGTGTTATGCGTTTTGGTATCCTACAATACCTATGGCGATAAAGAATTCTCCTGCCCGTTGATATAAGAGTGTAAGAAATCGTGAATGCAGCTTGTTCGAAAAAAGAAATCGAAAGCTGCGGGCGTCCATTCTTGTGCGATTCGACGCGAAATGGGCGTTGAGCGCGTCGATAGATACTGGGCGAACAGCAGAGGCTAATAAAACGCGTGTAACGCGTGCAATCCGATTACGGATTTCAATTTTCCGCGTCCAACGGGACACGCGACTGATCTATGAGCTCTCGATGTAAATCACTCCCGTTCCTAGAGGTCGATAATGAAACGTAGGGATCGTGCAGACTCACCGTGCTGATTTCTCGCCCTCGTAACCCTGCAGACTTCGGTGTTCCTCCAAATACCCGAAGAGGCCCTCCAATTCGGTCAGCTGCTCGTTTCTAGTCCCGGTTACTTCCTTTAGGATCTGCAACAGGAAAGACAGAACGATCATGATTCATGGTTTACCGTCTAATTCGATGGGAAGCGATAGCTTGAACTTATCGAAATCTAAATGCGGGGTTGAACGTTAAAATTCCATACTCGAAAACAAATGGGAACGGGAAAGGGACTGCTACGAGCGAGAAGGAATCCAGCGACGTAAATGGGTGTTTTCTAAGTAAGTACTTGAGTTTGTGCGGAGAATGTAATGGTTTTATTGGATTAAATGCTGTTCGCGAAGCGTGGTGTGGTTCATAAAAGCTTCTCTCTTGACCTGTAAAGGAAGAAATTTAATGACTGTGGTGTTCAGTTAAATTGTTATTTTTGAAGGAGCATCATTTGGAGTGCATATATTCGTATTTCTTATGTCACCATATGTATACTGACAATACATTATAGGTACATCTGGTTTGTAGAAAACTGGCATCCACGATATGTAACTAAATTACATAAATATACCTAATACATCTGCCTCCCGTTACGTCACAACGGTGATGCAAGGAATCTTTCTCGCGACAGGCTCTGCGGAAGCCACCAGGGCGAGCAGAGCAAAAAATCTCTACAAAAGTGTATCGTCAGCGATGGAAATAAATTCAAGGATGCACGTGTGATACACGGTCTGACAACGAGTTTTTCCACGATCCCCATTGATTAATTATTGAACTCTACATCACTGATCACTACATTCGCAATGTTTGTCCTCTAATTATGTTTCTCTATTCCCTCTTCAGTACTGTGTTAAACAGCTCTTTCCCACGGTCTCAATGTACATTATTCGCTAATCACACACAGTCCAATACACATGAAAATCTTATCTACGCACATAAATATTCTGTAACCCCTAGAAAGCTTCTATTCCGAAAGAGAACATAATATTAACCTCGCCAGTGTCTCCCAAACAAGTAAAACCTGCCAGCATTGCAATTAATAAAATCCTCACGTCCTATATTAAGACTGCCCGCTCCCCTGCCCGTGATTGATACACCGGGGCACCCAAGATCGATCACCTCTCGCGTCGCCAGAGACTTTAAATTTCCTCGGACATTCGCGTCTGGCCACTCACGCGTTCACCCTTAATCCCACTGCACGCGCGAGCAGAATGCTGGGAGGCAGCGAGACACATCGCCCAACAAAGCAAGGAGAGTGGAACAGGAAGAGTAGACGGGAAGAGGGGCAGGGGCGGAAGGGGGGCGCAGGGAACGGTAGGAAAAAAAAAATATCGAGAGCAGCGTCCCTCGAAAATAAAATCGGTTTCCCGATAACTGCTTATTTGCTGGCACAAGTGGCTCGCTGACTGGGCGAGCACATCGAAAGCGGTTTTCGCGTGTAATATTATCAAGTTATCGGTAGGAGAAGAGGGCATTGATCGGCTGCGGGAGGGACAAGGGGGGTTTCGGCGAGCGGGGCGAGGGTTGGGGGAGGAGGGGCATGGTGAAGAGACAGCAAGGGTGGAGGCGGAGTAGGTGGATGCGGAGGACAGGGTGGGTGGAGAGGGCTAGGCGAGCGTGCATTGCACGAGCACAATATATCCGCGTGATTACAATATGTCGGTGCTCGAGAGACCAATATCAACCTGAAGTCGGCTCAGCCAATGCTAATAATCCCTATTGTTGGTGTCTCCACTCGACTGCCTCCCGCGATCGGATACATCTTGTTTCGAAATTTCGAAATTGCCTCGCCGTCGAGAGCGCGCCGCGTGTCCTCCGCCCATAGCCGTCGAGCTTTTTCGATGGAACTTTTCGCAAAGGGAATCTGATGAGGCTACTTAACGGTTCCTTTTCAGCCGGAACTGCGCGGAGCGTGGGATTTCTTTAAAGTGGACTCCTGGATGGGTGTCGCCTGCAGTGAAATGTGTCTTATAGTAATTAATTGGAGGAACAGTATTTTAAACTGGGGGACTCGATGGTGAATGTTCAGTGGCAGAATATGATTCTCATCTGGATCACTGATAAGCATGATCATCGATTTGGCTAGTGAACTAAAATACAGTAGAGAGTGAATTATCTGAACCTCGATTATCCGGACCAGATATTCCCACCACTTGTTGGTACACATGTATTGGTATATACATATACATTCCATTAATTAAATATATGAGATAAATATATTACAATAAATTACTTATATATTTAAAAATAAAACGTTCAATAAAGAACTTGTTGGTTCCATATGTATTGTACAAATATATTTTGCGTAATATAACATTACATCTCAAATTACAGCAGTAATACTCTCGTATGCGATAAGATATTTTAGGTAATTCTTACAGTTATTAACTGTGCAAGTACATACAAGCTTCATTCTCCGAACTGTTCGATTATCCGAATCACATGAATTCCAAGTAGTTCGGATAAATAATTGACGCTCTACTGTAGTCTAGATTTTAGACTAATTTAAAGTACCTGACACTTAGGATTATTACATAAAATTGTTTCAAGTTAATATTTGCTCGGGTCAAGTATTCAGTGATCCAGCTCCTCCTCAAAGCATTCTATAGGCGCGTTCATTGCGATGTACAAAATTAGCTGCGCTGTCAGTTTCGGTCCCTGCAACGTGGCGTATCAAAGTGACACTTAAGCTGCAACCTCGAGCCGTTCGTCACAGAGGCTGGGCAGCGAATTAATACAATATCTCCAATCAGCGGGGAGATCGATCTACGAAGATTGCGTTAGCGTTCGGAACGTTAGAATCGATTTGCTGCACGGCAGCGCGCGGCGTTAAAAGACGGGGCCCCATAATGGCGGCCAGATAGACGACGAAAGAAATGAAACTTGTCCTCGACGTTTATGCACGGTGGCGGCTGGCCGAGCCGCCTTTCACACGTCCCACACGAAAGACGACGAAGCTCGATCTCTTTCAAAACAATTACGCATTCTTCAGCGCCAGTTCTCCCACGTCGCCATTATCGTCTTGCAGCAATGCTATCCAGTCTGGTGCGTTGCCTACACCGTTTTCAGGGAACACCATGAGAGACTCGCGTTTAGACCTATCATTTTCGATGATTTACGCGTGAAAATCAGATTCCCCGGGCCCGTTGCCTTAATTACTTTGATCTATGGAACTCTGGCCTGACGTAACTTCATTGTTTCGTTCCCGGTAAACGAGCACTCTTTTTCCCTTCTATCTTTGTACTTTTAACTAATCGTGCACTTTCTGATGTTTCAGCTGGCACAGGGAGAGGCATGGCTGTCCGCCAGTGCTGTAAGTACGAAAACAATCAGACCCATGAATATTTAAGCTTCCTTAATTACGCAAGACGCTCTTCGGTGCATAGCGTCATTTATCATCCCCTGTGATTACCTTAGCGAATAATTGGCGTAAATCTCCGAATTCCGTTCGGAGCCACAGCGCAATCGCCGGGTGACAATTTCAATTTCAACGATCGATCGAAGCCTCGTAAATCTTTGCACGACAATCAATAGAGGTTTTTTTTCAACCACGTGCCGCCGATACGGCCGAGCAGGATCGCGCCTCATATTTAATTCCCGCGGCAGCCAGCAAATCGGCTTTATTTCACGATCGACGCGCGTGATTAATCCGCGTACGGAAATCAAATAAAATCGCAATATCCAGCCCGGTGACGGCCGGTAGAGAGGCATGTCCCGTCCGCGCAGAGTGTTTAATTAATAACGATTAATTCGACCGATCGGGTTCCTCGATCGGCTTTTAAAAGTACATAAAGATTTAATTGGCACCTGGTATCCTGCGCCTTATAAAGATGCGCCATCGAGTTGCAATTTAAATTCAATCTAGCCTGGATAGGAGTGCGTGCGCCCCGTTATCGTCCGGCCGTTCGAAACCGGAGCACGGGTGTACAGATAACGAAAGGTGACTCGATGGTCATCGAGTCGAAATGTACGGGCTGATAAGAGACATATCGGCCAGTTAATCAGCCCGCGAACTGATACTGGCTCCGCACCAGGAGGCGTGTTCAATTAGCTGACTGTGGCCGGCCGCGGTATTAATTAACGTAAACCAGTACCTACGCGAGCGGTCTCGTCCTGCCGTCAGGATACGATTAAGGGTGCAGGCTTTATGCCAGTGGCTCGGGTTTCTGCTTAAGGCTATGCGCTTGGTACGTGTCGGGATGAAAGTATTTAGGCATATGTACAAAACAGGCTTAACACGTTTGTTATCGCGTGCCACGTATTTCTGACAGTTCAACGTCGCCTGTACTTACGCGATGTCGATAACTGGGGAGTACTTGTAGAAATTACTGTAAGTGCCAAAAATCCAATTCTATATTGCAGTAGAGCGTCAATTCACCGAACCTTGATTAACCGAATCTTCGGTTATACGAACCAGTGTAGCGGTACCAACTGACTGATTCACTTTTGCGTAATATAAATTAACGCAGTAGTACTCTTGTATTTAATACGTAATTTTAGGTGGAACTCCTATAGTTCGAAACGCTGTAAAGTACGCGCATGCTTCATTTTCCGAACAATTCTAATTTCCCAACCACCTCGGTCCCAAGCAGCTCGGATAATTGGCACTCTACTGTATAGTATTATCAGTGGCAGGTAGAACGTTATCCGATAAAAACGTTTTTTTTTAATTTTGAAACTTCAGTGTTTTCTACGAGAATTCTTGAATTTTGTTGCTCGCGGTGATGAAATGCAAGGTCATTAGTTGCAGATTGTGAAATCAGGTGGATTACTGGAAACTTTAAGTGGAATTTTAAGTTACTTGTTATATTCTTCGTGGATATAATTAAAGATTATAGTAATGCTTCATAGCAAATCATTTTTCAAATGAACGGTGGTAGCGAAGGTTTTAGTGTAGATGTTTGGTTTGGGAATGAGATGCAGTGGAATCTCGATTACTGGAGCTCTGTTTAATTGAATGCATATTCAATTATCTATCCGTACATCGTCCGATTGAATATTCTATGTTTGAATAGCCTCGTGTAAAATTCTATTATTGACCAGGAGATAATTATTTCCTATTAAATTGCGGCACACAAGAAACGAATGATTTACGTGCAGTTTAATGTGCACTTTAAGGTATTGTACGCATAATATCGTTCTATGAGAACTAAATTTATACGCCTGAACCCAGATTTGTGTTCCTAATCGTGGTTTCTAATGACTTTGCATCAGAATACTTACGTGTTTAAATTGCAGTGCTCTGATGATGTATATGCTAATGCACGGCAATACCTTTCTGCGTGCTTGTGATGCACAATGCAACTGAAAAATTCATAGGAATTAAGGGGAATATAATCTTACGATCAAGGTGAAGCATATTCGATGAGCATCTACCGCGTTGAATTTCTAACATACACATATAACGTTTAATAGCATTCAGTTGTGATTCCATAAATATTTACACTACACTCACCAATATATGAAAATAATTTTGCAACGGTTAATCTAAAATTTGCTTGAAAAAAATCAAACTCACACCGAAGACTCCAAAACTGCAAGACTCTGAGAAGATTAATCTGAACGTGTCACTAAAATGGAGCACCCATCTTTCAAATTATTCCTCAGAAAATGAAGACTAAAGTTTATTGAAGGTGTTGATCGACGATGATGAATCGATAATGAAATTTATTGAGGATGTTGATCGATGATGTCCAGTATTTACACCACTCCTCTTTGCCGGTCGTATAATTTGCAATGACATAGGCAGATAGATTATTTAAAATTATCGGTTTCGAATGGACGAGAAGACATTGTTTCTGCTATCCGCGTTGACTTCTCCCTAAGTGGATGGTGACTTTACCGATCTCTGTGTGGGAAGTAATTACTAAGTATACATTACGGTTCGGTGCACGACGAAAACAGCGGTTTCGGTAAATCTTGCTGTAAATATCGTCGAGTTAGCGGTAATTGTGGCTCGGGGGAGCATAATGTCGGTGCTTACACCCAACATGAAATAATTGCTACGGCCAGCGGGCTCGTGTTTTCGCGGTAAACACTATTCGTGGACTCGCAATTCAGAACAGAAGGATGTTCATTGTCTCCTCATAAACTGCGTTTCACAAATTGCAGCTTATCGCACCAAAAATTTCTAACGTCTTTATCAAGTGTCTCTATAGGTACATCTAACACACAAACCCTCCATGGTCAAACCTTCTTATAATCACATTGATATGTTGAAATTTGTATTTGAAAAAAATAGTTCTGGCTAAAAGCGATTTTTTGTTAAAGTCCCCTAAATCTTTAAATTTTACTATTAAGGTCCAGCAATTTACAGAAATATTGGCAAAGGCATATACTGAGACGCGATACACCCCGCGACACTACGAAGAGTTAACACTGTACCAACTTCCCCTTCACTGTGTAGCAAGTAGCCCCCTCTCTCGGCACTTTCGCACAAGATGCCTCACCTTCAAAATGATTTTTCTCAAAATCAAACTTTCGGTGTAATTATATAAAACATCAATTCGGAA
The DNA here is from genome assembly GCA_963932335.1 of Andrena marginata. NCBI lineage: Eukaryota > Metazoa > Arthropoda > Insecta > Hymenoptera > Andrenidae > Andrena > Andrena marginata. The sequence continues at coordinate 42,674,748 of OZ010660.1, forward strand.
TCACTAATGACATCGAATATGGAATGTAGAGAAACGATGAGAAACGGAAAATTGAGAAAAGGAACAAGTGGCCACGGTCTCTACGCCCCTTCTCACGTCGCAAGTCCCGACTCTCCCGATAACAACAGAGGCCACGAATACGACCTATTAGCGCAGCGCTGGTTACGTGGAAAACAAGTCGTAGTGAATAAATAGCGGTCGACGAGTATCTAGGCGGGTAGCCGCGTTTCCCTTTGCTATTTCCCACGTGTTTCCACGGGTTTCCTTCACCCAGTGCCGTAGGATGGAATTCCATCGGTCCGTATCGAGCCGATACTATCGACGGTGTACCGTTCGTTTATCCCACTCGCGATCGGCCTACACGCGCCTAGAATGCGCTGAAATAATATGATTATGCTAATGCCTTGGGACAGCAGCAGAAATGCGCGGGGGGGGAGGGGGTAGATGGAAGGTGGTTCCATTCAATTATATTCAACGGAGTAGCGGCGCGATCGGCAATAATTATCGGGTACGATCCATTCATCTTGGTCGGCATTAAAAGATGTCGCGTAACTCTTATTGTTACTACCAGCATCGACACCTCCGTCGTATGTCTTCTCCCTCCCCCTTCTCGCCCGTGGCCACGGTAAAAGAATGATAATTTACGGGACGATTTGTAATATACCGCTTGGTACAACTGTCCGACATGAACGGGTATTCAAAGCGAGTCGACGACAGGCGCGACTGGATAAAGCTGTAAAGCTAGATCGGTATTTAACGCGAAAAATTCAGGCCAATCGAGCTCGTCCTTGGGACACTCCTACCTTATTTCTTCCCTGGGAAAAACGGTATTGTTCTCGATGGAGTTTGCCGATACCGTTCTACCTTGAGGAACTCAGGTATGGCGAACTTGAGAAAGTAGTTCGATATTTTTGGATTTTAGGGCGGAACACGAGATTCGTCAAGGTAGGTCGTAGATAAGTGAAAGTTAATAGATTGTAGTATCTGGTATAAAGAGATTTAGAAGTGATTAGAGTGGGTCGTTGGAAGGGAATTCACTTGCAAGTTGGGCATTCGATGCGAAGAATCGAGCAGTGGTGACGGTTGAACGAATACTATTTACATAGACACGTGGCTAATTTTGGGATATGACTAACCTAAAAAGAACACTTCCGAGGGAAGTTAGGCAACTCGAAAATTTCCTATAATTATGCAACTTTCTGTGCAAGTAGAGTAGTTCATCCATAACACAAATCTATTTTTTGTTGCTACCATAGTGCGATTCTTTGGGCTAAAATCACCCGTTGATAAAAATGCAAAATCGCCTTTTTTGTGGAATAGAGTTAAAACAAAAATTGCATCTTTTTTCATGTCCACGAAACTGCGTAAAAATAATTATCCAAAAATCCATACCTTTCAAGTTATCCACACCACCAATCCTTACTTCGACAATTATTTTCACGTACCTAATTTTGAAGATGTAAAAATAGATGCAAGCTCCGAGTTGCCTAAATTCCCTTGTCAGTGTAACGCTGCATACTTCAATCAAACTCAACATAACTTCCTCAGAGATTAGATCACACCCTCGTATGTAACAAAAGGTACCAATTAGGTACATGTGACGATGTCCAACATTGTTTGAAACTTGTTTATCGCTAAAAGAAGTCGAAGAGTCTCGCGAGGTTCGCAACATTCGGCTGAACGTTGAATTAACGCGCAGTTGAGAGGAGCGGAACACGGATTCAGCGTAGCGTGCCGTTAGAAATTAGGCAACGGCGGCCAGGGAAAGTGGAGGTTTAAACAAGGGCTTTGAAAATTGCGGGCGGATAAAGGTTAACCGCGTGGAGAGCGAGGGCCGCGTTAAAATGGAGAAAGGATCGTTATAGCTCATTAGCCTTATCGTCTGTTGATCGTTTAACCTCACACCTTTCCGCTGGTCGTCTGGCAACAGAACATCCATTCGAGAATATTGGAATTTTAATAGATCATCAACTGGATGGTGCTCCACGGCGGATCGCATCCTAATTGTGCGATTAAGCCGCACCGATCGACAATTGGTGCCCCGTAGAAGCGTCGTCACGAACCCATCCCGGCTAGGAAAAATCGATCTTCGGCGTAATAAACACGGGCCCGAATGACGTAAGACAATAAATTCTGCAAACGAGCAGTGGTGCCCGACCGAAAGGTCGCCACACGACGGAACGATCGTCGCTATTCCCTCGCTGATTTATGTACCTCTGGCGGAGATCGTGAAGATCGTTGCGGCTGATTCGAGGGACAAGTGAAATAAATGTCAAGACGGGGGACCAGGATCCACGGAAATCTCTGCGCCGACCTGTCCTCTGGCGCCAACAAAAGCCGTCTCCCCTGTCTTTCTTCTCATTTTACGTTACTCGCGTGTCATTTCGATGTTACAAGAAACATTGTTCGTGATTAGGAAAGCACACGTCAGAGTGATTGGTAATTTCTTTCGGAGATGTAAAATTTATTAGGTATACTAAACGTCTGGTCTTTCATTTCTTTCAAATGGAATATAGTAAATAAGATAATTGCACGGAGTTACTTATTTTTAAAGAGGAGTTAATAGCAAATTGAAGACCAGAATATTTAGGTACTTTACTTGCAGAGTTTATTAATACACCTTTGCAAGTAAATTCTATTTATCAAATTTTACTTCACATTCAAATTACTTAGTCTAAAGTACACTTCTAACTCGAATAGAGTTCTCCAGTTTAATTTATAAACTCACCCCAGCAAATCGTGAGTGAACAGTGTTTAATGATATGTATTTCGTGGCATAATACGTAATACGACAGAAGGTATGATACGCGGTTATTAATCTTGAATAAATCTATTTGACCGACGATGAGGTGGAAGGGGAAGGGATTTTCCCGTAAGCCAAGCCTCTAAGTCCCGCGTCGTCTTACACATATGCACCATCGCATGTATTAGATACGACGAATTCTGCTTTCATGCATCTTGGATATCCATCATGTTGGATTTCACTAAACTGTTTCGAGGGATCGCCTTATTAAAATGAACATTGTATAATCCGATTTCGATTGCGTCTCGGGGAGGATAACACGCTCCATTTTGGACTTTTACATTTCAAATTACCCCTTGGGCGTTCACGTTTGTTATCACTTTTGCTGATTCATTTCCTACTTTGCTTTGGCCCATTCCAATGCAAATCCATCGATTAACCGATTATACCTATTCGTTTCTGATAGAAAAATTAAGGATCACTCTTTAGAATCAACCTTCAGCGATCAATCTGTTGGCCGAAAACTTACGGTACATAATCAAAGACGGTGCGTTTAACTTACAGGAACTTGGCGTATATCAATTAACTTGGAGTCTTTCGATCAGAGTTGGGCAAAATTTTTATTTAAATAAAATTTCGAATAACGAATAAAAATTAAAGAAACTATTCGTTATGAATTCTTTTTCAACTTTCATTTGTTATTCGAAATATTATTTAAATAAAAATTCTGCCCATCTCTGTTTCTGGTGTGCTTTCACGCCGATGTCTGCTGGATCTTTACTCTGAAAACAAACTAACAACAGTAGTTTCTGCAAAACTTTCTCAGCAGAGATGGTCACTCAGGAAAGCTTGACCGGCTAAAAAGAGGCATGTTTCAAAACCTTGCGCCATCCAAAGTGTTAAAACACTCCAAGACCGTAAGCAATTTGTTTGAAAGTATCTCCAACCCGAATCTATTAACATCATACCATCACCGAACCACGATCCTTGTCCACGCTCCACTTCACATTTCTCCACAAAACACAAGCTACACATGCAGTAGACGTACTGGCCCTTCATCTTCAGCGTACAAAGTGCAAGCAGCTCCATCCTCCGTCACCATACTTCATTTCCTCTTAAACCCCCAAGACCACCAGGCACGCAAGAGCGACACTTTTTCCATTCTTCTTTTCTCGATCAACTGCTCCCGGTTTTTACCGTCAATTAATCTTTCCCCCTAGGAGGAACGATCCTCGAGGGAGCACCGCGCTGTCTCCTAATTGCATGACCGAACGACGACAGATTAATTGCAACCGTGCCGTTTGTCGTTACTCGCCGAACGTCGCCGCGGCGCGATCCATATTTATGCGACCCGATGATGCAACCGCGCAGACACACACACGCGCGCGCGCGCGACACGGTCGCGCAGGTACACGAAGTGGACGCGGATGCCTTCGCTGTACCCTCGACACACCTGGTTGGCGGCGATTTAGCATAATTCATGCCGGGACTTCGCAACTGACGCGCGCGGGGAGCCCTTCTGCACGTTCGATTTGTCCTGTCTCTTCGTCCAAAGGACGCAGCCTGCTTCGATTAGGAATTCATAGACGGGCGTGATGCAGCCAGGCACGTGACGTGCCTTCACGTGTTTATGTGCGCTCGATCGGCCAGCCGACTCGCCGGCTAATTTCGTAGCCGCGTAGGACTCATTGACGGATAATTGCGCCACCTCCGCCCCCGTGGGCGTTATTGTCGCGTCATTACCGTCGTCGTCGTGGTACCGCCGAACGGCGTACACCGCGAAGCAGGACGCAGTCTCCGATGTCTCGAGGAATCGTTGATTTTTTGCCGCCTGCAGGTGTTCGACGGGAGTGGTCGATTAGTTGGAGGAAGCGAGTCGGGGTTACTCGATTAAAGGAGTCTCTGACACAAATTCAGTTGTACTTATACTTCTCAAAGTATAGGTAGGTAGATGCAGTGGCGCACTCAGAATTTAATCTTGGGGGGAGCCGAGTTAAACGGATAAAAATATTTTAATTCAAATTTAATAAAATTCATTGGGTGATTATACTTTATTTGAAGAATAAAATGCAGCTTTCTTTTCTTTTAGAAACCTCTTAAATTACTTTAGTCGTAGTTACATTAATTTAATTTTTCTTTGGGGGTGCCCTCCCCCCCCCCCCTTTTGGTACGCCACTGAGTATATGCCATATACTAATAACACTGCTTTAAAAAAAAACCAATGGCCTTTTAGTTGATTGCAGAGGGATATACTTAAACACGCGCGAGTACGCTTAGTATATGCCACTTGATCGATATTGGAATCAGATACAGCTCTAGTTTATCACGAAACAGTGGAAAGGACCAAAAGGAAAGAAGGAGCGAGCCGCTCTGAAATATTCAGCGTATGGCTGCAACTATGTATCGGATGATTGGCTTGTATTCCGCTATATCCACGCACACCCTCGATTTAATGCTCAGTCTGAAAGGCCAGCGAAGCGTGGAATTTGTTTGACAAATGGCATGGAACTAGCACTAGCACGGGCTAGTACGTCCTTGGAGGAAATCGCGTTCTCCAACTTGGCGATACGTTTGGCCGAGCGATTAATGTAAAGCGAATGCAGCCGGCAAATGCATGCGCATTGCTCAAACCGCTCGCAGAATTGCACCGCGAATGCCATTTATGAATCGGCACACAGCTGACAGCCGCCGCGTCTCCGTAATTAGCGCTGCAAAATACGGCTTGCCCCCGATCATTTTAATATTTAATTGAGGCTGTCGGAAGCTAGCCATACATCGTGCAGCAGTATCGACTTTCAGTTCCACAAAATTTATGGCATCTATCGAATTGCGAATCTCGACTGAAAAAATATTCAGCAATGATGGTTTGCAGGAGTAGCATACGAAGGGTAGCGAAAGAACAAGGTGCAGCTGAAATAATGCCATAAAAGGACAATAGAAAATGACAGGCGTGTTAAAATTTTAATAAAAAACTGTACCCACGCTTTCATATTTCAAAAGCGAACTTAACGCTTTAACGACACTTTGGTGGAAAGTCGTTCTTTTTTTAATTCCCCAACTATTCAGTGTTTTTTAAATGGGATATGAGTCTTTGAATGGTAGGTATAATTTTGTTGGTGATAAATTTGAAATGAAATTGTTATCTCAGGCCCGCAGAAGGTAGTAAGTCGAAATTATGAAATTGAAAGTGTGAATATTTGAGTACAGCTCCTTGCGAGTTGGAAACAACGCGAAACCTTCTCTTTTCTGGATAAAATTTCTGTGAGCGCACCAATCGTTACGCGAGACAAACATTTTTTCCTTCGAACGAGATTCAGTGATTTTTACGCTTGAGCTCGTAATGCCATTGTGGATGGTGCAAGAGCGCAGCGATTGTAGTTTGCAAAAAAAAGAATGAAAGGAGGGATTGCTTAAAGGGAGCTCAGTTCTACGCGCCTCGAGCGGCGAAGTCTTATTAGGCGATGTTCTTCTTATCGCAATTAAAGTTTTACTGCCCGACGATGCCGTAATATCCAGCTTATAATTCGCGGAACTGCTTTCCGTGCTAATTTACGTTAGCGGTTACGAGCCTCGCAATTAAAAGGGAACGCAACGCGCGAAGAGAGGCCGCATAAATCCGTTCAGGTGCTTCCGTTTGTAATCGACGTGGTATCGAGTAACGCGGCCGATAAAGCGGTCTCCAGGCGACTTTATCGTAAATTCGCGACTTCTCGCGTAAGATGCGTCTAGTATCCGCGCGTTAGAGCGGAAAATTTATCGCGAAGCTTCCGTAAGAAGTGGACGATCGCGCAGTGATTTGACCAAAGTGAAATCTCCATGCTGTTCTCTAACTGCATCCAGGAAAAGGTACGCGATGCATCTAAGATTGAAGTGTGCCGAGTCAATCAGTTCCATTATTCTTCCTCGACTTCCATATTTTCCACTGGAACATGAACGACTCAAGTAATCCGTATTGTATTCGAAATAAACAAGGTTGATTTCAGAATCATTAGATACCACCATAATTTCCAAAGTTAAGGATGAATTTCAGTAACAATTTTAGCCAAAAATTAATCGATTTCCAAGATATTAATAACGCTTTTCCTTCTAATCAAAACCAGCACCTACAACTGACTGCGGCGTTTCCGCACTTTCATAGTCACTCAGCTGACAATCGAAGAAAAACCATGGTTTCGTGTCATTTCCTTTCATTTAAAAAAAAAAAACGTTTAATCAATTGTCCGAAATTTTTGTGACAATTTTGTTCAACCGTTGATCTTTCTGTACACACGATTTTAACAACTTTGGCCTATTATTTCACTCTTAATTTTGTAGTTACATTTCTCAACATTGTGTTTTTCTATAAGAATATGTTAAATTGAATGTTAAGTAATTGACAATCTACCGAATCAATTTTTCTAAAATTTTGCGGCTGGTTTTACTATTGCATAAATATTCATTCCCCTAATATACAAAGATTTTCGCTTATTTTTAATGCTACTGAAGTTCATGCTTAAGGGTCAGAATTTCACCTGAGAATATTGTATTAAAAGATACATACGTATAATATTCTGGTCACAGAAAGTGTAAGAAGACTTCTGAGTCTACAGAACCGAGATATGTACCTACACACGTATTCAACCTTCTAGCTCTAACTACAAATTACTGCTACATGTAGTTCCAAACCCCTTTATCCTTAAGTGCTCATCCGTGAAAGGCAATACGCTTCTTACATACAGCCAGTGCATTCCATTTCAAAATTCCTATTGCACCGCAAGCTGTATTGGATTTCCAACAATTCCAAGCGAAATTCGTCTCGCCGCGATACTTCCGCGCGCAATTACCTGAATCTTAACCGGTGAACGTGAATTACCACTGAAAGTGGCCCGACAGATTATGCGCTATGCAGCGCTGTTGCGCCAAGCATTTCGTATCGCGAGCGGACGGGCGGCTGGAAAATCATAATTGTTCCCTCCCTCCGCCCGTAGACTTAATTAGCGATCGCGTTTCCGCGGATTAGAATTTCGAAAGGCGCGCGATGAGTTTCACTTTCGCCAGAATTGCGTGACACGGAGCCCGGAGGGGCTCCGTCCGTTGAATGCAGGTGGCGAAGGTGTTAATTAATTCCCCTTTGTTCCACCGCCTCTTAGCACCTCGATCGCCGACGATGCTCGATGGAATCGTTAGTCATCAAAAATTTCGCCGCACCTGCGAGCCTCTCCCCGCTTCTGAACGGGCGCGATCGCGTTATTTATGCGCGATTATGCCATCCACTTAAGCGCATCGATGCCAGAGCGTCCCGTGCATTTATACAGCGGCTTGCAGCGGGCTTAGAACGTCTTGATGGCTGATAAGCTTATTTTGAATTAAACGTGACTATGCCGGGGAAGACGTGACGGGTTTATTTAGCGTCCCGCGATCCGTAGAGCCCGTTTTAGGCACAGCCTGATGGCGGACGGTGAGATCAAAGTGTACCTACGAGGGATGCGAGGCTTTTGAGTAACGATAGCTGTCTGTTTCATTATTTCTACCGAGTCAAACGGCTCTTAATACGTAGGAGAGTACGCGTGGTGGTGGTAAAAGTGGAGTCGATGGATATGGGGCACCCTAATGGCATTCCGCAAAGTGGAGGAAACGTGTTCAGTTAATTTTAAGTGATGACGATGGGCAGTTAAGTGGAGTTGTACTTGCAATTAGTATTATTCATTTTGAGCAAGCAAATTTTATTCAGAACGAGTAAAATTATCTTCCATCACTCGTAGAGAAGTGTCGGTGTTGAGGAAGAAGGGAAGGAAACGAGATATTTCGCGATACATATGTATTTGTGGTATGCTAAAAGAAAGGAAGGTTCGTCATTGGTGGTCTGACTTTGTACAGCATTACACGCTCCAGTCTGTCATCGTTCCAGTTGCTCCAATTATCAACGACACGGCATTAAATTCAATTATTTATGAAGCATGAGCAGCAGGAAACACTTGACCGTCTATCCGCGAGCATGCCTCGCGACGAGGTTGCTAGATATGTACACTGGTTGTCAATTCTAACTTTTTTTCACTGAGGATAATCGGTAACTGGAACTGTTTATACAGCTGCACGGATTGATTGACTCCGCGAGAATCACTTTCCATAACTCGATGCTCGAGCCTCATGTGTGCTGATTGATTCGATTTTTGTTAGTAAGTTATGGCCGGTGTAAGAAATTTATGGTTAAGAATTGCAAACTTTACTTTTTTGTGTTCAAAGCTAAACGTTCTTCTTCGTAATCGATTCACTAGAATTGATCTTATTGTCCTAGCTCATTTTCAGAGTGCAGTTTGTCAGTTTCAATTCTTGCACAATATTGCTTTGGAAATCAAGCGATTTTTTAATACAGTTTCGTATTTTTTAAACGGGGCAAATGAGAAAAATAACTTTCCTGTGTTTGCTGGGTACAAATGAATATAAATTCTAGTGCAAATAATTGCACAACGCGAACGAATTGTTTCATTTAATTCGAAGATAGGTGAGGATACAGGAAAAAGCTGAATGACTTATGGCTCACTATTTCCGCAGGTGAAACGGTACACCTGCAACGCGTTATCACACTTCTTTCAGTGACCGATATACTTTATTTAAAGAAAGGATGTTCTTTTCAACGCGCAGTATCTCATGGTAATATTAAATTCAGTTTCTTTGTCGACCTATGTTCTCATTAATAAAAGTGTTTCCGTGAACAGGCCATCGTTCTGGGAACCGTAATGTTACGAGGAGGAGAATGAATGTACCACAGGAAAAACTCACCACTCGAATATTTCTCATCGCAAAACACTGAAGAGAATCGATTCATTGATGGAAAAAGCTTGTATAGTCCTACTATAAAAAGAGCAATTGCACATTGCAGGTGTATCGTTGCACCTGCGAAAAAAAGTAAGGTCGCATGAAATTAAACTTCGATAAATCGTTCAACTTTTTCCTGTCCTTTTTCCCCCTGCCCTCAACCAGGGGAAAATATCGTCCGCCCTGATTGCGAGAAACAGTCTGAAGCATCATATCCAATTTCTTATCTACGGCTTGAGGAATCCTTCAAACTGTGACAACGTTTGACAGATATCAATTTCATAAAATTCTGTACTACTAATACATACTAATAATTAAAATTAAAAACAGGGGATATGTTACAGCCTCGTGTAATTGAATATATATAACTTTGTCGCAGTTGAAGCAAAGAAGTACACGTTCTTCCATTCAAAAGAATAGAAATATGAAAAATTTGAAAAGAAACCCTTGCTCTTTTTGGATACCAAGCACCGCAATATTTATAAAAGCAAAAGTCACAATCTATGTGATATTACGCTGCAGTTGTTCCTTAAAAATTTCATACTATTTCTGCCCCATGTAGACAGACTTTCGAAGCACTTTCCAAAAGGAGCAAGAATTCTTGAAACTAACAGCAACGTGTCATTTCGTGCGCGGCTCGCCAAAAGAGTGGGCCCCGAGTTCCAAGTACGATTCTATCGGGGTACTTTTTAATTACAGTCTGCCACGCGTAGCGCGAAGCCATCCGAGGCTGCGTTAGATACCATCTAGAGGCGTCCAGCCGGCAGAAAACTGTTCTGGCCATCTTGCAGATTTCATCTGCGGTAGGAGTTCGCATCGAGAGGGGAGCTTATTATTTATCTGCAACGATACAGCCCTCGCCGCTGGCGAAACATCAGTGGACGATCACGAAAATGTGTAATTACACGCACTGGCTCGAACGATCACTTCGGAAACGAGAAGACACCTAAAATGATACACATTAATTGGCTGCAGGAAGAATATCGCTATTCTACACCTTCAATTTGATAATTAGATGAAAATGGTAATCAGACTAAAATGCGCCGATAGAAAAGACACGCGATTGCTTTCGATCGCGCATGACGTAGAATTCCCAAGGATCTCCGCTTGCAAGATTTGTGACTATAAAAAAGTATCAAAGTCTTCGTATTTTCCCAAACGCAGAGCAACCTACATAACACAGAAAAATCGGTGCTTGAAATGTGTAGTCACGATCGATTTAGCCGATCACCTCCAACTCGCACGCTCCGTTCGGAGCTCCGTTATATTCTCGGTACCCTCTTCCCGATTTTCAATTATGCTCATGAGGCATTACGCGGCGCAATTCGCCGGAGTTATATTCCTGCCAATTAATACTTCATAAATCAATGCAGGACGGGGGGGGGGGGGGGCGCGCGGTGTTCGCGAGCGGACCCGCGACTTGTGGGCTCGGCTTTAACAACGCCGCGATTACGCGGGCCACGGTCGCCCTCGAGATATCCTGCTCGTGTAATAATACCCTGCGAACCGGGCATAATTGCTACCCTCTGCGTGGAAATGGCCATTCTCACTCGAGATAATCGTGCACAGTCGCACGATTAATAAGCGATAAAGTCGCCGGGCCTTGCCCTTCGCCGCCCACCACTTCCCTCGCCGCGTTCTCCTCCCGCTCGTTCGATCAGCCGCCACGTCGATCTTTTTCATCTTCACCGAACGCTTCGAGATGATCGGTGGACGCGCTCCGTCCTCGATACGCGTGTAGAATTATGCACCTGCTCGATGACTGTCAGGAAACTGTGACTCTTTGTGATTCGCGAAACGTTGGCGGATTTCCGATTCGAGCTGTTAAAATGGGGACAAATGTATCATGAGATACAGTGCCGGGAATATTTATTGAATCCCGCGGATAAACACGTTATCGCTTATACCTCTATTATTATAAGTAGTAGGAAAACATTTTTGGCGAAAATAATTTTATCGATCATATCGCTACGGGAATTGTACGTACTACATCAATTTCAGAGTGATACAATAAATATTTCCACTACTGTATCTATGTTGGATAACTTTCTGCTAATTTGCTTGATGAGAATCCTGTAGGAAGTCCATTCAAAATAACTTACTCATCACTACACTTCCATCATCAAACTACTTAGAATTCATCCTGTTATTAATATAACAGCTAAACTCATTCTACTTCATTTGACAGCTTTAAATCAACATAGCCTGCAACTAATTTGCAGCTTAGAAAATCAACTGTATTACAGCGTACTTATATCAATTGAGGCATTGAGAGCAAAAACGAACTAACCCACATTTTTTGCGAAATTGAGTTAGCAGCAATAATGTATTACAATACGCTGTACTAATCATGTAAGATAGGAGAAATTAATTTTTTTTTAAGGAGGTTAGTTCGTTTTTGCTCTCAATGACTGAATTGTGACTGACTGTATCTGGCAAAAATTTATAAAAATAGCCATTGTGTCGACAGTTGCCAGTCGTGTGTCCCCATATCCTTCTGCCCCAGCTGCCAGTAACCTATCCGCTCGTTTCGTTCGGCTAGGGTTAACATTGTCGTTGCGACCCGCGCTGCAAGCAGATATCCGCGCTTCGATCGGCCGTGTTCAGCGTTGCCCGACTTTAATTTGTAGGCGTGCGCGATTACACGGGCCGACAAATACCGACAAAACGCGGCGTTGTCCGTGTCAGCCCCGTCCAAACGTTGATCCGTCGCACGATAAGACGTAATTGCTTTCGGAGCGTAGCGGCACAATGCAGCGTCGCGTCGCCGGGACGGTTTCTCAATGTCAGCGGCCTGCAACGTCCCCCGAAAACCGAAGGAAACGGCGCCACATCCTTCGAGGGTAATTGGCCGCGGGCCCCTGATTGATTTATTCGCGGCGCAGAGAAAAAAAAAACGAACGTAATTGCGCAGCAACGTGCACCGTCGAAGAAAGGATAAGACTTTGTTGGACAGCTGAGGCGGGTGTGATAGGGTAATTGCGAGTTCGATACATTCTATACAAAGTAAACTCGCCATTCGCGCGTCTTTGCGTGACTAACAGCATCGATCAGTCGGTCATTAATATTTATACAACCAAGTTTTGGCGCGTGGAAATGTGCCGTGTAAAATGCAGCGGCCAGCGATGCAGGAGGTGCGGTTCGGAGCATGTGAGGCAGTTTTGCGAATTGTGGGGAGGGAAGGAGAGCAACGATTGGGTTGGCTGGGATTTGAGGTGAAGCAAGATCTGCCAAGTAACTGTTCAGAGGATGCAATAGTAATTTGATGTTAAGATTCAAGTGTCTAAAAAGATTTAGAGAAGTATATGTATGTACCTTTCTATCCCTTAACTATTTCTATTTCAACCCAAAACTATCTTTGTTTTACTTTTAGGTAGGATTGCCAACGGTACTATAATATATAGTATTGTACTGTATTTTTGTCTAGTTTACTATATACTGTTAGAAAAAGTACGGAAAAATACAATATTTCCGATACATCGATAAAATTCTAAAATTTTTACTTATTTCTTAATTCTACAACAACATCAAAACATTAATTGGCTAATTTAAACTTTAACGCAGAGGATTTTTTCTATAATGAATATGAAGTGGCGGGGAAAAAGAAACAGAGCCAGTTTATCTCTCATAAGAAATTAACTCTTCATATATGTTAATTTAGACTTTCAATGCAATCAAATCTGTAACATATTTGTTAAAAATAATCAATTAATTAATACCGTAAAGTGCACAAAAATATACAATAAGGAAATAAGATGTCGTTTTTTAACGTACTTTTATTTTGTACCACATACCTCTGAAAATTACTTTATTTTTTCACAATGTATTATATTTTTTATCACATTTGGCTGTAAAGCACTATATTCCTGAAAAAAGGAGGCAACCCTACCTTTAGGTTTCTCTCCTGTCAACCTTTTTAGTAGCTGACAATGAGCTCGGATTGGTGACACAGAAACAAATATTTGTATATGTGCAATCACTGCATCATCTAAACCTGTGCTATCCCTCAGCCTGGGACTACAAGAATTTTCTTTAGACACGTCAGACACGCTTCCGCGATGCTAATTAAACTTTGGTCACGGTTGGTAGGCTACGCAGCAACATTTTCTGAACGACACCATAATTGATGCTTTTTAGATAACACTGTAACGGTATTTTGTAGAGTGAATTTCCAACTGCACGTTTCGCACAATTTGTCAGAGCAAATAAAAAATTATACTTGATTACTCACAACTATGTTACACCCGGGTTTCAAGTTTGCATACATTTGCAATGTATATATATATCGGGTTTCAAGACTTGCATACACTTGCAATGGAAATTGCAATAAATATTGGAAAACAGGTTGATAAATATCTATATTTCCATTGTAAATGTATGCAAGTCTCGAAACCCGAGTGCGACATAGTTGCGATTAATCAAGTATATTTCTTGAGTTATCTCAGATTACATCCGTGATGTTGAAATATTTAACGCTTAAGTGTTGACGAGGAATAGTGGCTCACAATTATTCGTATACACCTTACCTTACGCACCTAAATTATAAAATTGTTATAGGTTTCTAAGAACAACCATCCAATACATAATCCTAAAATTAATACTGTTTCGGAATATTCGGTGTCTCTTCGTTAGCCATCATTATAGTTTATTTTACCAACATCATAACACAAGTGACAACCGTAACTGGATTTCACTTAACAGAAGCTTCCTAAACATCTGAATTCTAAACCAATCGTGGCATGCTCATTTGGCTCAAACTACCATCAAACTTAACACTGCCCTTTCACAGACATATGGCCCACAAACTTGCTCCAAATAATTCCACAGAAAGCACCGATCCCCGTTAGGCAGTTTACAGTGAACTGAAAGAAACACCCCTGTGCCAACGCGAGTCGACGGTTATCGGGCCTCGCGGATCTCGCATACCCGTCGTCCCTCGCGTGAACGAACGGTCTTTCCACGGACGATTTATGCATCGACACTATCGAAAACAGGTGGTTACCTAATTAATTCCATGCGATCGGCTCGGTGTACCGCTCGAACGTGCAAAGATAAAATGCGATGTGTGTGTGTGTGGGGGGGGGGGGGGGGTGAGGCGGGAGAGATGGAGAGGTGGGGGTGGCCGCGAAGGAGAGAATTGGCGGATTATTCAATCCGGGACGAATTATCGGTATCTCGCCGATGTATCAGCGGGGAGCAAATTCGTGTGATACCTGGGGCCCCGTTATCGCCGGCCGTCAGTCATTCCCTGGCGAGGAGATATTACGTTCACGCGATCGCGCGCGTATCCGCGAGCCGGCCTTTAAATAGGCGTAGTGGAACAGGTTTGGAACACCGCGGCCAGCGCTGGAGCCGGCCGTTATCTCTCAGGGAGAGGTATTTCCTGCGCGTAGGTACCTACAACGATCGCGGCGGATAAGGGGAACGAAGCAGCGGATAGCCGAGCTTCGCGACAATGTTGCAGTTTCGCAACGACCCGCGAGACGCTGCGCCGACGCGAGGCGTCGCGAGCAATTTTCAAATCGCCGCGGCTGACGATGTCGACGCGGTTTCGAGAACGCCGGGGCAAGGGAACGGCTTAACAGGTTCCTGACGCTTTCGGATCAGTGGTAAGTCGAGACTTGTTTGAAGGGATTAAGTGCGTAATGGGGTGGGACGTGAGCAACTGGGTCAAAGGCGGTGTGCTGGAGCGCGACGTGAGAATGAAGTGGTACAACCGGCTACAGGGAAGAAAAATGAGTGGTGTACTTGAAAGTTTAATTTCGATCGATTGCGGTATTGGGAACAATGGAGGAACAAGGAGGTTTGTAATTATGCAGATTGGCCAGATTGACTAGTGAAGTAAGCAATAGCAACAGAATTTTAGTCAAAGCTGGGGTATTCGAATAATTTCGAATACTTAGATTATTCTAGTATTATTGTTTTAACCGTAGTAGGATTAGTAGCGTATAGGTCTCATTCTCAGCAGGATTAGCGTTAAGGATAACGAAGGAAGAGTTGCGAACACTCCACTCGTAAACGTCGAACCAAGAACTGACGCGGAGATGAGGCAACGATGTCAGGAACGACTGAAAGGCGGATTAAGTGGTGTAAGTAAATAAGTTAGACACAATGTCGGAAGCAAGCAAGACGCGAGAAGTGCTGAAGCCGATGAAAAAACATAGTGGTTGGGAGAAGGGGGTATGGTTCAGAGAAGAATCGAGACAAAAAAGGAAGGTGTAAGTAGATAGAAGAAAGGGCGCGAAAAAATGAGAGAAGGAGAGGTCCGGTGTATGCATTCGTGTAACACTTCGCTATGAAGCGGTTGCACAAGTGGGAGCGCGACTCCCATAAACCATCAGCGACCTCGTTGCTTCCATGGTGAGGGGAAAGGGCTTCTTATTACCGTCCGCTCGGCGCGAAGAGCAAAAAGCTACAGGATACCCATTCAGCTGCCAATGGTAGCCTCTTGTACATCGACGAATACTTTACTTATAATCATTTGCAAATATTACGTTCGAGAGGTGGAATCCATTGCCAATCATTCCACTACGCAACGAATGGTAGTTGATGGTCTGACAACTGAGGCTAATCTTTAATAAGCGTAATTAGCGCTTTTAGTCATGTGTCACGACGCGTGTAATCACGCCGAAAGCGTTAATTTATTCATCTGTTTGAAGCAGCAGCTTAAGCTTGCAAGTTTGCACGAATGGATAAGAGGCGAGGTAGCGAAGTAGTAGAAGCGTACGGTAGGGTCAGGCGGCCAGTTGATTTTATTTCGACTGTAGGCGGGCGTGCCGAATGGCTGGCATAGCTGTGGTTTGCAGAAACCGTAGATCAGAGCTCGATTAGTCGCAGAGACACGAACGTATCTTGGCCGATATTAATCTTTCCCTAGACACGCCTTCCTTCATCATGGGAGTAGAACAAACGGGAGAAAAGTTTCATTGTTGCACCTCCGCGGAACGTACGTACATGCCAGTGCAAGAAAGCACGCGACAATGGGTAATTACGTGCAACAGTACACGATGTTATGAGAAAATTAAAGACAATGGAGAATTCTGCGATGCACCGTTGCGAGTTCAACTAGTCGGTAGGAATTAGTACTAATTGTAAGTGCAAGCACATTGTTCAAAACCATAAGAAAACACGTTCCTGGATAATTTAGAAAACTCCTCAACTAATATGGAATTTTTTCGAATCAGCTGGTGCTTGAGAGAATTTGTTATCGAAGGAATTTTGAATAAAATTCTAAGTAATCTCCGTACGAAGGAAAGAATCAGGACCGTAACAATTTCCCACGCATTTATCGTTTATCAAGGGACATAAATTAAGAGTCACTTAACCACTGAAAGCCACCCCATAAAGCATTATTAATTTCCAATTCGGCACACCCTCTTTTATCGAGCGCGCGAAGCGTACGCAAGATTTGCACGCTGCATTTCTACACTCTGGTATCGCGAGCTCGCGCAAAATTTATGTACCGTTTCAAGTCTGCGTTATAAGTAGAAAGTTGATCTTTTGATGGGAACTTAGAAGCGTCGCGTCTACTCTTAATTTTACGCAATTCCGTCGGGGTTCGAATGATTTATTAGCATCACCTATGAATCGCACATCAATTTTCCTGCTTTAAAGGAACGCAGAAAGAAAGTTAACGAACTGTTCGAAAAGAGGGAGTTATTAATGAACAGCCGATCCACGCGTTACGTGATCCGCCGAATAATTACGCTTTCGTAGGGCTTATAAATCACGGGCCGATTAGAATTTCGCAGGCGGGCCGGGACACGGCAATATCAATCTTTCTCTCGACGTACCTTGTTTCATTACGCGATAAGGACTCTAATGTGTTCGTATTAAATTTCTACGGCCGGTGTTTTCCAAGCGCGTGGCAGAATTTATAGTCCCATACCTTGCGCCCGTAATACTGACCTCGTATTGAAACACGAGGTTCCGGGAAACTCGAGAAAATTACGCGGGAGTGCTGATAACATCTAACCCGATCTAAATTACATGAATTGTGAGAGAATCGTAGTAATTCCAATAAATCCTGAGTAAAATGCACGCACTACACGCGATTATATTCCATCGTATAACATGTAATTGAACGCCCGATCGTGAAAGGCGAATTAATTCGCTACTCTGTGGCCGTTGAACTCCGATGGAAACAATTACTTTCTATCAAGGAAAAGTTCTGCGACATATAATGTGCATGGTGAAGACTAAGTAAGTAGATACGTTATCGTGCTTAATTTCTTCATTGAAGATTCCTGAACACTGACAAGCCACTTCAGCAAACTTACAGAACTTTCATATCACTTATGACAGATTTTCCAGACTCCTCGAAAATATTCGTACCACAAAATTCTGCATTCCCAGAATTTTAAAAAGCGACAGTTATCAGTAAACGAAGTCTCCCTTCTCCACTCAAGTGTACTAGGCAGTCGTTTTTGTCGAAATTGAAGAAATCCTTTTTCATTTAATTACAAAGAAATAAATTAATGCTGAGACTTGTTCTCTGACTTATCAACATCATAAGCTTTAAAAAACATTTTTCTTTAGTCAGAATATGCATTGTATGTGACGCAACAGATAGATCATTAAAGAGGCTTTTTAAAAAAGTTTCTTTTGTTTTGCAGTGATAACTCAACAACGGAGGTTCCAATCGACTCCAATCAAATTCGAGCATGCGCACAAAATGTGTAGTTTCGGCCTGAAAGAACAAGTCTCAGCATCAATTGATGCCTTTCTAATTAATTGAAAAATAAATTCTTCATTTTCGACACAAACCACGCATAGCACCCCTAAGTCTACAATATCGTTCTCCTCGGAAAATTACTGTCCGTTAGGCTCGCCCGTTGCCGCGGCACCGTCAGAGGCACGCAAAATCCAAGTTTAGCGCACGGCTGCTGACGCGAATAGAGTAACCGACTAATAACACCGATAGCATCTCGAAATTATCATACTATTAAGCGAGTTATTTGTTCTACACCGCGAATACGTATCTCCAATAACGATCCTTGTAACGATTTCTTTTTTCCTCCCATGACGCGCGGTGAGCTCGCGTCACCGGCGGAGTTACGACAC
This sequence comes from Andrena marginata, assembly GCA_963932335.1. Lineage (NCBI taxonomy): Eukaryota > Metazoa > Arthropoda > Insecta > Hymenoptera > Andrenidae > Andrena > Andrena marginata. The sequence continues at coordinate 42,693,349 of OZ010660.1, forward strand.
GTTCAAATTACCCTGAAAGATCACTGATTTTCCTACGATCCGCACATACGCTCGCGGTCACCGTTGTCCCGCGTCCTTCGTCCTCGCGGAGAACGCGCGCGCGCGCGCGCGGATAATAACTTAATCGTCGCGTTTCCATTATTTTCGAGGGCCGCGGGCGACGTTCAACGCGCGCCCGCGCGCGAGCATTCCGCCATCGGTGGATTCACTTTGAGAACTTTAAACGCGTCATTAGCCGTCGACCGCGGGAGAGTGAAGCGACGTGTAGAGGCTAAAGTCCTCCCTCCCCCCCCCCTCAATTGTTTCGCGAGCTGCCACTTTGTCTAGCCGCGTTTTGCAACGCGACGATTTTATCTGGGGAACGCGGTGTCCCCAGCGAGCGGGCCGAGCTTGCACGCGATTTCTCCACCGATTACGGGAACTTGTAGAGCTGAACTGAACACTGGCCGAGTCGTGACCAGACTGGTGCAGCGAAATTGTAAAACGCGCGGGGAATACACTGTATCGGACTGCTTCCGATGGAGCAACGTGGAAGCAGTGGCTCCGAACTCCGAAAAGGCTACTGGGAGTAGCGTCCAAGGGGACACTGGGTTGGTGTGATGTTTAATTGGCACAAGGAGCTTTATCAGTTCGAGGTCGCGTTAGAATTGAAGAGGTATGCTATGAAAATAAGTTGGAGGAAAGCGAGTTCTATTTAAAACACGTGATATTGATTTAAATCCACCCCCGAACGATATTCTACCAAGTGGATACCAGTAGAGGATTTAAATCTCTTAAAGGCGGGATCTCCTAACTGCGACTGGTCGCTGCGACCGCCCAGGGTCGCAGCTAGGAGATCCCGCCTTTAAGGGGGAACCTAGTGTAATCGCCTGAAATCAAGATTCTTTCTAGGGATTTTTTTCTAAGGAAATTATACCATTTCTATCCTTTTAAAACTTTCAGGCTATATTATTACGTATTTCGAGAAGTGAACAAACAGTTTTTGATATGAAAATAACGTAATGATTCCAAATGGCACAACTGTTTTCTATATTTATTATTAAAACTTAATAAAAAAAAACACTGCAACTTCTGCAAAGGTACATAAAAACGTGGTCCAACTTTCAGATGAATCGAATCGCTAGTCTCTTAAAAAAGAAATCACAAATTTGGCCGCGTTTGTAGCCCCAAAGATTGGATTCTCCCCTTAACTTAAGTCTTAAAAGGGTAACGAAAGTCATTTGATTTCGAGGTGGCGCTTAGCTTCCTTGCAAACCCCTAATCTCCCTCCGCGACTCAACCTTTCAAATGTTCTTCGTTTATATTACTCATATTCTCAGACGCACATTACCCACGCGATGACGTTACCGTTTATTACATAAGCCCGCGGTAGGTACAGTCGAAAGAAACAGACTCTGCAAACGGGGAAGGAGAAGTCGAGATCTCACGGAGGCGTTTCGATCGAAGTTCACGCGTTAATGATTGACGAACGATCACGCCGAGCAGCATCGCAGCTGATGGTCCGCGGCGAACGGCGGAGCGTGGGGCCGCGGCTCGAACGTCTCAATTAGTCTGGATGTTAATTAGAAAAGAAGCGGCTGGCTGCTTTTCACGAAGACGTAAAGCGTGCAATCAGTCAACCATCTTCAATTACATACCGGGTAACAAGCATTAGCCGGCGAGGGGCAATTAACCGTGGACGATGAGGCTGGCAAGTGATCGATGCTGTCATTCGTAATGGCCCGCGCGATGATTGATCATTTTGCCGCTATACCTACTTTCGCGAATCGATGAATCGTTCCCACTTTACATTTGAATCGCGCGCACCGCGTGAAATAATTTCCCCCCGATCCCACGGCTGGCATTAAGTTTACCGATCGGGATACCCTCGGGCGGCCGAGCGAATTTTTCGAATTCATTCGAGGATGTTAGGTGTCGATAATTATGATTACACGCTGCTACCGATCGCCGACGAGGAAGTCCATATTTACTAGCGCACGAATACCGGAAGAGGCCAATTATGTGTGACGGGTTATTAAAAGAATCGGATGAACGATTCCTGTGTAAACGTGCGCGAGTAACTGACGCATACCGCGAGCGTAAGCTGTGGTAATAATCGAGCGTTTCCGGTATCGATAGACGCGCGAACATTAATTGGTGTTTACAATTAATCTTGCGCCGATTATATGCTCGATTTCACCTCGACGTAATCAGTCGGATAATAAGCTCGCTCGGTTTTTCGCAGCGGAGCCATGATTTATTCTCCGTTCACAGGAATGATGCCCAATCAGTGGTGAATGTGTAGTTCGTGGAGGTGTGGAAAGCAATAGGTTACCATTTGTTCTCTTCTGAATCACGCTTTACTTGGCTGTTTAACAGAAGTGACTGCGCTCGAGTGTAAACGACAGCCTCTTCGTCCTAATAGGTTACTGGTCCGCCATGCTGGTACCAAGAAAAAAAAAATGCACGATCGAGATGATCGATCGTTCCTCTGGCGGCTGTTATAAAATGTTCCCTCGAGAGCAATATGTATCGTCGAACATTTTAACCTTTTTCCTCCTCGGTTGTAGGTACGTGGTGCCGTGACTCCTGATGTACAATAATATAAATCCGCTACTGCTGGTACCGCCGGTACATGCGTGGAAGTAGCGATGGGAGCAAGACGATTTAGATTAGTTCGTAGAAGAGGAGTCGTAGTTTGTGTGATTGGTAGTGGAGGAAGTGGTGTTTAGCTTCTAGTTGATTTTATATCGACCATAGCAGTGTTTCTCAAATATTTTTGAGTCGCGCATTCCTTTTTATAATATTCAAATAACCTGCGACCCCCCACCTCCAAATATAAGCTAAGGTAAATTTAATAAAGTGAAAAATCACATTAAAAATACGTATACGTGTTCCGGAATATAATTCTACTTTAATAACATTAATAAAATACCCGAAAAACCTTGGCGATCCCCCACAAAATATTTCGCGATCCATCTGTTGGGAATCACTGGACTAGCCACAATGATTTGCAATACGTGCTGCTGAAGGATATCCACAAAAGGGATTACTATAACAAATTCAGTTTCAATCTCATTTAGAACTGATACTTCGATTAAAAAGAGAAAACTGGTGACGTAGGTGTATTTCCACCTATCAAGAGTTTGCCTAAATCTAATAAGAGTTAGAGAAATGATTTCATCGGAGTGCACCGAGTCGCCGTCACTACGCGGGACCATCGATGCCCAGGCAAAGAAACACGAGGATGGTACTTCTGCGAGTCTGTTACACGTAGAAAGCCGTCGCTTATTAATATCGACCCGAATCGTGGTCGCTGTTTTGCGCGGGAACAGATGGAGATATTTAAATGTCAATACCTCCTGGATACACTGTCGACTTCTTTACGATCGGTCGTTAGAACCGACGTAACGTGCGTACGTACATCCGGCGTTTACGTTTTACGACTCGTTCTTCTGCTCTTCCTCCTCAGCGTCCTCTCGTCCCCTACAGTCCCGATGCTCGCTGGTTTCCTTTTTATTCGATGAGATTGCTCCACGCACAGCTCGCCAACGAATTTCGCATCCACGAACGCATTCCCTTCAGCTTTTTCTCGCACAAATATCGCCCAAATGTAAATTCTTGAAGACGAATGGACGCAACTGTATTTCCACTATTTTATTCACAAAAAAACTGCAACTTTGATTTTGAAATGTAGATCCTTCCATTAATGTTTCGGGGTGAATTAGATTCTAAACTGCTGTGTTCGATTTCCCAATGTCAACTCGTTCTCCATTTCTGTACTTTTGTGTACTTCTTTGTATATAAATAATTGAAGAGCGTGCAGTAAGTTGATTGAATTAGGTATATCGCAATCATTCATCCAGTTGCAGAGGATTCAGGGATATCAAGAATCATGGATGGAGTTTGGCCGACCGCTTTTATCTGCCCCTGAATTTTTTAGTCAATCAGGAGGTGAATTTAATTACACGCCCCGTATGTGTAACAGTCTAGGATCATTGCGGAAGGTAATACAATCGTAGTGCGAGAACTGTGACACGAGACGCGTATAATGTACGCGGTATGTACCTATAATTAGTATTATCGAGACTTATTTTGAAATTAGCATAAATCGTTCTCGAGGAGCAAAAGAAACGACACTGACTGCGTTAATACCACTAAATGAACTGGGAAAAATGCGGAATCCAGAGATTTATCGTAGGGTATTAGAGTTAATGCAGTTCACTGATTATTGCTCGACGATGATAAAAGATAATTACGCCGCCCCGAATAGCACAAAATACGCGATACATAAAACGTGTGTCTAATTACAGATAATTACATATAATTACCCGTACATGCTACACATACTTTATACCGGGGGAAGATGAAATTCCTGATTAAAAGAACCAAGAAGGCGGTAACGAGTAAAATCTTTCCCCTGGCTACAGTCAAAGTTAATAGCCTTAATAGTTTTAATTAAAAGAATTCGTGTTATTTCGATTATTCTTTCAACATTCAATTCCCAAAAGAGTTGATCAACTTCTTGGTCCACTTCATCAACAATATTCCCGCAATAGTTCCTAATCCTCCGGCAGTGGAAAAATTAAAGGAGTCTTATCTCGAAACTAAAACCTCCCACGAGACGAGCTATCTCCCACTGCCTTGACTTATTTTTCCACGAAAGAGTTTACTTGTTTCCCAGTCGTTAGCCTTCCACGCGGCACGTCCATTACGATTCCCCTGACATTTAAATCACGGTGGAAAAGTCAGCCGTCACATGTGAACTCTTCGCCTCGATATATTTACATATAATTCCCAGTACCGTTAAATTATACACGTACGCGTCGACGTGGTGAAACGATTATCGCGACCCAGAAAAACGATTAATTAATGAGTTCGAGGACTCGCGTGACTCGATCGGACCTCATGAAAGGTTTGCCCGTTGTCCGAATGGCCGCGCGCTGCGCTCGGTCTCAGCCACTTGCCCGCTCGCGCCCCATAAATTAAGGCATAACGATAAAGCGATAGAATATTTTTTCGCGTGCCGCAGCGCCGCGTACGGACAAGTTAATAATATCGGCGATTTGTACGTGTCCCTCATGGTTAATACTTCATAAAATTCCCGGCGGTTGCAACAGCGACGCCTAATAAATTCATTATAACGCGACCGGAGGCGGCGTGGCCATAGTTGCATAGTTGGAGGCGACCGTTCATCGTACTCGCGCGCTTTTTCAACTTACGATATTCCAATCGTATTCAAACCTCACAATTTGTAGTCTGTTTCTTGCGAAAGAAAGGATTGATGTTTGTTTTTTAATTATGTGAGGTGTGATTAATCTCCTTGATTAAAATTAATTGGGAGGAGAGTGTATTTTATCTGATTGCATACGTTATATGGTACTTGGGATAAATATTAATTTCTTATGAAACTGTGAGGTTTAAAGTTAGACGCCCTTGGTTTGTGATTATTCAATGCAAATAAAGTGGAAACGTTTCAGGTTTTGGCTCTAGTGAGGATTGGGGTTAGAAGATTTAGTAGGTCTTGCAAGTTGAAATTTGAAATTTAGTGGAGTCGAGTTTAAGAGGTAATAACGGAATATTGCAGTTAATATCTGCAAAACAAGGAAATTTATATTCGACGTTGAATTGGTGGTAAAAGTAGTGTATCTGGGATAGGAAAGTTTAATTGGTTTTATTGCTTCTTGTAATTCAGCCCTTCTGCTGTTTATCGAAGGTTCAACGAACTGGTAATGATATGGTAATAAATGCAATGTTCCGAAAGATCGATATCAATCATTCTAGCTCTACTCCATTATTTGAGGTATAATAGTCCACAATTTGTTTATACTAATTGGTTACTATAATTAAAGCTCGGTCTCTTTAAATGAGAGCTCGTTCAATTCTCGATATCCTCTTGTTAAAGCTGCCGTCAAATTAATTATTAGAAGTTGAAGATTCTTGTAAACTAAGATAAGATAATTGGTAGCAACTAGTTAGAACGTCGTCGTAGTATTTTTCAGCCGTGCACCATTTGCATATGGAAATTGAAAATCCTTCTATAATAGATCATAGAATTTGCTTCAAAAGCAGTTGTCACACAAGGGTACAAGAAACATAACGTTTCACTGAAGAAAATGTACTTTCAAATCTCCTAAATGCTTCCACTTATAAAGCAATCATTTCCATCACACAACTTCCTCTGAGTCAAGGACTCTTTTCACCAAAGTAACTCGACCAATGTTGGTCATCAAAGACACTAGTCAATAGAAAGTAATATAACCATTCAAAACTGTTAATCTACAATCTTCTATACCCCCTATAACATCTACATCTATAAAACTCTGGCCATCCAAATTAAATTATAGTACCTACAATCATGCATTGCTCAAATGGGTGACTACTAACGAACTCTATCTACTGTCAGTATCAGTGCTTCAGATTCTAAACGCATAGCTCACCAATTAAAGAAGAATGGTAGTCAGTAACGAACAACCCACAAAATAAAACAGAAATGTTAAAAGAATCAAGATTAACACTTTCACTGGCGTCGACGAGTTTCCGCGCCGAGAGATTTCCACTTGCTGCACGGTTTAGCGAGTTTTCATGCTCAAATTTTCGGGAAATCATCAACAGTATTGCCCAAGTGTTCCTAAATGTTCCTTAGGTACGAAAAGGACCTCGACAGAACTTTTCAAACCATTAATTACTTAGCGCTTTTTTATCATAACCGTGTTTTGTCACCGCCATAATTATATATGCGTTCGGGTCTGTATCTCCAAAACTAAGCTATATATATATTTCAAACTTTTTGCATGTCATTCTAGAGATTTTGAACTAATATCGAAGCGAAAAAATTACGATTTTTCGATCGTTTTACAGTAGCCTAACCCGTTAAGCAAAACTTCAAAGACTTGATCGAGTTGGAATCGTGTTTTGGAAAAACTTGCACCACTCAAATTGTCAACAATATTGTAATTCCCAGAGACGTAAGCTGGCGAACACCTGATACCAAAAGAATTTTACCGTAGAACCTACTCGATCGAGGTTTAACAAAAGGTCCTTCGCCGCGATCCTGCCGTCATTCTCCACGAATCGGCCGCGAGATTCCACTGTCATGCCTCGTGGCCTCGTAAATTCACCCAGCGATCGTCCTGAATTTTTTCCTCGTCGCCGTTCAGGCTGTTGCTCTTCCGGTGTGGAACGTTTATCATCGAGCGTGCGAACGGTCGTAGCAAGTGCGCCGAGGGGTAATCAACGGTAAGCGTGTCCAATGATGAGACTTACATTTATAATATTCAATTTATGACGGAGGCGGCAAGATTGCTTCGGGGGGAGTCGATCGGGGCTACGGGAGAACGGAATGTATGAGAATGAGCGAATTAGAGAGCTGTTAGACCGAAGCAGGATCTCTCCGCAGGATAATTAAGAGAGAAGTGAGGAAGGACGCCGATTTATTTACCTCAGGACACAACATTCCAATATATCATCATGCTTCATTGCAAGCTTCTCACACTTCTTTCGTCTACAAATTTCATTGGAGTTAATGTAAATTTCAGACGTTTTAAAGAATAGATTCTTTGAAGATGGCGCGTACTCGTGGATGATTTACGAATTCACGTGGATGTAACTAACGAACGGAATATAATTGTACAATTTATTGGCGCAGAGGAAGTGGCTGGATGCAGAAAGTAACGAATAAGAATGGCTCTATTGCTCATTAACGTTTCAGGGGGCATTGTTACTCGACAAGCTACTCCTCTAACGAGTGGTGGACCGTTAGGCGATCGTAGCGTGGTAATAGTTTTCCGTGATGATTGAGTCGCGCTCGCAATGCCACGAATAGAAAAACGACCTGTTGGACGAAGCGGAAAGTGATTTACGACGACATCGAGATTAATCATCGAAACTCATCGTCGTCCCCCGACTAACGTTCCTCCAGTTCTCTCCTTCCTCTTCGAAATTCTCTTGGCTCGAGCTACCCAATCAGATAAATCAAGCGTCGGGCCTCGTTGAGTTTTTGTCGCTGCGCTTCGAGCTGTCGGGGTAAAAATTGTGATTACACGTCGGTATCGGCAATCAACGATGCTCGAGTCTAGTGACTTCTAATCGTGCGCAGAGCTACGTAACAGTGCGACGCTGTTAATCAAATTGGAAAGGCTACGGCCTAGAATTTATTTGGCTTGTGAAATATTCCGTTTGCTCCGCAGTGTGCCTCGTTATTAAATTTGAATTCTCTTGGGACGCGGTTGGATCGGTGTTCCTAAACTTATGACTCGTTTACATAGGAATTCAAGAAAATATTCTGCAAAGAAAAAGGAGAATGGAATCATAAAGGCATCTCTTTCGCAAAATGACAACTAGGTGGTAGGATCACCTAGTAGATGAGTAATTACCGATCTGAATGGTGTTCCTATACGAAGAACTAATTGTAAGTTGAAATTGCGGAATAGAATTTCTGCACACAAGCCTTCATATTCTATGCAGAGGAGGAATTTCTCAGTTCCATTGAATATACAGTATTTTTTGTTTATTCACCTTTTCTTCCAACTGCACCATTCTATACGGTTGCTCGCTAATTCTGATTGTTCGATCAGAATTCACAAAATGCACAATTAACCAAGGATTAAAGCCGCAGAACGCCGTGCCATGTGTGTAATACTCGGATGGCGCCATCGTTCTTCTAATTAGTAAGAATTGTATTGAGCACAACAAATCCCGTCATTGTGCAGCCGTGATCTCGCGTTAATGCTATGGCATATCGTTAGCGTTGCCCACACCGTAGATAGATGCTTACTCTGGAGGGTGGCTGTGTTAAGCTTATTGTTTAATTAATGCCACGGTACGTGTGCAGCCGTGGGTACACGCTCGTCTTTGTGATTACGTCAGGTGGCACCTTTATTCACACGCAAGTTTATTATTAGCGAAGATTTTTATTCTACGAACAAGTCTTTCTCCATTTTTCCATCGTGGACTTTGCGTAGCAATAGAATACTCCGTACAATTTCGACTACCGGTGACTTCTGTGACTTTGGGACCTAAGTCGTATTTTTTTAAAAATGGTGAGATAGTTTCTCGCTAATTAATTTCGAGGTCTACTTTAACTTCAAAGGAAAAAGAAGAAGCAGTTGCGTCATTTAATTTATGGCAAAGAAACACCAGTTTCTATCACGAATTGTGCTGCCTATTCTCTATTATTTTTTTTTCACGAAGCCGTAACCAGCAAAAACGTTCTTCTCTTCGCCGTGAAATTTCTATTGCAGCGTGCATTGGTCGAGATGTAATGGAATTCGTTAGGAATTTAATTTCGTGCTGCAACCTTACTTCCACGTGAATGTAACCGCTGTGGTTCGATGCCGGGAAAATCGTTACGATTTACGACCGAATACACCTGAAAAATGTACGAATTTTTCAGGAAAATTCTCTCGGGAAAACATTCACTGTTTTATAGAGCCAGCTTGTAATCCTTTCTATTTACGACTGGCCATGAGTGAATTTGTTTAATCACTGCTTTATGATTAATTATCGACGTAGCATTTTATTACAGATAAACTTTCTAACAGAAAAGTTAGAGTTAAACGAAGATCGAACAAGAATGAAAAATACTGCCTTGTGTTCTCTTGTACAGTGTGCTTGCAATCTATGTTTTCAAAATTTGTACTTAATTCCACAATTACAGAGACAAATTCGTTAAAGTCCCGAGTCTCGATCCTAAACAAACGCCAAACGTATGCTAAATACCTGCCAATAAATCGGTATGAGCATTTACAACGAAGATATAAAGTTTCACAGAAACCTTCTTCAGTTATTGGGACACGTGGGTGCCATGCATCCAAATGGAACCACACCCTGCGTGTTTACAGAAGAAGCTCCAAAGCGAAAGTAAACGAACGCGTAGCAACCCTTCTCGCGCGTAAAACAAACTGCTACCCCCGATCCCTGAAACGTGGCTTTTCGTAATCGTGGAACACATGGCGGGAAATAAACAAGAAAACCGAGCACACGAGGCTGCGTATTTATTGCATTTTCTTTTTTTTCCCCGGCGGTCCCAAACGTTCCGTTGTCCGGTCGTCAATGGCGGGTCCCCTCTTTTCGTCGAAAAGAAGGGGGAAATAAATTATTAAGTATAAACCGGGGACGATTTTATGGCCCCTTGGAACTGGCTGGTCGCGCAGCAGGATTTCTAGAATTCGGGTGCTTCTATCGCGGGCCCCTTTATCGGTTTGAGTAAGGAGATAACGGTGAGAGGTTGCTCGGTGTATTTATCAGCATCACGAGTCCTCCCAGCGAACGAGCCACCTTAAGGATAAGGACATTCCTTTCGAGATTATGAGATCTCGTGGACTCTTGCTATCTGTCGCGGCGTCAGAAAGTGAAGACTGAACGTTCCAGCCAGTTTTCGAGATTCAAATAAAATGTTTCCAAGATGAAATCGGGTTTCGATTAAAGTCAAAATGGCTTAGCTAATACAGTATTCAGTTACTAAAGACACTTCGAGATTTCCCTACGTCACCTTCTATTTCAATAATTCCTTTAATCTTATTAAGTAAATTTATTTTTGGAAAATATATTGAAAGTTGCATTTCTGTGCAAACACAAATGGAAGTTAGTAGTTATATTTAAGCGACTAAATTTACTTTACTTCGCTATTTTATTGAGGCGCGAAAGGGTTAATAGATTATAATCATTCAACGGGGATAAACGATATTGTTTCCGATGATATAAAATTTTGATCCCGCCGTGCGCGTTTCGGCTGTATTGTATTTTCGACACCCGTTGCATGGAGAGCATTGAAACAGCACGGGCGGTATCCACCTGCTAGTTCCGAGCCAGTAACCCTATTCCTCTGGTATCTGGAATCTAGAACCCACTCTACACGGGCGAACACTCTCCAATTTCGGGGCCCGGCCCCTAGAAGAAGAAGGGGCCCCCATAAAACCGAACTTCGTGCATTCTACCATGCCACGGAGTCCACACAAACCGCTAAGCCTCTTAAATCTCGAGCCACGTCTGTCTACCGGTCTACCGTCTTCCTTCATCTCTGCCTACCAAGATCTCCATCGAGATTGGACTGTTCCTTTTTCCTTTCTCGAGAATCACCGGAGGAATAAAGAATCCCTGGCGTCGGGGAACGTCAGCGTAAGTCACTTGATTAGCGCGGAAAATCTTTGGCTTTCGTGGCGGGAGGAGACGGAGGGGGATACTTCGTCATATGCATTTAATATTCATGCGTCTGACAATGCCGCTTGTACTATCATTGCCACGTAAAGTATCGCGTCAACTGAATTTCTCATTAACGAGCAAAAAGGACTACTACTATCGTAGCCTGAAAAAAAAAAAGAGGAAGGGCCCCCATGCACATATTTCGTTCTCACGATCGTGAAACAGAATTCCCCAATTAGGATGACAATTTTGAGAGAACGAGGGGGTAAGAAGTGTCTCGACGGGCGATCGGCACCGATAAGATTTCGAATCGTTTTCCGGTCGTTGGAGAGTTCTTCCGCCACTCTGGGAATCGTCGATCGCATGCCAAGCACCGCTGTTAACCGGACTTTTACGATCCGAACGGCTGTGGCTCGAAGGGCTGGAAAAGGTGCAGCGGAGAGGAAAGAAGGAGCGAGAGGAGGAGGAAACGGGGTGGGAAGAAAAGGACGGCGGATCCGTGCGTAAGGAGACATTTCTGTGGCGTTGTTTGTATGCCGTTCGCGATAGAGGCCCTCGTATACGGTAACGACTCCTTCGTGCTTCCGGTACGCGTGCCTCGCCATTTTCGTTCCACTTGGTGCAGAGATATTCCACGGAACCACCTTCTTCAATCAATTCCACGGAACGCCTCGCGATCTCCGCGAAACGCTGACCAAAGCATTATTTAAAGTGGCAGGATAAATTGTGTCGACAGTTCATTGCAACAGAATTAAATATGATAGAATTGGACTAAAAACTTCCTTATTTCCCGCGGAAATAAAATGGTAAAATGGAAAGGTCCTCTAATTAGTTTAAGTATCGTACTAGCCATTAAGAACAGACTGGTAATAATTTTAGTAAACGTTCGATCGTCCTATTCAAAGTTTCAATTAACTGCGAAGTTACTTAATCACAACCTGTACATACTTTATACCTGTAAATCCGCTACTTCGCACGCGGTTGACCAATTAATTGTATGATAATTGCACCCTCCAGATGCAACCGTACAACATTCCTCTGTAATTGCGCGGCGTGCCTTTGCAGCGCGTCAATTGACGAATAAGAAAATGGCACACTGACCACGCGTGGAGGTATCTTCTCGCGCCTTGCGCATCCCTCGAGTTTTTTTCCCTTAACGAAATGCTCGTAATGGTAATGATACATTCTCGAAGCAACGGCAGCAAATGCTTTCGCCGTGATTAAATATCGATGGAGTAGCTCCTAGTCGACGAACGTTGTTGGAGGACTCTGATTGCGTCGGCGGAGTCGAAGATATCAGCCTTGCGCGATATTAGAGCGGGTCGTGGAAAGTTTAACGGACGTTTCGTTGTGGAATCGGGAAGCATCGAGGTCGATATCACCGCGGAGCCGCGTTTCTCTGATTCTTCCTCGTAAGTCTCTGACGCTCCTCGCCGCCACCCGTGAAAGATTAATATTTCACGGTGAATGTCCGGCATGGAGTTCAGGCGAGGCATGCTAATGCCTCGTAAAATAGCCGGGAATTTCGACTCCCGACTCCTCGAGCAGCCGTATAGGTCTCCGTACGGCCGCGGGGAATCTCTCCACGGGGGGAATTAATTAGAATTGAAATCCGAAAAAGGGAAGAAATTTAATTACGCCGGTCGGGGCTGCTGACCGTGGATGAACTTTACGGTTGATTCAATGTCGATATCGGGCTACCGATACACTATTTCTGTTCGCTCGGTATCCCTGTATTTAATTGAATTATTCTTCGTTTCTCAAGGTATTCCACTCGCCGTGCAATTTGCGTTTCGTCCACGTTGTTCTGCGCCTTCATGTGCATCCGCCTTTCCGTAGGATTTCTATTACTCGGATAATAATTCAGATTTGCTGTGAGTCATTGGATTTTGTCAGGTTGATTTGTCGCAGTGTACGCCAAGGTGACTTATTTCTGGATTATTTTAATTCTTATATTTCCCTTCATCCATAATTCATCATTCACATGTCTGCCATACTTTGTCTACCCTCTGCTGCAAATTATTTCCAAGCTTGATAAATATCTCGAAAATTTAATATCTCATCTCTGGCTTAACACAGTTAATAAAACACACTTCCTCAAATTTTTCAAACGATACTTCTACTTAGTCGAAATAGAACAAGAAAACATAATTTTTATGTAAATAATGAAGATCACTTAAAGCTACATTAATTTATATAAGAGCCTTACAAAAACTACAGAAGTATAGACAATCGTGCGTCGAATATAAGAAAAGCGGTTGATCCTTGACTTCTAAATTTCATCCCCATCAATTAACCATATTGACCCATTTCGCCGAGCACCATATGTTCAACGCTTGGACTCTTTTTCTCGATATCCTCCATCTCGAGCCTCTTCCGTCAACCATTGCACGGTAAACAATATCAATTCCATTATTTGCCCAGCAATCTCGTGTCCACGATACCAGCCCACGGAGAAAAAATTATTCCACTCTCTTCGGGGATAAAAAAGGAAGGCGTATGTACACAGCTGCGACTTGGAATACCCCGAAGCCTTTCGTACAGTATTTAACGCTATCGAGTTCCCTTTCCTCTATTCTCCCCTTCTCCGGCCAGCTCTTCTATCTGTCGGTCTAGAATGCACCGTATTAGATTACCTGCGCGTCGAGAAGTCGACTTGCAGGAGCTTTGGCCGGCCAAGTTCAATTTCTAAGGGCCAGTTTCGTTGCAGCGCGGACAGTGGGGAACTATTCTCCCTGCTCTGTGTAGGTGTGGCCGTGTGTGCGCGTAGAAGGAACGAGAGGAGAAAAATGCACGAGGCACCTCGTGGCCACGGGGTGCAGGTCAGTTTCGTGTCAGCTGCGTTACGCTGTTGGTGGCAGTGCACGCGTGATCCTTGTGGTGCAACCATCCTGCCGTCTTCCTTCGACCCTAGAAAAGGACATCGTCGAGCCCTCAGAAATTCCTCAGGTACGAAACAGTTTTTCGATTTGGGAATTCGAGCACCTATGATACGTAAGCAGTCGAGTTTTAAACCTAGCTCAAACAAAGTTTCACCAAGCACACTTGAAATTATTTATTTACGATTTTTTTAAACGGGTAAAAGCCTGTAGTAGGTATTGTATAATAAGTTCTGTTCCCAATAAATATACCTACAGGGTGATCCTGAAAACTGCAGCTAACTAAGGCGATTCTATAGATAAAAATAGATGAATACTCAAAAATACCTGATAGACAGAAATTTGTCACTTCTAAAGTGACTTATCATCGCACTACAATATTCTTTCGAAAGATGCAACAATGCAACCGCATCGATTTTTTAAACCTGTTTGTATTTCTTTAACGTAAACTGGTCTTCTGTTTATTGTATGAATAAAACATTGGACTTCCAATCGCGGTTTTTACATTTACGCTCGACGATAGAAGAGCGCGTTCACTCGATTACGCTGGAAGCGTCTCCAGCGCCGTGCCGCGCGTACTATTTGCCGCGGTAAGAGTCGAATAGTGCGCGCACCGTTCCCCGGCCGCCGTGATTTATTAAACAATTAACATTTTAATCGGCCCGCGAACCGGCCGGCGCGCGCAGCCCGGCGAATGCTTTAAATAGATCGTGTTACGTGTTTAGCAATGATAATAACGATACGGGCAGCGACTGATTAACATTTCAAAACAACCAACAGCCCCGCTAGCGGTGCGCGTTCACCGAGAAAACCGAAGATCGTATCGGGCAGGGACGCGAACGACCGTGCCCCGCTAACGAATCCAAAAATGCCCGCAGAAGAACGCGATTAGCGCCGTAGCTGAAAACAATTTACAAGCGTTTCGCGTGCTGGATGATACACCGTGGCCGATAACGATCAGCCGGCCATGCATGGGCGTTATTATTCAACGTTTTAATGGTATTATCTCTATAAAAGTGGCTGGGAGAAACGCTAATGATTAATCCGCGCGAGTGTTGCCCGCGAGAGATGAACAGATACACCGTGTATTCTCTCACAGCGTGGATACACAATTAAAGCCTCTGTTAGAGCGTGACTACACGTTCCCCGGGCTCTGATGTAATATTCGCCTGGTAATCATCGCTATTATTAACCAATAACGTGTAATTAGGTAGGATGCCTGCTTATACGCGCTGGCAGGAGACAAATCGACGACCGTTACCGCGCTCCGTCCGCCGTCCTCCGTGCCAGGCGGACGTGACGAATTGAATATATTATTCATTTATCGTCGTTTCTCGCAGTACGTCGCGACGGCTCGTCCCGCCAGCGGCCATGGTTTCGATGATAAACAAATTTTTCACCGATGATGCTGCAACTGACACGAGCGGAACCGACGTCCATTTCCAAGCCGATACGCAGTCTAGCTCGAGCGGTAGTGATCCGCCTCTTACCTAATAATGGTTTTAGGAGACTCCCTGCGAATTGGGAAATAGCTTCTTATCGGGGTCAAATAGTATCGCCTTTGTGGTATTTAAAGGAAGAATGTAACAGCCACACATTCTTCTAAAAGGATCCACCCTTCTTCTTCATATTTCGGTCTACGGTAATGCTCTGTATTTTATTCACCTATGAACTCGTGAGTCAATACTCGAGAACTCTGCTCTCAATGCCTCCCTCTTAATCCCAGCCAGATCGATTTTCGTATTTGCAGCAGGGCATTAGTGTCCCGACCATTCCTCGAAATTGCCCCATAAACGGGATCGTTAGAAGCACAATAGGCTCGAAGC
This sequence comes from Andrena marginata, assembly GCA_963932335.1. Taxonomy (NCBI): domain Eukaryota; kingdom Metazoa; phylum Arthropoda; class Insecta; order Hymenoptera; family Andrenidae; genus Andrena; species Andrena marginata. The sequence continues at coordinate 42,709,175 of OZ010660.1, forward strand.
AGACTGCTGGTTCGGCGAGAGTCGACTTCTCGATGGAAATCTCTAAGGGGCAGCGTTCGCCCAGGTAGGCTCTCGAGGGTCCAGGTATCTGGAAAACGTTCTTCAACACACATTCTGTAACCGAACCGTGGAAAGTTTGTGGGGACCATTGGAACAGGGGATACAGGTGCAGCCGTTGGATCGAGGAAGAAGGTGGAGATGGAGGGGAAAAGCACTCGAAATCCCATAATCCCGTAGAAAGCTGATCTTCTCTCCCCCTCTATCTTTCTCTTTTGTGGCACAAAAAATGCTGTGAGGCGTGACCGACCCTTTCAGCAGGTTGATCTTTGGAATTAGGGGCTGGTTAGGGATACCGTCTGAAAAAAGTGAACTCCTGAAGCGATCCGAAGGTCATCGTATCTTCTCCCAATGATCTTTATCTGGAGAAATGTCCCCCTTTAGCGATATCTTTTTTTTTCGTGCAGTATTTACTGGAATTTGAGTTGGACGAATGGCTTTCGTGTCTTTTATTTATGGAAGTCTTTTCGTGAAAGTAATACTCTTCTTATTCACGTTTCTTCTTACAGTAGTGGAATATTTATTGCATCACTCTAAAATCTACGTAGCATACCCCATTTTTATAGCAATATGATTGATATAACGATTCGTATCCAACTTACTTTGGCTTAGATAGTAAGCCACACATATTTGCAATAATATTTTCCTAGTAACGTAAGTGGTAAGTAGTATAAGTCCTAACGTGTTTATTCGGGTGATACAATAGATATTTCCACTACTGTATATTTCAGTAAAACACATTTATATTGCAACTGCCCTCACATTTAGTTTTCTCCTACGACAGAGTGAATTAATAATCTAGATTTTAGGAGGTTCTCACTCAGAAATCTCACAGAATATTCAACCAAAACTCAGCCCCAATACATTTCCCATCCTCCATCCTCAAATATTTCCTCATCCTCTCCCTTAAACACTAGAACACCTCCACGAATCATTTCCATACTCAAATACTCGGTTCCCACTTACGCACAATCTCCCGCACGCTTGCTGCTTTCGGACTCGTTAAAAAATGATCTCCCCGATAACGTTGACCTTTAGCCAACGTCGAAGCGCTCGGCGAGCGGCTTCAGCCTCGTCTCGAGTCAAGTCTATAAATCCAGAAACACTCGATTTCATCGGCCTCGGTTTACGAACTCTCTGAAATATTCGCCAATCGACTGCACCGACGAAATCGTAAAATCCTTTTGCTCGTTTCGCCGCGACGCGTGCACCCGCTTGGCAGTTTACGTTTCGCGGCTGACCTCTTCTCGCGGCCTAACACGCGCGGAGGGTGGAACGGTCACGCGAGAAGACGGACGCCGTAGGTGGGGAAATAGTCGCGGGCCCATCATACGTCGGATTATTTATCGGCCTCGTACAACCGTAAACACCGTTTCCTTGTTTGACGTCCGATATATACACAGGCGTGCATCGCTGGTCGGCTGCATCGCCGCCCACGCTAGCGCGTGCATGCAACGCGTGCACGCAACCGCGCCGCAACTCTCGCGTAACTCCTTTAACGGGGAAATTAGTTACGAGCCCGTAAGAAGTCACGTACGAACGATTCCGCTACCCCTTGGCTACGTCACTCTTCCCTTCCCCGCCCAATCCGTTTCCCGTGTTTATACGCCCACCCTCTCCTTATTCTTCGCGAAACTCGCACGCGTTCTGCGCCACTTGCAGAGGACTTGGAGACTATCGAGACAAGGTGCCCGACGATGTGTCCTTTCATTTCGGAGTTGTTTCACCCTTGGAAAATGGAAATGAATATTTCACTGGGAACGTTAGTTTCTAAATACTATGTAGGTATCACGAATATGGAGGGTTCATCCATCGGAATTTAAAGTAATAATATTACATCCTTGACCCGAAAAATCAAAATTTTAATTAATCTATTTAAATGATAAAATATAATTCAATTCCGAAATAAAAAATTCAAAGGACCTCCGTGACAAACATATCTATGTCTATGTACCTACGCAACCAGTAAATAAATCTAAAAAAAGCATAAGAAATAAAAATAAATTTGATTAAAATCAATAACGACGGTGTCCGTCCTAAGATTACAATTCCACGACCTTCTAATGTACAACACAAAAATTCTACCCCGTTGCACCTTAACCCGATTACCCCGTCTTCCAACGCAAACAGAGTAGTCGGTTTAAGTCACAGCTGAGGATGACTCGGGAGAAAGGGACGCGCCGGCCACGCGTTTTTTATTCGACTTTTAGGGAACCGGGCGACGCACGACACGGCGTTTCCAAAGGGGTCTAGGATCGCGCCGTTTAAACGAAATCAATTACGACCGCCGACAGGCCTGGCGGCGTAATTCGTCGGTTGTTACGCAGCCTTCTCCATGCGACGTCGCCTCGACAGGGTGCCAGCGTCCAATGGGCTTCCAGGTATTGCGAAACGCCGTCGGCGTCCAATCAGGCCTATAGGATCGTACCTTTAAGCCCATGTCATTACGTCCAATTAGTCTTCGGGGCTTTAGTCGACCGTCACTATCCGTAATCCGTCGTGTGTGCGACGAACGGGCAACGTCATCGTTCGATATTACGATCGTGGTTCCCCCGGGAAGCATTAAGAGTCATTCGACAGCCAAATGTTGCACTTGTCCCTGTATTTCGATCGGGATTGAGAGATTTGCTTCTGGGTACATATGTACATCGCCGGGAGCTTCGATTTCAATAACGATCAAATGAATTAAAGCTAGTCGGGTTGTTTAGGGGAGATCTCTTTGACCCAATGATGGGGTTGGGTCTTGAATCAGCTTGAATATATACGTTAGAATGACACTTATTGGTTTGCGGGTAGAAGAAGGGTGATATGGGTTGTAGAGGATTTTAAGGAAGATGCGGGAGGGTTTTATTTATAAGTGGAATTGTGGGGGATTTTTTAGTTGCCTGAACGTGTTTTGAAATCATTGACTAGGTACTTAGATTCCTGCGCAGTGTCCCATCGGTTTTCATAAATAAAAATGTAATAGTAGCTAACAGTTCTCGGAGGTACCCATAGATGTTTCTTCCTCGGAAGTTTAGTCTTGGGATCCAAGAACAAGGAACGCCATACGGCCAGAGAACGAGCAAAGAGCGAATAGTTCCCTGAAACGCTAAATTGCCACTAATTTCACGCTCGAGAGCGAGGAGTGTTGCAAAGAAAGGGCATCGTTACGTGGTTACCGGTCTGCCGACAGAAAGTACACATGGCGATCAAGATACGACAGAGAAGAACGCTTGCGTCTCCTTCAGAGTTCATATAAGTCAACTAAATAGTCAACAGTTCATTTTACAATTAGGTACCCAAATCTATCATTGACGAAATAAATACAGCGAACTGCTTAAAATCTACGATACCTTCAAAACTACCAACCACCGCATATCGTCTTTTTCAGCTCCTTCGAACCTTACTACAGACATTCAAAAGCTACTCTGCACGCCTTTTTTATTCTACATTATCAACGCTCAACATTTCACCAGCCTTCTCGGAAGTTCCCCGTACCAATTTCACGACCGACAGCCTGACACTCGAGCAGCTCAAAAATGAGAGAAGTTTAAGTCGCACCAACGACAACTCCAACCGACTCAACGTCAATTCCCACAGGGGTACGGGTTCTGGCGTTCGCGCGTATAAGAGGCCAGTCGAAATTCCGTGTCACTCGAGCGATTCTTTTGTCGGCGGGCACGTTTAATCGTCGTCGTCGCCGCATTCCTCGTTTACCGGAAACGCGTCGCCGCGCTCGCTCCCCTCCTTTTTCCCTTTTTCTTCCGCGGCCGGGTAATGGCCGTGGCGCGGTCCCACACGCATAATTATCGCCGACAAACCCTAAGATCCTTATCAGCAGCAGCGTCATAATTATCACCGTGCGCCGGTGGTCACTTACGCGTTACACGGCCGCGCGCATACCGCGCATTTCTTCGCTCGAATTCCGTGGCCGACTGCCACCGACAGATGCACGGCCACTCGTAAAGCTGCCGTGACAAAAAAAATGCCATCCCGTCTCCCCGCGCGTGGTCGCGATCGGAACCGATACGAAAAGAGGGGGGGGGGGGGAGGTCGAGAGGAGGGAACGAAAAATCGGCCGATGGTATTTTTCGGTTGCGGCGATAAACGTGCGAGGTGGCGACGCGGTCTGACCATAATCGTCTTAATCTACTTGACGCGCTCTCTGCCCGCCGAAACGCATGACTGCCTCCTTCTTTCTCCCTCTTCGCCATTCTTTCGTCGCGTCGAGTCGCTTTGACTCGCGATCTGCACGGAATCTACATTCCGCTTCGCGATGTATAAATTAGAGGCTGAAGGTGGCTGGAAAATTGGAATGCGGGGAGACGAAAGTGGATGCTGGTCTTGTGGCTTGGAAACTGATCGTGGATAGTTGAAGTTATTCACGATCGCTTAGATCGATCGTGGTTGTTGGGACAGACATGTTAATGATGGGTTGGATTTGTAAATGAAGATTCTGCAAGCGGCAAAGTTACAAAAAACTTTATCGGAAAATCTTCCACGTGTCAATGGTAATACTGTAGTATAGAGTTTGACTTTTGGCATTTACAGTGTTTCTACAAGGACTCTTCGAGTGTGTATGCGTGAGACAGTGGACGTTGGGATTTCGGTGTTTATTTTAGAATGACCATTTAGGGATGGGTTGCAGCACAAAATATCGTATATTTAGATTCTGAATTATAGTCTACGTTTCTACGGTATTCTCTTTTAATAGGGTGATAATGGATCTTTATCGCCACGAACCCGCGCAAATTATACACACGTGCGCCATCGGGTGCCTCGATTGTACCAATTTATAAGTTAAGCGATTGAAAATGTCGGTCGATGGGTGTCTGCCTTATCGGCGTAGGGCGGGTGCAGGCAAATTTTACCGACGTGGAATATCAACCCCAATCGGCAAGGTTGTTAGAACTGGGGGTTGGTTTCCTGGGTTTTGAAGGTTTGTGTCTTTGTTGCAAATGGAAATCTTAAGTTGCAATCAAGCACACGGCATAAGAATGGAAATACCATTGTCATTAGTATCTTTGGCAATTTTTAATTACCTTCTATAAAATTGTATTGCGCCTATTTAGTACAGGCTTAAGTATTAAGAATTTAAACCTCATTGGTTAAAATAATTACACGATACTTAAGGCCCTTTGATATAATTTTACGTTAGAAGAATCCAAATCGCTTAAGAGGGTAGTTTTCACCCCGACAATCTTGCCGGGAGATGTCGCCAACGTTCAGTCTAGTAACTTCATGAGACCCGATCGGTAATTGAGAATGGGAGGGTCGCTACGTTATCCACAGCAGGTATATCAAGAAACTAGAAAATCCACCCCTGACTTTGAAGAACTTTTTCAGTTTCTTGTAATCGCTACTATTTAGATATCTGTTTTCTGCACATTTGCTAGACTATTCTCTAAACACATAATAAAGATTAAAAAACTGACTATTTCGAACTTTCAACTCTCATCGCTGACTATCAAAGTCTGAGTTATTCCTTCAGCATGGTGATACTATTTTAACGGCGATCTTAACATAAAATTGTACTACTGAAACACTTCTTTCGCGACGATATGCCCGCCGACAGATGTCAGCAAAATGTCCTCATAGCGCTAGCTGGTGGCGGTCCCGGTGACTGGCTCCCGCCACTTGAGAATCGAGGAGAGCCATACTCCCCCCCGGAAAATTTCTGGCGGCGGAAAAGCGCCGATGGGGAACCCCCGTCTGAAGAGGGCGGGGTTTCGGCGTGCACAGCGAGTCTGCACCGCGGAAGAAGTGGGAAAAAGGCCGAGTGGCTCGCGCCTGCTCGGCCTTTTTCTTCTCCGTCGCTCCCTCTCTGTCGGGCGCGCCGCTAGGCGGGGTTTAAAAAAAGGATTTCGCGCTTCGTGAGGGGGAAGGTGGAGCCACGAACGCGCGGAATTCCGGAATTCCACGAACTACGGGCGGGGGAGGAAGAGCAGTGACAGTATCGCGGCCGCCTGGAAGGGATGAAGGGGAAAACGCATATATCGCTCGTGTGTTGAGTTTCGGCGAGGTGCACGGCGCGAGGGGTGGGGTGCGCGGAGGGAAAGTGGCGAAGGGGAAACTCGCCGGCTCTGGGCAGACCGATCGAGCTCGACAACAGCCAGTTCAACGCGTGCCAACCCTCTCTCGAGATATACTGTCCATCTCGTGTCGGTTAAAGTCCGTTCGCCTCCGTTACGTCGAATCTCGTCGGCAACGCTCGCGTATCGGTGATACCTGCGGATCCCCTCGATCAGAGGAAACCTGTGTGTACGTGACGTTCCAAGTGGTCAGTGTCCGTTGGTCAGGCGGCTTCGAGATCGTGATGATGATTATCGTTTCGCGATCGGACAACGGGAAGCTATGTCGGAGGAGGAGTTAGCGCGGAGACGTTTGGATGGCTCGTCGCGCTCAAGATCGTTCATAGTCCCTTGGTTCGTATAATTATATCTGTCATGCACCCTTCAGGGCGCCGTGAAAGGATACCGTAGGGGACGAACGCCTCTGAACCGGGTAGCTCTGTTAGCTTTATTTGGAATCACGTGGCCGTGTGACGAGGAGTAGTGCCAACTAACAGGCTGACAGTCGCTCAAGTTAGGCCTGCTGAACACGTTACGCTTTAACGTTCGTCGAAAGCAATTGGTACCTTTGACGTAGAATCGATGCCCATAGTTCTATGCCGCGCTAGATTCAGTCTGTCTTCCCGAGTTTACGACGTTGCACAGCGAGGCGCGGACAACGGCTTTAAAGGGAATAGAGCCAGTCGCTGGTCAGACCGGCCGAGAATACGTGAAACGGTTATGAGCGTGAATAGCGTGTAGACCCCTTGAGAACAGTTTACTTTCATCAGAACGAAACTAACCGCGTTATCGTCCCGCGCATCGTTAAGTGGTTGTGTGTACCTTGAGAGGCAAGAGTGATAACCGCGTTGTTAGCTATAAATAGACCGTGCGACAAACATCCAGCGTCAATGATAGCATGATACGATAAGAACGTTTCCCAACGACGGACCTCGAGTTTCACTCCGCGTGTTGTACACCGCGGGTCTCCGCGATAATCTCGATAAATAGAATTCTAACAATATTAAAGCCTCCGATCAAAGCTACTCCAACCTGTTGTCCATACGTCGTTCATTTTATCAAAGTTTCCGCTTGCAAAGTGAATTGACGTTCGCTGTACAATGTAAAAGCGCGTCCCGCGCAACCAGCCAGGCCAACAACCACCCCGCCGCTATTTTTCCAAAAACAAAAATCGCCGAGCTTCCCATCGCGACGCTACTATAGTCGCAGCGTGGAGAGCGCGTGACGCGTGCTGGCAATGTTACAGTCTTCTGCTCCCCACCACTCAGCGATTCCCCGAGCCTCCCCGCCAGAAGGCGCCGCGCCACCCCCACCACCAGCTGCGGCGCGCGGCGAACGAGGAGAAGGACGGAGTGATGCCCGTCCGCGCGCGTCCAAGTGAATCGGAACACGTGTCGCGTCGGTGGGGGTGGAGGAGGAGCGATAAAGATGGAGGGGAAGGTGAGAGCACGACGAGAGGGGAAGTCGCCGACTCACCCCCGTGGTTACCACTCCCCTTCCACCAACCAGTGGAGCGCGTTCTCTCCCACGTAACCGACGGGACCTTTGTTGCCCGCCACGCTCGAACGCTGCTCCGGCTCGAGAGTTTGGACGCTGGTGCCGCCCAGCGGCGATCTTTGGAACCATCGACCCCGCGTGGTGGGGGGGAACAGAGCGGTCGGTGGGGGAAGAAGGGGCGATGGTGGGGGCATAGAGAAGAGGAAGCCGGTGGGGGTGAATGCAGAGAACGGAGCGAGTACGAGGACGGGGGCACGCTGGTCTCAGGACGCGCAGAACGTCAGAGTGGGTCGAAAAGGACGGGTGCCCCTCTCGCTCACTCTTTCTAACTCTATCTTCTCACTCTTTCTTCGTTTCTCCCGATCCGCTCGTCTCTCTCGCTCACTCCTCGCGGAGTGGCAGAGAAAGAGAGGCCGATGGCGGGGTGAGAGCCGGCTTACTACGCGGTGAAACGCTACCACGGCGTTCAGTCGTCAGCGATCAGACCGCCGGGCAGTGTGAACCTTCCTGGGCAGTCTCTTCATCTACTCGTCTCTCTGCTGTCCCTTCCTGGAAGCGACGCAATAATCAGCGAATCTGGCACAGCCGGGGCTATCGAATTCGAGATGGATTCGCCTGATCGTTCGATGATCTCAGGCCACCATGGTCCTCGCCGGTACCTCGACATACCGCTATGGAGCATCGAACAGAAGAACTCGAACCGAGCGATAGAGCACAGCGAACCTGCTGCAGCCACCGCAGCTGAAAAATATTCCGATCCATTTCGATGGAGAGACTTCGAACGGCCAACCCTTCGAACTTCCCTTCGAGATTCATTGCAGCCGACGATGAACGGGGGCAGCTTCTAAAATCATCTTTCAAGTCGCTCCGGTCGGGCATGGTTCTGGCTAACAGATGTTGGGGGAGATCTTTCGGAGCGAAGGACCCCCGCGACTGAAATATCCGGGGTAGATGGCCGCGAGGGCACTTTAAGTACCAAAGAACTCGACGGGAGAAATTGGATGTCGGGACGCACCCTCAGCACTCGAAGATGATCGTTCGGCATCTACCGATCAGGTATCCGCTAACCCGAGGAGATTCCTTCGGTGATCGAACATTACCAGTGGTGATATCACGTCGCGGCGGTTCTGTCGAAAAGACGCAGAGATCGTCGGGACGGTTTGTGCGACATCGTGCCGAGCCACGTGGTGCTCCGAATCGCGTCAACGATCTCGCTCGATCTTTCGCTTTGCTGGGCCGCAGAGACGTGAAAAACGATGCGAGAGTCGGCGACCGTTTGGCGCAACCTGCCATTCGGCAATTAAAACGCAGACGGTGTAGCTCGAAACTAAATTCATTCGTTGCTCGTCAGGTATGTGGTGCTGTTTCCGATCGTTACGTAACACGGCAACCGATGAAGATAACCGATCACGCCTCGGCGAACTGAGCGGACACTTTTTTTTTTGCACCGAGTCGCTGCCAGTGCGGGATAGTGTACGAAGTATAAACGATTTGGGAAAAAGAGTCAACGGAAAACGGAAACGATGATTTGTGCTAAAAGTGGGGGGAAAAAGCTGCACGACGTTTGATACCGAGAGACCCGACGCAGGAAGAGAATGTTAACGCTTGTGGTAGCAGCCGACGGCTCGTTTGCTCTGCGAGATCTCGACGAATCGCCAAGGAACGAGTGAGGTAAGAGACGTTGCTAAAATAAAGTCGATTGAAAAACAACGTGGAAAATCCCTCGCGAAAAACGTCGAAACGGTGCTCGAATCTGTGCTCGGAATTATCCCTTAGATTTCAAAGAAGTTTCCTTTCAACCGCGGTATCCTATAGTTATATTAATGAATTCTTATGGTGGGACACAGCCAAAGAATGACTAAAAAGGGAAAGATGGGAGTTCATATAATTTTTCTCCATTTTCACACTTCTCAAATCACGGCTTCCACGAGTGAAAGCATCGGGGAGCAAACACCGTTCATGATAATATCCTAGATCTATAACACGGTGAACAATTCGAAAGTAAATGTGTCTTAATTTATTTAGAATATTTAGAATTACACCAAGTGAATAATTTATCAAATCGTTGAGGTGTGACTTTGGAGTTGTGCAGTGGTTCGTGCCTTCACTGATCGCACATCCTTCCACTTCTCGAGCATCCGCATTTCACTTCAATCATATTTCCCAAAGAACCTATCCCAATTTATAGTGTTCCAGCCACTTATACAGTGGATGCAACAGGACTTATAAAGACTCTACAAACTATACAGTCTTGACACCCCCATTTCTTGACTATTGAACTCAATGCCACCCAAGTATCAGACTTTTCAATCGAATCGATCAAGCTTTACGAATAAATCCAATTTCTCTAAACCTGACATCCCATAACATCTACTCTTCCAATTTTGCCTCCAAGTTCCGAAGTCGCGGAGGGACTTTACTGCCGCCTTGAATAGTGGCCATTGCGAACAATCTCCCGCGAGTGATCGTTGTTGGCGAACTAGATCCACCTGTTAGGCAAACAAGCTGACCGCAAATCTCCGTCCCGAAGTTTAGCCAGGAGAAGAGTCCACCTGTAGAGCGGCCGAGGTGTCTCGCGTGTCGGTGGCGGGCCTGTGCTCGAAAAAATTCCGTCGTATCGAACAAAAAGAGGAGCACGTGCTACGGCGTTCAGGTAACGGCGCCCTCGGGGTCGCATTGTGTCCGTCGAAATGGCGACAGCCAGCCTGAAACGCGCACCTCTCGTTCTCTTAATCCACCGTTCGACAGAAACGGGAAGTCAAGTGTCCCATTCAGGGCACAATGGCGGAAAATCGTGTTTGGGCGTTTCGAGGGGAACTCGTGCGGCTACCTGCTCAGAGATTTTCGGAAACGCGACCCGAAGACTCGCCCCCGCCAAGTGCCGAAGCCGAGACTTTCAATTGCCGGGTGGAGATGGTCGAGATTAATTGCAAAGCCGTGCTAGTAATATAAGAAGGAAGTATTTTCGTCGGTGATAGTGATTGATTCAAAGTGGCTATCGTGTAGTAACTTATTTTTAAAGTCAGTAGTGTAAAACTGAGAGACGTATGGTTCGTCCCCCTACCCCCTCCCCCCGAGAGGCTCGTCGCGATACAACGTAGAAAAAGGTTGGCGGCCACGGGTGTGGATCTCGTTGAGGGAACTATCAAGGAGAGTATTAATCACACGCGATCAAGTCGTTAGAGACGGATATCGCTGTAATATTTTATGCCGTCGAGGCTCCTCCCGTCAGGCTCGCGCAACAGCCTCCGCGCATAATTTTTTATCGCCAAGACAAAACGCCAGCTTCTATAATTCATTGCCGCACGGTTTCGAAATATCGCGGCCGCTCGATCGCGCCTCGTTTCGGAGGCGTCGCGTCTCCTTTCGATCGCGCTCGGGAAGTGACGCATAAATCTTGCTCGATAAATAGGGGAACAGATTTTCGAGTGAAACGGGAGGCCTGAGGGGGCCCGGAGTTGCCGGCAGTAAAATAAACGCGTTCCGTGTGTTCGTTTCGAGAAGGATCGTGAGAGCCTGCTGGCCGTCGGACGTTCGACGAGCTGAGCGCCTCGGCTGCGATAGTCGGAGCCGCTGGATTTACGATTGCTCGATAGGGATATTAATCAAAACGCGGGTAGGCGAGCGGCGATAAAAGCGGACGAGTTGTTAGCTCGAAAAATAATGTCGTTAACTAATGGTGGAAGCGATCCCAGTGGACTTTGAAGTATCGATTTCGAGGCTGTGAGTTTGAGTATCAAGTCTGTGTCCTCTTTGGTATGTGATTTGGTAAGAAGGCAACGAGGCTGAACGATTACTCTCTACAGTCAAGTAGTTTATAGTGTTTATATATTTTTTTTACTAAGGTCCGCAGTGTTTAAAAAGATCAGTGAAAATTGCTTTATATTTGTCTGCTTCGCGTAAAAATTAGAAACATGAAACTCGCGCACAGTTTCTTCCTTGTACACAGAATCTTGCGAATTGATTATTTATTCGTAGTGATCATTCTTCGAAGACCAAACGGTGATTATAGTACAGTGAACTTTGAAATTGTTTGATATTTTAATTGGTTTTTGTGAATTTAAACTGGACTTCGCATGGATCGGCATACAGATCTTCGTGACTACTCAGCGATCTCTGAGGATACTCAAATATATTTTTATTTTATTTCTTTATTTATTTAAACGAGATAACCCCATTGAAATACTATGATAACACAAATGAAAACTACATAACAATCTATCACTTTGATTCACAATTTAAACAGTTAATCGTTTCAACAACTGTACACGCAAGAATATATTGTAGCTTTCAATTGCGATTTTATTCGATTTGATAGAAAATTTGAAGCTCTAAATTCCCACCGAAAGTCTACTGACACACGATACAACACACCCCATGAAAACGGGCGTGATACAAACACTACACCCATATTCCATAATAGTAGCGGTATCTCATGGCTTCTAGCCACTCCAGAGAATTCTACGATAGAAAACAGTACTTCTCTTCCTCCGAGTCTTTAAAATTCTCTGCCCCTCGAATTCATCGGAAACACACTCCGAATCGCGGACCCATGGTCCATGCCCCCCCCCCGATTTAAAAGTCTCCAGGCCCAAGCACTTAATCCACCGTCACCAGATATCGGATAGCGTCGTGAATGAAATCGACGCGATCGATTCGTTACGCTGCCCCCTGAGTAATGCGTTCCAGGAATCGTGGGGGGGACAATGTGTCTTGACGAAAATAAAGGCTCAGCCTCGAAAGACAATCGCCTGGGAGGCTGGCTCCGTGTGCGCCAGCGCGCACCACGTACCCGTACAAGCTGCGGTTCGGTGGATACCCCAGAGGTTCCTGGCTCCTCGGGGCCTTATAGGGGCCATTATCCGATCGTGGAATTCGAGATCTGGCCCTTTCAGCCGCGCGTCAAATTATCCCCGAGCACAATGCGCCCGTTGATTGATATCTTCAGTCGTTGCTGCTGTAACGTGGCCTGCCTGCGTTCGTTCGCCTCCTTTTGCCTTCTCTCGTCTCTCTCTCTCTCCTTTCCTCTCCCTTTCTTTGTCCCTCTTTCTTCCCCTTTGGTTCGCCTCCCTGTCCTTCCACGCTCGGTCGTGTTGCTCGTTTTTCTTCTTCCTTTAGGGCCGTCCCGTGCAGCGGCCTCGTACAAAGCGAGTGCCGAATATTTCTAGTCGTGGACCCGCTCGGCCTTTCTACTTGATTTATTCTAAACCTCTGGCTTTCTTTGGCCCTGGCCACCACCGGACCCCGCCTCGCCTCTCCACCACCAACGCCGAGGATAAAAAAAATCGTCTTACGAAACTTTTCGATTACGACGGCCCCCGGCGCTGGTACTCCGAATTTCGCTTCGTTCCCCTTTTGGATTCGGAACGGCTGACGTGATTCTGGCGCTCTTCGACCGCGGAGAGTAGCAGTTTGGTTCTTAGCGGCAAATTCCAGTTGGGATGTTATTAATATTTTACGTAGCGAACACTAAGTAGTCCGCTTGGTTACGTTAAAGAGCTTTTAGAATGATAGAAAAGAAGTTTCGAAGAAATCTAAGTTGCGTCTGTAGTCTAATCAGTCTTAAACCACTGGGTAGAAAGTACAGAAGCTGTGTGTAAATAGAGAAGAGTAAAGTTCTTATGGAGGAGGCCTAAAAATCATTTAGGTGAATTTCAATTTTGCCAAAATGTTGGAATGAGAACAGCCTCGCGTGCCCGGAAGCGCTAAATGTATTCGAAGGAAACATTTGTCTGTTCACGGACCTTAGAAACGGTCTTGGCGATGTCTCACGAAGGAGGCGCACCCGAGGCTGGCACTTGCGACGGAAGGAAGGAGGTATCCGTATCACCTGCAGCTGCCTCACAAATGTCCCGAAAGCGACACTCTAATCGTCGGTAATTACGCATAGCCGAATTAGGTAATTACTCCCGGCGCAGGACTATCAATTTGTCTCTTTACTTTAGCCCATTTTAGCTGAAATTGGTGTAATTAGCTTGACTCGGAGCGCATAATTCCGGGTTCCTGTGGAAACTTGTCTCTCTACCGGATCCACTCCCTTTACTCTCTTCTCATTCGAGCTGAACGTTGCTTCTGACGTTCCCTCGCGTATGTTTTGCTCGTGAATACAACATTCAGAGTGTCTGCACCTCCTTCGACTCCCTCGACATAACTATCATTCTCCTCCTCCTTTACAGAAATCATCGGTTCGTCCTTTAAATAGATATATAATCCTCGATAGAATATGAAGTCTAAGGATACGATATGTATTAAGAAAAATGGCTACGGATTTACTAAACGTTGCTTCAGTTCTACTTCAAATCATTTCGAAACTGAGGAGCCCTCATAATCGCGAAGATTTTAAAGTCGGTGGATATTCCTCAAAGTGGTGAACCTCTAACGAGATTTTTCCCGAGACCGTATTTTCGTAGTTACGTAGGCACAAGCGTGGCCGAGATTCGCGTGTGCCCATTTTTCACGGGCGCGCATCAACGGCCCACCCCGTCGTATTTCAAACGGTCGAAGGGACGTCGAACGACCGGAAGCGAGTTTTCCGCGCCGTCGCCGCCGGCAGCGACGTCGCTGCTGGCTGGCTTCGAGTGGATTTTTCTCGCTTTTCCACTGGCTGCCGGCGTAACGAGGTTACGCCTTAAGTATTTGCTCGTCGATTTCGCGACGATGGGAACCCTCCACTCTCTCTCCCTCTCTCCCTCTCTCTCTCTCTCTCTCTGCCCCCTTCCCTATACCCTGGGCCTTTACCCAGCAGCCTCTCACCCTCTCATCGAGGGCTTCGAAAAATTCACCACCCGGAAAAAAGTTCTACGTGACTTTTCCTCTGAGATCACCCCCTTCCCTCTCACCCCGGCCTCTCGGTTCGACGTTCTTTTCATCTCGACGGATTTCGAAGCTAACTTTCCACACTCTCGCCCACTTTCCGTCCTCTCCGCCCTCTGCCCTCTTCCCCCCACCCCTTGTTCCCGCCAAGGAGAGGGACATTTGAGTTTGGTCATTGAGAGAGGACACGGGGAGAAAGAGGGATAATCGTTGGAAACGGTACGCGTTCGTTCCGTGCCACGGGCGAAAGACCGAAACGCTGTCGTGCATGACCGGTGACGGGTATTGGACGAGAGTAACGGCGCTGCACTTTATTGGATAATTTAGTGGCGATCTAGAGAACGATTCGGGGGGAGGCGAATGGGATCGTTATTGCGTGGGCAGGCCGGCTGAAAAGTGATTTTTGCGCTACGAAGTGGATAAAGAGGCGGTAGGCGTGCGGGAGGCGCAGTTGGGCTAGGCCTAATGGCGTAATGTCCACTTCAATCCTTCGACTCTATTTCCGAATTATTTGTTAGATACTGCTGTATATTTCGTGGAAGATTTAGTAAAGAATCTAAGTTCAATGAATTATCCTTCTTTTGCCTTCTGTTTCTTTCTACTTTTATCCAGTCATCCACTATAGCGTTCCATAGCCATAACAGGGATTCCAAAGTTCATAATATTTGAGCATGCGTATCGTTTTCATCGCGTAGTATTCTGTTACTGGTATTTTCAATTTCGCTTCTCATCACACGTTCATCCTCATCCAGGAATCACTTTCAATCAATGTCATCAATCGCGAAGTGGCAACGTCTGCGCGAAGCTCGACCGTTTTTGAAACAGAATACGATCTCCGTGATACTTTCAAGTCCCGACGTTTGTCGAACGGGAACACCGTAGGTCGAAGGACCCGATCGTTCACAGGTGTGTCGTGGCAGCGACGCCTATTCTTCCATCTCACCCTTTTTCGGGCCGCGGACGTAGGTCGATACCTATGTGCCTAAATTCTACGAGGGCTGCCGCATCAGGTCATGCGTGGCGTATAAATATTGTATATAAATAAGGATGGCCCGAGCGCGCTTATTTATGGGCATTTTATGAAAATTTGCAGCGGGAAGGGTTGCGAAGCTAAAACGGGGCAACCTTCGGTAACCGTTACCTATCGTTCGTGAAACTCATAGTGCAAAAATGTTCGAACAGCGTTGCCTTTCAACATTGATTCTGCCAGCATCAAGAGAAACTACATTCAGAAATATATATATCTAATTATATCTCTGAATCATCATCTGCTGCAAAATGTAATATACTTAAATTGCTCCTTTGAACGAAAAGATAGTTGGAAATATTCTGGCATATTAAAGTGAATGCTGGAACGGAGCAGAGGACAAAGTTCGGAGTGTGCTAAATTTGTTTATCGGGAGCGTAAACGCGGCAGGGTCCGTGAGAAACGAAAGGATCATCGCCTTATGCTAATGGGCCGAAGGAAAAACACCCTTAGGGAGTTTTCTCACGGAACCTCTCGCTGTCTGAGGAATATTAATAGGGCCCGACCCACAGGTCTTCGACACGAGGACGAGCAAATTTCCGCGCCGAAGGGTTAAGGGCGACGCCGGGCCATCTGTGTACCTACAGGCTCCTGTCCCCGCCGCTGACGAACCTTCGTGCTCACGGATTCCATTAGTATGCCCTCGCCATTATAATATAATACGCGGTGGATCCGTCCTGGTAATATTTATTCTAAGGGGAACAGGTAAAGGGTTGATGCGGCCGAAATTTATGGAAAACTGCCTACTGGGTCTGGGGCGAGCTCACGGGCGACTTGAATCCTTTGCTGGATCCATTATTTAATATTCGCGCTTTGGGAGCTAAGTCGAAGGAAATACGGGGTGAAGATTCATGAGATTTTAACGAAGGCTTCTCGGATGTTTGTGACGAAATTTCTGCCAGTTCTTGTTGCTTTGTAATTTATGTAAGGATTAGAATTGGGTTCGCGATATTTTTAATGCAGCGCTCAGCTTTCGTAATTCGTTTTCAAAGCAGGACAGGAGCAGGAGACGACAAGAACGTAGCTCAGACATTGGAACCTTTAAAATTTGCCACCTTTCACGCAAATCTCCCAAGATCCTCAAAGTCAAGGGTTACGACAAGACACCGACGCTAATTGCCACCCGTTCCAAACGTTGACCCATAATTCACCAAATCTACATGCACTGTAGACGAAATTAGCCGGCTGGTATCACGTCGCGGGACAAAATTACACCGAAGAATCCGTGGCCAGTGCCCTTGTCCCCCCCCCCCCCCAGCCTGGGCCAGTTGCCCTCCCTCCACACCAACCTCCTCGTCTTGATGCGATTATAATGAACGCTCAGTTTACCGATAACCTAACTCCAGAGAAGAAGAAGAAGATGAAGAAGAAGACGAAGGAGAAGCTGGGACCGAAGGGGCGAACGGAGAACGAAAAAGAAAAGAAGAAAAGCCAAAAGGGGCAGAAAGTCCCGAGCAATAATATGAGAAGGCGGGGCGAGCCGGAATACGTAATGCGCTAAGAGCGAAGCCGAAACGCGTCTTGAACGGAGCATGAAATTGGATTTTCGGACGGGATCGATTTGCAGCAAAAAAGCTCGTTGCTGTTGTTGCCGCGATACGAGAGATAGAATTATGCCTGTCGGACTCTCGCGTGGACGGAACGCTCTCACAATATTGCTAATTTGAATTAATTTCGGGTTCCGCCAACAGAAAATTACTGTCGGCTGGTTCGAGCTTGACACGCGAGACGAAGTCCAAAAAATGAGCGCCCCCCCAACACGTTTCACGGTTCGGAGTAATTATCGTTCTTTACGTTAAATCGAGGTGGATTTACACTCTTCGTTATAAAGAACTCGCGAAGGCCCCCTCAGTTGAATCTTCAATGCTTCACATTGAATCTACAATGTGGTTAAAGTGTTCTGCGCAATACGAGTTGGGGGTTTAATAAAATATATTACGTAGAATCGAAGATAAGTTATTCGGTTGCATGTATAAGTTGAATGAAGGTACATTGCACGCTTCGATACGTCTAATTTCGTTAATATCTATTTGTTTGATAAAATCGAAGACGTTAGGGCGCGTACAATTTCCACGGATTTCGTTAACGCTCGATGTCCATTAACGGACCAAGGTGACTTCACTGTGTTTTAAAGCGTCCCGCGACACCAATGTGTAGTGCATCGTTGTCCCCGTGATTCGCGGTGGTTCGAGTCACGAAATCCGTATGATTAATACCCCGGATCGAAATAATAATAATTATTATTAAGCGGGAGCGCACGGCGAAACCGCACACTCATTTCCTGCGTCTCGAAACGAGGGCCCGAATTATTGGTCGCTGTCCCGATACGGGGACAGAGGAGAGCGAAGAGAAGGGAGGAAGAATTCATGGGAAGTCCGGTGAAAAATACACGAAATAACCGTGATACGATTTCACCTGGTCGGTTGACCAACTTTTCGCGTATTTACATCGGCCCTCTTTTTCTTTCCACCCTCATCCTAGCCAGTTTTTTTGGAGGGTGGCCATCGAGCGCGCTCGTAAAGCGAAAAATTCGTTGCCAGCTCGTTCGAATGCCGTTTCACGCGAAAACACCGGAACCGAACCGAAGCTTTCCCCCATTTCCTCTGCCGCGGAAATATTTATTTCCTGACACCAACGGCAATCGTAGTAATCGATGGCTTTTTTCTCTGTGTGTTACAGGTGTCGAAGCTGAATAGGAAGTGTGCATGTTTCTTAGTGGCGGTTAACCGGTAAGAATTCTCGGGGGATGAAGGAAATACGTTCGTAAGTGTCGGCCAGATACAGTGCATGAGAGAAATCGATCGCGGTTATGGTTCTCCAGATGAAGAACCTCTAGCCTGTAGTGAAGTGGTCGAGGTTGTTTCATCAATGCCTGATAAAATCGATCATTTCAAGCTTTAACTACGCAGCAACAGTAAAGCTATTACGCGTGCTTTCTGACAGTCTAACATCGTATTTTACGGTTCCAATTTTAAAGTCTCATTCACTACTCGAGGCTTCTGAGCATAGACTACCTTTTGGTTATTCCGATGTATCACCAGAAACTAGACAACACAACGAAAAATGTATTCCAAAAGAACACAACATACCCCCAGGAGCCTCGTGTAAAAAGAAACCTCAAATCATTCGACCACAGTGCCCCGGAACACTCAGAGGCACTTTGCCCCTGCATCACCATCACCCAATGGGTAGGTCCTCGATACCCCCCACCAATTCTTCCGTCGTAATTATTAGCGTGCACCTAACGGAATTGAAGAAGAGCAGAGGACAAAGGCGAAAATCGAAAAAGGGAGGAGGCATTCGTGGGGAAGGGTGGTAGGGAGGGTTGCGTTACGTCATCAGGTAGATCCGAGGCGCCGAAGAATCCAGCAAGACGATACGGCCCTGCCCTCGGTGGGTAGATAGGGTATAATCATGGCGAGTTTCGTATCTCGAAAGGGGCACACGGGAAGATGGTCCAACATCTGCCGCTGCAGGGAATCTCTGCCCACATGCTGGCCGCGGTGCGCGTACGTACGCACGCACACGCGCAAAAAGTGACATAGCTACACGCCGGGACGTCATGTAAATTCATTCGAAACACATGGCAGGGCCGAGGAGCGGCGTCCCTCTCGTCCGCGCAAAAGGGTTCTCCCTTGGATGGAGAGGAATCCGATGGAGGAGCCGCGGCCGCGCTGCGCACCGGTAAAAAAGGCAGACGATAACTTTGACTTACAAGTTAGAGTTCGACTTGAACGTTTCAAGGGACGTCAGGGACCACCAGCTCGAATATCTGCCCCGGTTAGCCGCAACCCTTTCTTCAATCGCCTCGATAATATAATTCAACGCCTGACATTCAACGTTTATGCTATCTATAAAATATAGGTCCGCTATTCAGTCTTGCCGCATTACGTTTCTCTAAACTTGATTATTACGCGAGGTATTTATTTTTACTTAGGCTACTTGGATTATTCTGCATTTCAGTTCGTGGTACAACGTAGAGGGACTCCACAGAACGTTGAGTTAGTGAGCAGCAGAATTTGATGGGAATGAATTGTAGTATAATTAGGGCTATTCTACGCCGCAAAAAAATTAGCAAACGTTGATTCGAGTACTAATGTACCTATATAGTTAGCGATGATTGCACGAAACGTTTGAAGATGAAGTGTTAAATGAAGCGAAAGGTATTGGTCATTTCTGTTATTCCTATAGCTATGACTGCATGAAACGCTTCAAGTTGAAGTGTTAAATGAAGCGAAAGGTATTGGTTATTCCTGTTTTCAAGAATTCGTGCCTGTGGCTAGTGTCAATAGTACGTTTGCTTGAATATTTTGCTATTAAACGTGGCGAGGCATCTGCTCACGCGTTAATCGCAGCCAGGCTCACTCGGATCCAGCTCATTAACGGGTTACAGTTATGAGAGTAGCGGCACTCTTAGCTGCTCGTTCATTAGGCTCAATTAGCAGACTGTGGGGAAATAAGGTTATTCTTCGAGTCTACGAAACACGAAATTATCATCGTTGAAACATAAAACTTTTAGAATTACTGTTGGATCACCTAGAGGTCAATCTCGGACAAGAATCTGAGCATTCGCTGTGGCGTAATTAACACACCTTTTACCAAGATTCATAATAATTCAGAGATAACCGGAAAGCACCGCAGAGGAAGTGGCTGTGCAAAATGGTGGTTGCTCTTCAGCCCTTCATTATCCCTCAAAAATTGAATACAGAGTTATCACTCACTTCTAGTGCGCGATTATCGAATCAACAGCAAGATGTTAATTCATTAGCCGCTCATCGCGCAGGCTACCATCAATCACGAAACAGTTCTGCAACCAATAATCGCGATATCCACAGGAATTAAGTACACCGCGCGGAGGGTAAACCAGATTACAGGATGGGGAGTGGGATTCCTATTAACGAATCATCGATGCTCCGCTTCCGTGACGGGGAAAAACAAAAGTAGCATCATGGAAAAAGGCGCCTGGAAATAACAGGGGGTTCGGTTAACGAGACGTTCACGCTTCTAACGAGGGTTCCGAGGGAATCGTTAGCGGGCTAATTCGCGCGTTCCGCGGGTAATTACACACCGAACCGTAGAATTCCTTCGGCCGGCCTGATTCATTATGCTGGCAAGGAGGCAATAATGGGTAGCCTTTTGTTTTCGATTCGTCAAATCGGCTCGGTTTTAGTCCGCGAGATCTCTCCGCACGATAGCCGTTTCAGTTGAAATCATCGACTTCGCGCCGCGGGAAGGGTGGAATGCTAAGGGCGGGGGAGCAGCGTGCGCGGCAAGGGAAGGCTTAGAAAAAAAGATGGAGAAACGGGAGTACGCTGTCTGGCAGCGCGCAGTATTGCAGAACTGCCTTTAATTAAAGCCATCAAGCTAGTTGAACAATTATCATTAATTACGAACGTTGATTGGCCGCTCACACGAGCCGTCGACGTGACGGCCTGCCTAGAACGTCTCGCTCCTCTCGCGTGCGTGGCGTCGATTTAAAAACGAAAGAAACGGCCAGCCAGCGGAGAAAGGAGAACGAGACACGGCCACGTTCTATCTACATCGACGCGTCTCGCCCTCCCCTCCATTTTTCTCTTTAACCGGGCCCGATTTGAAACCCTAAGTGAAACGATTTTTACCGCCAATTAGAGGCGCGGTTAATTAAAAAACCATAAGCCCCGGTTTCATGCTCGAATCGCCTGTAAATTGGCATCTTGATCGTTTGTAAATCGGTGGTTCGTTTGGGTCGTTGGTTACTCAGCGGGGACTTGGGGGGAATGATATTTCTCGGGGTTTCTAGAAAAGTTAGTGCTCCGCGTCTTTTGATTCCAATTAGGGAATGGAGCCATGTACCGCGATACGGAGGGAAAGGGGGCCTTGGACTTGATGATACCGATTCCTCGGTGCGATCGAAATCTGGCGAGGGAGCCTAGGGTCAAGGAACCGCTGGCGACAGGTTCCTCCTCGCGGGGACAACGTTTTCGAAAGGCAGGCAGACGCGTCGCGCAAACAGAACCACGGCACGATAAAGACGACGATTTACGTTCTGCATCGCCGTCATAAAACCGCCGGCCAATGACTCGATGAGCGCGGCCTCGCGTCTCAATGCCATGATTTACGATCACTGAATAATTCTCCCTTGGTCGCCGTAACGGCAGAATCCGTTAATCCAACGGCCCGCGTGTTTATTTCGAGTGAACGGCGGCCGAATTGAAATGGAACCGCCGCGCGGCATCCTCGGTGTCATGTTCGTGTCGTCGCTTTCCGTAATTTGCTTCTCACTGATGCGTTTACGGTGGAAACTAGGCGCGATTCTTGGAATAGGAATTAGGAAAGTATTCTGGGCGTTCATCCACCTCTGGGTTAGAATAGGATGAATCCCTCGAGTCGAAGTGACCATTGTCTATGCGTTATCACGAAAGCAGGTTGTGATTGAACAAGACGCATAGAATTAAGTCGTACCCATGACGCGATCACCTTCTCCTAATAAAATCCACGCTGGAACGCAGAAGGCGACGAGAATATGAAAGGAATTGCTTGCAAATGAATTTGAGAATTTGACGAGTAGTCGAGCACCGAGAAATTCGATTTTCTCCAAATTTACGCGACATCAGAACTGAATAGTCAAAACATTTGAAATCTTTCTCTGGACCGTTACTGTGCATCGACTCCATCAAACGCGCGTCGGGGATGTAAACGTCCAAGTCCTCGAGATAAAGTCCCCTGGCCTGCGGTCTGCGCAGCCAGAGGCGATCAAGCTTCTAAAAAACGAGGAGAAATTGATAGGAGTCCCTAAAAGCACACTTCGTAACTGTCCCCGCGGATAATCTTCTCGCGCGCGGATAATTAATTACGAGCGTTATCTCGAACGGGGCCCGATTACCGGGTCTTAACGGGACAATGGCGAGCGGGGACGATAATGGGCCCCGATAGCTGGGGCCCTTATTAGGAAAAATTTAAGGCTCGACCGCGTGTTTACGGGCGGGGATGGCGGGCACGCAAGAACCAGCCATATTTCTCCGTGAAATTTAACGAACCTCCGCGCAATGGGACACCATTAAAAAATTCCTGGGCGTCATGTGGCACGGCGCACGCAACTGCGATAAACGCGAATGGGGCTGGGGAAACCGACGAGGAATGATAATATTACGAGACGTTTCACGCAGACCGCTGCAAAACTGACATCGGCGAAAAAAAAAATGATTTATTGGCTGGACAGCCGTAATTGCGACCACCTCCGTGTCCGATTTATGGGCTCCGGGTAAACAGAATTCTTTACGCTCCATTTCTTCTCTAAGTGGCAGCCATCTTTTGTGTTAGAAATAAATAGACAAAATGTGAAACTGGAGTTCAGCTAGCTGTAGGTAATCTGGGTGACTAATTTAATGGGTCAATTGCTTGCGTTGGATCTCCGATGCGTCAAAGAATTTCTGATACGAGCTTTACTATGCTCGTCGCTCCCTCTTCTAAGTTGGAAGCGTTTTTCGTATAAAAATTCAGTGAGTATAAGATTCTGTGTTAGGTCGAAGTATCGTAGTTCCTTGAGTTTTTCCTGAAAATAGGAATTTCAGTTCCTTCCCAGGTCAGTGGAAGCGTGTGTGTAGTGGTAACGGAATCAGACGGACGTTTTAATTATTCAGGCTGACAGCGAGCGCGTTCGACCGAAAAAAGTTTGGAGCCGCTGGAAACTCGAAAGTGCATATCGTGCACGTAACGAACTTAAACAGGCGGATCGTGTGCACCGGTTGCCCACCCCCTACCCCGCGGCTATTATCAGATCATTAATTGCCAAGGAGGGCCAAACTTGCCGAACTTTAAACTGCGTTTCGGGCTAATTCGTGTCTATCAGTCGCGTCTTCCCCTCGTACCTCCACGAAAGGATGGAAGGAAAAGTTTGCTACGCGAGGGAAAACCGAGTTGCTTGATGGCTCGTGAGACGATTGTCTGGAGGAATAGACAGGAGGAAAGTTGTAGTCATAGATTTAGGAAAATTCACTGAAATACTTGAGAGACTTGAACAACATTCTAATAGATTTCAGCTTTACGGTATAAACGTCCAGAGTGATCGATAGAAATTTATCATACCTGCTACTTGCGTTGGAACTGGAATGTCAGAGAGCATTCCGCGCGCCAGCTGCTGTACATATTAAAATCCAACCGAAACCCTTAACGATCGTTCGCGTTGAAGGGTTGGAAAACAGCGCGACGGGACCCTGGTACCTCGGACGGCCAGAGAAAAAATGGACACGCGCGAGTTTTTCGCATAATTAAGCAGTTCTCGCGAAGCGTATTTCTACCCCCTCGGGTGACGTCTCTATCCGAGCGAGGCTTCGCTCATATCGCGGGCGTTTGCTCCGATTTACATCGCGCATACATATGTATGGTAGGAACTACGATTTGTATCGTCACGTTGGCCAATTAAGGGGCCCCGGGGGTCGTTAACGAAGAGAATAATTAGAAAGCGCGGCCGCGTACGAGGCGGAGGTACGGCTCCCCGTACGAGGCGTCTGCTTCTTTTTACTTTCTCGGCTGGTTGGGTGCCGTGGCCACGGGCAAAGAAGCCCCGAGTTCGCCCCTTCAGGTGGTGGAAAGACGCCGGGAATTAATATGTCTGCCGGACGTGTGTATTTGCATTCGGAATGCCTGCATATGAAATGAACGCGCCACCAGCCGGCTCGAGGAATGCCCGCGAAACGGGCAAT
The DNA here is from genome assembly GCA_963932335.1 of Andrena marginata. NCBI lineage: Eukaryota > Metazoa > Arthropoda > Insecta > Hymenoptera > Andrenidae > Andrena > Andrena marginata. The sequence goes on from OZ010660.1 coordinate 42,733,303, forward strand.
TAAAAGGGGGGTAATTGGATAGATTCCTTTTCGCTGGACCACCCTGTATGAATTCTGCAGCGTTCCTTTTATAATTTTATATATCACGTTTCGTTCCTTGCTCCTCCCTTTCTGTGATTCCGAATTTCGAATACAGTAGTAGCTTTACCACCAGCAGAAGTTTATTGTCCCCCTGTAATCAACTTTCAGAGTAGAGTTATTACCTTCGCTCTTTACTTCGTCTTCGACGTTGTAATTCCCTTTGAACACAAGGCACAATTTACTTCGTGCCCCCCAACGCAGTTAATCTCCATAATTGATCACGAATCGATTTGCTCGGCGCGATCCACGACTCGCCGAAGTGTTGCATTTAAACCGATGAATTTCGAATGGCCAACGACGGCAGCTGAAAAAACGAAGATATCGCCGCATGAATAATAAACAGGCCGTCCTTCTAGTTTCGCGTAGAGCGCGAGAGGCACGACGCGAATACATCATGCTAAAGAGACGATTCCACGTTCACGAGGATCGATCGGTAATCAATTATAACGCGGATCGGCTGGCTGCTATCGTCGATCGTGGAAATTTACCCGGACGTTTCTTCTCACCTTGAGCTCGCGTTACTCCCACAGCGCGGAATAAAACCGCGAAATCGTCGGTTTCTCGATCCCCGGGACTGGACGACGATTATCCCAAAGCACTCGCCACGTTCGCGCAGCTATAAAAAAAAAAAAAACGAATGCCGCAAACCACGAATTGGCACGCGGTACGCGAATTTAATAGCCTCGATGATGGATCAGCGAGCGCCTCGTTGGATTCGCCGTTATTGTTTTTTTTTCCAGTGGGACGCAGACTTTTTTCTCTTTCGCGGACACGAATTAATAGGAATCAAGCGAGGGGAAAAATTTGACAAACCGCCCCCCCCCCCGCGCCAGCGTTTTTTCAGCCGCGCTCCCGTCAGCGATGGATTGATATTTACCGTGAAAATCGTCTAGCTGGTCGGCAAACAAAACGCGCGGCCCTCTGCCGGATGAATCGCGGGGAGAAAAATATTTCCTGCCAGTCGAATATCTCGTGCAATAAAGGGGGGAAGGTGGGTAGCGGTGGTGCGCGGACCAACACGATTTTCGGAGGCTGTAAAAAACACGTGTTTGCAGCGGGAGCCGCGGTCGGGTCCGATCAGATGGCTACAGAGCTGATTTGCATGCGACCTTTGCCTCCAGGTGTTTCAGGATTTGCATACGAAAGGGTGGCGCTCACAGATTTCTCCCTCCATTCTCTCTTCTCTCGTCTCGCTTCCCTCCGCTCCTCTCTGCCTTACTCTCTCCCTTTTTTCTCCCTCTATCCCTCTCCGTGCTCAGGCCCGTCCAACCCCCGGCATACGCATTTATGGGTTACTGGCTCAGCGTGTCGCGTCGTTAACTCACCGTTAAATTTTCGTTAACGGCGTCCTCTGGCCGCCCTTGTCTGCAAGACTGCAGGGAAATTACGATCAGCTCGAATTACCCGCGAGCTGCTACTAATCGCGACTCGAATGTACTGGATAGGGGGAGAACGTATCTCTATCTCATCCCTGGGTTTACCTTAACTTTTCACTGTGAAGCGCAAAGATATCAGGAAATCAGAAATGAACTTCAACCTCAAGTTCTAAAGACTCCAAAATGATGCATACAATCAACAGCTTCTTCTTCACGCGTTATTATTTAGAGTCCTTTTATAATTGCTAGGTATTCTAATCGAGTATCGTACAGTTTCGACATCACAGTTGGCCCGAGATCGCAACAAGCTACTCAGCAGCACGTTAAAAATTGCAAGGGAAGGAGAAACCCGATGCAGGATAGGAATTTAACGAGTTACTCGAAATCGAAACGGTATCCGCGGATGGCTGGACGAATCAAAGGCTATTATAAATTCAATCACGCGCACGGCGGGCCAGAAACGAGCAAACTGAAAAGAGTCCCGTATGCAATTACTTCTGATTACCGATCGGTATCGCGGCGCTGGCAGATCCAGGCTGCAAATAGCGTTTGCGTCGCGCGTAACGAGAGTCTCCATGCGAGCCATTGATTCATTTATTGCGAAACGCAAGCTGGGATCGTATTTATCGAGCGAGATTATCCGTCTGTCGTCGGTGGGCAAAAACGGTTTCATACTAATGAGTATCGGATGGTGAAACGCCGCTTGCATGATCGACAAATATACGTTCGCCGGAGATAATGTTCTAAGTCCTTGAGAAATTGAATCCATAGAATATTAACACGGGACGATGGAATTAGAAGACACAGGATTTAATGCAATTGAAAATTATCTTGTTATGATCGAGATTTTAGTACTTCGATCTGTTTATTTAATACACCAATGATCTTGTAAAATATATCTATTGATCATTGAAGTAGAGCATTCAAGTATTTAGAGTAATCGTACAGTAGGTACTGGGGATTCGAATCCACCCAAGTCCAGCAAACCAATTCCTTTTCTACCTCCACTGGGAATATTGCTTTCCGACAGGTAATATTAAAACGAAACTCGATTATTTGTCGTAGTCATCGTAACGACACAGGTAATGCTAGTTTACCTTGTTCACCGCCGGTTTGTTTCTTCACCGAAGCGTCCGTTTCTTGGAATATCGGGTCGCGATTTTTCCCAGTGCTGGCCGAGTACGATTATAGAATGGCAGAAATAATGATAGTCATTTCAGGAAGTAGCTGGTTAGTTTTTCTTAAAATGGTTGGTCGTTTCTGGGCCGAAGCACTGTCGTCCGAAGCATACACGCATCATTCATGTGTTTTGTGGCCGCGATTCCCTGTCCCTTCTGTTCTAACTTTCACCCTTCTTTTCCGCAACCGTTCATTTAATGCATCGCGAATCCCCCTGAATAGAGACAGAACTTACGCGCGTATCCACGCGTATTGGAAATACGTCGACATTGACTCGTAAAAATCCGTAACGAACTGTTTGTAATTTTTATCTTTAACGAATAAATTAATGGAGAAACGGTAATTATACAAGTTCTCAGAGTTTATATGCATGTAGTTAAAAAAGATTGAATTGACAAATTTTTTTTAATAGTTACAATTGCATTTAATTTCCCCGTTACAAGTTCTAGCAATAGATTGTGCATCATCATCTTCGTTTCTTCCTACCATCATTTATTGAAGCGAATTAAATATGCGATAACGATGAGTTAAGAAGAAGGTGTGACTATCCGACGTGTCACGTTTGAAAATAGTGTTTCGGAGTGCCTTTGAGCCGAGTCTGACTATGAATCACGCCTTGACATATACTACTTCGTCTCTGGTCCTCCCGAAACTTGCAAACGGTGATTCTACTTGCCGCTGTTACTTCGATCTGTGATCTCCAAGTGGTATCTAATGATAGACCCAGAAGATTTAACGCACCACCGTTAACCCCTTTCACTATATAAGCCTAGACAAATAGCGGGAATAGAATTGAATCATGTTCATCGATTTAAATATTTCATCTTTCTAAAATCATAAAAACCAGTGTTTATCTAGTCGTGATTGCTCTTTATCTGTTAAATTCATACACCGTAATTGCATCCACTTAAATTTCTGCTTACGCTCGACAATCAAATCTCTCAAACGTCTACCAAAGAGATCTTCCATCTTCAAAACACCTGAAGCTAGGGTTTCGTCAACATTGAACACAGTAGTAGATAACAATTGTCATTCGCGTTACAGTAGACAATTCGCTAAAGAGACAATTCTATCTCCATCGATCCAACGATCAATAATTCCCTCGAGATCACCTTGAAATTCTTGAATACACGACACGGCACCTTGTTATCTCTCAACATCGTTCTCCCTATGTTTCGTGTTCAGCTGCACGAACCATCGTGCTCCTATCGATCCTAATTCTTCACGATCCTACCGCTATCTCTTATCTCACCCGGAACGCTGCTGTTTATCTAGTCTATGCCCGTGGATCCCGCTGGACGCGTGGATAGCTTGGCTATCTACAGCGACACACGATATACGGATCGTACAGAGAACCTCTAATCTTTTGGAGGGAGAAAAATGCTTCGGTATCTTAAATACACTTCAGCATCTCAAAGGAAGAGATCTTAGTGGCCTATAAACAGACGTATCAGTATGCTAAGAGTATCTGGATGCACTGGAAAGGACATCCCAATGCCCTAGAAGCATCTTAGCGCTCTTGGAACAGGCAGCCCAGTGTCTTGGATACATTTCAATGCCTGAAAGATATCTCAGCTTTTATACGCATCTTGGTGGATCGGAGAGAGGTCCCAGTGTCTCAGAGTCGTCTTACTGTTTCACAGAAGACATTCCAATGTCTGAGGGATACCGTGCTCCTTTAAGTAGTCGCAGCTCGGCGTGTCAGACACATCTTGGCGCGTCAGAGAGGGATCGTTGTAGTAACTCAGAGGCCTATAGCTACCTCCAAAGTACTCATCTCACAATCAGAGTCTCGGGGGCATCTCAGTGCCTGATGGTGTTCCCAATCCCCTCCCCAAGCTGCTTCGCTGCTAATCACTTAATCTGCCGCGGAACCTCCGCGGGTGTCATTGCGCCTACGCGCGTGTGAGCCGCGCGCGTGTGCGTGTTCCGCGATGATGGAGAGGGCAGCCGGGCAGCCATCTTGGCTGACGTCAGCTCCTGCAGAGCACGCAACCGCGAAACGTCCACTTCCTCGTTGCGATAGCGCCTTACTTTTTATTCCTCCCCCCCCCCCCCCCCCTCCTCTCCACCTCAATATTCTCTACCCTCCCTGACGTCTCCCGCCGCCTCTTTCTACGCGCGTTTCCCTCTCGCCGCTTCTTTATGCGCCTTCCTCTCACCCCCTCGCTGGGCTACGCGCGGCGTGTGCACGTTTAGGCTGCGAAACGAACCGAGACACCCCTGCCGCGATATCTAAAATGGCGGAGTTTAATGGACAAACGCTCGACCGCTATTCGCCATGAAAATTAAGGTGGGCGGCCTGATCGTTATCGCAGCTGTTCGGTTTCCTCGCCGCGGTTATCGCGGGAAACTAGCGCTCTTCCCGATCCCTGTAGCCTCCTCGTGGTCCACCGGGTGCCCGGGAATGCTGCCCGATCCGCTTAAACGAGATCCGCGAGGACTTTGGCTGCGAGTTCTCTGTGCCGAAACGAGAAGTTGATGTAGACACGTGTTCGGGGACATTCGCTTCTCGCGTTACAGTTGGGCAGAATAAATCTGGGGTGATTAAAGTGATCCCGAAGTGAAGATGCACGCTTTGTCCACGAAGGCGTTCGGGGGTTAATGACGGCCCCTTTTACGACGTCACGCGACATGACGCCTGTACAGCGCGGGTAATTTGAATTCGCGGAAGTCCATAATTCAAGAGACGCCGCGTTTTATGTTGCCCTCGATTGTCCTGCGACGGTGGAGAGGTGGGGCAGCGTTATCACGCTGGAAAGAGAGTACCCTGGCCAGGAACGAAGCGCGAGAGGAGGAGAGAAACGGTTGTAACCGAAAGACGATTGTTTAGAGCCGGCGTTAAGTCAGACCTCTTCTTTATAGTTCCAATAAAACACGGACGTTGGACGAGCCTCTGATTCGTACCGCGAGGAACCTGTTCCGACGCGGCGAGGGATGAAGGGGCTGTAGGAGGGCGCGGTAAAAAGGCGAGGGGCTCGCAAGGTCTATCGGTCGTTGCAATAGAAATTTTTTAAAACGCCACGATTTATTATGGCGCCTTCGTGCTCGTCACCGATCGGTTTACTGGGAAAACCTGTCCCCGCAAGAACCACGATGAAAAACGAGATCGATGGATGGTCACGTCGCTAATCCGGAGCCGAGCTCGCCTTTCGTTTTCTTCTTCCGGGGCGGTTAAAACAAGGAACGGAACGGCTGGACCGTCGCGGCCGATTGTGAGCATCGCTGGAGCGAATATTAATTTTTTGCCGGCCTGATTCGCCGCGATTGCAAAGTTGCAATAACAGTAAAGCGGTGTTGAGGTTTCGGTTCTTGCTCCTCGCCAACGTTTTTACGATCCCGCCTCGAACCCGTAGTTTCTTCCCGTAGTTCTCGCCGACGCGTTTCAGGTCGATCTCGTTTGCGAATGTCGAACGGTACGTCGGGTCATTTCTGGCTTCGCTGGGTTAACGCCGGGGGGGGGGGGGGCAACGTTTATAGAGTGATCCTTCGTTTAGCTGGACGTGGGTAATCATATTGTAGATCCCGGGAAAATGTCGAGCGTAGCTTTTGCAAGGGAAATCAACGATTTGTGTGTCGAGTACGGACTACGATTGTCGTTCTATCATACCCTGCCAAAGAGATTACGGGTGCTGACTGTTACTTGTCTACTTTATTACCTACTGTGCCTGTTGTGCACGCACTATAATATGCTAATAGGGGGATGCTAGCCTCCCCGTGTAATGACGGATCGCCGTATCCTGTTTAAGAGAGCCCATCCCTAGTCTCCCCTCCGTGTTCGCGACAACGTAGAGGATCTTAAGAAGCGTCGTACGAGAAATGCTTGGTATGCTCCGTGTAATCGCAGGAAACATCAATTACGGGGGTCGGAATCGGTGGCGAACGGGAGGATTGACGTTGACGAAAGCTCCGAGTGAAACAACGCGGAGTAATGGAACGTCGGCCCGATGCTACTTTAAACATTTCCAATTCTTTACGCCGCCAAACGTATGTTTCCGGAATCACCGAATCTTCTCGCTAAACTAAATACAATTCATGCGCGCGTAGTGCTTGAGATCGAATTTTAAGTTAAGTTTTACCGTAAACGAGCAAGGAATGGAGGAACATCCCTCTATCAATTCCACAGACTCCTCAAGCTCAGCAGCTATCAAAGGGATGAAAGCCAACCAACCTGAATCCTTCCGTCAGACAATTTTAATTCGATCGAAAGAAATTTCCCAATCAAAACAATAGACCGAGACTGTATAAAAGGAAAGCTCAGATGCATATTCTGTCGTTCGCGTCTATGTCGGACAATTGACCGACAGAAGCAGGGGTGGGTTGGGGCTTGGTCGCGGGCGTGGTGCGGGACGATAAAAATGGCGCGTAGCGCGAGGGTGGCCTCTTTTATTCTCGCATAAATGCCGCGTGTGCGATGCACCCACCCCAACAGACCGCCCCAGTTTACTCTGACGAAAAACACCGTTCATCCCTCCCTCGCATCTGGAACCCTCGCCCCATACCGCCGCCCTTCACGTGATTGGGAGGCACGAGGTCTCCGTTTGAACCCTCGAACGGCTTATTATGCGGCGGTCGGATAGATGGATGGCACGAGAATGGTTTCAGGATTGTCAGAGGGCACGTCGACGACAGATCGAAAGGTTTTTCTTTTTTCGAGGGTTTCGTGGGCTCCTCGCGTGGTCGTCGACGCGGAGCACCTCCTTTGTCGAGGCTGGGTCAAACCAGAGGCGGCTAGATAACGTCCTCGAGGACTGTAGGCTCGAGAGGAAGCTTCGCTCGATTTCTGTGACGTCGTGGAAGGAGTTTCAATTGTCAGACTTGCTCGATGCAATGAGGCGAAGGGGGTCGCTTGAAATATTCGTGCGAAATCATGACGACTAGGTATACCAACGCTCGAGGGTTCTTAATAGATAATGGCTGGATGGGGGATATGTTTGGGTTTGATGGAACACGTGCTTTTAATTATCGTCAATTGAGTAGAAGGCTACGTGTTAGCTGGCAATGCAAGGTTGAATTGGGTTTAGGTACATCGAGTGATTGCGTGAGTTCAACGTTTCGAAAGATTGCATTCAAGGGTGTTTTTTTTAGGAAAAGGCGAACAGTAGATGCGCAGGGAGCGGCAATCAATAATTAAATAAACGACGAACGTCATCCTGAAGCCTAACGATTGATCGCGTGATGGGTCTAATGAGCGAACGTTATGGGGTTTCGACGTTTTCTGCCAGGGGGGATTCGTTACTTCTTCGTTAGTGGCGAAATTATGGTCCGTTATTCGTTGCTGCGCTTTAACATTTCAAGTGTAAACCTTGGTATGATTAGAAACGTGAAACAGATGTCATTATAACAATGATATCATCAGTTTTATTACACTATAATGGATATCGCAGATTGCTGTCGTATCAGTAATCAAAGGCAGGATAAATACAGCAATACACAAAGTAAATTGCAGGAGGTAATTGCTATTATAAAACTCAGTTTTAAAGATGCATTAATCACGCGAAAATTCTCTGTACCTTCATCTTCCGTGGCTTATATATTTAATACAAACAAATCGTTTCAATCATTCAGCGCATCGGACCTCAGAATCTCTCGCCACACAGTTGCAGCAAATTCGAAATTCACCCCTTTGGCAGATTACGATCCCGCTCATCGCTGCTCGAACCTGTGACTCGATATCGTACACGGGATACTTCTCGGTCGCGTGGTCAGCTGGCGGAAAAAAAAGGCCAGTGGGAGAGGAAAAAATCGGGGTTGGTCGACGAAGGGTGTGTAACGCGCCCCTAACAATTCCATTTCCTAGCGTGACAAACCGTCCGATCGCGATCCCGCAATAAACAGACCGAACCGGATGTTCCATCGTGTACCACGGCGATCTCGTCCCGAAATCCGGATCGTTTCACGCATCCGCGATTCGCGCTCGCGCGTGCACGTGCTTTCGCGCGAAAGCAGTGGCATCGATTCCATAGAACCTCCCTTCGACGGTCCACTATGTTACCAATATCGATTCCCTGTCGTACTGGCAGATTTCGTGGACCACTCGATCCTAATACCCAGCTTCAATCACTACCTGATTGAGAAATTTATTCATTTATAATTGCCCAACACCATGTCAACTGCTGGCAGTGACTATTAGGGACACGAAAACATGTACATATCCAAATCATTGAATATAATTTCATCTTCTATAACTGAACTAGTGACTTTCGATTACTAATTTATCAACGGATTAATGTACGGGAGATTCATTCGATAGTATTGGAATTGTTAAAGCTCCCGCTTCGTGCAGAATATGGCAGATGGGTGTACCGATGTGGAAAGGGTCGAGAAATCAAGTTTCCCCAAAGAGAATGCATCGCATCTTTAAATGCCATGTTTCCTTCAGGTCCAGAGGCATCTGTAAACGAATGGGAAGCCTAGCTCGCATCACAAAATCCGCCAGCGTTATCCCCCAAGAATCTGTGGCCTTCGCCTATCGTTATGCAATATTCATGCCGCGGTGGCAAGTGTCACACGCTAACTTAGTTATCTCACGCTGATTGTGACTCAAATGTTTGCCCGTGGAATATCAACGCGTCGAAGGAACGCGCGTTGCAATATGCAGGGAGGCAGGGCGTGCAACGATGCGTCGCATCGACGCGTGGTAGGCGGGGGTGGTCAGGACGAGGGGATGGGGCCGATGCAATTGCAGCGGGCCACACCGTCACGTAGCCACGTTTACGTGGACGCCGACGGGGGCACGTATAACGGCCGTGTGCGCGCCGTCGATAGTTATTGCTTTGTTATTGGGCACCGAACGCTGGATTTCCCTTTATTGGAAATTTCCCGCGCCCCACTTCCGCGATTCCCCGATTTCCCGCCCCGCGAATATAACGCTCGAGCCCTTCGCGCGCGCGATTTCACCCTCCCGCGCTCACTTTCTCCCTTATCGCCCCCTCTGTTTTTCATTTGTTTTTCGTTTTTGTTTTTGCACCGCTATCACTTCTCTGCTCCTCCGTACCCCCAGTATCATCGGTTCTGTCATTCTCGACGCGCTTTCAAACGATTCGAGGACACTACCAGGGGTATGCTCGCGTGAAGAGGGGCGAAGTTCAAAGTCAGGATAGAGTGCAGCTTGTTTTTTTTTTTGTCGAGTCGAATTAGGTAACGTGGCGTTCGTTAACCCGCAACGGCTCGACGCCGGTTTCCTCCATTTTAAGAGAAGCTTCCCACTGATCCAATCATCGGTGCAACGGAGGACGGGGGTGGGGTTGCACGTGGCTTAATTGATTTGATTTCGAGGGGGGTTTTCATCCCACTTTTGCTAGGCACGACCCTGCAGCACGGAATTAACGTGGCTCGTCCCCCCTCGCCCATGGTGTCTCCCCCATGGTTTTCGAAAAGGTCGATCGGGGTTCGAACGCTCGTACACTCTCCGGCTCACGTGTTTCAGCGATGGCGTCCATCTTGCTACTGTTTTCACCGACATTTGGCTTCGAAGTAAATCGCACAGCGGGCTGCACATTCGGCAACAATTCGGTCACTTTGACGAAGGAAATTCCGTGCTGTTATGTCATTCGCTTAACTACTTAATTCACCAGGTCTGCAGCAAGTTCTTGATCGAAATAATGTAAAAATTGCAACATTGAGTGGACTCTATTTATCATTCTATCTGCTATGTTCAAGGTTCCCTTGTTCTCCGAATAATTGTCTATCCTTTTCACTAATTATGTCGTTCATTGCTGGCATCTGCTCATTAACGTGGCTGTCGGGTCTTCTGAATCCGAAAAGGGTGACTCATGACAACCGGAAACCGCGAAGATGATTCACCAATCCGTTGAGAAATCCTTCGCGTGGGCTTCTCGACATCAACGCGCTCGCAACGTTTCGCCTCGGTTTTTCTTCCGGTGGGCTTGGCAAAGATGCGCCGACCGGAAATATTCGGTGACATCATCGTCCCCCGAATTCACCCTTTCGATCTCGACACGGTTGGCCCCCTCCGATTCCATGAATGAAAACCGCGACGCTTGCTTAAGTCGTGCTCTAGATTTCGCCAGAAGACGCGCCATGCAACTGCGATATTGTGCAACGATACGAAGTGATACATCCTCCGATATTTCAGTCCCGAACATCGCACAACATTGTGTGGCTAAGAGTTCCTTGCAACCAGTGTTTCGTAACTCCTCGCGATCATTCGCCAATTCTCGCAATTCTTTACAGCTCCCTGCGGTTGTCAAGATTTTTTGGATGTTAAAATCTACAATTATCTGCCAGTGTATCCACATAAGAGAAAACACTTTTAGCTTCAACATTTTACAATTATTGCATTCTTCATAGTTGTCTGATACACCCAATGCTTCGTAATACTTTACACCACCCCATTAATAGATTCTTCTCTTTCTTTTCCACAGTCCTCCACGCTACCCCAATAGCTATTCTAATAAACCTCGAGCCCAACCCCTCTGCAACTCTTTACCCAGAAAACGGGTATCAAGTCATCCAAGCAACAGCCCCCCCCAGCACGACTAACAATGAGAAAGAATGTTTTAAAGGACAGAGGTCGCGCTCCAACGGCAAGCAGAGATCCACCGAGTAATTTTCAATATCCACCTTATTAGCTCGGAATAATATCTTGTCCCAGGAGCCCTAGCTCTCCCCCAGATTACACCGTGTCTCCTCGTTTCCGTCGTCGGTGTTGGTGGATTCTAATACCGCCCGCCACTCGAAACGAAATCTTATCCATATTTCGTGACTCGACGAAGGGATGCGCGGGCCGGAAGGGGCGGGGGGAGATTTTCGCGGGCGAAGGTTCGAGGGACCCGTCGAGGGGAGCGCCACGTTTCATCCCCTCGCGCGTTTACGACCACGTAGGCGTTTTTACGCGCCGCATCCTCGATCTCGTCCTAGTCGACGGCGCGAGCGCGCCACTCGGTTATTAAAGTTCTGTTTTACGCGTCGAGGAGAATCCCGTCGGCTGTGTGCTCTTCCCTCCTCCACCTCCTCCGCGGCGTTCCTCTCGCTGGCAGGCGAGTAATGACCGAGACTTTCGCGGAGAGTTTCATAATTTTAGGGAAGCGAGGCAGAATCGTTGGAGTTGCCGTGCCTCGGTGGCTTCTTCGGCAGCCCTCGGCAAGTTTGATTGCCGCGGTGCACCGGCGAAGTGTCGACGGATGTCAGCGTTCGGTCTGTTCAGACGAACGAGCTCGGTTGGAGGGCGACTCGAACAAGGGGGCGTTCCGTTGCTCCCCAGCTTTCCCCCTTTTCCCGCGTTTCCAAGGCACGGGGAGAGGTCGTTGGTTTTCGTAGGGGAATTCGGCGGTCGAGTGGTCAGAGTATTAAATTGGAGATCAGTTCGTTGATGAGTGGCGAAATTTCTTGCGATGAAAATGAAGTGGTCGGTACGAGCGGATTAAAATTGCCACTCTTTTATCCAAGTATGTGACAGTTTCATCATTCCTATTCCGTGTTATCAAATCTGCGGAGGTAACCCTCTTAATTGGACCCCAATTTGGGAAGACAGCAGTCCCCGAATAAACTTGAAGCTTCGATGAAATTCGATAGCAAATCACCCTCGAACGTCCTCTATCTACTCTGGAATGGTAACGAAAGGACCTAGAGATTGTCGTCGCATCCTCGCCCGTCCCGTTCCACGATATTCTCGTCCCCGTCGATATTTCCTCCTCGCGAAGGGACGTTCCACCGCGGGCTCGTAACACGGAGCAATTTCGACGGGCGAGAGCACCTTGCTATTCACCTTGAAACCGGTCCGAGCGATGCTCCTCTTCCTCTCGCCGGGGCCACCGATCGAATCGAATCTTCGTGTCCGATCTCTCGTTCACCCGCAAACGAGTTCCACCTCGTGCGCGGATGCGAGAATGATTCGCGAGTACCCGTGTTTACTTGCCGAGTCATCTTCTAAATTGCAGCGTGTTACGGCCGTGTGTCGATCGTGGATCGATATTGCGATAAAAAGAGGGGAAAAACATTATTGCCCGGCAGCGGCCCGTTCATCCTGGCCCAAGTTCAAGTAGCCGCGAGCTCCTTGCTCCGCTTCGATCGCTGCTTCTTCGCCCGGTAGGTGCATCGGTGCGAGTAATGTCCCGTCGTATCGTAAATTGGATCCTAATTAAGGCCCGGTTTAGTTTCGCTGGAAACAGATCCACCGTAGCCTTTCCGCGAAAAGAACTGTTCTGCTGCTGGTTCTTGTAGGTGTAGATATTAGGAAAGGAGGAATTTTTATTCAAGCCACCACCTTCTTAAAACAAACCTTTACTAATTCTCCAGTAAAAGAAGCTGATATCGAATGTCTCTGGCAGACACTGTGGCGACTAAGAAGCTCCATTTCGCTGCCAAGGCCAGCAGGAAATGTAGAAAAAAATGTAGACACACTCATCTAGTACGTAGTTAAGCGAGCCTCTTGAACGTACAAGTAACCAAATGTGTTCTTCGCCACTTATACAACAGTCAGGCGGTCTCAAAATCATTTTAATACGCTGAAACCCTCAATGTTACTACATTGGGTATACTACCCATGTCCTCGAACTCTACGGATTACATTCCTCAGCTCTTTGCACTCGACACTCAAGTGCTCTATGGTCCCTTAACTTCCCAACTGCTTTTACAACCTAGAGCGCCGCAGAAAGTGCCTCTCCCACTTCCTGCAGGGAGAGAATTAATGAACCAAACCTCGGTAGCAACCATCGCAAGCACAGTTCCACCCAGCTGCTATTGATTCCTCCGATCCGCGCGGTCACGTCGGAAAGACGGCGTCCAGATCGGCTGGGTGTTCGCGCCGGCGAGGGATGAAATTGATCGCGCGGTAGCTGGACAAAGTAGCAGCCGGTGAATCTTGATCATCAGTCCGCGGCCGGTGTGTGCAGCCGCAAATTGGACTCGCGATCCGCGCCCGGCCACGCTATCATTTAACGTCGCCGTATATTACGCTAAAGCGCGAGCGTGTCTCCCCTTTTTCCTTCCTCCTTGGCAGTCCGGCACGAAAACTCCGCCGGGTCCACGGCCGGACGAGGGAGGAGGGAGAAAAGGAGAGGGCCGCGCGAGAGGGAGATCGGTCGGCCGCGATATATAATGCCGCTGGCATGACAAGGCGAGAGCAATTAGATGTCGCCGGATGCAGCTGCAGGCGATTGCGTCATCAGAGTTACTTTGCAACCTTGATCTCTCTCGGAGGGGTCTCCTCTTCCCCTGTCCCCGTCTACCTCCCCGCCCGACCCACCAAAGGCCCTCGACGTCCTCCCTCGTTCGTGCTACCACCTCCGTCTTCATCCTCTCGCAGCCCCTTCGGTCGTACGTGTACCCGACAGGCTCGCGTTCCAAACGCCGCCGTATCGCGCGATGTAGAACGATCCGGAGGTTAAAAAGAAAACGCCCCCGCTGTATTTCCAAGCGGCTCGCGGACCGTGGAATTCATTAACGCCCGCCCGATAGATACCCACGGGATACCGGAGGCTCTCGCGTTAGTTCCGCGTATCCAGGCAGAAACGCGCTATGGAAATTCAACTGGATACGTGGCGGAGATACAGCGTGGAAAAGTCACGGAGGTGGCTTCACCGTTATCTACGCTCATTTACATTCAATCAAGGGATCAGAAAATTGCGGCCGGGGCATTCGGAGAAACCGGCAACCGGCCGCCATATTGAACGGCGATCCGACGACAGTGGCTCCATCACCTCTCACCGATCCTATCCAGAGAGATCACGGCCTATGCGTGTACTCGTCGGAAGCACAGCGCGTAAACCAGAATTATCCTGCGAATCAACCGGTCCCGGGGCCTATCCCGGAAACCGGCAGCCAGCCCGTGTAATTTAGACGACGATCAACCTAAGAGTCGTTAAAGACGCCCGGGTGCTTTATCCTTCGAGCGGGGAGCGACGGGGAACAGGTGCGATCCGCGATATCGCGGGCGGTGACGCGTACCCCCATTCTTCCCCCGGGTTTTTCATCCAGACGGGGAAACGCGCGGCGCAAAAACGCGCGACGAAACGAGCGAGCCGCGCGGCTTTTTTGCCCGCTCCGTCGATCCCCGTGTGTCGTGATCCCCGCGGCGGAATCGTGGGACTCGTTAAACCGTGCCTTCGCTCAGGTTAATTATCCTCTCCGCCTGGCGAGAGCCTGTGTTTACCCTACCTTGGGGCTTTTCTTGCCCGTGGAGAGGGGAGAGAAAAAAAAGGAGAGGAACGCCTACCGGGCCAGATTATCTGTATCCTCCGGCTATCTTCCTCCTATCGGAGACACGAACGCGGCATTTTTCCATGAGCCGCGCTGGAAGAAAACTCGACCACCTGTGTGTCTCTGCTGGCTGACCTCCTAACGAGGAGGCTCGTGCTTCCGATCGCGAATGATCTTTTTCCGCGTCATTCGCCCCCAATGCGTCTTTAATAGCTGAACGTACGGTACAGGGTTTCATGACTGTTGATCCTGATGGAGATGTTTGCAACGTCGCGTGAATGATATTGTGATATAGGTGGAGGACTATAGATGAAGATGTTGATTAGTACAGGTGAGTTGAGGTCTGGGGGGTTGCTTTTACCGAGTAGTTAGGGGAGATTCTGTTTCTATTTAGTGTAGAAGGTTGGAGTACCAAGTGTGAAGCGAGTCCTATTGCCTCAGTGTTCCTTCTAATTCTGACAAGGAGTCCATCATACTCAAACTGCACAATAGTAGATTCCCACAGCGATAATAGGTGAAAATTACAACCCACATCGTGTATTTGGGGGACATTTTTCGTAGGTCCACTGGTTCTTGTTAACCCAACACCGACAGTATGCAGGGATCGTTGATCTAACATTGTCGAAGAAAACTTTCGTCGCGGTGTTAAGCCTGACAGCGTAACGCGGTGAAAAGGGAGGACCGATATCAGGGTCGAGTGGTGTGGATGCGGGCGTGCAGCAGCCTTCTTCTTCTTGGAAGGAAAAAAAAAGTTCCCACGAGTCGGAGAGAACTGCGGAAGAGGGAGCGTACATACGGGAGCACGTGTACCGTGGCTGCGACACAACTTAAAGCCAATTCACACATGGCTGGCCCGTTTCGTTGTGGTTCCGTCGTTTCGAGATGCGTGCACGGTGCACGCGTGTTCGCTCGGTATGCAACTGCGGCTGCTAGACATCTGTCTGACGTGTTTGTTAGCCGCAGCCTTTCGGGGAGAGGGTTTCGAAGATGAAACAGAGCCCTTTGCTACTGGTCCAGGCCTCTTTCCAGACTGGGAACATAAGTTGTCCCGAGAAATAACATTTCCTGACAAGCTTGACGTCTTTAATCCTCTGGCACGACTGGCACACCCCACCTACCTCGTCAAGTCGCACCTATTAGTTCCACGTTTTCAGTGGCATAGCAAATTTCTCTATAACCGCGGAGATTGTTATATTTCCTAAGCATCTTTCAATCTGTGGTGATGAAAGTGAATGGAATAATACCATTTCACATATTATATTTCATCCGTGAAAAAGGAATGCAGATAGCTTCGTCTAAGTCTCTAAGACTTCTTTCAGCATCGTCGCCTTGTGCATTGATTTTTTATCCCGCGATAGATACCCTGTCTACCCTGTTCTATTGAGTTTGATTAGTCCAGCGGGTGGTCATTGTCGCCAGCTGCTTCGAATCGTTAACCGAGCACAAGCGATATCTTCATTGGCTTTGGTAGCCAAAGAAACAACGGGAGGGATACAATCTCCGTCGCGATGAATTGGGTCCTAATTTTAAGAAATTCCTCGCTGTGCTTTCCATGGAAGAATAGAAATTGATACAAGGTTTCGGTTCCGATTTTAATGGAGTTGCGCCGAAGGATAATTGCTGTCTCCGTTCGCCACTCTTCAAGCCGTCGAGACAGAATATTTTGCACATCGTCATTGTTAAGGAAATCGCTGCTAAAGCACGCGGCGGTGAAACTGTTTCATGTAAATTCTAATCGGACGATTGTGATATCATTCCACCGACTCACTGGCGGTTATGTTGATCGGGCTAATGCATTTAAGCGTGTGCAAGCAGCGGTCGGTGCTATTAATCGTTCAGTAATCGAATCGCTCAATTGACTCGACTTTCCTTTTGAACGTCGGATCGTCTATTGTGTACGGCCTCCTCTCGCTCCGTTTCATCGGAGGTGCGTCTCCTCCGATCGACCTCGCGATTCATCTCAACCAGTTGCAATGATACAACATTATCTCGATGTTTGCAGATCCGTTTCCTTGCTTTTTTCGGGCTGTCAGCCGCAGAATCGTGGGTATTCGGTCGAATGAATTCATTCGACGCAATGCATATCAAATTTGTGGTTCGATACTTGTTTCTGTGATTTGCTATTTTGTAGGTTCAGTCGCGTTTTATGCTACGTGCTCCATTTTTTGGAGCGACATTATCTGAACGTTCTTTAGAATTATTATTATTATTATTATTATTATAAGGGAATACCATAGTATACGTAATACATAAGACAGTGCAATATACAGAGTCCGATCACACATAAAGTAAACAGTATTAAGTAAATAATTAACGAAATAAGTAAACTTAATAGATACACTAACTGTCACAGTGTAGGTGATATACGTACTTATGTAACGACGTCCCGAGCGAATTAAGAGACCCCAGGAAAGGGTCCATGCCACTAAAGTATTCGTTGGCAACACTCGTAGCTCTGTTAATAGGATCAATCGCGTAGTAATGATATTTAGGTAGACTCGAAACAAAGAGTGGCCTAGATCGCATGTGCCTCGCTGGGGCATCGTAAGTAATTAAGGCAAGCAGATCAGGACAATTTATGTGGCCGTGAATGGTCATGATCAGTGAGTAATCCTTGTGGATGAAGTGTCATGTATGTATTATTTCTTGCTATTCAAGTTTCCTCCAAAATTCCACTAATACAATTTTCATCTCTGCCATACCTTTTCCCAAGATCCTGTATTTCATTCGACGCAGGTCGCAGATTTCACCGATCAAAAGCACGGAGCTTGAAAAACGACAACACTATCCCCCAAGGAATTGTACAGTCACTCTCCGAATTTATTCTCCAACTTTCACACAGCATCGATCCAAATGACCACAAAGAATTTCCAACATTCCCAGACGCTCTTCGAAACGACTACACGTCCCATAAAACATCTCAAAATCATTTTCCGCCCGTATCATTCAACTCGACGGACATCCCAACTGCACCGCGGCAAAAAGCCCCCCCCACCAAAGTACCATAAATTTCATCGATTTCTCCTCGCAGCAGCCCAAGCGTGATCTCGATCGCGCGCAAACCCGATCGAGATCCACGCCTGGCGATCCTCTCCTTCCTGTCCCGTCTCCCTTTCCTCGACGTCTTCTTCTTCTTCCTCTCGGACGTCGTGTCATTCTTCACCGCCAGGGGCGTCAGTGTCGCCGGTGGACGTCGGAAGAAGGAGAGGGGAACCGTCGGAGGGCCGCTCGTGTGTGTCTTCGTCATGTGTGTTTCCGAGCCCGATGCCCCACGGAGAACTCTTCAGTTCTTCGCGGGCCTCCGTGCGAGCAGGTTTCACAAAACCGTTCAAACTCCCGTCCACCGGCTCCCCTTTCCCCACCCCTGGCCGGTTGTCGCTACGAACGCCTCCTCCTGGCTTCCGCTATGGCCAGACGGAGTCGAAATCGCGGGTGAAACCGTCTCTTCGGGGTCCACCGCTGTTGCCAGGGACCCACGCCGAGCGAGCACGTATCAACGCGCCACGTTTCCTTTTTTTTTTATTTTAACGATTTATTTTTCTCAGTGGAAATTGTTGGCCGGTTTGGTGTTAATGGTGGCTGGGACTATTTCTCCTCAGTATTCTCGATTAAATATCTACTCGAGGCTACTGCATACTCTTTGTAACTGTTTTAATCGAACCGCCACGCGATTTTTTACCTCGACGTGAATTCCCGTAATTTGACTCGCGTCCGTCGTGCTTGGTCGTGGCTGAGGAAATCATTCGTCTTTGGTGGAGGACGAAGTGTGGTGAGACCTGAATGAAATCTGTATATTCAGGACACAGGCGTAAGTTTTAGGATTACTTCTCATTCTCTTCTCCACGGCTTTTCTTCGGAATCTAGCTCCTCCGACTTAATCCCTGTTAAGCCTGCATCCGGCAACGAGACCTTGACGCGATTCCTGCTGCAACTTCCTTTTACGCAATCCTTGGGACTATCTACTCCGAAATCGCCACGTATGTACTTCTCCGATGCAGCTCCTCTATTTCAAGTCGCGTTAAAGCCTACGTCCGATCCAGACCTTGCCGCGATTCCTGTGACCGCGTCTCCCACGATCCTTGCAACCACACGCTCCGATTTACCACACACTCCTGTGCACACCCACTCGCCGTTATTTAACTCGCGTTAAACCAAGTCGAAGCTCGGTAAGCAATTTTCCTGGACGAAGACGAGGGGGACAGTGTGGTGAGCACTAAGTGGGCGCTACCCGAAAGTGCGAAGAGCCAGCCTGCAGAAGAACGAAGAAAGAAGACACACGATGGGAGTAGATCGAATGAGTTTGTTCATATATGGTAGAGATCCAGCAGCGAGGTATAGAGTTCCTACGTAGTGTTCAGAAAGTAGGAACTTCATACCGTGCTCTTGGACTTGCCGAAAGATCGTCGACCACAGTGGGTGTTTCAAGTGAGAGATTTAACGAAACCCGAACGATGCGCGGGATCGATGATGGAAAAGTACCGACGGACGCGGCCCAGTGAGGACCGATAAGCACCCGGGATTTATCAGCGATCGCCGGCGAGGCGAGCTCTGCCACTCGCCAGGATGTCGATTTTCGCCGAAGTAAGTCACGTCTCAGAAAACCTGAACGTACGTGGAGACCGTTCGTTCCGGTGCCATTCCACGTGCGAAACCATTGCTGCCTTGGTGAAAAATCGGCCGCAGGCGATCGACGATCAATCGCGCTGGTTCGCTGTATAACGTCGCTAGATTTAAACGCGCTCAGATATTTTTCGTACGACGAATTTTTGTGAATTTTTAGTGAACTCTTCATCGCGAAGTTCGCATAAGAAGCGTTATATATGAGTCTCTGATAATTCTGTCGAGCACTGGGTTAACATGTATGTTGCGATAAGTATCGGTGACAAGGGGTATCGATATTGCGTTGAAATAATTAAATCTGGCAAAAGTGTGTGATTTATTGCGCGTGGAATCTAAAAGCTGCGTGAGTTTTTGTCGAATAATTATCGGAGTACTTGTATTCTTCTTTCGAGACGAGGTTGTACAAGCTCAACTTTCACATTTGCCCTTTTTTACGAAAAAAAAAGGCGGAATACAGTGGACTGGAATTAATGTCCCAGAATCCTCTCGCCGCGAGTGCTCGAAATCGTGGCAAGCTGAGCGCGATAAAAGATAGGGGAGGAACAAGTGGAATTGCCAATATATCCAAAAATAGTGTGCCACAGATTCCCGGTTAGCAACCGGATGTACGGTTCCGAACTTCGTTGTAAGCCGCGAGCAGACGAATGCTTTTTTAGTTCCGCGAAATTGTGTCGATGGAAACGTGCAAAGAAGACGATTTAATTTCATTTGCCTACGTGGAACAGCCGCGAACTATTTTCGTGCGAATGGTTCGATGCCCGCGAGCGAGGTAGAAATCCGTTTAGCGACGAGACCGTTGCGGCTAATAATTAGCGATTAATTATCGATTCGTCGTGACGCGACGCCTGGTTGTGCAGCGCATGACCCTGCACTTTTGCGCGAGCAGACGCGAAATCGGCGTTATCTTGCGCATCGGAGCGACCGCTGTTTGCTTCGAGAGCCTTGATACTGCTTGTAATCGAAGTGACTGGTCCCGCTTGCGAATCGATGTGCGATCTTTCAATCGAGATACCAGTCTCGGTGAGTCTCTTGTCCTTGAAGCTGAAAAGAAATTATATTTCAAGGCCCTCGCTGCGGATCGTAGGTAATCTACCACTTTGAATTTATCGGAGAGCATACAAGCTTCCTCTTAAGCGGGTAATAGCGACAGAAAACGTATACCTAGGAGCGCCTCGTAACGGAAAATGAAATGGTGTGAATTAGAACGTCACCGCGTGTCGAGCCACCGCGACGTAAGCAAATTTCTTCAGCATTCATCGAGCAATGCAAACAACTGGATGCGTCCGAGTAGAGTTAAAATGAGCCGAGCAAACAATGTCACGCCAGGAGAATATGGAGGGCTGCAGTTGCTGAGTAACGCTGGGAAATCAAATTAGCAAACTTTGCGAACAGCTTCTCAGCACACTAGAATATACAGGCTTACCAAACAGAGTAATAAAAGACTACCTCGAATCCCCCAAATAAATAGCAATTTTCTACAAGCCGGCGGCGGCGACTGCAAACGTTTAGAATGCAGCTCAAGTTACTCTGACTTCCCAAGAGCATCCAAGAAGCCTTCCTTCCCCAAAGAGACGCTCGGAGCAAAGCGAACCGAAGCCCACACGCGACACCGAATAAAGAGAGACGCGGACCCCGTTGGAAAAACGTTTAACCAAACAACAGGGGGACGCAAATAAATTGTCACAAAATCAATATTCCTGCGCGAAGAGAGCGGCCAGCTGATAAGCGTATTGACAATTCGCGCCCGCGATAAGCCGATATTTTTCTCCGATCGACGATAAACGACATTGCTTCACGCCCCCTCTCCCCCGGCTCTCCCTCGGAGAGCGTAAACTTATCGCGCCGAGTCCTAACGTCGACGAGCAGATAGAAACGGCGATGGAAGGAACGGTTCTGGAGCGTAGCCGCGGGGACGCGTTCCCATCGATCGCGGCGGCCGAATCGGCGACGAGTCCTCTCCTCGGCGGTCCCTTGTACCCTTCCCGTCGGCTTCCGAGGGGTGGTCGATAGGTCTCGAACCGATATTGGTCCCCGATCGATGTTTGCATGCGGTGACAGGATTATGTTTGACTCACCGAATCAGTGCCACGGCCATTTGTCACCTCGAGATTAAATGGAGAGCCCCGACTGTCTTCGAGGAAAGGGAATGGGGCACGGTACAAGGGTGATTATTAGGCGTCCCTACGTCGACGCCACCCGCCCCCCCCCCCCCCCCACGCTCCTGTGCGCCGCTCCTTTTTTTAACCGACGCGGCGCGGGCCCCCACCGTCTCGTAAAGAGATAAGACATCGCAAGGCGGATCCCGGTATCGTCGTTGAATTAGCATGTGTCGGTCGCGATGATATTTTTCATGGCGCGTACCGTTTCCTCGACAAATTGTATTCGGTTATGGGCTCCAGATGGGTATTTGCATGAGGGGCGAGGTTCACGGAGGTTACGCCGCTTTCTCTGCGCGTCGTCCGATTGAAGTCTCTCGCGGTGATTACTTCGCTTTCGTTTACAGAGGAATTTCGGGCGTCGGTGATCACGAGCCTGTGGTTTTTATTGAATTTGGGACGGGGATTAGAGGTTGCGGAAACTTCAGAACGCAAAATGGGCGAATGTTCTTGACCGTGGTTCTATGTGTTTTTTATGATTTGTGGTGCTCCTGAATTCGTTTAATTTATTTACTACACTGGTGTGCTCCTGGGAGGATAATTAATGTTCAATCTACTTAGTTGAAGATTTTTTTAAATACGACAGTGTAGGATTGTTTTATTAATTATAAGGCACATCATTTCTCTGTGAAATATTGGAAGTTTACTGTAATGTTATTACTAAGAGTGAAGCTAATCCTAACACGTCATTATTATATTCTTGAATGAATACGAGCAGCTTTCACAAAATAAGAATATTTGGTATTTATTGTATTTATTAGTAGTTTTAGATCAGTGGCACACTATTCCTCAAAGTGACGAAAATATCGTGTTGTGAGGTTAAGGTTGAACACCACTGACCTAGGCCCCCTCGAAAAATTCTACTTTATCTTGAAGATATGATAAAGAACTGACAGACTTGAACAGTAACCACGCCACGGTTCGTTTTATCAACCTCAGCTGCACTTTTTATTTTTTCTTCAAAGCCAGAATGATTCTGCTCCGTATGGTGGGCTGCTTCTAATCATTTTCACGTCGGAATGCTAATGATACATTTCTGCGGGAAAGTTACTACGACCGCAAAGAACTTAGTTTTAAAATTGTAGTGTCATAGAATTAAAAATCAAAGAAAACTGTCATACAATTTTTCATTAAATGAATTGACTACAACTATCATTCTCTAACACTATTTTCCTCTACGATCATATACATACACACTTCGATTTGTGACCCAAAGATTCAATCGCTCTTTCTTTCATTCTCATTTCCCTCTTGTTTCAAATCAGCACGGCATTTGAAACGGGTTCGACATTTTGGAAGTTTCAACGGCACAGCATCTGCCCATTTTTCCACGCGCGTCGCGTACGTGCACGGCCCCAACGAAAATCACGCACGTGAAGGTGGGGTGCATATATTATGGCGAACGCCATCTTTATCCTATGGCGTGCCGATTGGGCGAACGAAAAAAAATCCATCCCTCACATAAGTGCTCCTGCACGGGTGAAGCTTTTCACCCCGAATGCGTGAAACGTCCGCGCCATTTTCCCTTAGACAATTTCCACCCCCTCGAGCATTCCATCCACATCGTGCCTTCACGCCATTAATTATTATCTCCATGCTTAAAACATCGAAGCCGCCTGTACTCTGCTTCTATTTGTGCAATAGCGATTTGCGTGGCAAAAAGGGTTGGTAGATGTGAAGCATATCATTACGACCATTTCCAAACATGAACTTTCATCTCTACCGTCAATTTAAGAAAAAGAAAATTACCACTTTTTGCCAAAAATTTTCACATCAAATTTTTGCAGTGCCTTCTCAAATTTTATGGCATATGAAGCTTCGTTTAATGTATGGTACACTCTTTTTCGCTCCTCCTCTGAAGCAGTTGCTTGCAGGAAATTCATAAAAAAAAATTCCTCCAACCCCAAAGGGACGTCCCAGAACATGTTTCCGGTTTGTCGCGTTGTTCCACCCCGTCGCGGTGGTGTCTCGAAAGGGGATTTGCTTCGCGGGTGCAATGTTCGAGGAATGTTTTCTGGAACCGTGGGCACCTGGCGCGATTGCACGTTCGACGAAAATTGCACTGCATTGTGCTGTTCATGACGCCGGGTATGCAGCAGCGTGTCGCTGCTACTTTGGTCATTGAACTGCGCTAGACATGTGGCGGGAATTTGCATACACAACGTGTCCAGAAATTGCGGATGCTCGAGCATAAGGCGAGCCAAGTGTGGCAGGGCAAAGTAACGAGACCAGCTTTTCAGGCAACTTGGAATTACATGGACAAACATCGACGGAAGCATTTACTCAATTTTCTGTAGTTTTATTGTAGATTCTGCCTCGAGAAATTGCATCGCTGGAAGAAGGCCTTCATTAAAATTCCACATCAATTTTTCTTCGTATACCTACGGATTGTTTAACCATCATTTCTAGACAAATTCCTGCGCTCAGAGATTGTTTTTGGGGAGCAGATGTGATTTAAGTTATTTATCATTCAATTATTTGTAATTAGTTATTATTAGTATTACTATTATTTCTCTGTTGGCCAAACGAGTAGTCAAATTATACCTCAGGCTTAAACAGTTTTATTTTTGTTGCTTTTTGTGAATCGAAATTAAAAATAAAAGTTTCTTTTATCAACTTTCACGTCCATAATTTAACACCTGATCTGACATAGCACTTTAAATATTCTAATTGTAAGTGTCTTCCTGCAAAACTAATACCTAATTCTGACTTACACTCGTTCGTATCCTCGAGTATTTGTAACATCAAAAATTTGTTTACAAAATGATATTTGTAACATCAAAAATTTTTTCACATAGTGATATTTGTAAAAAAAAATGGAAAATATTGAGAAGTGCATTTTCGAACAATTTATTTGTAGTACCTATGGAATATTATGTCACTGTGTACCGTAATTGGCAAATTTTTGGAGCTTGCAGTTAAAGTGTCGCGATATTTCCCATCATGCTTGCAATATTTAGAATGCAATCCGGTCGATCAGAACGACGATGAAAAAACCGCAGAAAAGCACACAATTCCAGCGCGCACGTGAACGCAAATACAAACAGCGGAGGTATTTGCAGCGGTCGAACTTCCGTGGCATAACTTCGAAACCCCATAGAATCCAAACTACATCCCGTGGCCATTCGCGCAATTTCCGTTGCACTTTAACGCACGTACCTTGGAAATGTTCGTGGTTGCGAGGCCGTGTTCGCGGTTTGACCCTTACATGAAATATCGAATCTCATTCCATTGTTGTTTTCGTCTGCCTGCCGTGTGTACGCATTTTTTAATAGCCCTTTTGTGCACTTTAAGTTGTTCGTGCTCCGGTGTGGCGCTGGTACTCATACCTGACAATAGGTTGCACGAGGGAAAACATTAGTAACTTTTCCTTTAAACATAGCATTGAAATTTAAAAGCAGTACCTTGAGTATTATTTTTATATTCAATTCTGAGTAACAATTTTACACAATTATGCTAACTTCTGAAAAAATGTCTGATTTAAAAATACCTACTGCTCCATTCTCCCTTAAATTTAGTGAACATTATACACTTCAATTTTTCAAAGTTTTCAGCCAGCGAAGCAATCTAGAGGGGCTCCATTAATCTATTTTTAATCTAAAAAAATCGTTGTAAATTCGAAAAATGAAAAGCTTTGGCCGAAAGGTACACATTCCACCAGGGTTTAAACGTTTAAACGCGTGCATACTTGAAAGCATCCGCGGTCGATTGTAATAAGGGGTGAAATTTATGGGCGCGCGATAAGCGCGAAGATTTACAGCGCTGTCGCCCATTAATAAATAACAAAATCGTCGGGCCAGCGGTCGTCTGAAAGCACAAAAGCCGTGGTTCGCGCGAAGTATAATTTATAAATATCGCCCAGGCCAATTTGTTCGCGTCCCCGAAGCGATAATTTCGCGAGTCCGATAACCCGCTCGCATTGTACGTCGATTCGTAACTATCGTCGCGGTCTCGCCGCTCGAGATATCGCTCGGACATCGTGCCTCTCTTTTCCTCCTTTTTTGCGAGTTGACACGGCCTGAAAATTGCCGTGAGCCACGTAGACCACCGTGACGGGACAGGCGAGTCACCATCGTCGCCGGTGCACCAAAATGGCGTCCCGTGTTGTGATACCCAGTGGAATTCGTTGAATTTCTATCCAGTACACTTTCGTCTTTTTCGTAATACAGTGAATTCATCACCGTCGACTCCTCCGTGCCATGAATTAATTTTGGAAGGTGCCTAGAAGCTTTAAGAATGGGATTTCAAATATTCTTGAAACTATTTGATTGCAATATAATATTATAGAAATGAATGTGGGAAAGTAAATTTCACAGATTTCCATGGAAATATGTTGTACTTAATATTTCATCACAAAAGTTCGGTATCGTTTCTGGTACAAGTCACTGAATGTTTGAGAACAGCTACTTATTAGTCGGGTTGTAATTAAACACACGTTGCAGTGCTAGGGTAAGCTGCATAGCGCTTTAACGTACAGCGTAAATTCCCGTTGTCCGTCTGGAATCTCAAACTACAGGACCATCGAGTATCGTTGTGGCCCCCTACCGATTTTACGACACCCCATGCCGCAATTGACGTAATTGCCAGCACAAGTAAATCAAGTCGCGTCCGCCGTCGTCGCGTGCACAGATTCGAAATTGCTTCAACAGGTCGATGATCTTCCGGTTCGGTTAAAAAGATTCTGTATCGCGTCAGTGAAATTTCACCAACATCTATCAGATCCTATCCCGTAAACTGGGTGAATACTGGCAGTTACTTGACATGTATTAAAAAAGGAAAAGTTTAAAAATTGTATGCATACTGACACTTGTAGTACAATCACAAAAGATGCAATGTTATAATAAGCTGCTTAAAGTAAATGTAAAAATTTCCATTTTTATATTATATAACAAAATGTCCCAAAAACATGCGAATGTTCACCCAGTTTGTGGTAACTAACAAATTCAATATCAGGATTCAGCATAACATATTCAATTGTTCATAAACTGCAGCCTGCATCTTCAACAATTCCAAGAATCTCGAAAATCATATTTCTCAGTAGTTAAACGTAACACGTATGACATTTATCCCACGTTTTCCACTGATTTTCACTGGAGGAATCGTCCTCTGTTCGGTTACCTGCGCAAGAACTACGACACGCTCTACGTATCAACCGGAAATAGAAACTACTTAGATTCGTCACGAATTCGATTTCAGTTCTCGGTGTCACATTATTTCTGCTGGAAACCATAATTCAAGAACTGTATTTGCCATTTGATTAGTGAAGCTATACCTACGATCTCGCTATGTTGAAATAAACTGACGACTGCTGAGGATTCCTCAGCAGTTCCTTTTTCCTTCGACGTCGACCGCGGAACAGCGACGCTAGCCGTCGCATTCAGGCGCGCCGGACAATGTACACGCGCAGAACGTACGCGTTTCCCCTCGCAGGAAGTCAAAGCGGTTGTGGTCGCGTCTTGCTAATGGAAATCGTAAACATTAATTAGCGGGATGGCCGTGGTCCGTGCATCGAGAAATGTGATTCTGAACAGCGACACGTGCGGTACGATATCGAGTGTCTGCTGTCTGTGCGAAGCTGAACTCATCGATCGATGATTCCCGAGTGATGTAAGTGCACCCGTTTTACGAAAAGGGGATCCTGGCTGAAGGATAAGCTTCATGAGGTTGCAACGGAATGCGGTTTAGCACACCGAACGTAAAGAAATTAGCTTGTAGTAATTGAGGATTAACCTTAAACACTTGCCAGCAGTTTGTATAAGTTAAACAGCTGAATGATTGTTTAAATTAGTATGATATTACATGATTCTGAAAGTGGTCCGCCGACAATACGTTAGGGCCCTGCATAGTTCTGGGAAATATCGCCATAATATCATATCATGAAAAACCTAAACCAGATAACGCTTTGAGGTTGAAATGAGCGAGTTCGTCGTAATAAATGGCATTTAAGCTAGCAATAAAAAATTCCATCTCCAAAATGTTAACGGAAAATTGTATAAATTGTCTACATAGGGCAGCCTTAAAAGCAATTAAATAGCAATCCTCGCGTTACGAGATCTGCGACTGACCTAAATTCGATAATAGCCGCGGGCTTGGAATTCGAAATAGATGGATACTTTTGGCTTATTTGGTTCTGAAAAGGTTCGACATGATTTATAGAACCATACAGTCGGGCCAAACAAGATTGGAGTATAACATCAGGACACAGAGATATATAATTTACTGATCTACTTTTAGAGGTTGCTGATTTCTGTTTCTAGAGACTGTTTTTTGTAAGAAAAGGCGTTTCTGTGCAACATTTCCTTCGAAGCACAATGTAAGCTTCAAAATGAACATGCCTCTTCTTTCCCTCTTGTATGTACCTATCTTGCTTTATGCTAAATTTGAACTTCGTTTTCCCTTATTATATCAAATACGCAAATACGCCCGACCAGTGACAGACGTTCGTATAATATTTAAATAAGGAGCAATTTTAAACCGAGTCTCGTGGCCGCATTTTCGGACGCCACGAGCCGCGAAAGGCAAGATGCAGCCGGGTCATCCCTAAATAATCGATCGCGCCCGAAACCAGCCAGAATTCATAACTCGACGATCTCTCTCCTCGCTCGTCAATAAACTTCTATAATCGTGCAATACGGAAATATCGATTCGGTCGTAAAACAGACTACTGCCCCGTCGCGGGACCGCGAAATACCGCGAAAATAACTCGCCGCGTTTCGTTTAACTCCCCGCAGATCGCCGCGATAAAATAACCTGTAAAATTCAACTACCTGTCGCGTTGCCGCGGAAGGAAAAAAAACGGAACAAAACGAGGCAAGGAGGGAAAAGGGAAACAGCAAAACTGCATGACGCCTGTCAAATACCTACGCGATTCAATGGACGTCACGTCATAGCCGGGCTGTACCACGTACACGGTGCCCCATAAAACGATCGTGCAATCGACAAGATAGTAATTAGTCATTCAGAAAGAAATTAGTAAAAGTGCGTGGGATAAAGTATTTGAATTTATTGTGAAATTATTGTATAACAAAAGCGAAAGGAAGGAGCCAGAGCGAAGGGAACGTACATACAGCTAATCGACGATGCATCGTCGAAAACAGAAAAACGACACAGACGACAAAGGAACATTGCCCTCCCTTCCCCCGTCCCGTTGTTTTCGACTACGTGCTATGTTTAATCGAATCCGCGAGTTAGTCTGTGCAAATGTTTCGCCAGCTCTTGTTGTTTTGACTTTGCAAACAGTTCGTTGATACCACAAGCCTCGCCACTCGACGCGTCTAAACGTTTCGTCATCCGACGCGTCTTATTTCCGGAAGCGGACACTATCTGCCGCGTACGCGCGTCCATTTCGCGTGCAGCGCTCCACCAGCTCCTTCTCGTTCCTCTTCCCTCTCCCTCTCTCTCTCTCTCTCTCTGTCTCTCTTCGTGTTTTTTTTTCGTTGCTATTCTCACGATAATGCAGCTTGTCGCTCGATAAACCTATCGTTGTCGACGCCCTCCGGCCTGGCTGCTTCCCGCAGCCAGAGATTCGATACCAGCTGGCGAGCCACGAAACTGGAGGCTCCAATTGCAAACGGGTTAAGATAGAAGCACGCGGGCATCAACAGATGAATTTGGATGTGGGATTTAAGAAACTTGTAGATATTAGCGTCCTTTCTATTGATCGGTATAATGGATTAAGTTTCCTTCGTGGTCACACGGGGTGTATCGCACTCCAGGATATGTATTTGCCAATATTTCTGTAAATTTTTAGACCTTCATAATAAAATCTAAAAATTTTGTGAATATTAACTAGAAAACTCGCTTTTATCGAGAAGTGTTTTTCAAATACAAATTTCAATATATCAATCGTAGGATGGTATGACCTCGGAGGGTTAATAGATTTTGAGGGAGGTATTAGTGGTGGCTTTGCAGTTAGTTTGTTTGATACCATAAATGAGGTTTTGGAATCTGTAATAGGATTTGTGCTATGTCTTCCAGATCAAGCATATCCCTAGTGGCGAAGTTCCTCTTGTTCCACTTATGATTAAGTGTAAAAGTTCTCAGAGAAGTTTTAGATGTCACCCATTTTCGGGTAAAGTCTGTCGACGCGATAAATATTTGAAGTTTTATGGAACAAAGAGTGGTAGAGATTTGTTTCAAGGAAAATACTATTAAATATTACACAGTACCCAAGCAATTCTAATTCACACTCACAAACCGCTAGCCCGACATATTCATTATTGGAAAAGAAACGTCATACTTCGAAATCGTCTTACTCCACATTGAACAGAAGGGATGATATGATTCGGCAAGACTGTTCCCAACAAGCTCTCCCACGCGATTCCCGTCCGTGGAATCGAAAGCACGTTCGTACACGAGAGAATCTGGCGTTGCTCGATTACGCGATCGTGGGTGCAGGTGCAGGTAGCGGTGCAATGGCCATCGGCAGAAAAGAAGATCGTAGCCGGTTGAAAGCGAGGGGAGCAAGGTCCCCCCGATCCAGCGATCCATGAAGCCCCCTGGACGCGAGGAGAGCGTTGTAAATCTCCGTCATGCTCCATAAATCCCACCCCCGATATCGCTGTCCTCGGCTACGTGCGTCCGCACATACGCGCGCGGATCCTTTTCCGCTGTTACCACCGTTTAGGCCTCCTTATAGAAGAGAAGGAGGAGGAAAGCATCCAGCGAAGAAACAGGACGAGGCAGCAGACAGATAAGCATTCGATCTACTGACGGGTACCCTCCATAAATCCCCTCGTCTGTTTTGATGGAAACCTCGAAACGATCGTTCCTGACGATCTTCCAGTTTCTTCGTGGACGATCGTCCCTTTGGCGAGAAGCAGCTCCAAGGTAGAATTGCACGAAACATATGTATGAACACCCGTCGTGGTTTGATTGAAAGAATTAGGCAGCTCGATTGCAACTCAATTAAAGTGGAAATGGCGGTGCAATCTTCCTTCAGATTTGAAGCTTTGTTCAGTCTCGCAACCTCAAACAGTCGATTTAACGCTCCTCTGACACTGGTTTCCGTTTTTTTCATAGACGGAATAAAGAAGGAACCGCACTTCCTTCACGAGACAGGCGTCTCGGTAGCATCGACAGTTGCTTAGAGAACGGGGGCAAGGTAACAAAGAGAAACAAAAGGGGCAGTGTTACAGAAGTTCGAAAACTGAAGTGTCCTCGTAGTAGGTGCGAGCGAGTTAGATATCCGGGGGTAGTGAAACACCGCTCCTTCCTGCGGTTTAACGCGTCCGTACGCCTCGTGAATCCGCGGCAACTCCTGCGGGAACGCTGCAGATCCGGCCGCTGAGCGGTTTCGGTGAATTGTGTGCAGGAAAGTAATTATCTCGCGATTATTCGAGCGGACGTCGCCGCATTCCGGCTTGGTTTGCGGCATCGAGACTTATCATTCGGCGTATCGCGAGATTCCAGCGAGAAGAAACTCGTGACCGAGTGTCGCGTTAGTGACGGAAGGCTTCAAAATGGCCCACGCGATATTAATACAGTTAAAATTCTTGCGCACTTGTAAATAAAACATTAAAACATTTAAGATTCTTCTGTCTATAAAAATATTTCAATGGTTCGATTAGAAGACTCCCGAAGGGGATTCAAAATGCATTTCGTGCGCGTGAATAAAAAATGTTAAAATATGAGTGAGAGTCTCTGTGATTTCTGACTTTGAGTTCGATTAGTCTGCAGGACTCTAAGGAGAATATAACCGTGGGAGAAAGACCGCTAGGGGATAGAGATCTATCTTCATAGACCGTGGAACGAACCGACCCCTTTGATATCTGTGTTTGATGATCATCGACCACACGGAAAGACAGATTACGGCGGAAGCGTACGACTAGCCAGGGGCATCGATCAAATCGCAGTATCGCTAGCGAAAAGTTCACGCCATTTGGAAAAAGGCACGGAGAAAATTGCGTTTGCGGGCAGAGAAAGCATAGTTACCAAGATTGAAGATTAGGAAAGTGTTAAACTCAAAAGAAAAAATATAGCTGGATTCATAAATACTGTGAAGTTGTCCGATTTTGTGATAGTGTGGAAGATTTTATAAATGCGCGTCGTTGTTTTCATATGGTATCTCCATATGAATTTAAATTTTTCATTTGTTAAATGGCCACCCGGAATGTCACCGTAAAACGTTTGAGACGGTTGAAAAGTCCAAGACACGTACCAATGCGAGAATAGCAATCGTAGGATCCATTTAAAATCGCGAACCGTTAATTACCTGACTCTTAGCTAAATGATCCCAGTCAGTTGTATAAATTATCATAATAACGTCGAGCCCGGCCGCGACGCATTAAAATAAATACAATCATTAAAACAATTTACGTCCAGTTGAGGCGCAATTATAGAAATTTGCTTCCGCGATGTGGAATACGTTTTATTGAATTTATTAAAACGCTGGTCATTGAACTGCAAACAAATATTCGTGTGCATCGGCACGCACGACGACACAAAAACAAAATGTCCATAATATACGTCTGTCCTCGCGAAAATCCAGCGTTTTATCAATATTTCGCAGATTTAAATCGCATACGGTTGCTAATTCCACAAGAATTCTCGTAACTGAATAATTTACGAAACGAACATTCATAAACAGTCGCTGCGCTCTAATTGAACAAGCTTTGATAATTTAAAAGGACATTATTATATTTCATCGACAGTATGGTATCGCAGAAAAATTAAATGAAGGCCCGAGGTAGGAAAAATTTAATTAAAACCTTTCCACTAATTGCACGACATCAAAGGATGACCATTC
Source organism: Andrena marginata (assembly GCA_963932335.1). Lineage (NCBI taxonomy): Eukaryota > Metazoa > Arthropoda > Insecta > Hymenoptera > Andrenidae > Andrena > Andrena marginata. The sequence goes on from OZ010660.1 coordinate 42,765,624, forward strand.
CTCGCGATAAAGAAACGTATCTCCTCCAATTACGCGCAGATATTTGAAACGTTCAACTGAAAGCAAAAGATATCCCCTTAAATCATACGGCGAGCTTAATCCACCCACCAAATTCGAAATTCCAATCGCGAATTTCTGGAACACCGCGGTGCTATTTCATCAACAGTCGCCAGTCATTGTTCGCAATGGAAAAAAAAGCGACGAAGCCTGGATTCTTTCGTTTTCCAAATAATTACAAGAGAGGAAAAAAGGTTGCCGGCCCTATCCAGCCTGCCACTGATTAATTGGAAAATTATGCAGTTTCTTCCAATTAATGGGCAAGGGATCCTCCCGTATGTGACTGCTGTTAATTGGCGCCGCTCGCGGTACTTTGCTGCTCGTCATTAATTGGGAAAGCCATACCTATATACGCGACGCGTCTCTGGATATTATTCGGCAGAAAACCGCGCCGCTGCCGGGGCTGTTGGAATTTTTTTTCTCCCCCCTCCCTCGCGCCGCCGGTCGATAGCTAATTACGCGTTTAACCGACGGACAGAATTACCCCCGCTCGCGCCTCCCCCGCCCCGCCGTCACCCCGCGGTATAAATTAAAATGATTTTAACCTTTTGTCGCGTTTTTCGTGCAAAACAAAACGGAAATAATAAGTCGGCCGTTCGGGGCGTTCAAACAAAGCCGCCAGTCGCGCTTCAGCGTATTTCTGTCGTTAATATACATGCAACGGAAAAATAACGCGCTTAACTCTCTTTCAGCTCTTTGTTTGTAGGGTATTCTAACGGGTTGCACCCTTTTTCTGGGTAATGGAATAAGTCTTGCTGATTAGTTCGTTGCTGGTATAACGCGCGGCTGGGATGAAATAGTAGTTCGCCGTGATTTTTCGTATGGGCTTTGCAGATGATGGATATTGCTTCCTCTTTCTCCCTGTTTGCGCTGCTTCAATGGAATCGGAAGGAACTGAAGCTTGATTGCAAGCTTTGTTAATATGTTACATGGGTAACTGATAATGGACACGTGAGGGGGCCATATTTATACTTGTGCTTGAATTCATTATAGGTATAATGTAATGTCATTACTCGAATGCTTAAAATTTCTTTGCGCATGCTGTGCGTGGTTAAAGCTACATAGTACGTGAAAATACTATATTTCCGATAAATTTTAATTCGCAAATTTAAACCTTAACAGAGAAGATTTTTGCTATAATGAATATGAATTGACGGGAGAAGAGGAACAGGGCCAGTCTGTCTCCCATAAAAAATGAGCTCCACATATTTGTTAATTTGGAATTTCAGTACCATCAAGCCTTTGGACATGTTTGTTAAAGACAGTATATCAATTAATAATATAAAATGCACAAAACAATATACATTTAAAAATTAAGATGCGGTTATTTTAATGTAGTTTTATTTTCTACCGCTTTCCTCTGAAAAGTAGTATATTTTTTCAGAATGTACTATATTTTTTATCACGTTAGACCGTAAAGCACTATATTTTTCCAGAAAAAAGTTGGCAACCCTATCCGTGCACTGCATTTTAAACACGGTTAAAGTATCTTGCATAATACCGATAACTCTCAGAACTCGATTACTTATTCAAACAAGAGATCACTAATTTTAAGTACCTAAATCACCAGCAAACGAGCAAAAGGCAGCAACCTTCATCTTGATTACCATCTCGTCGCCTTATCAGTACCTTGCAATTTCAACGATTACAATAATCAACGGTAACCTACGGTGGTTTTAATGAACGATTAATGAACGTTAAATCGTTGCTTCATACGCTTGACGATTTAATGAAAAAGGCAGAGCACCAAAGAGCGAAACAAAAAAGAGGCGGTTTGGTACGCGCGTGCGTGCCCTGTCAGCCCGGCGGCTCTCTCTCTCTCTCTCTCTATCTCTCTCTTCCCTCGGTCGACCGATTAAAATTGAAAACTACGCGGAGCAAACGCTGCGACACCTGCACAAATCTACATACTGGATCGACGGGTGTGTGTCTAACCCGTCCTCGCGGGCCGATATATACGCGAGGCGTTGGCTCCGCTGACGCGAGTACGCGCCTCTACGTCCACGTGTGCTCGCGTGCTGCCACTTTCAAATCGCTCGACCTTGTGCCGTTCCGATCACCAGCTTCTCGAACGATCCCGCTGGAATAGTGGATAACTTTGGACCGAGAGTCCGCCGAGTCGCACGCGTGACATTGAGAACTTCTGGTGTCTCTTGCTTGCACGCCTTTCAATTAATCTTTAGGTGTCTCCAAGTGGTTGGTGATTGGTCGGAATTCCTAGGGGGTCGGAAAGATGACGATAGAAAAAAATTCAAGGAGATCTTGGAGTGCAGCGTGGTACATAGGTACATCTTGGGAAAGCTTCCGTCGATGGGAACCGAGTGGTACCACTTGTGTCCCGAAAATTAGGTAGTAAGAAACTCGAAAGTAAGATTAACAAGCTCGTAATTTCGATAGGTACCTACCTTTCGACAAAAGAAATAGCGGTGAACTTGTGCTTTAGTCGAAGGATTTCTATGAAATACTCTTTTTAGAGAGGAACATACAAATTTGGTATATTTAGTCAGTAAATTTCTTGCAAAATCTTCCAAAATTCGGGTGCATTTTCTAGCGCGTTTTCGCCTGATTTTCTGGGTAACTTTGTTCGTCAGACCAAAGTCCTTCTATGAGCTTAACGCGGCTCTTCCTGCTCCATACTTACACAGAAAACTATTTGCTCTCACCCGTTTCAATCTCATACTTGCTCGGTACGAAAGATTTCAACGAGGATGTTCGAAGCGAAGAAATGCTGTTCCATAATTGGCGGATGTAAGGTTTGAAGGGTACTGGCAGCGTCTTCAGTCGAAGCTCTCGTGCAAAGCAGCTGGCAGACGTTAAACGTTCGTCATGTTATTCTTTCTCTAGTTGTTGCTCGCTTTATGCAGGCTCGGCGCGGTGTTGTTTCAGCAAAATATCGGAGACACGCGACGGGCACCGCCGTGACTACGGATGGTCGACGTAAATGGGCCCCGTCAACGGCGCCCGCGACAATTAAAAGTTTCTCTGTACTCCGTCAAGTACGCTTATTAATAAACGTTGCCTCACGCGGCGCATAAATTATTTAGCATGACCATTACTGCACCCGTTTAGCACATCTTTAAGGCGATCGACAACTGCATGAATCATCGAAAAACCGAGCGCCTAAGAATACGAATGACTCGAGCGATGCGCTCTTCCGACGTCGAACGCCGATTAAATTATCGACGCTTTCTCGGAGCGAATCCTTCGACTACGAGTGTCCTATTAAATCCTGCTGTTATTCTATGATAAATAAACACGTGGCTCAATCAATTACCGAGTTCTTTCACGGTGAAAGGCTGTTCAGTAACGTTCCCGGCGCCTTTCGTTCGGAGTCGTTCGGACGTTTTTTTTTTATAGAAGAATTCTTGCACAATATTTGTAACGATATAACGATGGTACCTCGGCCGTATAATTGTGTTTATAGGGCTGGTGCAATTGAAAGCAGCGCGAACGAGCAATTCTGTTCGCCTACACGGACGTCTATCAATAGACTCTTTCGTCAGGCTCTTTCGTCTTGGATCGTTACGAGTTCTCAATTATGCGCGTCTTTCATATATACATAGATTTGCGTATCGAGGGCTTGATTGATCGAACGTTGCGAATCATCGTCATCGCGCCTTAGACGATAGGCAGCTCTAAACTGTGGAAATTCGGAGAGTAGGAACTTGGTTTAATTGGGGTTGTTCGAATAGATTTCGCCGGACGTAATTCTAGCTTGCTGTTCTCTATTAAAAGTACAAGAAGCTGACGCTTCCTTGAAGTAATCAGCAAACGCAGCATGCGAAGTAGATTGCACGAAAGGGAAAAAGTACAGATCCAAGGCATGATACATTCAGGACGCTAATTTGCGCCGCAAGATGGCGAATGCACAGCGAAATTATACTGTTTCTTGCTGGCACAAAACCTTCAAGGCTTCCCTTGAACCTCGTTAATGCACATTTGATGATCAGATCCACGCTCCAGTGCCAATAGTTGAGCGATTTTCGAAACGTACTGAAATCACCAGCGGAAACCAACGTCCTCTAAACGTCCTTTAAACGTCCCTCTCGGCGTGTCGAAGGACGTGAGGGCCTTGGAGCGTTTATTACGGAAATGAGAGGAAAGGGGCCGCGAATGCGGACTTCGCCAATCACGGGGGAAAGGAGAGCATCCCTGAACAGCTCCTCGCCAACTCCCTTCGCGATACGATCCCCCGAATCAACGCGGGGAATTAATTACCCTGGCGTGCTGTGGCGGCGACAGCGGCGATATTGTTTCAAATACGATTACGTACTGGCGGTGCAATTAAGAAACGGGAACGCCGATCGTCATTAATAAGGGCACTTCGATGATTAACGAATTATCGCGCCAGGCGATCTCGACGAGCTTGTACGCGGCTCTTTTTTATTGGGCGCCGATGAATGCGTTATTGCGCATCCACGTCTTAAGGCGATATCGGCTCATCCGCGCGCATTCGTATTTATCGTAACGAATCTGGCACGCACGGTAATAGGGCACCTCGAGAATCTTGATTCTATTCAATATCTGACCGACGAATTGTTCATTCGAGTTAACGCTTCAGCTTTAAATGGTATGGTGAGGTGTTAGGTATCAGATGGTGGTGCAATATACCTGCGATGTTTATCATTAGATTGGGTTGGGAGTCCAAGTGTATTCTTCTGTTGATATGGAATTAATTGGCATTGATCGGCAAAGAGAGTTTTGATTTCTTACGATTGTCCGGCTTTGGATATTCGAAGAGATTTAATAATTTGGTAAGAAAGAGCGTAAATGTAGGTATAGGTGGAGGCTTGAAGTATTAGTAAGATTAATGTAGAGAAGAATAACTCCTAACGAATTCCTGAGTACGTAATCTTTGAAACTGAACGTTTATTGCCTTTAGATGAATGGTATACAATTTTATAGCACCTGCGTGCAAAGCGATGAAGCTTTTAACACGTCGTTAATAAATTACGAATAAAAGTCTGTTAAAAGAATTCACATCATCGACCAGATTTGATATCAAACCTAAAGGTGTTTAATGCCGAAGGATAAAATAAAACGTAAAAGAAAACAGTGATATTTCGACCATAACGCGAGGAACGTTTATCGTTGAAATTACCAGTGAAGCTGCTCGGCGGATCGATGATAAACGTTCTTCCAGCTGGATCATTAGAAATAATTAACATTTGGCCAATAGTCCCATTCATTATAGAACGTAACGTTAGCCATCGATAATGACCGATTGTTAAACATAACTATTCGTAATCAACGAGGAATTCTCATTATGCGGTAACCAAGAATTCAAGCGGCCTGCCGCGCAATCAATCCTTTTCATAGATAGTCATCAGACTTTTAGCCGGGGACAAACAGAACGATCTTTTCTATTCTAATGCGTGACGTGATTCGACAGCCATTAGCGAGCGTTCAACGAAATGTCAAACCTCCCGTGTCTTTCTAATTGGTTTAATGACATAATCATGGGCGGCACGCGCGAGGTTTCTCCAGGAGTAGCTCGCGGATCGTGGATCACGGATCATGAGGGTTCTTTCAGGGAACCGCATATATATTAGTTATTCCGAATTCGTGTATAGAGTGTCGATAAGAAATATATAATACAAGTATAGTGTAGATACAGTAACCGATTTCAATATTCGAGAAGCATCTGCTGCGAATTAAAATAATATTTTAATATTATTCAAAGTGAAAGTGCCGTAAGAGAGCAACACGCAAAGCCTTGTAATAAAACACTTCATCTGTTAATTTCATCTCAATTATATCCCACGAAGAAATCCTGTAAATGCAAAATATTCGGTACCTCCAGCTACTGACGCTGAAAAGAATATATAAAAGTTTACGCACAAAGCAGAAAGTGAGATAAAAACTAACACCATAAAGTATTTATAACGTGTGTCGAGATAAAAAAAATAATTGTGCTGCATTTTCCACTAACAATAAGTCTATAATAAAATCACATCCCCCTGCTCAAATAACACTTAAAAATCAGATTCAACTTCCATTACACAATGCGCGTAATTACTAACAAGCAACTAGTTATTAAAGCCCATCAACAAACAGAAATAAAAAAATAACTGAAAGAAGTATGCGCTCCCAACAACGATAGAAAACATAAAAACTCTCCCACGAAAGAAACGAACGAAAATGATACCAGGCAGATGAAGAACGCTCTGGCATAAAGGGTGTCCCTGTGACGGGGCACAGCAGCGCGCGGTTTCGCGCGTCAGCGCGGAGGGGCGCTAGGGGGGAGCGGGTCGGGCGAAGTCCCCAGCCCCTAGAGCGGCGTGACCGAATGCCAAGCCTGGTTTAAGAAACCCTTTCGGGCCGTAAGACATTCGCCGGGGCATCAGATGGCCTGGCCAACTGCAGCGTATTTGAAATGTGCGAACTGCAAGTGCAACACTTGCAATTACTGGCATGCGAGCGCACGCGCCCGCTGAAAGAACAGTGCGACGGGATCCACCCGAGAGGCGCGGACACGCCACGCCGCCGGATGCGCTTACCCTTTTTCGCAGATTAATGTCCACCTTCGTGACCGAAAGGTTGGCGTATGACCAGTTCAACGACCCATGTCAGGTTGAGGAGAAACAGCAGCTTTACGGTCAACGAACCCGCCCGGATCACGTCGCTGCTTCCGTTGCAAGACACGCGCCCGAACACCTATCGTAACTGCTTGCACGGCGACTCGATCGCGGCCGTGTCGGACCAACTGTTCCTGACTTAAACAACTGATCTCGCGGTTCTTTGTAAACGAAACTTCGATGGCGACCTGTTGGGGTCGACTAGCACTCGCAGGTCGTTGAACCTTCCGCGCGGAGGGTGATTTCGTCAACCGTGGGTCGAGCTCTTTGCGGCCGGGAATGCTTTTGCTGGGACATTCAGGCGAACTGGCGATTGTTACGCGTGTTACTTTCTTGCAGATTTGCTTGCTTCGAGGGAGGTTCGCCGTAAGCAGCATTCAGCTTAGGCTTCTTTGTTTTAATATAGAGGGTAGTGTAATTTTCGAGAAATTCGAGAGTGTACAACAATATTTCGTGGCTTGAATCTTTACTTAGTTGATGGTTGATTCGGTTAAAGTGCATGTTTTAAATTTGAAGGGGAAATAAATTTTTAGGTCTCGATGAGAAAAGAGAGGGGGAATAATGGAGCTTCTCCCTTCGGTTTCACGGGAACGCTCGTGTTGTATTTCGACGATTAAACAATGTGTAAACGCTGAGAGAGCTTGTTCGGCTTTCAATAAACTGTATATCAGCCATGTTTGCTAATAGGTATTTGCGCAGGGTGTGATTAATATTCGAATCTATATCTGTTCTATTATCGTCGAAATGAAAGTTCACCATTTGCCCGCTGCCGCGTAATGTATTACCGTTTACTTCGAAGCTCAGCGAATTTTCGAATAACCTGGCAGATCAGCAGCGTACATATTGTCCTAGAGGGGGTGAAATTCACTGGTAGGGACTTTTCAAATAAATAGGTTGGTATCAATCACCAACCTATACTCTGACAACTACTTTTGGTCCCGATAGTGTAACTGATTACGTTATCAAAGCAAAGCGATAGATGAACAATTCGAGATGTAGGGATGAAGGCTGATAACTAATCGATAATTCAGATCGCTTCGACTTTCATATATCTCAGTTCTGCTCGTACTTTGCTAGTCCTTTAAGAGAATATTCAGCACCCAATTGTAATGCCAAATTCCTCTCCCGACCGCTCAAGAAAATTTGGGAATGTTAAATACTCTACATTATGCATCGATATAATTGAATGACGTAGGAGCAGACGCAATACGATTCCAAGTTTGCCAACTGTCCTGCGCACATTCGCGCGAACAAAGGCTTCAATTGACTCTAACGTTCCTGAATCATCCCCCGTGCATTTGCGTGTTCGTTTGAAACGCATCTTTGGACAGTGTTCCGCGTAACTGCGTGGATCTGACGTCGTAACTATTATTCGATCCTATTAAGAAGCGGGGACACCCCTAAAACCAAACCCTCCCCGTCCCACCACTCCCCCGGGGAGTTTGCGCGTGACCGTTTAACGATCCGCGGCCATTTTGGGCACATGGCGTCGGCGTCGGCGTCGCTCGTCACGTCACCCCCGAAGTGAGCGGCTTATCCGGAAACTGCGAAGGAACCCCTCGTTCTTATCACCAATAACAGATGGCGGTGTTGGTTCTTATCCGGTTTTTCCAAACCACCCCTCAACCATTATCAATTTCTTTGTTAAAATGCACAGACGAATACTCTGAGGATTCTGTTAGCCGAAAATGGTTTACAGAGTCAACTTATGGGTATTAGGTGTTCTGAGTTTCATTTTGAATTAAGCATTCGCGAAAAGCGACCCTCTTGCGGATTCGATAAATCGAAGATAAAGACACAGTAAAATTGATTTCTACTCATACTTGATTATTGAATCCCCGTTTACGCGTTTTATCATGGTTTCTTCTTTAGGCTCCTTGAATACCTTGCTGCAGCGGTGCCTCATTTTTTAAACTGATCTTCCACCGATTTCAGCAGCAAGGCTCGCGTTAAGGGTTTCGATTTTCTTACCATTACAGGAGCCTTTGATCAGCCCCGAAGGAATCGGGCCGATCGCTCGAAAATTACACGCGGAGCGTGGGCAACGTTATTAAAGGAGATCAGGAACGGATCTTAACGACGTGCCGCAATTTCGGTGGTTCGTTATAAATCGAGCGGAGGGAAGGGCTCGTTACGCGATACACATTAAACGCCGCGGTGTTATGGGCTTAAAGGACGCCTCCGTGGCATTATCGATTTAATTGCCGCGGGGCTTAATTGTAGGGGATGAAGGGCGACCTTGCGAAGGGCCTACGCAACGTTGAAACCAAAGTTCGAGGCGGCCGGGGATTTCCGTGAGAGAAGGTAATTACGGGAGTGACCTACCTCAACGAGGTTCCCCTTGTCAATGAGGAAATCTTCCCTCCGCCTGGCCGGGACCACGTGATCCAGTTTTCATTCCTGCATTTTAAAGAGGCTCCACCGTTCTCACGTCTATTCTAACAGTTTCCATGCGACTGGGGATTGCGACGGGTGAAATTGGACACGATTTTGATATACAAAAAAAGCATTCTGATTTAACTGGAATACAACAGAGCGAAAAACAAACAGCTGAATGTGAGTGAAAACCTAGGTGTGTAATTTCAATATTGGGAATACAAGCGTGAAAATGGAAAGCTACTATCAAACACCCCAAAAGCAACATTGACATGAGTTTTGATCTATCTATAGAAAACAACTGCGAGTTTCACGAAAACGATTGACAAAAAGTGCACTGATAGCAATGTTGGTGCTCATAACGTTAAAAAGTTGACAATCAGTTCGAGTACGTACCCGTTATAACTCATCAGAGAGCGGCAGAACGCGAGACGGGGGTGGAATAAACGTGAAAAGAAAGTCCGCCACTATTTTAAGAGGCGTCGGCGGCTGGAAAAGCGAGAAAACGAAATCTTTCCGCTGGGTAACCGGCGTGTTTCCTTCGATGGGAAATCCGTGAAAAGTCGTGATTGAATTATCCTGCTGTGCCGTTACCACACAGACGGCGAAGGAAGGGCGGAGGGGGGGGGAGGAAACAGCCGGCTGGCTGGCTGACACGGGAGGGGGTGGAGAGGAAAATGAGAGAAAATAAAATACATACCCGGCCATTGGCGCGACTTCGTTTCGTACATTTTATTCGAGCCAATTGGATTTATTTATGCGGGCGGCGGGTGGCAGCCGCTGGTGGGGGTCGAAATGCCGGGGTAGAAGGCGCAGTCGGTAAAGCAGTTTCACCTAGAGCTTTCCACCCCCACCACGCCTTTTCGCTGTCCAGGATCTGCGCGCTTTATTGTATATTTAATTCCGTCGTTGTTTATCACCGTCCCGTCCCGTGGCCTCGTGCCGGAGGCTCGAGCAGATATTTCAACGGGGTAAACGCCGTTAACTGGTAGAGGACGGGGTGGCTGGAGGAACGAGAACGACGAGGGCTTTGCTGAGACGGCGTTTATTGCTCTTCGAATTCCGAGGGCCGGGTTTACGGCGAGAATGCTTTCTCACTGGGTGACGGTTTTGGGACACGTCGTTGCAGGGGTTGTTTAATGGACGAGTATAGGTCAATGCTAATGTGACGTTATATTTCGTACAGTTAACCCTGAGGATGTATTGTCACCTGTTTTAAGGGTGAAATTGCTTGGTGGGAAACACGAAGTGTTATTTGCAGCGTCAATGCTGCGGAGAGGTGAAGTGAATATTTTAGGCGAAAAATATTTGATGCCGCAATTATACTGTCTTTCAAATATTTTAGAACCATTTACTAATAGAGTAACGAGAAATGCCATCACCTTATGCACGAAGGGAAGAAGTGGCTGATTTCTATTATTCCAAAGTTATTTTAAACGAAGCTTCAAAGACCTACCCTTGAATTCTCTAATATGACAACCAACCTTCATACGACGACGTTCTTTCTATCATTATTCGTGTAAAAAGTATAAGAGGTTCTAATGTTCCACGGTATGCCATTGTGTAATTGAAAAAGCATTTTTAACAAATCGCGTTGCTCCTGTTTCGAGCTCGTGGTTGGCAAGAGAAGTCAACGACTATAATTCGACCCCGACGAAAGAAAGGGCACGTCGCGAGAGGGAGAAGGCGGGTTGCTGGCTTACTTCCGGTTCGTCTATTCGCGTCACCATCCGGCACGAGCTGCATTCTCACGCTCATTTGCATAGCCGGCTACACATCAATATTCAGGGAGGCCAGAAAACGGGCCCGTTTTGCATACTGGACCCCCCGCTCGTGTCATTTCTTCTTTCGCAGGGACCTCGGTGGGGCATCGCGGCTTCGTCCCTGAGAAAAAGGAATTCGGGGCGAAGTGATTCAACGAACGATGGAATTCAATGTGCCAATCGATTGATATCTGAGGGAGTCTTCGATGAACCATGGGACTAACAACTGTGAAGATATAATCGAACGAACCCTCGGGCGAATCTCTAATACGATGGAAGAATTTGCTGAAAAATTTGTTACCTGCTTTAAGACGTTTTAAATGAGAGCGGGCAGAGTGTTTTAAAATTGAAGAGTCCTTGCAGAAAACAAACTCGAAATGAAATCTTTTCATCGGAAAATGTTCTACCTCCCACTGGTAATACTAATAGTCTAGAATTTGATTTTTGGCACTTACCGTGTTTTCTACAAGGACTCTTCAATTATAGACACAAATTTAATTAGGCGCAGTTTGTGAGAGTAGAATGGCTGAACAAACATGTGACGAAATATTAATCGTGTTTGAGATACCGTACCCTTTTAATTCGCAAATCTACGGTGTTGCGCATGGATTATACTAGGGAATATTCAATTATTTGTGGATTCGATGTATGGAGGACTAAACGCATGGTTTTGGAATGAATGCGTCTTTTCATAGATTAAGTCTGTTCATAATCATGGCAATTGAATACCTACAGATATACCTTCCCCTAAACAACACTGCAACACTTTTCGCACGTCCAGGACAGGGATATTGGACCAACTTCCCTCACAACGTTCTATTTCATTCAAACATACAATCTTCCTCTGCAACGCATAAAATTAACAAGAACTACCAAGAAATTCCACCCCTCGATATCTTCCCAGAAACATTATTATCCTAGAAAACGAGCACAGCAGCAGAGCTGATACAGGTCCAGCCCCAGCCACCTTTCCCATGCAAAACTGACATTGGTACTTTTCCACAACCCTTGCTGCAGAACTCGATCGATCATCAAACGATCATCAAGGAACACCTTTGGATCCCGTCTCCCAAACACTATGCATATCCCTTATCAGAATTCCAAGGCTCTCCCTCTTCCACTCTTTCTCTATTCCATCTCGTATCCCCACTTTCCCCCTGCCCCCTCGCTCTGGCCCCTTGCTAACCCGTCGGCAGGATTTTGCGCGACAAAAGATCGCGGAGGAAGGCGCGCCGCACGCCTGTGCTCGCGCGTCCCCGAAGCGAGGAAGGAAGGAAGGTGGGTTGCGTAATTTAAATAATTCAAGAATGACCCTGACCCCGGTTAGGCCGCGGGCTGACCTGGCGATTACAATCACAATGCAGCGCCGAGTTCTCAGGGTAAGACAGGTAGCACACCGAGTCCCGCATACATTAGATCGAAGCCATCCGCCATACGCATAAATATGCGGCATATCTGCGACAGGCGGTGATTTTATGCACGATGCGCGGTCCGCCGTGAGTAGCCTGCGCCCCACCGAAAGTGGCCCAGCCTCTCCTCTCTTCTTCCAGCTAGCCCCCGGTGTAGCTGACACACATTTAACCGGACCGCGGCCGATTTGCATAAACGACAACCGATATACCCCGTAGAGCCACGCACCTTGCGAATATCCCACGGTGAGGGATTTCCTTCGCGTTAACATACGATCGAGCCGATCTCGAGCTAAGATTCGTTGCTCGACGAAGAGGAATCGCGCGGTGGTTCGTGTGAATTCCTGGATCGGATAGAACGGTAGGATGGCCTTGGAGACTCGGCCAGTGGGGTGGCGGAGAAGGCAGTTGCGCCTGGAAATTCGTGAGAAATCGGGGAGGAAGACCGTTAGAGGCCTGCGGACGCCAAGCCGCGATTTCGGTGGTACTGGGTCACGAATTACGGCTTGGAATATTTCATGAGGATGAAGTTGTATGCTCCGTGTGAGATGTGGGGCAGCATCTCGTACACTCGCTCGTGTAGGTATATAGAAGCCGCATTAACTTATGGAAAGAAGTATCCAACCAGAGATTTAGACAGTAAAGCATCTATATCCCAATTTACGGGATCTCGATATCACAGGAAGATCGATAGACTTTAAAACATTCACGCTCTCCATCCCTCGCCCAAGATTATTTCCCCATTTTCCTGTAAGAACAATGCGCCGATCGGTATACAGCCGAATTGCCGTATCCCGTTTCACGTGATCGATGGCGACCGAACATCCCGGGCCGGGATCGCGGATAGGTAGGATATTTGCATCCTCGATGCTGGAAACCAAACACTCGAAGGGTTGAAGGCTGGCATGCAGATGAGCCGGCGTGGCCGCCCTCGAAAACGGATGTTGGCAGTCTGCAGCTACGTAGACAATAGGCCAGTGCCATTATGTCCGTCGAATCCTAAAACCCCATAGAGTCGTTCTTCTCTGTCTATTATCCGGCTGGTGGCAGGCCACATTGTGTATCCGGTCTGCCACGGGACCCCGGCTATTGTCGACCCACCTAATTATTCGCAAATCTTCCGCTCGTTGCCAGTACACCCTCCTCCCCCACCCTCCAAGCCGCAACGCCTCGTCCGCCCCCGTCGCCGTTGCTCTCGACATCGCGAATTTCCGTCTTGGGCCGAGGCTGGTTGTTGTTCGCGTTTAATTCAGCCCCCAGTTCGAACTGGGTGGCTTGCGGAACGATTGTCTCGCGAAAGGGTTCCCTCGAAGTCGAGTTTCCTCGTTCTGGCCTCGGCGATTTTTCGATCACGTTGCCAGAGTGCTTTCTTCTAGCTCGCTCGCAGGGGACGCGGATCATTTGATGTACAGCGCAGGTATTCGATTCTTCTCCGGTTAATTCGAAGCTAATTGCCGTCGAAGGGGATCGCGTGCCGGTTTTAGTGGAAGCTTGGTTGTAGATCGTGGAGGTTTCGTATCGCGCGGTGAATTTACGAATTTTCCGTTTGATAGAAATTACTGTCGGTTGGAATTAGTTCGGTGACGTGATCAATGAGTTTGCAGTGGATCTGATGGGGCCATGTTAATGAGTGACTTGGGAATACTCAGTGGAAGTTAATATTGTGGTATAAAGGGGTGTGATTCCTCCTGGGATGTAGCGATAGTTCTTTATGCTACTTTTATTTCGAAGGATGCTGGAAGCGTAATATTTTCAATATCGTAGTTACGGTAACTAACAGGTTTGTTCGTGTAAATCTGTGAATATGTGTGGTTCTCTTTCGATTCAATAACCGTGATACGAACAATAAAACTACGAACATACGGTGGTTAGTGACGAGCAAATTTGTGAGTCACTGTACCTACGCGAGCAATGCAACTCTAGATCAATTTCTTGGTACTTACCTCAGGATCAGTTGAATCGGGGCGTTGGAAAGCATACAGGGGCGCGAGTTTGTCGTACAGATTTACTTGATCGTGCAGTGTTTTGAAAGGGTTTCTGGTACTGAAGAAATCTAAATCGACGTCCAGAATGTACGGCGTGTCTCGTTCAGGCAAATACTGGCGTAGAGCAGAGCTGATAGCGGTAAAATCGTCTCTCTGGAACATGAAAGATAGATCTCCCTTAAAATTTCAGAGGTGATACATCCAACACCTTAAATGCCGGACACCATACTTCTATCTACCACTAAATGTCGCTCGATCACTAGACACTGAATCTCCCTATTCCATTCGCTACATACACAATTCCATCTTAACACAATTAGAACGGAAATACCCTAAGTCAAGGTTCCTCCCCCTTAAAGCCACAAACCAATTACCCTTCAAATTATTTCTCAACATTAATAGAGATTACAAATAAACCAAATTTCCCCTCTGTTCGACACCTTCAACCCACCCCTTTGAAGGAGACAATGAACGGCGAAGAAACACTTGGGCCGATTACCAGTAAAAGCGACCAACGAACGGCATCGCGGGGACCCCCTTGTTTTGCAACTCATTGAACGCAATTTGCAAACTTCACGGGAACGAGGCTGGCTGAGGCATGGCGACCCGTTCCCTGGATATTGTTCGAAACGAGGCGAAACGTTCGGCTGCAACGGGGGCCAGGGGAGGGAGGGGGCTTTTTGTGACGCGCAAAAAACAATGACTGCACTCGAATTAATCCTGTTAGAATTGATACTCGCCCCGGCACCGGGATCGCAATTTGCATGCGTTCACAACAATGGCACACAACGGCGCTCGCAGCGGGTCGCGCGGAGGGTTGCAGTTCGTCGATCGAGAGGGTGGAGGTCGGCAAGAGGAAAGCCAAAGCCAACGATCACTATGGTCAGCGGCTCTCAAACGTTTAATACGACCTTCGATGGCCCCGGCTGGCATGTTTTTTTTTCTCCCATTTGCTGCCTCGAGTGTCCGCGTAATGAAATTTAATTACCGCCTCCCCCGCCCGCTCTCCCACCATTTCCCGCGGTGGCTCAGCGAAACGGAGAGCTGGGGTGGCCCTGTGCAATTTCGGCCGAGGGCACGGGTGAGAATGGGACGATTTCTGCAAAGGATTTTCATCGAATACAGATCTTATCGCGGGGACGATGCTCCCGGTAAAGCATTTTATATTTGGAATAAGCAGTTTCAATAATTAGGTAGTTTTAAGCACTCGATTGAAATTTCGATGGTTCGATGGAATTGCATTATTCGCAAAAATATACAGGCGTACAGCACCTGTTCTACGTCACTTTCCATTAGGCCCAAAAAAAAAATATCAATCTTCCTTATAATCATTGAAAAGCAGATAACAGAGTTCAATGATGGATAAATCTGCGGAAGAATTGCAAAAATTTGATTTCTATAATAATTATTTAATTATGGAATTACGAAAATTATTAGCCACCATACTTCCTTTCAAGGTTTCCAAAGAATAAAAGCAGCGTTTCTGCCGAAAATTTGAAAAGCCACACATCGACCAAACATTAGAAATGCCCCCACCCCTGCCCCAAAATATCCGTTCCCCTGGGACGTATTCATTTGCATTCGCCTAACATCAGCTTTCTCGTCGCCCTCCTTCTCGCTGCAGCAGAGGGAGAAAACGAAAGAAAGAAGAAAGAACGAGGCCGATGGTGTAAGCGAGACCGATCGAAAGAGGTGCGTCCATTTTTTTTCTCTCTTTCTTCCTTGCCCCCGTGACAAAGCATCGTTCTTTTACGCTCAACTACCAGAGCTCTTTCTGACTGAAACCCGTTTCCCGTTTATGCGAACCGAGCTAGGCAGGGTGATCCTGACTGGAATCGAGGAAGGACAAAAGGCTCTTACGGAATCCCCGTTGCGCTTAAACCAACAGCTTTACCCAATGCACGTATGCCAGACGTTCCTGTGACGTTCGCAGACAGGCAAACATCCTATCTTCGAGCATTTCCTGATCGATTTCCCCGGTTCCTCTGCTACGAACATGCCAGCGATTTTGATTACTTCTACTTCCTTTCAGACCGATTGGATCTTCCCTTTTACATTCATATTCCACCGCTGCATCTTCCCATATCTCCGTGTTCGGTTAAATTGATCTTCAACGTGTCAAACATTCACGAACTTTACAGTTATTACCGACCGAGGCTTTCGGGTGTAAGCCGAGTCCGCTAAGAAAATTTGAATCACCAAATCTATATCAACTAAAGATTGTTCTATGAAGTAGTAGGTATTTATAAATTGCGGACTGAAACATTGAAAATTCCGTTTAAACGTAAAAGTAGACGAGACTTGGATCATTTCGTGGAAATAGAACGATAGTTATTTAGCGAGGTGCAGAGGTAGATGGGGCTTTTTAAATTGTTATTAAAGAACTCCGAGGGATCGATGACAGCGTCATTTACTTGAGCAGTTTGGTGTCCGTCGATGCAAGAGCAATGGCATCGCGCAGGTGATGCACGAGGACGGCGGATTTGGGAATTGGCTGGAGCCGCGGCCTCGCGTGGCGTTTGTGAAAGCGCAACGGGTCTGGCGACATCGCGCCACTTCGGGTCAAGACAATGCGCCGATTTGCATGCAGCACTGCTCGGCTTAATTGCGCCCGCGACGGTGGTGTGATGGACGACCGTCTGTTCGGTAAATGCGCATGGAAATGCCGTCGGTCTGGCCTGCCACGTGCTTCGCCCGCTCGCGAGTCATTCCCGCGTCGCGGACGAAAATATCCGCCGAAATCGAACCGACGCGGATTATCGCGTTATTGCACTTTACCCAACGGGTGCAACGCCCTGCCTTGGATTCCAAGCGCGAACGACGTAAAATTAGCTGGCCCGATGGTGCGGCAGATTTTTCCACACGCAAAGCGATCTACTATCTGTACAAGTATTCTTTTTTTACAAACCCGGCGATTTTGAAAAATAATTCAGATACGGGGAATGAAAAGTGGGATATCTGATCACATTATCAGGTTCCTGCGGCGTATACTAATCCCAAAAACGTGATTCACTGTATTTATTGATTGCCGTAGGAGTCGCCAAGGTAGGCAGACATTGGCGATAATAGAATGAGTGATGTTCGCCGGTAGGTGTCGAAAGATTTCATTCGGAATTGAATTTCATTAGTAAAAAAGACAGTCCGTATTAAGGAACAGATGTTTCTTTTGCACTATCTACTGGTGGTGGTGATAAATACGCGTGATTGCTTATGGGGTCGACGATCGCGGAAAGTGTGCCTTTGTGGTTCTTTCCTTTTTTAATCTCTGAAGCATTCGGAGCTGAAAGATTAAATTTTAGAATTTTAATGAGAATTCCCCCGTCTTAGAGTAACGCGATGCTTTTTTCTCCATGTTCAACTACGCTCGGGCAAGACCACCGGTTTCACGTGCAAGCGCAAGGAAAATCGGTCTTGCGAAATTACTCGAAAACGATATACTTACATGACGCAGGGATATTCCTATCGTAATCATTGGTCGCTATCGCGGTCAAGCGGCAAGCCAGTTTTCCTTTGTTCCACACTATGTTCGCGATGATACATCGGGCAAGGATTGCTTCACTCGCCCATGAGTCATTATAGAATCGAATGATACGTGTTTGTAGAACAAGCTTTGTGGGCCGCGCGATGCTAGTCACGGGCCCGTGGCCGCGCGATAGCGCAGCGGCTCGATCCAAATTAAAAATCGCGTGACAAAGATAGGGGATTGGGAGTCTTGCGCAACCGCGCGCTTAATAATTTCGACGTATTAAAATAGACACGTGACTGCACGCTCCATCGCTTCTACTCTTAGCAATCGATGCATAATGCGTGAAATAATAGAGGATCGTTCACCAAAATGGCTTCGTCGCCCTCTAAAATGTGCAAGCACTTTATTACGATGGATGGGGCCGACGCTGAATAACTGCTGATTGCGATGAGAAAGGAACAACGAAGAAATTTACACTCCATTTGGAAATTTCTAGGTGGTGGTTCGTGCTCATCGGGATCGTTTACATATTTTAAAATTTCGTGTTTTAAGGTGAAACATTTCGATGTAATAGCGCTTTGCAATTACAAGCTTGGAGAACTTGTGTGCCCCGATCGAATTTCATAGGACAACAAATATCATGTGAAATTAACAAGGCAGCATTTCCTTTGAATTGTACAAGTTGGACAGCTTTGAATAGTTAATTAGAGGCACTAATAACCCTGCTGCGTCCCACTTGAGATTAACATGCACTAAGCTCAATTGAAGCGAGAGCCTCCATCTTGCACGGAGGCAATTTAATAACGCAGCCGTAAATTTTTATTAGGAACAAATGCCAGAACTCTGACAAAGACGAAGAGTGATCTAGATCGCCGGCCGGTCGGCGATTTAGTTCAAAGATCATTCGTGCGCCTTAAATCACAGAGAACTCTGATGAACATCTGCACGGTGGAATTCGAGGATTGCGCAAAACGCGTGTTCTTATCGCCTCGGAACTGGGGCAGAGAAAGAGGGAAAAATTAATCGCGGCGCTTCAAAGTAATGATTATTGCTGCATTCGCGATGCGCAGCGTATTCGACTCGCGAAACTGCTGAAGTCATCGCGAAACTTTGAACGTTCTGCTACTTACGCGGCGCAGATTCATGGAACATTATCAACTGCTTCGCAGAGATAAGGAAAATTACGTCACGTATAAATTAAATTAGAAAATAAATTTAGTT
The DNA here is from genome assembly GCA_963932335.1 of Andrena marginata. Classification (NCBI taxonomy): domain Eukaryota; kingdom Metazoa; phylum Arthropoda; class Insecta; order Hymenoptera; family Andrenidae; genus Andrena; species Andrena marginata. Next base: position 42,784,479 of record OZ010660.1, read on the forward strand.
GAACACAAACCGCTTTGAATTTTCCTAATTCCAATAATCAAAATTAATTTAACTTCTATTATAGTAAAACTGATTATATCCTTCATCTTTCTTTAGTCAAGTATATTCAACTTGCTTCTTTCGTAAACTACAAGAAGGACCATAATTTCACAAAGTGACGTGTTCACCGTATTAGAAATTCAATCTTATCGTATGTTCGCAGGATAAAGTTAGAAAGAAATCAGTGAGTGAAAGGTCCTCCTTCTCGCACAGAACCACCCCTCACCAATTTGTATTCAGAGGGTGGAGTGGTTTTGTTCCTAAAACTCGTCGACAGATTCGGGCAACGGGACCGTGCTCCGACAACCCTTTTTAATATTTCTCGCCTTTTTCGTGCACAGCCCCAGTCATTCCACTTTTGCAATCAACGGGGTCCGCGTGCGAGGCTCCAGGGACGTCTGCGTGTGCATTTGTCCACCTATCGCGTGGCAGATGCAACGTCGATCCGTGATGTATTGTTCTGGCACAAGGCGAATTAGGTCCTATGAATGGCAGGGCAGAATTCACGGTGTGTTAATTAAAACAATAACGCCCGGTGCGACCAGAGGGCACGAGAAATTCGAATTTCGCGCCCACATGTCACACCTCGGCATTCTCCTCGATTTCTGCATTGTCCGCGACTCTTTAAAGCGACCCTCAATTTCGCGCATTCACGTTTCGCTAATCTGTACGATTTCTACGATTTCCTGTATTTTATGAGATAATCTTTTATTCCCGTTAGACGTGATGCTTTCATTTTTTTATAAGTGGAAACTATTAATTCAAAAAGAGACAGCATAGCATTCACATGATGGCGGAACTATTTTAATAGAGTTTACTTCACCATGTTACCCACGTCGGTGCTACTAATTAAATCATTATATACATTGAAATGGAAATGGCAAAGGACCGCAAAGTGCTCGCACCGATCGTGTCTTGAGTTCACTTCTTCCATTTACGAGCAACTGTTTTAAAGCACTGTAAAACCGAGCATGTTAATTTGTATACGTAATTACAATCGCCTTCTAACAAAGGCCCGGGGCGAATATTAATATAGAACGCGAAGAAAAACACGTGAAGTTTCTAATATCAGATTTAACATCGTCGTTTAGCCGAAGCACTGAAACACTGGCTACGGGCAAACTTTGAAAAAAACTTCTCGACGGCAATTTGATATAATATCGCTGTAATTTTCGCTTCCGTGGCCGTGTAAAATATGCAAACTAAACTGCTTTGCATTTTACAAGTCCTACACACAGCGCTGTAACCGTGTTCTCTGGAAATTTTATGTTAATTAAGAGTCGCGTTACACGTCCCGTCGACTCGCGAGAAACGAATTAAACATCTGATATTGCGAAAGGAGTAGATTTTTCCGTGTAACGTTGTACTTCGGGGAACAGAGACGACGTAACAAGAACGCCAACTTTTTTTTAACATGAACGAGAACCGTACTACAAGAAAGGCAAAGAGGGGAAGAAAAAGAAGTGCGCGAAGCCAACGACTTCATATTGCTCCTAAAACTCGCGGGGCTTTGAATCTTCTGCATCCCCTAATTCTTAAAAAAACAAACGTTCAAACTTCATCGAAAAATTCAGTGTTGCTCCTCATATTACCTGCAGCAACCCAAATTTGTACGATTCAGCCACAATTTCTTCCAAACTTATCAATAGGAGAGAGCTTAAAAGTTAAAAAAAATTTAAATATTTTTTTATTAATCTTACCCTCATTTGTTCCTTTAGATATACAAACACTATAGAAACACTTTTTACATTCTTATGTCTAGGAGTAGCTCAAGTGAGTCAAACATTATAGAAATTATGAAAATGCAACGTATAGTGGCCATATTTTAATTTATACAATTTACATTTACATTTACATTTACATTTACATTTACATTACATTACCTTTACATTTATATTTCAAAATTTGTTAATTTTCACAGGGGCTCAGACAGACACTGTCTGTTTCTAGCTGTCAATCTACAATCCAGTGTACAATCTACAATCTTCTATTTTTCTTAATGAACAAATGAATGCGTTTGCAAAAATTCTAGTGTTCCACGCCCTTCCATATAATTATCATGTAGATTGAAAATTTCACCATCATTGAGCTACCCCTAAATATAGATCTATTGTGCTCAAACCTGCTCGATTTTATTTTTTATAAAAAGGAACAAATTGAGATGGTAAGAAGATCATATTTTCATAGTTGATAAATAATCTCCACCCTACTTATCAAATACAACTAAAACACAGGAGTACCAACAGTTCATTACACTTTCATCCCTCAGCACCGACTACATTAAGCAATGAGAAAGGAAGCCAACGATTCATCCACTTATCACCGAAAGTCCTCCTCACGATCTCGCAAGAAGAAGCTACATTCCTATGTAGTTCCTTCGTGGACAAACGCATTCGATTCATTTCACTTTCACTATTCGAGTCATCAACCGGTGAAAACTGAAAGACCCCGGCCGGGGCGGATCGCCGTGCGCCGTCATTTCGACCATCTCGATCGTCGAAAGGAACGCGCTGGATCGCCTGAGTGGACGGCCGTGGCGAGCCAGCACGTTTTCTAGTTAGGCCTTAGAAGACGCGCCGCTGCTCAGTATGCAAGCTCGGTGTGGGCGCATCCGGCAGACGCCGTAAGCACAGAAACTCACGTTGCATTATATATCCGGCTGTCGATACGAGCGCCATCCCGATGATAAGAATAGAATAATAGAATTTTCTATGAGCCTGGCGGGGTGCACGGCCGCCGGGCGGATGGGTACGGGGAAGGGCAGCGAGGTGGCGTGCCGCAAAACGAAGAAAATGCACGGGGGCCTTTTCCGGTCCGAGGATCGACGACGATCCGCAACGTGTTTTCTCCGTTTCGCGTATATCTTTCCGGGGGATCTCGCCTCGGTGAGCTTTCCATAGTCGTTTTTTGTCTGTATGATGTCTAAAATCCTGATAAAACGGCGGGAGCGCGCGACCACTCACGATCTTGCCTCGATTGTCCGCGAAATAGAAGGGCAAGCTATTCTAAATCGGTTTAACGCGAACGCGTCGCGTATTGTAAACCTTGCTTCCAGCCATCGCCTCAGGTGATCTACGTGTTCGCTGTTCCAAGCTTGGCAAACGAGCGTCTTGGCTTGGTTAATCGTTGTTTGACACTTGGCTGATGGAGTGGAAGCAGTCGAGTTAATTGCAGGTACATATGAGAGTGGGGACGAATTGGTGGTATGACGGGGAAAGGGGTGACTCCTTCGCAAGTGCGCAAACAGCATTTCCCATTCGCAGCTTCGTTTTCGAGGGAATTGAGTTTGTAGATTGGGTTAAGTATGCGTTTATGGCTGGGTACGGTGGGGGTTCAGCATTGTTGAGAAAAAGAAGGTAAAACTGTTGGCGTTGCGTCGAGGTCTATGATACCAAACTCTTCAGGGCCACCTAGAGATGTTTAACGTAGGGGAGAGCGGGGACAAACGTAACACTTTTTACATGTGGCCTAGCTGCCAATTACCTCTTACAGATATAAAAATGAAAATTATGCCTTAAGATAGTGTGTTTCTTGGTCTATCATTTGACCACAAATTCAGCCTTCCATGATAAGTAGTCAAAGAGTTATAGCAATTTTCCGCAGTGACTGTCATGGTTACTTTTGTCCTGCAGGGGTAGGACGAAAGTAACATACCATGGGGACGAAAGTAATATTAATTATTTTGAGAACAATTAAGTAAAAACACTTGTTCCAAAGCAAGATAGGATTTTTTATTACTAGAAACGATAGAAACAAACATTTAAATAAACATATTTTAAGTAGGTAACGATAAAAAAGCATAACCAGCTTCAAATATTTCTTTGATAATGTGTAGTTGATTTAATATGGAATCTCATGTAACGGCCCCAAAAGTAACTAATATTTATAATTCTTTTTTAAAAACTATTGTTAATATTGGATTCAACTACTCTCTGTAGTGACGTGTTACTTTTGTCCCCAGCTATGTTTTTCAGTATAGAAATGTTATAACGTACAAAGTATACAATACTTATTCAAATCAAATACAGGAACTTATAAAGACATTATCTAAGAACGCTCTAACAAATAACTGCATCAATATCTATAGTTTAATTATGAATATTAACAAAAAACCAACAGAGGAGACACTTAACTGAATGATCGAAATAACGAAATCAGCTTGCCCACGGTATAAGAATCGTCGTATTGCTCAGCGTCACTCCGTGACACAAAAGAAACACTAAATACACGTAACTATATGAAGCAAACGTTTTCGAAACTTTTGTGGAAGGCGGGAGAAGGCGTGTTACTTTCATGACGCCGTTACGTTTGTCCCCGCTCTCCCCTACCCTAAATTTTGCATGGGACGAGTATTCTCTAACATCTCATAGCTTTCAGTTGCAGCTGTATTCCATTCAGCTGAAGCTCGGATGCCAACTAACTGCTCCAGATTTCTATCACACATTTCCCAACGGGAACAAGTTTAAACACGCGAGTACTTCCTAGAACACCAGAGGGCCATGCCAAACAACTGCATAACCCGTTATTAAGATCACGTAATCCCGTTCCTTGTTCGCTGGACCCCCGTGTCGCAACAATCGTACCGAAAATAATCATTCCTAGCGCCGAAAGATGACGGCTGCCAGGGACCTCGCTAGCGCGGCATGTGTTCTAACAGCCAATTAACGGGGGATCAATAAAAGACGAGTAGCCCGTCCGGATGAACGCGGTACTGGCCCGTAGCGATCGCGCGACCGGTAATTGCCAGACAATTACCGTACCGCTGACGTATTTACTCGCATGCGGGAAGACTCGTCCATTGTTTGCTCGGTACCGACGGTACCGTTCAGCTCCTAATTACATGTAATGCAAACGGGGAAATCGTGGACGCGCGATAGCCACCTTTCCACGGCAACCGGCCCGTTCCCCTGTCATTGTTTTCGACTGGCAACCGTCGCGCGGACACGGAAGCCCGACGGAAGCGCCGCGGAACGACTGATGACCGAACGAGTGAACAAAGTTCAATTCTCAAACAACAGAATCTAGATACAAAATCGTCTCGACTTAGCTCGGTTACCAGCGCTTAATTCGGAGTCACCGAAGGGACACGTATGTACTTATTGTTAGTAGAACATTCCACGGGACAAAGATGGAGTCCGCCCCATCCCTTAGCCGGCCCACGCATAGTTGAGCCGCGTACGAATTTAGTACGAATTAATAGCAGTTTTGGAACATAGTTGCAGGACTAGGGACGCGGGTTGTAATTTAGCGAACCACGATGTATTAGGACGGCGATCGGGCCGACGCGACGCGACGCGACGAGACGCTGCGTTTGTAGATGAACGTGATGGCGTGCTGAACGCTTAAATTACCCCGAAGAAACTGGCCACTGTGCGCGTTCCACGTCGCGAGACGGACGGGTTCAAACGGACGAGACGGTAAACGCGCGCACGGGGTCAGCGACGGTCTTAACGAGGAACAGAGCGAGGGGGCACCCGCCGCGTAGGAGCGCGAAGAAGAGGGAAAGGGATATAAAAGGAAGCTCGAACGCGGGCTGCAGATGCGGGCGATAGCGCGCATAAGAGGTGTATCTACATTTAGTTCGGACAGCCACCACTTTATTCACCGGGGCGAGCGTTAACAAGTGTTTTCCATCGGTTTAAAAGGCGCTAAGGCGCTTTGCAACCGGTCCAGCCGGTCGACTATCGGGTGACTCATTGGAAACGCAGCCGGTTTTCGTGCCGCGCGCGAAAGATCCGATCGTTCCGGCTGCGCCGCGGCCGCCGCCGGTTAAGACGTTCGATTCGATACAGGCGGATAGGGGGCCCCGGTCTTCTGGTACGTTTCATCTTCGCCCAGCGGCGGCCGCCGGTTTATTTTCCACCTGTGACGGGAGGTATCGTAACGACGACTCGCGGACCTGCCGAACACCACCGCGCGGCCCCCTACGTTTATTCAGCCTTTCGATCCTGCCGCGCGAAACGCTGCTCAGAGTTTACTGCCGCGTTTAATTAGCACGTACGGAACGGTGAGGCGCGAGGAATCGAGATCTGGTTTATTTCCAACCGTTGAAGATGCCTAATCTTTCGATGTCGAACTTGTTTACACGAATACCGCGATTTGCCTCTTTAATCGGAGCTTCCGCTCCGGGAACGAGCTAGGAATGTGCAGTGAACTTTCTGGCCGGTTCGGTTGGTCAATTAATAATACCACTGTCGCTGGAGTTGCGAGACCAGTTAGGTAGATGGAAGTTTGGATTAGATATCGCTTTATGATGGCACGAACGTTACACAGTTGCTGGGGTTTAATTCTGAAGGAAAGGTGTAGGCACGCAAGTCGTGAATTTAAAGTGGTAGGTACTTTAGAAGAGGTCTGACGTGTACTTCGTCAATATGAATTCAATCGAAATCTAAGTCGCACTGCTTCAGTTGCTGGGAGACCGCAACCTTCAAAGAACTCAGAAGCTACGTGACGAGAGTCATACTCGAGTTTAGTGCGCTCTCCATTCTTTTCCGTTTCGTAAACGCCTCGATATGCGTCACCGGCTGCCGAGAGTCCAGAAGTTCACCTTACCTGCAAAAATCTCTCACATGTTTAATCAAAGATGCCTGCAACGCTGGTTGCAGCAGCGTTCGGGCGGGTAGGTGTTAAATATGTAATCGATCTCGTTGCATACTGCCGAGGATGATCTCTCTCATTGATTATACCCCAGCCTTCAAGAATGTAGCGCTTGTCGAACTGGCCACAGCTGAATTGCAAACAGCCCGAGTGATGTTGGTGCTTTAACTCTTTCGGGAACGGATGTGAGGATATCCCTGATGCATGAGTAGAGGGCCCAAGAAGCATTTTCATAGAATCGGAGGTCTTTGTTCGCGCGCGAGCGTGGCCGCAAGCTCGGTGCAGCAGTTGGCAGGGAATCGTTACCGAGCGTACAACCTCGCGTCAGGCTCAGTTAAAAATCAACCGAGCAAGTCTCGCGTACAATTCTATCGTTGGTCAGTATTCTATATTCCTATTTGTACAATCCGCGGTGTTCTTGTATCGCATTTGTGCTACTTAGCGAGCTAAGACATAAAATATACTTTCACCGTCCAACGCTCAAAAACACCGAGTCTTTTACTTACTTCGCCAGCTAAGGCTTCAGTTTACGAAGGGCTATTTGAAAGAGACATCAACAGGGACGCGTAAATACATAGCAGAAGATTTCCTTTCCGAAACACTTGAACCCGATGAGCACCCGCACAATTTTTCACTCGCACACACGAAACGATTCGATGCACTCCCCAATTCCCAACGAAAGACCTTACTAACACAGTATCAAGCACATTTCCCCGGAACCTCTCACACCCACCCAAAAGCAAGAAATGAAGACACAAATGAAACAACATCGTCCGCATAGACCCAGAGGAAGTGGCCGGGAAAAAATAGCAGGCCAACGAGTGGAGCGGTTCGCAGCACGAGGTATGTACATCCCGAGCATCTCCCTAATCCGATTATCAGCGGAGAGCGAGGTAGCAGAGTGTGGTCGGGGGCGGTTGGCTCGCGGGAGGTCGAAAAGAATGTCCCGTCGTGTCCAGGACATTTGGATTTTTCCGTGACGGGGGACGCGGCACCGTAACACGTGCGGGCAACGTGTGCACGCTGCTCCGTCATATCGTCGTCGGACGTGGCGCGTTCGCCTCCTATCCTGGCGAAACTGCACGCGAGAAAAAGGAGGCGCATAGGAAAGGAGGGCCCAGGGCCCCGATACCCGAGCCCGCTGCTATTTCATATTTTACGGTCGGTCGGTGCAGGAAGCAGCCACGGGCTCACGAACCGGATAGTGCTTCTAGCCTTTGACGGGAGGAGGGGGAGGTGGGGGGGGGGAGGGGAGGACACAACATCGTCTGGGGCCTCTCGAGGATCACGATTCGGTGACGTGTGGCCGGCCCGCTATCGGGCCAACGTCTTGTACGGGCGCATATAAACGTAAAGTTCGCGGTGAAGGCACGGCTCCGGCCAGCAGAAACCGCAGCGACGGCCTGCTCGTGGGCACCGCGCTCCGTTTCCTAGTACAGTTCTGGTAGTCCGCGGGGATCAGCCGGGACCGGCGGGAAAATGGATCGAAAGCGAGCTTCGGGATCGTGGCCCATGCCTCGCGATAAATAAACCCGAACGGTGGACCGTGGCGAGAGAGGCCTCGTTCCGCGAAATCTCGGATCGTCGTCGACGAACCGACCGCGGCTTTCCTCCTGGTGCACGTTAGGGAGCCGTTGTTAGGAACGCCTCGGAATAAGTACGTATCTTAACACAGATGCAACCTAAAACTCTTTAGAGATATTTAACCGCGGTTGTAGCCTGCCACTAGCAGCTCTACCGATTTACAATGAACGGGAGAGGATTTTTGTAGTATATTGTGTATAGGACAACGTTTGCGATATGTCGCCAATGATAAGTTGATTGATGAGTATTTTTCAGAACACGATTTATGAATGCCATTTGCGCGGCAAGTGACATTTAAGTAGGTATCGGAACGCGCGGCGATTTTTGCGCCGGCGGAGTGAAAAGTGTCGATATAAGTATCTTGGCGAGCTTTGTAATAAAGCGTTATTTGCAGGGGAGTATTTGTGCATAGGCTAAGTAGGCTGCAGCCTAGAGAAAGCAAACTGTCTTTGCCTGTAACTTTTTATTTTTACCTCGACTATAATTTCCGTTGCAAATTAAAGTGTCTATCTATTTTCCCTAACACCGAAAGTGAAGGGTGATCTTTAAACACCGAGGCTTGAGACTTTCTTTCGTAAATTGTTTAGATCGAGCGTCGAGGACCTGATTCACTGGATCGGTGCCGTTTCTTTCGATCGCGTTCAGGCAAATCAAGAACACGTTCGCTGGTTCTAATCGAGTGATCTGCATCGCGCCAGAATGATAAGGGGCGTGGGGGATAGCAGGGGGAATAAAATTCAGCAGGATTTAAAGCAACGCCGCTGCGAGAAAATTGTTTGCCTTTCTCGAAGCCACTTTATCTCGCGGCGGTATTCGCGGAATACCAGTTTCAAACCTTTACTTTCTGCGATCGTAGATACCCAGGGTCTACGAAAACGTCACGTCACGAGGAGTTGAATTATTATATTCAGAGGCGGCGACGATTCGGATCGAGTACGCAACGTGCTTTAGTTTATCTGCGTCGTTGGCAAGCTTGCTTCGAGCATTTCACTCAGAGAATCTTATTCTCTTTTGGATTACAATCGCGTATGGTGCTTTATTTTCAACATTATTAGTAAAACTATATGTGATTAATATGATATAGTTTGTGTGACAATGTCCTTTCCATTTATAATAAAGAAATTATGAAATCGATCGGTCGAAGACTATTGCAATTTTCTCATGAAGTTTTAATGAAACATCGGTGGGTTTTTGATCAGCGATGTTGACGATGGATACTTGCGATTCCATGTGACACGATTCGCGGGTTACTTGGACGTTAATGGTGGCCATTTGTAAACGTGGACATCTCCCGTGGAAATCAGCGGCTCTCTACACGTGCGCGACCGATCGTGCTCGTCGTTCCATCGATGACAAGTAACGATTTGAATGTCACTCGCAGCGGCACACGAAGGTGCGTGCACGTTTTTCAAACGGGCGCTGAAACACTCCTCACTAAATTGACATTCGCTTGTCGGTCGCCAAATATATAAGTCTCCTAGTTCAACCAAGACAAATTATTTTCTGCTCCAATGGTAAAAAGAAAAATAAGAAACTTATAATACAGGTGTAAGGCGGGATAACAAGAAGGAAGTGGAAGATTTAAAACTGCATAGCCTCCCAAAACTACTTAAACACAGCCCGGTGAGAACGCGCTTAAATCTTCCGAATGACTTCAGTAAATCCACTGAAAGATAAAGGAGTATCTACATTCCACTTCCAAGAACTCAACTGAATTCCTTAACAGGATTTTTCCGTCTCCTCGTTGCCAAGCTAACACATCACCAAGTTCGTAATACTAAATCAAGGTCTCCGTACATGCAGCTCCAGAGGATTTAGGTCTAGGCCAGACCCTCTTGTTATCTAGTTTAACACCGAATATCTAATCCCAACTCTGTGTAATACTTTGAGAAGGCTAAACTTAGCGCGCCCATATGCGTATCTATCGCCAACTGCAGCCCATGGCACCCACGTTAACTGGACGTTTCACTCCCCCGTGTCTATAACTCGGTGAGCACTAAACGTCCCCAGGACTTTCCAATCCTTTCCTCCAATATCACCCTGTAGGCAGCCAAGCGTGCATACACGGCGAAACAGAGCCAGGAGACAGGAGCCTAGCAGTCGTCCACCCACACTGCCAGGCGTTTATTTCCTTCCCGTGAACGGTCCAGCGATCGTTGGTGCAGCATACCCTGGAATGGAGATCGCAGAGCCCCTGTCCTTTCCTAGGTGCACGGACGCGTCCGTCATTCCTCCGATAACGAGCAGCGACTTAAAGTCTTTACGGTGTCATACGGGGCTTAATGCCACGGGCACGGCGACGGGACGTGAGCCAAGATAGCGAAGGCGCTATTTAATTAACGATAATAGCTCGGCTTAACAAGAACTCCGCGGCATTTTCTTTTCATTGTCTTTTTCCGTAATGCGATGCTTCCTTCTCTGTGCTCGAACGCGGCCACGGTTACGTCTCTTCGCTCTTTGTCTCTGTCCCAGTGAAGACTCCCGATGCGCTTCGACCAATCGGTTGGACTCGAGGCCCTTAACACTTATTGGGTACGATTCTCCGATCGAAACCACTGCCCCCGTGCATAATGCTCTGTTAGATCGAATGACTCGACAGCAGTATGTGAATAGGTGTCCACAGGTAGTGCTGGTACCAAGCAATAGCGGGAGTCTCATGGAGGATCACCTGGTCGACGGGTACAGGTACCCCTGAAATTCCGTGCTGAATTTGTTCAAAACCAGAATTTTAGTATACACGGAGCAGAATATAAAATTCAGGAGCTTCAACTCGTTCTATATAATATAACTAGCAAAATATCCCAGCGCTTCGCTTCGGGCCTAAAGCGGCCCTTACACGATGAGACTTGCCTCGAGACATGTCTTGAGACAAGTCTCATCGTGTAGGGCAGGCTTAAGATATATTAACGACTCCATGAAAACACATTTCACCCCTTTCCTCCACCCGCTTAGGAGTTGATTAGAGCAAAATGTTGAATCTGGTTTTTAGACATTTTTATGTGTAACTTTTTTAAGTAGAAACCAAGTTCATATCCAATCGGGCCTAAGACATATTAAGGAAATCGTGAAAACACGGTTTACCCCTTTTCACCCCCTCGGGGATGTAATTTGAAAAAATCCCTTCTTATTCAGCACCTACGTTGCAAAAGTAATATACCCTCCGAATTTCATGTTTCTGGGGACAGCGGTTGTGGCTTGACGGTGATGAATCAGTGACGGTTATAAAAGTATAGATAATCGAGTAGGATCTATTAGATCTGTTTGTCTAAAATTTAAAAGGGTACCTTCTATCTAAATAGAATTCGTGACACATGGATCACATACTATATAGCATATTCAACTGAACTTCACCTATATAACAGGGCTTCAAACGGTTCCGGAAATAGCTGTTTAAAACTGTTGCATAAAGGTTTTGATTAAAACAGTTATAAGGAACCTTTATTCCGCATAATTCCTATGAAGAGCCGAAATTTCCAACTATTATCTGTTTCGGTTACAGTACCTATTTCCGTTCGCTTTAAGATTCCAAAACCGTTATTTTTTCGGTTCTATATCGGTTCCGAAACGGTCCCAGCATCGATTCTTGTATCGATTTTTCCTTAATTGATATCACTAATTATTCTAACTGCAGATTACTGTATATGTGCATATTTTCTACCAAACTTCCATTTTTACCCCAATCATATTTCTATTTCTTGGAGGTCTCCTCCAGCTCTCAGAAAAATACCAAGAACTTGGAACTTTATAGAGAAGGGTTAAACTTCATTCCCGATTTGCGTGCCCGCACTTTCCCGTGTTAGGAAACACCCTGTATACCACAGTGAAGCCTCGTGTTTCGTCTGGAGTCACGGGTCCTCGGATGGAAAGCGTGTCGCTCGAAAAGACGGGCGGCGTGGCGGAGGGTGATGCACGTGCAAGAAGCAAACGCGCGCGCAGCAGATACGCCGGTGCTAATTGCAATTTATGTCTCATTGCAGTCGTCGTCGGTGTGCCGCGACAAAGGCTAGTGCGCCGCAGGCGGCCGCTTCTGCGTTAAAGCGTTTCAAAAGAGTGCCCCTGCCACCGGTGCTCGCGGCAGAAAAGCTGCCCGGGCTCGCGTTTCACCGCTACGCTGTTGTTGTCGTTGGCCGTTGTTCGCGCACCGCGATTTCACCTGCGCGTCCGTCCGCGAATCGACTTCACCAGGGCTGCCTTTTGTAGGGATCGCCGCCGCGAAACGCGTCCCCGCTGCGTTCGAGGCCGACGAAATCGCGGGCCCTTTCTTGCCTTTTAACCACCACGTCCTCTGCATGGCAAATGCAACCAGCGCGAGGGCAGCGGGATTGTTGATGTCGATTTTTCACTGGCTACTGGTTGCAGTGGCGCACCCTGGATTTAATCTTGGGGGATCCGAGTTGAACGGATAGAAGTATTTCTAATACAAATTCAATAAAAATCAGTAGGTGATTATAAAATTTATTTATAGAATAAAATCCAGTTTTCTTTTCTTTTTACAAAGCTCTTGAATTATTTCAATCGTGGTTGCATTAATCTCCGTTTTCCTTCTTCTTTGGGGGGTTCCTTGCAGCATGGGCTGGTTGGATTGTGGTAATGTTGTTGGGATTTGGATGTAGTTACAAGGAGATGTCTTCAATTCGATCACTCTCGAGTCGGAGTCGCAACAATTTTATTTTCAAATAAACCTTTACAATTAGAATTAGAACAGTGGCCAGGCTTTGAGGGACTTCTTGGGGTTAGCTGCAAGGGTTTCTATACTAACGATATGGTGGTAAGTTAGTAGGGGAGGAATGAAGGGAGTCGCGTAGGCCTTCAAGCATTGGAATCTATGATCCATTTAGGTGATAAGATTTTTTCAGATACCAGACTCAGCGGTGGAGGTCTTGTAGGCTTCCAAGTCCAGGAACTTCGAGGTTGCAAGGGTGTTATATATCACGCCATGTGGTCGGAAGTCATGTAGGTGTCCGAGTTCCAAAGTTTAGGGTTGCATCGGTGATAAGATAAATATTCTGGTCCGTTCCTGCAATGTCGCAGGATGTGAGATTTTGGGGGCTGGAACGCTGATCTTTTACGATTTCGTGTTGTTTCTGGGGTGAGGTGGATGTTTGGTAGATAGGTGGTTTGGCTTTTGGTGTAGCTGTTTACGGAGGAAAGGAATTTTTAATTGGTTAGTAGAGGTGGTGATGGTTGCATGGAGTCTGATGAGGAAGGGGATGTTTGGTTGATGATTTAGCGTGGTGGTTTTGCGATAACTGAAGGTGGTTAGATTTGGAATAGATTAGTAGTTCGATAGTTGCCGCTGTGAATCAGGCGGAACTAATTACTGATTTAAGAATTATTCTGCTGAAATTTCCTACTACGAGCTGGTACTAGAGGCACGAATTTTCACTTTCATAGAATATTTTTCCTGGATACTGCAATTTCACAGGTACAATTTGATTAATTATCAAAGAGGTGAAATTGGGAGTACTTATATAAAACAAAAATTAATTTATGACTAAAAAGTGCCCCCGTCGTTTCGGTATTTTAGCACGTACATTCAGCAGCAAGAATCTTTGCAATAAAATTCAACCTTGCTGCATAAAACTCATAAATTCATATTCTACTGTATTACACCAACGCGTATCCGTAGAGCTTTCACTAAGCGAAACCTGTATTGCAAATAGGATCTTTCAGCACGGTAGCTAAAACCGCCACAAATTCCAATTACCATAATTGAATGGATCGAAAACGGAATTAATGAAATATTAAATATCCATGCGCTGTAAACAATACCGCGAAATCTATTTAACCACGCGCGATTAAATACATTCACGACCACCTAACGCTGCTCAACAGGGCGGAACGTGTATCTCCTCTGCAACAAAGACGTTACGCATCTCGCTGAGCCATTAAACGTGTAGCAATATCGGTCTGTTCGGACCGGTTCAACAACTTACAATGTTGAATGAAATCCAAGGCATTGCTGTGCATTCAGAACGTGCTACCAAGGGGGATATATCCATAACACATCTCCGCCTTCCTCGCGAAACAGAAACTTATCAGCAATGAATCGCTAAAATATATGTATGCGAGCATTATCTGCCGGCAGCGGTTTGGAAAATATCTCACAGTTGAACAAACCATGTTGATTGCCGACGTTCAATATCTCGATACAACCGGACAGTCACGTAGATACCTTGAAAAAGTGAAAAATGTAATATTTACAATGTCCCTAGAATAGGTAGCAAAAGTGCATAAAAATCCTGTGAAATATAGTTATAGTGAAAGATGCACAGGTACACTGGCAATAACTTCCTAATACGAATCAAGCCGCTGGTATCCGCATTCGTACCGGCCATTCGAGACTAACACACGAGTACTTAACCTTCGTTGCATACTGTTGCAAATATGCAACATATTTTTAATTATTTTTAATTTTTTGTTGTAACTAGCATATAGTGTATATATCCTAGTGTCTAAACATTTACATAGATCGCGTTGAACATTGTAATTCCGCGGTTTTTAAGTAATCATAATCGTAATAGCGGAAAAAGGGGAAAAATAAAAGAAACATATTTTTTATTATTATTTCTCCCTTATTAATATCACTTGTACGAGTCCAAAAATGTATTTTTTCTAAAATCGAAGAAGTTGTGCAACAAAGGGTTAATAACGAAACAATCCCCTCTCGAATGTGAATCTTGTGGAACACTGATAAGTATAAAACATATTTTGCAAGACTGCCCCAAGTTTTCACACTAAAGAAATCGTCTCAATATTAAAGCAAATTTGAAGCTGACTTTGGATGAATGTAAAAACATCCAGAAGGTAATGCAATTTTTCAAAGCAATAGATTTACTTGACCTCTTATACTTCAGCATTATGTAAGTCTATGTATAGTCTAAATAGCTTGTAATCAAATTTCAAATATGTAATTATTGTGCGGAGGTAAGTGGTCGCTAATGACTCTATCGTTAACAACCACTACTTTAAAATAAACTCATTGGTATATAAAAAAATAACTTCCTAAATCTTCCTCAGCACAGCCTCAATGCATCTCTCGACCCATTTAGCGCACCAGCAACGTTGGACCCTCGCATTAATTAGCCCAATAAACATTCCATTAAACCAACTGACAGCTCGTTCTTTTCTTCCGTCCATCACATTCACTTCTATTCCATAGCAGGATAATCGTTATCGCGGCGCTCCTTCGGCACCTTAACGAAGAGGTGCGATCGTACAAGATAGGACCGATCGATCGAGGATCCGATCGAGAGTGTCTCTCTCCTTCGATCCTCGATCTCTCTCCCCTTCGCCGCAGTACCGAAACGCTGCTCGATAAAGTACCAACGCACAATGGACGTGGAAGCATAGAAACACGTGGCACATAAATCGCGCATTATGTGCCGGGCTCTTTGTGCGCCACGAGTAAATAGGACAGCGCGCGCGCGAGCTCGCCCTGGCTACCCTTTCCTTTGAATTTCCTTTCGCCTGGCTTTGGTTGTTGCTGTTGGCGCAGCGGTTGTAGCGCGCCCGCGCGCGCGGCCATTACGCCGACGCGGCTGTCGTTTTTCGCAACCGCTCCACATCGTGATTTCCTGAAGGTGCAAAGAGCCTCGACGACAGGAACGAATGCTGGTCGTAGTGCTGCGCCCAGGTCGTAAGGTTTCAGTTGGATTTGCAACAAAATCGCGGCGGCCCCCGCGATGGCGCAATCCTACGATACGAGGAAGAAGAACGCGGGGAGAACGATGCCGTAAATTCCCGTGGATCACACAACTGTAGCGCTGGGATATTGAAATACCCTCGGATATCGCAAATGTTTGCGCCCCGATGGTCTTTGATTTCCTCTATGGATCGATATTCAATTGAATCGTGGAAGATTGCCGGGCGAATTTTATACATTATTGCAACTATGGTCTTCATGTGTTGCATAGAATTTGCAACTTGTTGCTCGGCGGGTTCGCGTAGATGGGCTTCGAGGTGTTCTCGGGCTTATAATGGAAATCCATGCTGCGTAAGGAATTGTTGTAGTCTCTTCTTGATATTTAGCATTTTAAACAGAAATTTGTTTTCTGAAAAATTACACGATCTCAACTGGGGCATCATCTATTCCTGGAATCACACCAATAAGCAACACAATTAAAATTCTAGATTTATTTACTTCACCCTTTTTCGTATTTTCACTGTGTTTACGCGTTTGCGTACCAATATAAACCTCGTATCTTTCTCACGTTTCATAATACGTCGGCATGCGAGAGGAATTACGAGCAAAGACGAACGGAGCCAATATTCGGGTCTCGAGACAACGAGACGCGATGCAAAAATCGGCGAACTCTTTCGAGGATTACGTGGAGGCTGCGGTTCGACCGGTTTGGTATAAATGCGGCTTAACGTTGGGCGGCACGTAAGTCACTGTCCTGGTTAGAGGTACTTAATGGGGTCCCTTGCATCCGCCCCTCTCTGCGCCTCTAATGATCTGCAGTGCCTCTAACGTGGAGCCTTCCAGCGTGGAACTTATTAATGCAAAACTGCGCTGTTCCGTTCAGCGTTCTTCGCGAAAAATAAAAGAAAAATAGGGAAGATCTGCGTCATTACTATTTTAGAATTCACTAACTTGTTCCTTCTCTATTTTGAGATAGCGAATTTGAGCGAAATAAATCATTAATTCATTTTTCTATCTGAATAACTGTAACTTTAAGAAGAAATGAAAATTTTGCTGAACAGGACTATATTTGACAACGCCACTAAATTTCAAACAAAATTGCACGTGTACATAAAAATGATGCGAACATCGCATGAATACATTAACGCGCCATCGTTCGATATCTCCGCGTGCAAAATTAAGAAGGAAGAGCGTAGGTGACAAACACGTCGGTGATTGTAAATACGAAAGGCACTCCGCTCCCATGATCGGCTTAGTCCCCTTAAACATCGATTACTCGAAATCTCGTAGGCGTCGTCGTGTCGGAAATGATATAAATCTCTTCTAAATTTAAACCCGTAACCACCTTCCACGAGAACCAAAGCTGAAAGAAAGTTCGCCTCCTTCTATTGTGCAAGTTGTAATAAAATATCATCGACGTGTGATGTAGTCGACAACGAGATTAGAAATAAAATGATGCAACTGGGCTGTTTCGCGGTGAGTGACATAAAAAGGCGGAGCAACCACCATTAAATACCTGCAATCGTGTCTAACTAAAGAAGCTTTTAATTTCACAAAAAATTTCTCACTAAATTCTATTGAATCCTAATCGACTTTTCTCCTTAGTCATAATCGTGTATACACTCTGCCAAAAAATATCGCCACAACTGTACCACGGATGCACGGCACACAGTGAGTCAAACTGCCTTTTTTTGTGTCAAAATCGTAGAACTTTTGATGGAACTAAAATAAAGGGAAGAGTACTTTTTCGAGTTTAAAGCTAAGATGTTGCAGAATAAGGGAATAATATTGAAACAGTATCACAAACAAGTTCAAATGTTCTACCATTTTCGCATAAAAAAGTGCAGTTTGTCCACACAGTTAGCATTCGTGTCACGAACATTTTGTAAATATCGCCTAAGCAAGAGTTCATATTGTAGAAGTATTCGCGAAGCAGATATCAATTGCATGGAGTTCGTCCACTCGCTCTCGCGCGTTTATGGTAAACGGAGCGATATGTATTAACAGAGTGTACACTCGACGAAACTTCCAGCTTCTGATAGTTCCTTCAAACTTCATATAATCCTGCTACCACGATAGAACATTGTAATAAAACAATTTTCGCACGACCTCCATCGAGCGTATGCACGCCCTCCTCCTGGAGCGCGCGGCAAAAACTGTGACAAGAACTTAATACCCCGGTAACTGGATTGTTCCCGGTTGCTGAAACTTACGTAAACAGGTGTATACTGGGTCACTCAAACATCGTGCCGCGTTCGCACTTGATTAAATTATGCAAATCGATCAGATCTCGTACGTGTCCGCGGACTGGAATTTAAATTACGCCTGGAAACACAGCGCTCGCAGTTTCGGTGCCCGCCTTGTGAAACGGTTTCTCGTTAATTTATTAGCCACGATCGATCGCCGAGCAGCCAGCCAGCCAGCCAACTGTCGCGTTGTCTCATGCGCGTTCCGTGACAGGATATTTTTGTCAATTAGAGTCGCGGGGTTTACTATTTCACTTCTCTTACCTGTTGACGTTTCAGCGTTGTACAAATTGTTCGACATCGGAACCCGTTTTCATTAACACACTGGCGTTGGGAAACGTAGCAACGTGCTACCCGCTGCCTAGAATATCTATCATAATTAAGAACGGTCCAATTGTTGCATGCATCACTTCGCGATGACAGAACACACTATTCCCTGCTATCTCAGACGGTTTAAAAATTCAGAGGACACTGTCCCAGTTTTGCACGAAGTCCTAAGTAACCCTTCCTTCCGCACGCACAAATGCTTGCATACGTTCAACTCTACCAAACCTTCGCGAACACCAAGTTTCACGGCTTTCGATAGCCACTAGGATCGGGCACCACAATTTTTGCCAGCGCCTGTATAATCCTGGCCGCGCTCCTGGACGGATAACGTCTTCAGCGTGCAGCGTGGAAGAAGAGGAGGATGTATGATCGTAAAAATGTCGGATCGTAGACAACGTCGTCGTCAAGATCATATTATTATGTACAACGACGGGATACCCGCTGTTGGTATGCATCGGGAAGCCGATTGGCCGAGAGAAAACGCGCGTACGTACGCGCGCACGCACGTACGCCGCGCAGCTGGTTTGTACGCGAGCTTGCACCGTAGTCAGGGCATATTTATGGATTAGCATACAATGGTGGTGTTTATTAGAGATTCCTCGAAGGTTCCCACCTTGGACGCCAGCTCCGTGCTTCTCCTCCGTTCCCGAGAGCCGTGGCGCCCTTCTCCTGGAAGCTCCGCACCATCGAAAACCGTGTAACTCGATCTCTCGATCGAGCAGGGTAGATCGAGCCTCCTTCGACGCTTCTTCTTTGCGCGACCGTGCTTGCCACCGAAACATTGACCTTCTTATCGCGTTACACTTCCGCGAATCATGTATTTGGGGCCTTAACCTGATTCTCGCCGCCATGTTTTATCGGGCAAGATTTCTGGGGATTGCAAGAACCGTACCAGTTAACGGAGAGTTTATATATTGTAATGATTCTCAAACGGTAGTCTTCTTAAGGTTCACCAGCTACATTAAAAGTCCAAAGAAGCTTCCTACTTAAAATTAGTTTCACAATGGAAATATTTATTGCATCACTCACAAATTTTCGTTCATAGCAATATGATTGATAAAATGAGTCGTGTCCGAGTTATTTTGGAATAATACTTTCGCAATAATATTTGCAATGTCGCAACGATAGCCAGCCGTGCGAATGCCAAAGCAACGTCCGCGCTAAACGATCACAGAACGACAGAAAGAATCATCTCTATGTCAACTCGCTGATAACCAGGATTCGCGAGCCCGTTAGGCGTCAGGTTAGCTGTGATTTTCCTCGAATGTACGCTTAGCCAGAAGCGTCTGCCCCGCGAGCACCGAGGAGGAGCGCCGTCGTGTGAAGCCGCTGAAGAGGAGACCAAAGAAAGCGGCTTCCTCGGAAGCAGCGGGCAAGAAGGAACCGTACGGTATTCCAAGACGAGAGATCCCGAAGAAAAGGGGGAGCCATCGGGCCAGTCAGCCGTCTTGAATGCCCGTTTTGGTCAGCGGTGGTTCATTCGCATGCAACTTCGTCCGCGGCTCTTACTTGGAAGTACGTGTGACCACGTCGCGACCGGTACCAGAAGCCCCCAGACGAGACGCGCAACGGCCTCTCCGTGCTCTCTGCTCTCTGTTTCTTTATTTATTTCTTACGCCCCGGCGACAAGCTTCATTCAATGCTTTCCAGCCGAATCGCGCGGGACCTGGTCGGATCGGGTTTGAAGGAGATCAGAGCAAAAGAAAGAGAGAGAGAGAGAGAGAGAAGTGACGCGTTGAGAAATTGCCCGTTTTAATGAGGGCTTTGGCTGGAGACTCATTTTCAACGAGTTCACGGTTAATCCTGTTCAGGATGACTTCATATCGAATGACCAAACGGGGAGTTTCCGATCGCTGGTCAGGATGGATCCAATCTTGATGATGTTGGAATAGTAAGTACCGTTGATGCTGGTATTATTTTTTATGTCTGGAGTCTATGAATCTAGATGGAATGAGATTTGTTGGGTGAAAGTGTTTTGAAGTCTATTAGTTTGATCCTCAAATTCAAAGTTGCTTTTAACGGTGGAGTGCTGTTCTTCACACTTCATTTTCCAGTACTGAAGTGCAAATTGGCAATAGGTAACATACCTAGCACCTTTATCCACGCTGGAAACTGCTCCAACACAAAAGCTTCCTACTTCCCTTCCCCAGAAACGGCACTTTCTCACGGCCACCGGATCGCTTCAATTAAATTCGCATCAAAATCCACTCCCCCCCTCTGATTCATTATCTTACACACGCTTTAATTTCACTCGGGCACGGTATGCGCGAGATAATTTACCGCTCGGCCTTTTAACCTCTTTCAGCCTTTGAACGCTGCAGTTTGTCTCTAACGCTACACGGCACTCGCGCCCCGATCTGGATTCCCGATATCCCGAAATTATCCGAGCAGCTTGTTATGTCATCCTGCTTTCCCTTTACCCAGGGGTTTTTCTCGCGAATCGGTGCACGCCTGTTTCTCACGACATTAAAGTCAACTAGGGGGCGAGAAACGCGGAGAGAAAAAGCAACACGTCGATAGATAAACCGGCCTTGGTCTTCCGGGATGCACGTTCCTTTGATCGATCAGCAATTATCGGACAAACGGCTGTGTGTTATAATAATTAGACGAGCTAATAACGCGGATCAAGCACGCGCGTGGGCAAGAATTCGCGCGCGCGCTCGACAGCTCGCGCCGCTGGTGAATGTCGCTGTAACGGGTGTTCTAAATGTCAGCCACGTTCCACGACGAAATTACGCGCCGGCACTTTTTATAACTTTCAAAACCGTTCCACGCCTGCACAGCAGACTTTAAGGTCATCGGAGTAATTACGCGACGCCTTGTAGGAGAGCTGGCGGACGTAGCATCGTTTGACAGGGGGCCATCGCTGTGCTGTATAATAAACGAGATCTGATTGCGAACAGCAAGGGGTCAATAGATTAGTTGCCGAGCGGCTATGATTTTTGATGAGGTGAAGAATTTCGCGTCGAGATCGCCACTTTGGTAATATTTACATAGTGCTACATAGTATTCCTATAGGATTTCATATAGGTACTATCATCACAATATGCCATGATACCTCCATTATCAGCAGTTCTATAGGTCTCCACAACTTGTCGATGGCCAATTGGAAGTCGCTGGCAGCAGCCTCGATTCCAAACGACCAAGCACAAATAACCACGTGTAGAGACGCCAGGAGGAGCGTCTCCGGTGGCAGTCGTTACAAATTCCCTTTTCGTGGTTCTATTGCGAAAAATCTGTCCTTTTGCACACGAGTCCCGAGGCAGCGACGAGCGTGAATGAGGCGTGCCTTAAGGCAACAGGCCAACGGGGCGATGGAATGCAGAGGTGAAATTAGTATCGCTGTCGCCACAAGCGCTCTCTCGCCGGTTACGAGCTGCAATTCTTTTCTCTCTCTCTCTCTCTCTCTCTCTCTTCCTCTCCCTGTTTGTCGCTTTTATTTCTTTCAGCGGCACCGTCGTGGCAGCCCCGACGGTTTCCAGCGAAACCGCCTGTGGAACGAAGAGGAACGAGACGCGGCTGTTGAATTTATTCGTCGGAGAAAGAAAGGGAGCTTCTCGAGCGTACCGCGCTTCGTACGTAGCATTTTAATTACCGCGCTGCGTCCCATTCCGCGCGCGTTCCGTCGCGGCGCGCATGCGCTCTCGCCTCCCTCCGGGAGCAACCGTAAAAATGCGCGTGCGCGCCAGCGAGCCCGTTCTCTTGCGCCTGCGCGCTCCCACCGATCCCACTCTTTCCTGGAAATCGTCGCTGCTCCGACGCGACGTGGCGATCGTGCGATTTACGATCGATCGTGGGTTAACTAGAAGCTTTAATGGACACGATCCACTTGGTCAGAAGGGCTTTCAAAGCTGGTTGAAGTCAAATTTGAAAGATATTTGCAACGAACCGATCGATATTTTAATAGAAACTGACAATAGGTACATGTCTCTGGCCTTAAGTGGAATAATTTCACTTATCATGTGCTGTACCAACTCCTTTCATGTTCTCTAGTAAAAAAAAAAGTAACATCATAATGTTCACACAGGCTGATCAGCTAGTGGAATAAGTTAACCCAGGGCTAAACACGAGCTAAACCCGTTGAATCCTTCTCCTTAACCTATTTCCTTTAAAAACACTCGTTACTAAGCACGCATCGAAGGCAAAGAGAGTCAGAATTTCTCGACTGCACGCAGGAAATCAGAATCCTCTTGTTGGAGCAGGAACCGTGACAGGTGTCACCGAGGTCCGTCGACGCGGATTTCAGAAGCCCGTTTGTCGATTTGCACCGAAGACACGTCAATATTGGCGCTGCTCTCGGAGAACACGCACTTGTAAGGGTGTCCTCTCGAGTCCAGAAGGACCTTCGCTATTAGCGAAAGCCACGGATCCACGGAAAGAGAAGGACGGAAAGGGGGCAGATGCGTACGAGGCTGTATCGATGACTGGAGGAACGCGAAAGGGACACCAGGTTCCACGAGCGCGGAGGATCGTACGAGCACGGCTAAAGTGCAGGGCAAACAGAGTAGGACGAGGGGTTAGGTCCCTCGAGGGTGCTACAACAGGACACGCGACGACGTGTTTCCCGAACCGCGGTCAAAAGGGCACCTTTGAGAATACGGGATCTTGCCTGTGACCCGTCCTGTTGCGTCAATTTGCCCTCCATTGTTTGACTTACGGTTCAAAGTCACTGCATTGATCTAGTCCAATCTGTAAGGTTAACCTGTCCCAATGATTTGCCATGCATATACCGATTGTGCATAGTTGCGGATCTCGGGGTGCCATGTTAATTGGAATATAGTTCTATTGTCCTAATGTTCAGAGGATGAGGTTAATTAATAATGCAATCTGTCCTGCGTTTATTGGTGGCTATGTTTGCGAAGGAAGAGACACTCATAATCGATCATTCCATACTTTCAAAAATTTCAAATTTGTAACTCGTTTAACAGCAAACTTTAATCTGGTACCTAAGTACGTATATTGCATGCATTTTTGTTTGTCTGAAATGATAATATCGACGTGGATTTGTTAGAAGGAATACTTCGATCCATAATATCACGATACAGTACTATACACGCTGTATCCCTCATTCCCCCCCCCCCCCCCCTGCCACGGAAATCAACGCATGTAGATTTTATGAGAAGATTTACTCCCATCTTGTTGCAAAGTAATTTTGATAAGAGTGGCACTAAATTCTAGGAGTATGCCGCGCGCGTCAAGACGAATGGAATGCTTCGATAAATATGGATTGAGAAACGACCAGCCTCAAAGTTATCGGACGTTTTCGTGAGCAGAACGTACGAGCAAAAGGTCCCTTGTTCGTTAAATGGACGGGTCCCCAGCACGTTTCTTCGTGGAAGCCTGCACGTGTACAAAGATTTCAGGCCTTTCCCTTATTTGCCGACAGCAAATTTCAATTCGCTGTTTCAATTCACGCGGCGCAGTAACCGCTATGCATGCGGTATATATGATAAGCCATTACCTGATAGATACCAGACAAACGTGCAATAGGGTTTCCTACTTTGTTATCTAGCACTTTCCAGAAAACGGTTCATGACTTTGGCCGACGTGGATGATTTTTGTAGGCATCCTGATTAAACCTGTTTACTTCTTTTCATCACGTACTTCTCCACTTCGATCTTTTCCCCCTACATCCGGTACATACAAATATGGAAACAGCGAATGGGCAGTCATGCAAATACGTTCAAATAAACCAACAAAAGGAACAGACTCATGTGCGCGTTTTCAGTGAAATTAACTGGCTTCAGTAAAAGCCAATGTAGATATAGGAAACGTATATTATTATTAATCACCCGAACAGGTCTCAAAACGGGTAACATTGCAGACGAAGTCCGTCTAAATTGCAGAAGATAATACCACTAAAAATTATTTTTATTAAACCACTGGCCTGACTTCACATATAGAAATAGACGATGAAAACTTATGGCAGCTCGACTTTGGAGTGAACCACATCATAAACTACTACATCCATTCTGCAGTTTGTATATACGTACTCATTGGCTCCTAACGAATCAAGCCAAGCATCGTTCAAAGAGCTTTTCCCCGTATCACTTTCTCCTGTTAGTGCGCTTTAAAGCCCCCGCCACGGCAGATCGATTTCTTAACCGCACCGTATGAAGTGAAAAGAAAGAAGAAACGGTAATGCGAAGGAGGCCTAACTCCCAAATTACATCGTCAAAGGGAACGTATCATTCGACTGGAGTTTGTTCCAATTTCCGCAGATCCGTATCTGGAAATCGGCGATCGCGGGGAGAACCGAGCAGCACGGCCAGCTGGCGAGCAGACTGGCTACGTATCCAGGACTCCAGGAGAGAAATTTCTCTGCGTCGTTGCCCATTATCGTATCGAGTATCGACCGCACGCCGCAATTTCTGCCCACCGGGTCACGTCCAGCCGCGAAATCGGTATGCGGAAGAGAAAATATCGATGATTATCGCGATGTGGACGGTCGCCGTCGGTGTCCCGACGCGAGCCTAATCTCCCGACGCCGCCTGTAACGGTGAAGCGAGGTGTGTTCCGAGCTTCTTCGCCGTTTGGCACCCCGTCGAAGTTGCGTTTACGAGGGGGCGCGTTCGAACGGCAATTGAATTCGTGGATATACTAGCGGGAGAGTAATGACTGTTCCTTAGAAACTTGTGGCGGATGAACTTCCAAGTGGGCAACGTCACACCTTATATTGATGGACCACAGGAGAGCTAAGATTACGGTCATTCATGGGATCTCTAGATGTTTCTGTCTTCGTGCAACTGGTATGAATTTTTCGGGAACGTTCGGACACCTTGAAACTACATATTTAATGCTGCCCAGTAATTTGGTTATAGGTATGTATGTCCAAGGAGCCTGTAGAGATACCTCCGCACTCGCCACAAGAGGGCATTTCTGACGATCCTAATTTCTCGCAAGTTCTCCCCCAATAATGTAGGTGTTCCAAGAGTCTGTGCTAATCATATGAAATAGAATTCCTGTTTCGCTCTACCTGCAAACATCCCCGCATTTAAGGCAGAATCTGCTAGGCAAATCCTTACTTATGAGTCCACTAGCAGGCCTAGAACAAAACGCATACTTCCTCCCTTTAATCTATGCAGTCCTACCGAAGACCCGCCGTTTATGTGTTTTTAGGGCACAGCCCCTATAGGTGACAGGTTAAAGTGAATTTGGAAGACCCAGTCACAGATGATGATTGCCACCCACGTTGAACGAACATTGGTCTGGTTTATCTCCGATCCCTGACACCACCCTCGCTCTTCACCAAACTCGAGTGAGGATACTGCACTGATAGCACGCTCGTAGTCGAACTTCCTGCATGCTCTCAGCTGTGGCGAGTCAGCTACGGCACCACAGCCTTCTCAGTTCCCATCCTGAGGACGTGTTTCTGGGAGGAGGCCCCTAGGAAGGAGGCCCCAAGTGAAACTAATCAAAGGTAGTGAGTAGAAAATTATCTAATATCATTAATCAGATCCTAATACAGTTACAAGCAACGCAGTTACGCAATACTGTACAGAGTTCAACTAAGTACACTATCGTTTACAGTCCCACCATATTTCTTCTAAATACTTTCTTTGCAAGGCGATCGTGGAAACTCGTTTCCACCTTGGCCTTCCTCCTGCAACGTGTTATCATCACCAGACCACGCGACACTGACTGCATATGTTAAACCACCCAGAAACGATTTTGTTGGATTTTTAACTTGTACAGTGAACTTATTTAACACTTTATTGGAACATTTTATCTTACTACATTAAGGATACTTTCTGAGGTTACTTTCTACGCGTTATTCCTCGGTCTGCCGAGAAGCGAGCGTCATCAAACAAAAGATTCTCGCCAGTGTGGAGGATATCGCGCCCGCAATTCAGTCGCTGCGAACCGCGCAACTCAAATGTCTACGACTCAACAGATTTAATTCAATTGGCTGACTTTTGAAACTAAGCTTGCCCATGATAGCTGTATCAAGAGATCATTTCCTCTTATCGTGTTTTCCTCGTGCTCTTCTTTTTCTGTTGGTGTCTGTTAACAGACCGGTCCGTTGGCGAGCCACTTTTGCTTTCCTGTCGATTCATAGCATTCGATCAAATGTCCGCAAGTTTAATACCAAGCCCGCGATTCAACTTTTGCACCAGGCCTCTCGGCATCGTATTTTTCTCCTCTTTCCTGATCTTCGTGCGCATCCAGTTTTCTTATATCTCGCAGCGAAGGAGGTCGATCGGTTAATTAATTACACGGAAATGATCACTGCATAATTAATGCCGCGTCCAAGGTATTCTCGAAACGTCGCCGGCGATCCCTGGGTGGCCTACGCGCGGGTAACTGTGCGCACGTACGAGTGTGCAGGAAACGGAGAGGGTTTCCTTTTTTCTATGATGCTTTGCGAGGAATGCAATTATAATATATTACCAGCCGAGTATCGGCTCTTACGCTTACGCATCCCGCTCGAGGGTTTAAGTCCGAGGCAAACATGGACAGAGTCTGTCATTAGCCTTGGAAGGAGCTTCAAAGTGACTATAGTGGACGAAGCTGAGAGGTAGCTACTTTTCGGCAACTGCCTTTTATTTAATAGTAATCTTCTGTCTCCCAATTCCTCAAGGGGGTATAACCGTTTGAAAGTGTCAAAAATCGGTTATTTTACATATCTTCATACATCGATGTTTTAGAAATATTATAAATTAAGTTCGATGTAAAAATTCGGGAAATTTACGAAGTGATACGCATTTGAATGAAACAACCCAGCTAGCACGGGGCGCCGCAGCGTAGATCGTACATGTAGAACGCAGCGGAACTACATTTTTCATTACGGTGGCTATAAAAACTCGCGCTACGTTCAACCAATTCACTTCCAATTTTGCACGCAGAATCGTAATAAGATTTCACATCGATCTACGGCGCTTTTTTTTATTCCGACTCCTCATTTATTATTTATAAAGAAAAAACGTGGTTTGAAAAATCTAATTTTATCTTTGATCTTAGTATTTCTTTATTTTTCAAAATGTTCAAAATCAGTGCCGTAGATTGATACTTACTAATAGCTTTTATAAATTTTTTTACTGTTTTTGATTTCAGCCACGACATAGCTTTTTTCAAAGCCACCGCGTAGCCGTCTAAAATCGAGAAAGTCTCGGATGTGTCCCTATCCATAACTTCCGAAAACAATAGTTTTTTGACTGAAACTTTTTATTTAAGTAGCTCATAATACTATGTAAACATAAAACGAAAACGGAAAATCTTCATCAAGCCGTTGACTTGTAAAAAAATCCACAAAACGTACACATTTCCCGAGCGTTCAACCGGGTATACGCCCTTAACCCAACCAGACACTTCCTTTAAATTACATAATTAAATTCTGCAAAATTACACCACAAGTCTATGTCCCACACGTAGAGTCGCAAGCTGATTACCAGTCCCCACGGGTCATCGTCATCGTTACACCTCAGACATCAATTCCTCTAGAGAATTCGAAACTGCCATGTCAAATATCAAGGACCTTGGCCCTTTCGACATAAAAAAACCCGTGGATTCTGAACCAGTGTCCCTCCTCTTTTTCTTTACCGCACAACGATGCCAGTCCTCGCAAAAAGAGCATTGCTATTTTCATTGCGACGCCGCTAATCATTAATTAGCTGTTTCTTCAAGCAGCGATCGTCCGGGCGTTTCGATGGTTCTTGCGTTTGTATGGAGAACGATCGCGATGGCGGTTCGTGGGACGAGGACATACGACGTGGCGAACGAGGTGGAATGTCGGAGGGACAGCCACCCTGGTAAGGGCCGATTAATTTTTCGTGTTGCTGACATCGGTCGTTCGATCGTCCTGTTTTTTCGAGACGGCTGGTCAATGAAGATCGACGAAAGTCGGATCCAGCTTGCGGTGGTCGTGTAGGAACGCCAGGTTCCGTCGTTGTTGGAGATCGATGGTTTCGCGTACCCGACATTGCAGAGCTTCCTTTCGCTTTATCGTTATTGCTCCTCGTTATGTCACGTGTGAGAGGATCGAGAGCTGTACTTATTGATTGCGAGCCTGGGAGAAATTCCTATTTTCTCCTGGTGGTGGTTATCGGTATCGTGGGGTTTCTTTATTAGATTCTTTAATAATTTCTTTAATTTGGAGAAAACGTTTCTGAAGATAATAGTGGTACGGATGATTTCATCATATTCCTCCTTATAAGTTAATACAAAAGAACAATTAGAATTCTAATATATTGAATTCTGGCACAATCTGATATTTCTCTATGAAACCAAATATAAAATCTATGTAAATATCAATTGGTCGTTTCAAAGTATTTAAAACTATGAGTGAGAAAAGAATCTGTGCCAAGAAATTTCTGAATCATTTTAGGTATCATATCCTACGTTCGATTGATCATACCGCATACTTGTTATCTGACTTTCAACGACTCGTTTCTAGAACATGGTTTTAGTCAAATGTTCTTTCAGTGGGGAACAGATTATGCCAATAATTATCACCCCTAATCTTCCATCAATTATGTCGCGTTGAAATGGTAGATTCCACGGTTACACTAATTACGGGTGACTTGATTTTTCAGCACATATACGATACCTGGGTGACCAGCCTGTATTTTTCAGCCCACTCGAAAGCCACTATCTCTCGATTTACTGTTATGCACTGATACCGGCAGGGCAGCCCGTATCTTTGGTCGCTGATACACGGATTCGCGACTTCCGTTTCTAAAGATACTTTACGATCGCCGCCATTTATTTTCAGGATCTGTCGTCCGCGGCGATCAAACGTGCGCGTTGGTTTATAGAAGCCGGCTGCTATCTTCGCGGATATCAGTTCGGGCTATAAAGTCGTTTCACAATTACGAGGCGTCTGACAGGTGTATAGTGCGAGGAGAAACGCTGAGAGGTTTGTTGGTGGAGGACAGGAGGCAGAAACGAAGGAGGAGCGAGAAACGCGAAGCAGGAAGAAAAAGGAGCAGGCTGATGGAGGTACGCGGCGAAAATGAGAAACACACTGGGGAGAACAGGCTACCGGCTACTGGAAAACGTGTTGCGTTTCTTAGTGGAAACTCCTCCGCTCATTTTTACGCCTGCTGTATGAAGAACCGCTTGATTAGAAAATATTACTAAGAATATTCCCATTAGCTTATCGGTCGGCCCATGCTTATCTTCGCAGCAAAATAAAACAATAGGTTCGTCAAGGTTCAGGTGACACATTGATACTGGCGAAACGTTGGCATAAAATTCCCGTTCGATACAGCTCGCGCTCAAAAACCTCAAACAGTAATAACTTGACAACTCCGTGTTGTGAAAATCTAAAATTTCTGTCACGAAAATACTCCATGAAATATTCGTATCGAAACAAGCCGCAAGGAAACCCCCAGAAGTTCTCTGTTCAAAGCAAACCAAGGGTCGATCTTCGTGAAGCACAACGTCGAACGATTTAGCAAGCGCGTCGCGCAGATTTAGATGAGGCTGACACCAGTAATCGGACAGAAGTTAACGATTTAAGTGGAACCGATAGATGGAAAGCCGCGAAAGGGGAAAGAGAGAGAGGACAGAGAGGAAGGGGTCAGCGACCCGTACGGAAATAGGATGAAAACCTTAGGTAAACGTAACTACCCCTCTCCCTTGTCGGGGGAGACGCTGGGTTCGACTCATTCGGCGCGTTTGGAAATTCGCCAAAGAAATCCAGGAACACCGTCGTGGCGATTTCCCCTCGGTGTGCTCGCCGCGAGCGCGGCGGTGCTTCTCGATCCATTAGCACGAATTGCGGTGCCGTCTAAGGTAATTGGACAGCTCCGAGGAATAATAATACGCGATATGTATCACGAGGCTAAAGCTCGGGGTAAACGTAACGGCGAAGGATGAGCACGATCGACTTTATGCGCTTCGGGACAGGCCCCGACAGACTTTGCGATCCGGTACGGCGAGCAAACCATCCAGATGGGACGTCGATGGGTCTCGTCTTGTTGCTCCGCGCTCGCCGCTCAAGATCTAGACGCCGCGAGCTCTGCTCTTTTAAACAGCGATCATCGTTTAATACGGTGGCCTCGTACCGAGGCATTGAGAGAGAGAGAGAGCGGGCATAATCGATCCTGTTCCAGGCGATGTTAATAGACCTCGGCGGAGACACGGTTCGGTACCATTTCAAGCTTCTGAATGGGCAGCTTCTGCGCGAGGTGTACGTGTCAAAACTCGGGCGACTGTGATAGATACCTGTACTGCAGAACAATTGAACGATCCTCGAACGGTACCGATTTCTTTCTGGCAGACATATCGTGCCTATTATACCTACACACGTGGCATCGATTCGTTTCGTAGGAAAACGAATAGCGATGTTACAAACACGGGAGCTGCATCTATAGTGGTGGTTAAAAGAAGCTTTATAATTCATAGTTTCACGCGTCTAAATAACGAAGTTGATAGTAGACTCGAAGTATAATGCTGGTATCAGTGGTCTATTCAGGGCAACCCTTGTATTTACGGGATATAAAGTTTAAGATACAATTCTTTCTAACCATTACTGCACCTATCAAGTGTCAATACCAACGCAGGGTGTCAGTAGACACTAGTCCACTACAAATCTGACCCATCGATGCAAAGTGACTAATTGTAAGTAAACTTCTGATTGGACGGAGGACAATCGTGTGCCGCAGAGATGATCTCTGAGACGAGTACAAGATCGCAGAGAGCGGCGGCGTATCAAGCAGGTTGCGCGGTAGCCCGTTATCGCGTGGCTGGTATCTCGGTTGTAGGGAGAGATGCTCCCCGGTTAATCTACATCGTCCAGGAGGGAGAGGGAGCAACCCAGGGCACAGGTACGCCGTGTACTACAGAACTAGAAAGTCTTTCACGTTCGATGACCCGCCACCTTCTGTCCAGGAAGACCCCCTGCGCCTTGGCCCTGGGGATCGCGCAGCACAGTTCCTCGTGTAATATAGAAGTCGAAGAGCGACCCGCGCCACCGGTGTTTATTCAGGAAGAGTTCTACGGCTCGTAGATAACCGTGTCCGCGGACGGTAACGAAGTCCATACGTTTGAACGGTGCCACGCGGGCCCCCTTCGCCGAGAGGATTTGCATGAACGAGACCCGTGCACGCGGGCACGGGACGTCCCTGCCGGGCAGGGAATTGATGGAAACTATATTTGGACCTCGGGGAATAAATTTTAATCACCGGGTTCGCCGGTGAGCGTGGATCGCGGAAGGTCGCCCGCGTATGAGACGCGGACGACGTTTATGTGGCATTCTAAGGCAAGAAATTTACGGTACGATGCGCGCTAGTAATCTCGCTGGAAATCGGCGAGAGTGTTTTCAACGATTTTACGAGGCGGAGATGCGGAGATGCGCGCAATGGGGGATGGTTCCTGCAGTGTGACGACAATTTTTGCGGGTACGAGGTGCCTGAGGACGTTGTTTGGGACGTGTGAAGGTGTCGTCGTTGCGCGGGACGAGTAGTAGGATGACAAGAGTTCTGCAAGAATTTTATAAGAGCGCATTATTTAATGAGGTGGTTCTTGGTTAGCAGATGACTGCGAGCGCGGGGGACGTCTAACAGTTTCTTTGCGTATCTGAATATAGTATCGTAGAAGCATCGATTACTTTGAAGTAACTGTATTATTTAATTCCACAGAATATTAGCTTTCGATATAAATCGTCCCCGCGCGAGCCAAGTTTTCTATCATAAAATCCGCGTAAAGGTAAAATGGTGGATTCTTGTTAGATGTCAACAGGCAAGTACATAACCCGTTGTAGCAAGCTGTACTATAGTATAATAGATATCATCCAACTTCGCCAATGCCCCAAAGGACAAACTCCTTCGCCAGAACATTAAACTCTCAAGCTCATCTATGTGCAGACAGAATAAAAGAAATCCTTCACTTCTAACGACCCATTATCAATCGCGCAGCGCGATGCATGCTCCTTTCCAGCATAGGTGGTTGCGTTCAACGACGCGAGGCTACCAAACGAAGCACGCGCGCGTTTCTACGACGACGTTTGCCTCCTGGGCGCCTTCCTACGACGAGGGGTATTTGCATAAACGAGAGGTTACACGAATGCTTGCTTATGATAGATGAATACCAGCCACTCTTGTATTCCTCGAGACGTGCCGAGTGGAAAGTTCGTTAATGAATTCACCGCAACACCGCGATAGAAATTCCGCGTTTCCCGTGTAATCGTTCGCTTGCAAACAAAAGGTTGGCGCGACGAGCGGGATGGGAATCGGTGTTAATTCCGTCGCGACACCACAATGCAAAGTTACGCTGCACTTCTTCCCTCCTGCGAAATTAACGGCGATGTTAATAGGCGATTTGGCGGATTGCTTCTTCCCGCGAGAGTTGTGGTATTCGAAAAGGGCATTAGCAGGGGTAAGAGAAAATGGCACAATCGACCAACAGTGGGGTAACTTGGAAAGCGAGATCTTACTCTTCCGAACGGTCCATACGCCTTTGATCTTATTCTAATAAAGGATTTACCCTGGCAGAGGCGACGTTCCATATAAATAAAGTAATGGAAATCTGAAATTGATAAAATCTTCATAAAGGTAGCAAGAAAGAATTATTACTTTCATACGTATAGATTCGAAGCGAGGTTGCCTTGTAGATAGTCTTTCATACCTAAGCACTTCGCGCATGGAAATAAATATTGCGCGACAAAACACCCGTGACTAAATAATTCCTCACTTCATGAAAGTAAAGAGTACAGAAGAGACTTGAATAAACTAGGAAAAGCAACGCCAATAAATCCGTCACTCGGTGGCAGCCATTTTTCAGTTACGTACAACGAGAGAACGTTTCGTTTATCAAAAATCCCATCGAAACAGCCGGAGCTTTCCCAGTGAAACTTTCCTTCCTACTTACCATTACAAACACGACGTGCCGTTAGAGGAAGCTACTTGAGATACGTCTGGCAATCGACGTACCTGCCACCGAACGCCAGTCAAGCGACATCAGTCATAGGAAAAGAGGAGACAGCGGGTTTCACAGGAAGGAAGCAGCCGGATAGAGACACGAGGACTGCGATTCGAATGATCGATGGTCGCGGTGTCGATCGGCGAGGCCATCGATCACCCACGACCTCGCGTCATCCGACTCGCGCATCGATAGCCGCAGCCTCGATTCCGGTACCGCGACGGCGGACAGAGATACTCACTCGAGGAGATAAAATGACTACGTTTTCCACGAGGACAAGGAATCTGTAGAAACGATCTTTGCCTGGGCAAGGTGTGGATACTCGAATGTAATCGTTCGGTATATTTCATAAGGATACTTTCCTTGGACGCCTGAAGCCGTTCTTAAGATGATGACACTTCAGGAGCTGATTTCCATATGGAATGTCGATTAAGCCTTTGTAGCTGAACACGGTTTATAGCATACCCAACGTAAAAAAATCAGATTATAGTAATTGAAGGGTAAGGGAAAAAAACAGGAAATGTCCATTTTACGCGAGTTTCCCATTTATAGTTTGTTGGTGGCAACTGGGACTACGGAACTGTCGAATTACAAAGGGTTATAAAATTCAAACACCCAGGTAAGATAACGTTAAAGATGTGGTATACTGGTTAAAAACAAGAAATGTCCACTCTGCACTGGAAAAAACTGTGGAATGTCCCCAGTTTTTTCTTAAGAATAAGCTTCTGTGGACCAGTGTGGTCGATCAAGCCGTTGGACTCACGCCTGCGAAATCCTTTGGCGGTAAATAAATTGGAAATAAATTCTCAAGGTGCGTTTCCACCTCTCTGCCAAAAAAGTAGGAGTTCATCGCGACCAATTACTTTTTAGTTAGAAATCCAAGACTCCACTTCTATAAGCTTAAAAACCTTTAAAAAAAATGTACGTAGGGCATCCTAGGCAGTCCGTCTAAAGGTACACGATACCAGCTTCCTTCTAACGTGTGTAGTCTTTGTAAATAAACTCCTTCCACCCTCGGACGTTTCACGCAAATTAAAATAGTAACCCCTTCAACGTTACACCTATGTTCGCGTAGCACTTGGAACTGTCTTTATTGTGCAGATTTATTGTTTAGATCCCTGATGTAGTAACGTGTGTTTATTAATCACTGTGTGTGCGTAGATTAGCAAATACTCGTATCTTTCTGCTTCCTTATGACAGCATGCGACAAACCTTCCCGCGTACGTTGCTTGATGCTATTGTTGTTAATAATGCCATCATTATCGCTACGCAAAATTAACATACGAGGGCTCCGAAAGCCTCAGTGTATTCAAAATCGCAATCTTATTTTTAAGCAGTGGCGCATCGTATATATTGGTCTGACCTCGTCTGACTAAGGATCCTTCATTCCACTTAATCTTTCCCAACGCTCCATATCTTACGGCAGCACTCTATGTACCTCGACTGACACAGCCAAAAGTGGAATTCCGAATTGAAATTTTGTACAGATACTTGCGTGTGCCCGTGTCGCGAGGTATTCTAGCGCGGACTGTCTAGCTTGTGGTATCGCTGCGATCATGGGGTCCCGTGAGACGAAACGGAAACTGATACGCTAGAAGGAAGGTGGCGCAATGCCTGCAGCTGACCCACTTTATCCTAGCTCGGCGTATATCGGTGAAGAAACGACGGAATGCTACCAATGCTACGGGGACTTTCACTCGGAAGGCTCGTTCCTGGTTCACAGCCGGGACCGGCAAGGCGATCGATTGTTTTCGAAAGGTCGTCGCCCGGTCCTCCATTAGCGAGCACCCATTAGTAGGTTCCTCTCTTTTAAAACGGGCTAAAAGGTCACCGTGCTGCTTTCATAATTTTCAAAATAACACCGTTAATGGTACCTTCTGGCGGAGGCCTGCAAGTAGGGCTGCAGGGTGATTGAAAACATTTACGTTTCGTTAACTGCCCCGTGGAAGCCAATTAGCGCAAGTCGCTGGCGCGAACATCGTCTGGGGGAATCGTTAGTGGCCCATTAATTTCCGCGAAGTCACGATTCGTGAAAACAGTTCAATTCTCTAATAACGATAGGAGGCTAAATGCTCAGGGAACAGCCACAAAGTGCCTATTTTCTGTCAAATATTCGACGCTTACTCGGGAAGATGAGAGTTTCCACAAACAACAAGTTTGATCCTGCCAAATGTCAAAAATCGTTTTAGCTGTTCGAGAGCAACTATTTTCGCTGCTCCGCGACAAAACAACGGCACCGATGTCGTTCCATAAATCTCGAAGAACGGCCTGTCCCCTGTCGCGGGACAAGAAACGAATGCCGGGTCACCGATATCGTTTAGATGGCAGCGGCAGAAGAAGCGCCCGCTCGTACGTCACTTCCCTGCGGAAAAAGCGACGGGCCAAAGCGCAGAAGGCATGGTTCCGTCGTGGATCACGGCCAGGGGAGGGGCGGGGTGGCCAGGGATTATGCGAATTCATTAACAAACGTGTCGTGCAATCGAACTGCTATTTACCAATCGATTAATTCACCGACTGGCGCAATTTACGGGCCGACCGGAGGAACAGGCAAGGCCGAGCCGCGAGGTCTTCCTCTTCTTCTTCATCCATCTTCCCCTGTTGTTCGTTTTTCTTCCACGGTACACGGTGCTCTAAGGGCCACGTCGATGCCGGTTATCGACGCGTCGAATCGAGGCGCAAACGTTACTCCTCTGATGCGAATATAATTGTTTAATAACTCATCGTCGAAGGGAGATGATGCCCCGGTCGCTTGCTCATCGACCATGAAGCGATCGTCGGGGCAATTCGAAACCGTTTTCATGCTCCTCCCGCGTTAACCATTCGTTGTCTTAGATTGGGGAGGAAGTCATGCGTGTCGGGGACGCCTGGCCTCGCTTAGCAGCCGATTCTACGCTGCTCCTCGGGCGAATGGAACTGGATTTTTTTACTTGGAAAACAATTATGAACGGGAGTACTCTTGGAATTAAAGTGAAACGCGTGAAGGAGTTCTGGACACTCGATTTGTTATTAGCAACGGGACTAATGGAGGCTTCTGTGAGAGATAATGTAGTTTAGATGAGAGTGGATATTCGTAAGCAATGTAATGTTTACCGCTGGATGCTATATTTAAATCGATGTGTTCTGTTTTCGTAACGACGCTGGAGAAATTATACGAACGGTTAGAATCTGGAATAATTTTTATGAATTCAATGCTACAGATCAAGGTTCTTGGCGCTCGTGATCAGCGTCTTCCGGTTGATCATCTCAACGATTTTATCGGAATAAACGTTCCATTTATTACGGGACCGAACTATTTTCGAACGAGAGGAGATCCATTCGAATTTTATGACCAACCAGGTATATTTTCAATTCTACAGTAATCGAGTCCCCGTGTCGGTTGAAATGCCTTGGAAACGCACCGTTGCATCATCGATATCTTCTACACGCCGGACGCACGATCGTTCCTGCGGGCTATGCAAGTGCTATGACTAGTTTTACAAGACTTTTTTCCTACTCCAGCGGCGTGACGCAAGAGGCTGATTTTACGTTTGATAGACTTCCATCGCTCCTCGTCCGTTCCTTCCTGGATGATTAAATTCGATATCCATTCCTGCTCCAAAGATTGAAATTCGTTTCTACCATTTTTCACAGTGATAGTAATAACTATGCAACGAATGTGTTAGAATAAATCATTCGTCACACTTTAAAATAAATACATCTAGTGCGAAACCCCTTGCACTGCAATATCCCATCGCTTCGTAGCGCTCACGTAGTGCCCTACGCTTCGAAAGCACAGATCCACTTCCCACTCAAATAATAACCGCCACTGCACTGCGCAAACCCGACGAGAGTACCGAAGGATCACCAAAGAAGCTCAATAAACAATATCCACCACCAACCAAGAAAGGAGCCGAAGGTTACCCCAACACATCCTCCCACCTCGCCACTTATCACAACCTAGCAGCCTTCCAGGCAATCTGCCAGAACGGGATGCAGGAAATTCCGCGCGGAATATTCCCGACGGAAGCGGAGAGCCCGCCCCGGTGCCGCGCAGCTCGGCACAGAGGATTCATTCGACGATATTTTGTCGATCCCGTTCGTCGGCCGCCCACTAGATGTACCGCATAAATCAAGCCTAATACGCCTGCCACGGGCAAAGGCAGATAAACACCGTCGGAGGGCGGCGGAGGGGCAGGGAAAAAGGGGGCAAGAAACATCCTGAAGACATCGCTTGTTCATTGCCTGTCCGTCCAGGCTTCCCGAGAAGCTCGTCGCCCGGCGACGCATTTATCGATACATCGAGCCGCGTCCAGCGATGTTCGACGTTCTTCAGCGTCGCCGGGAGACGCACGATCGCCTTCACGTGCCCTCGAGTGCCGTGTTTAAATCGATGGAAGGAAGCCAGCTGCTGGCAACCGGTTGGCGCCGCTCTGCCGAGCAACTCTCCGATCGGGCCAGGAGCCTCGGGGACCGAGGGCCCGACGGTGGTTCGCCGGTGTGCTCCGCGGTGCCATTCTCCGCAGGGGGTACTGGCCACGTTACGCGCATTTAGCACACAATGCGCGATTACCGCTTTTACGAGTGGATAATGAAACGATTTCCGCGATACATGAATAATAACTCACCCCCGCGGAGCTTCTCGGCCTTTGTTTGGCGGACCAAGATCGCCGCGCCTCGGGCTCCTCCTCTGAAAGCGAACACCGTGATTTCGGAACGCAACAGCGGGCTGCGATGTAAGGTGATTTCTGGTAATCCTGATCTGGCTTGCGGATTGCCACGGAACGAGTTTGAAGCTTTTCAGGGGAATACTTAAGTTTCTTGAGTGGCGGATGATTGTGATAGGTACAGAGGGTGATGGGGACGTCGAAGGCTCTATGTGTGGAACTTGGTTTTTCGGGTGGCTGTTTTTTGGGTCACTTGATTTATTTGGTAGATTAAGGAGTAGGTACTGTAAATGTTTCATAATTTAATTGAGACTTCTCGCAGCTCTGGTTAGACCGCTTAGTTTCAGAGTTTCGAATTTTTTTTTAACACGTGTTGTAGAATAATTGTTTCTTTTAATTGGGCTGGATCGGCACCACCCCCTTGTAAGAAACGCTTGACACCTCTAATGCTACAAAAAATACAAATTTCAAACGTATAAACTACAATTAAAGCTTCGCAGATCAATCTCAGACGAAAAATGTATTCTTAAGTACAGGCAACTGATATACGTCTTCCACCTACGAAATACCTGAACGAAATCTAAACTCTAATCGCCACACTTAAGTTTACAATAATTCTTAAAACACTGCTACCAAATTCGTTGCGCGGACCTGCAGTAAAAGAAAATTGTTCGTCAAAGGATCTGAAGGTCTCCGTGCTGCTTTCATAATTTTCGAAATAACACCGTTAATGGTACCTTCTGGCGGAGGCCTGCAAGTAGGGCTGCAGGGTGACTGAAAACATTTATGTTTACCACAGTGTCTTCTTCGTTTCACGCGTTGCACTAGCGAGTAAGTAGTTTCCGAAGGATACCGCGTCGCAGCTGAAAACCTCGTGCGCATTTTTATCGGTAATTTATAGCCGGCCATGCGGACCTGCCATTTGTATTATTGTAGTTACGACTGAGAGCTGCTAATGGAAACTCCGTGTCCGCGAGCGCGTCGCGGATTAGGCGCGAGATAGACTCGCCGTTCTGCTAGGAACGTCGTGATCGCTGCTCTCGCGTTCGCGATAAACCGAAATAGGTGTTCCGAGGGTCCCCTGTGCGGCGCGAGTAGACCAACACGGGCCTGACTTCCACGGCTCAAGTCCAATTTTAACGGGTTTCACTTTTCATTTCAAGCGGTATCAGCCCACTCTGTTAATGGTCACGTTTGGATGCCGTCGGAATATTTCTACGGGCATTCTTTCGCCACGGGAAGTCGTTTAGCCTGTTAATTACGTAATCACCTTTAAAGGAGAATACGGCGCTCGGTATGTGTAACGCTGTTTTTTTTATGGCAAAAGACCTATTTCGATGTTTTCGCTTCGTCGAAGAAAGAGGCTATGGATCTCGAACGTGAAGTTTTGATAAGTATTACCACATTGATCACAACATTCTGACGTAATATTGTCCATAGTGAAGAGCAAGGTGGTTAACGCCAGCCAGGCGGACGCTGGGTCCATTTTGACCAATTCTAAATATTAAACTATATAAACTACCTTTCGAAGGGTATAAGTATTTTAATCACACCAATATCAGAGTATAATGTAAGAACTTATTCTGAGATATGTATGTGTCGCAGACAGCCTTCTTCGTCCAGAAACGTGTCTGCCTCAATTAGGCTGAGGATCAACCTTTCTCTAATACTTATTGTTATCAGAAGTATCTATCACATTAAGGCTGGAGCCGTTTAGAAAAATGCTACGATTCCTCGGCCTAGCTAAGATGAAAATTCTGTAAAAAGCCTAGCCGAAATATATACCAGTGTAATTCTGGATTAAAGTGTACCCTCAATCAGTCTCAGCTGATTATTAGCTACCCGTCGCCCAAGGGTTACGAAACCCTCGCCAGGAACTCGAGCATTCGCACACAAGCCACCGCAAGTCGCTGCTGCTATTCTTTCCGTCACGGAGGCGACACGTGGCAGGTAGAGAAAGGAAACACGAATATTATTTCCATTTCCCATGGTACCAACCCACCCTCTGAAGGTAAAAAGCGAGCTGGGTGATGGTCAGTGCCGCGGCCAAAACCTCTCTTCGATCAAACAGACGCGGCCGTAATTACAATCCCGTAACGTTCCCTAAATCAACCAGGTGTACTCGGTCCTGGAGCCCGCGCGTTCGTTTAACAGGTGAACATTACGATCTCCTCTTTTTCTTATCTCGTTCCCGGCCGTCGAACGGAACGCACCACGGGCAAGATATTAAATTTTAATACCGGTACGGGAGCGACGGGACATCGTAATTCAAAATTCAATTACCAGAACTGTTTTCCATAGGTGCGCGGCCCCAGCCACGGTCCACCACGGTGTTCCTCTCGTTCGTTTTTCCTTTAGCGGCCGTTCCTCGAGGTTAATGAAAGGTAAGTGCGCGCGCGATCGCTATATAATGAAATAGCTCCTGCGATACGAAAATAATAATCCGCCCGTGGGACGCCTACCCCGAGATCGGCATGGTCGATATTAATACTCCGTAAGGTTTAGACAATTAGGATAATACACCGTCCGACCGAATAATTATAGCTCCTTTCGGCTCCTCCGCGCCGGCTCGCGCTTCTTCCACCCTTAAACGGAGCAAGAGAAAGCTGGCCCTGTCGACGCGCGGTGTTTAATAACATTTAATAATCTGCCGATTCGCGGCACGGTAAACACCCTGTTACCGGGAACTGCACCGTCGATGGGATAAACAGGGACGAGTACTCTACCATTGTGTCACCCTGGATGAAGTGGCAGGATCACCTGCCAGTCGATGCAAGGGTGTTTGCAAGGATCTAACTTTCCCGTTTTGTGTGTTGGTACTGGTTTACGATGGGACACCTGTGGAACGGTGATTGTATTGGGCGCTGGTTTAATTTTATAGATAGTGGTTGTAGTTGGTATAAAGATATTTAAGGGTTTCTTTCTTAATCGTTGGCTGGAAGTACGGGGTCTATTAGGTAGGCTGCAAAAGTTGCCTTTTGCATCCAAAAGTAAAATGACTTTTTTTGCTACACCTACTCGCACTTTTACCAGAGAATTGACAAAATGCGATATTTGGTACAGATTGAATACTTCTCCCTGTTTTTATTCTTTAGTTTTAATTTAGGATACCAAATATGTCAAGTGAAATTTGTTAGAGTTCCTCAATAAATTTGCAACGTTTTTCACAATTGTTCCGGTGGCAAACTGGACCCTCCACCAGCCGTTCATTCAGTGCCTTCCTCTTTTAATTTAGGACATATTTTTTCAGAAGATTCTGCTGTAGGTACATGTGCCATTCTGTCATCGCGCGGCCCCCAGAAATGCAAAGTAAATGTGCAAGCGTAAAGTTCGACCATCGGCACGAGGTTAGACGTAACCAGCATCGATGATTGCGATGGTGCGCACCGTTATCGACACCACCGCATCTACACACTGGCAAAGGAGCTATGTGCAAATCTGTTTGGCCACGGAATGTCGTTAAATTCGTCACGTTGCGCTGGCTGGCCAACTCGGTCAGTGAATTAATGGAGGATTCGATCACAACGAGCGGGCTTTACTCTCGCAGCATTTATTTACGAGCACCAGTAGCCTTATGGCAACTATATCCCCGGGTCATGGTAAATAAATCGTGGACCTCCAGGTGTTGTATAATGGCGGATAGCAGAGGCAGCCATCATTCAAATTTCACTCGGACTCGCAGCTTGCGGAGGATAAAGAGATCAGGTGTTGCTGAATAAAACAAAATTTGACGTTGTTTTTCAGATAGTATGTGGAGGGCCGAGAAACTTGGCTAATGGAAATCGCTGGACCAAAATTTGACTACTAATCTTCGTTGGCTGCATAATAGTTTAATGTAAGTAGTTGATGAAACCTTTCTCTAGATACTGATTATGATGTACAATGTTATGTTTCTTTTCCACCATCTATCTTCAAAAGAAGTGCTCAATGTGACTACTTTGGGCTTCGATATAAGTCCAATCAGTTACTGGCTTATTAGCTTCGTCGGTTACCCTATTTCCATTGTAAACAAGGATTATTAAAACACGAAAAACTATATGTGCTTCTATCATTATTTCTGTCTATTTAATTCATCTCTGTATTTATACCTACATATAATGGACCTTGCGCAACATGCTGTGTCAAACACGATGCTCACTGATGGGGTAATTTAACGCTTCAAAATTTCAGAGGCAACATCCAACCTCGAGTCGATCATTCCAATACTGAAAAATGGTCCACAGAATAGCGGACGATGATCGAACACTTCCGTTTCAAATCAACGAACGGATTAATCGCGAAATCGCCACATCCTTCTCCCTCCATGCTCGCTGTACCGTGTTCCTTGGGATTAAGAACACCGTTCCGATTACATGCCAGGCCGACTATTTATAAATACACCATGTTTTTCACGGACCCAACAAACCAGATCCCAACGGTGGACATTATTTTAGTTTACGTTCCAGCCGCCAGGAATTTCCATCTCTCGGACTTATGCTTCGTTCCTGTTATTACGTAGTTCCTACGGTTTCGTTTGCGCGGCTATCGGAAAGTGCACCTTAGAATTTTAAACAGAAGGCCAATTCGTGTATAAACGTGTTCGTATCCGGTTATACTTTTAACGAGAGCCCTCGTTGATCAGGGAACTGGTTTACTTTGCAGTATCGTTCGTTATTATAATATTTTGTGAGGAAAGGGGAATTAGCGAGGTGGCCATTAATACGTAATAAGATACGCTGATCGAACCGTCTCGAGCTGGCCGCGTGTAATCATAAAATACGGTGTTGCTGGACTGGCTTAATATAAATCCAGGGGCGGATTCTAGAGCGAGCAGGTTTCAGCGTTTCAGGGAATGCGTATGGGAGTGCCTGAAATCATCGTCGGCAGATTTTCTAAACCGTTCAAGCTCAATGAAACGAATAACAGAAACTGGAACTACTGTTGCCATCAAGCATGCAATTCGAAAGAAAAATTCAGGTGCCAAGCGGATAGAGAATCCATCATACCTAACGAAAATAGGTTAGCAAACTTGAAGATCTCTACAGTGCTCCCCCCCACGGGCCAATTATTCTTACTGCGCAATGTCCTAACTACTTTTTCTCCATACCTTAAAATCTCCATGATAATTCTGCATAAATAAAACAAAGTAGCTGACTACCGGACTTAAACTGAAAGTAGCGGTGACAATTACAGACCCGAGTTACGTTTTCTCTACACTTCAATACTAATACCGTAACTTATACCGTAACATCGCGCATCCTCATCGGTAACAAGGGAATAAACGCCCACAAAAATGTCGTACAATCTCCTAAATAAATCTTTACTACCAGATCCACTCCAACTTCCTCATTACGCCAACTATCACCTAGCATTCAACGGCAAAGAAACCGGTGTCGTGGAGCCAGTACCATACATCCTCCCAGCCTACGTCCTCTCTCGAGTCCGCTCGGTCAACAGGAGCATTATCATTTCCTTCCGCGTACGAAGCTGGCGATCACGCCTTGTCGTCGCTGTTAATGCGAGATTGGACTTATCACGCCACTAGGGATGATATTTACGATAACCGGTGGCATTGCACCGGCTGCTGAACACCGTGGACCTTGTCGAACGCGCGAGCTCGTGGACGGCCTCTACAACTCCCGTAGGTGTCCGCGCGGATACACCAGGCGCCAAAAAATATGAATTCGTCGGCTCGAGGACAGGAATCGAGAGAGTAGAATCGACGACGCGGTGCGACGATCAAGGCCTGCGGGACGTCGAGCCGCGCGCGCAAAAGAAAAACCCAACTTTCCTGGTGCATAATTAGAAGTTACGCGTGGCCAATATCTATTGATACCTACGCCTCATTTCGACGACGACGACGACGTAGCGGCGGCTCGCGTGACTCGGTCGCTAACTTTCGCGAGAACGGTATAAATTCTTGACAACCATTGCGCACAGGGGCCGATAACGACGTTTAAGATAAGTCTCTCGGTTCCAGCGGTGATAAGAACACCGGGAACCGGTCGACGCCGTTTCCAGTGCCGGCGTAACGGCAAAAAGAACGGCCCTGAAAGAATTCGAGTTCATTAAAACGCGTATCAGTCCCCTCTCTCGTCCCCCTTCACGGAG
Organism: Andrena marginata; assembly: GCA_963932335.1. Lineage (NCBI taxonomy): Eukaryota > Metazoa > Arthropoda > Insecta > Hymenoptera > Andrenidae > Andrena > Andrena marginata. The sequence continues at coordinate 42,828,512 of OZ010660.1, forward strand.
ACAACCCTCGCTGGAAACACTTTCGTGCGTTTGCCGCGAGGACGGACTTGTTCACGGGCTGGTTACCGAGGGCCTCCTCACATTACGCGGCCTTAATCGACGCGAAAATTTGCATACCGCTGCTCCTGCGTTAATTACGTGTAATTTCAACGTATACGTATATATTGAACCGAGTTTACGTTGCGCGACGCGCGGCGTCGCACGAAACGTCGCGGTCGCTTGTCGGCTCTTGGTGAGCGGTTCGCGACAGCAATTTCGCAAAACGCAGTGAACGAACGAAAGATTGTCCGGCAGATTTGTTCACGCGGATGTGTCGCGTTTTTATATTGGGATAATGGAATGTTGGGTCACTCTTATTTATTTATTTGTGTATCGAGTATGAATATAATGAGGGGAGTATATGAGGGGGAGGGGTAGATGAAATGGAAGTGTAACAAAGGAGAAGAAAGAAGAGAAGGGTAAACCGGGGAGGACTCGTTAAATATTAAGTACTTTTCCAGAGAGCTGTGTAAACATTGGTATCAAAACTAGAAAGGTGTCCTGATTAGTAAGTATTAGGACTGGGGATGTTGATTCTGGTCGAGGCAACTAAACAAGGTTTTTTAATGAGCCCATTGATAATTATATTCGTAAAGGGAAAGTGAACGGCAATTGAAACGGACCTAACCCACGTTGAAAAATTAATTTTTCCTATTATATATGATTAGTACCTACATCCTGTTGGAATACGTTATTGCTACTAACGCAATTTCACAAAAAAAGCGGGTTTCAATTCGTCCAGACCCCAGTATTTTCGGTGTCACTGTGCTCTAGTCAGGTGAATAAATCGTATTTGAAAGAGAAGCAAGATACCACGGTATGTGCGATGGAAGAAACGTAGGGTTAATTGTTAGAACGTCGATCTTTGTGCTCTATGCGGGCACTGTATATCACAGATCGTTTCAAACCTAAGCGAGAATGTCTGCCGCGTAGGTTGAGGGACCTGAGAAACGTTCGACGCGCGAAATGATAATATTCTTTCTTCTTTGTTGCTGAGCGCTATAATTTTCATCGATTTCACTACCGGAGGCGAGTGAACACCTCGCTTTCTTACGATAATGTCATTCACCGATCTTCCGATCTTCAAGAAAGATTCCAGACCTTGAATAGTGTTGCCCTACTTATTCACCGATCTTCCGATCTTCAAGAAAGATTCCAGACCTTGAATAGTGTTGCCCTACTTATTCACCGATCTTCCGATCTTCAAGAAAGATTCCAGACCTTGAATAGTGTTGCCCTACTTACAATTAGGACACGGAAAGTAGATGCGAAAGAGAAGAAGAAACTCGTAACAGCGACGTGTCGTTGAAGGTGCGGAGGAAGCGGCCGGAGACAATGGAGCGGTGGTAAGGCGAAACGGAAAGCGTTACGATCAGACGGTGGCTGGCGTCAACAAGCGCAATCTACTGCGGGCGCGGGCAAAAGCGCGGGCTTATTAAAATTTTCAACGCTCGTTTTGTCGTTCGGCGGGCATTATCTCGGCGGGATCATTATCCCGCGAAACCGCAGCCTCGACGGCCGAAGCGTAATCACTCGTTTCTCGCGAGGCCATTCAGGGACTTCTGCATCGGGGAATATAATTTGTTTACCAAATCTGCGGTCTGTACGTGCGCGATACCACGATGGAGAAGAAGAGAAAAACGAAGGCAGCGAACGTTTATCGCGGTTCACCGCGACGATTTATCGACGTCGCCGTCCCTATCTCGTCCGGCTCGATTTGAACTCTAACCAACACGAATGGCTAACGCGAAACCGTGAAACGCCTTCTGCATCCAGCCAGGCCACGTCCGATGCTGGGATTGTTACGTGACCGTACGCACGGCCGGACTACGTGGGATTCGCCGGAAAAATATGTGAATATACACCTGAAACATCTCGTATCATGTATACGGATGAGCACAGAAGCCTGCAGAAATGTCTGGAGCAATAGAATACTTCTACATATTTCCTTGCAAGGGTTCAGTACTTTTCGGTTATTGATTCCTCGCCACTGTTCTTGGTGCGTCGACTGGTATAGAGGTCACTATCGACCGCCACTCCGAGCAGAACTGTTCCTTAGATCGTTTACGATACGCGAATCTTTTGATTCCCAAAATTCTCAGCCGTATTATTATTTAAATGAAAATATTTTGTCCTTTTCAACTATTTTGTTTATTTTATTTCTTCGAGTTCCCGTGATATAAATAAAGGAACTTTATTACGCCAACTCAATTGATTTTGCGTGATAATTACATGCAACGTTAAACTAAATATTCTTCGTCATTCATAGTGCATCAGTAAAAGTAAAGATTTTTATTTTTCGATGCTGCAGATTTGAATCAGAGTTTCCGATAGCAGTGAATTTTTGAGTGAGTATAGTACTTCGTTGGGAAGTTTGTACCTTTAAAATGGCTACCTCGGATCTTATTACTAATATTATTATTGCAAATAATCCGCAAGTTCTGAAGAGAAAGTCATGTGCGTTTCTGTGCTCGATCCAAGTTGACACTGGCAAAGTGGTTGTGTTTCAAGTTTGATGCATAGGCCGTAAATTATCTACTTGAAACAAGACAATTTAATCTTCTGTAACACTATAGCTGACAATATTAAGCTGCTTGGATAACGTAAATGATATTTATCTAATATGTTAATAACGCCTTTTTCGGAGCGACTGGTTTTCGATTCATACGAATAGTGAAAGCAATGACGTATGCAAGCGTGCTGCAAATTTCGTCTGGAATGTCACCGATCGTGCGGGTCGACTGTGAAAATTAATTTCCTTCATCAGGACCGATTGCAACGTTAATTCGGAAGAAGGAATAGTAGAAAGTGAATTACCAAGGAGAGAGCTTAAGAGACATTTTATAGTCGTACTTGTTCTCCTCTTCCCTTTACCATTAAATCTATCTCCAGCATATTTAAACCCTTCTCGATAACTTTGCAAGTCCTCCTAACCTTATGTGTTTGAATTCGACCATAAAATTGGCACAGCGTACGCTATTTCTAAACAGCCTCGCGTCACAAATTTCCCCCGTGTTCCACGCCCACCTTCCCCGAGCACTCCAACTCGTGCTTCAAGCTTTACACCCCGCGAAGTAAAAGTGCAAGCGAGAAGATGCGAATGAAAAAAGATAATGTATCCGCTGTAAGTGTTTCCAGCGTGGAATGGGTTGCAACAAGACCAACTCTACTACTTCTACTCAAGACAATCGAAGTCCCCTTTCCACTGTGCAACATGCAGCACCATCGCGTTAGTTTCTCACGCTGGTCGCCAAAGGAGCAGCTCGAAACGCGGGACAGTGACTGGGGCCGGTACTCTGCTCGCCGGAACAGCTCGCGCGCTCTTTATCACTGTACTCGCGTCAACTTGCTAACACTTATCGCGCACTGTCTCCTTGTAAATATCGAGAGGCCCATTGTACGATCTCGCGGCCGCATTCCTCCCGTACAATTAAGCTGGACACGGGCCCCGGTAATGACCGCCCCACTCTCCCCCCCCCCCTTTCCCGCGCTTCTGCTGCGTGTACGCATGTTTTACGATCGGCTATTCGCGAACCCTCAGCTGCACGTGAAGACAAGATATCGTAATTGGAGAGTGTCCCTCGCGCGATAGTACGCCGCGGCGTGAAACGACGGGCACGAGTTACACGAGCGAAGTTTACGGGTACCCTGACGACGCCTGGCGTCGTTCTACCTGCGCTACACGCGTCTGCTGGGCCTCTGCCTTCGTGGCAAGTCAATACGCAGCTTCGAAGGGTGAGATAGGAACGCTTCTATTTACGGTTGTCTATAATTTAATCACACTGGGGTGCCGAAGTGGCGACCTGCCTGACGCGGGTGGAGCTTGACTATTTCAAAGGTTTCCATGTTCGTCACAATGATTTGAAATTGCTTTTTGTAGCTTCTGAAGCACGTGTCACGTAATTACATTGTCCGAATATTGTACAATTTCTGTAATTTCACAGTTCTAGGCCTCGTGGTCCGGATCACCACGTACCTGTGCGTACTTGTCGATTGCAATCCGTATCAACTAGGATTTGAAACGCGGCTTAAACTCGCCCAACAGAGTCATCGCGTTACGAGCGGTTTTCTATCTACCGTGTTACTCAGCACTTTCGTGCCTTACCAGGTGTTGCAGACTCTCCGCGAGCTGTGCGTGTACTTTTATCCTTCGGAGTCACGTTAATCGTCGCATAAATCACCGACGCCCTCCTTTCTCCCGCGGAAAACAAACGCCGCAGAAGCGAAACATCCATTAGGACGTGGTCTACCGGTGAAATGGCATTTCGATTAATTCCCCATCAACGTTAAGTGCCACCGCGCCGGCCGTCAAGATTCTCCGTCTGCCCCGTCGACGCGATTATCGCCGTTCAAACCGCTCAAAGACGCCTAAATCCCCGCGGCTGCTCGGCTCTCGCCATGCGCGGAAGGCCGCCGCCGAAGCGAATCCCAACGATCGGGATCCCCGCGTTGCTTCTGGACCTGACAAATCGCTCCGACATGCCACTGACGAATGCGCTCGATCACGGGGACGTCACTTTCCAATGCTATCGACGGAGAGATCGCTTCCTTGCGAGAATTACGGAAACGCCGCTTTTGCAGTGGCGAGGGAGATTTCGTTCAGAGGCACTGCCGGGTGTTTGCGTAGAAAGTTCCCGATTCGAAGAGAGGGAAAGGCGGTGATTACACACTTCACGCGCAATAAATCATTTCAGCCTTTAAGACTAATTTCAGTGCAATAAACTGTCTGTCGCGAGTGTTTTATGACAAAGTTCTGTGCATTTTCTTACGAAGGCACCTGTTGGAGATAATTGAAGTTCTTCATCGAGATTGAATCTTCAATTTGTGTGTAGATGAGATAGAATCGTTAGTGAATATTTTGGAAAGAATTTATTTAACTAGAAATTATGAGCTCTAGAAGTGGTAACTATGTGTTAAAGTATATGTTACCTTACTGCCACCATAAGCTTTATCGTCCACTGCTCCCCAATTGTCACTTGTAGACTGCCATGGTTTCCCTATCTTTAAGCAACGAAAGTTTGCATTAACATTGGCCAGAATAGAAGAAGCAAATTAAATTACGATTGTAGGGCAAAATCAAGAGTTCCCTCGTGATTCAGCAACATCCTCGGAACGTTGACTTGGCCCTATAGTGGCTGACGACGATGCTGACCTGTGTATGTTCCCCGAGGCCATGGAAACCGAATACCCACCTAACTACCAGGTCATTCACGCTCATTATCCCGACACTTAATTCCAAGCTCTCGGGGTGTTGCGTGATCCAACTTGGTGGACCTACCTACAGCAGACCCGACGTACTAAAAAAAGGAGCGGACAGATTGAATTCTTTCTATTTCGATGTGGAAGGCATTAAGGCTTTAGGGCTACAGCCTATTGAAAGGAAAGGTCGTTTAAACGTTTAACAGTTTTTTAGTTTAATGTAAAGTTGCAACATGTTGAACACTATTCGCTAAGTTATAGTAAAAGTAGAAACTATTGTGCAAGATATTCTAGAGAATATTTAGGTTTCATCCGATTTTCGATGGAACCTCATGTCTTCGAACAGTCGTCAACACTTAGCTCTCTTCTACCACTCCCCTAAGCGTACACTGCACGGAATGTGAACCATTCGATCTGGACACGCCACACAATGCAACAAACTGGCATCGATCGTTCCAAAATCCGCGCATCCACAACGATTAATCCGTTTTTTTCACAGCTGTGGCACGATTACAGGCTGCGGGTCGTGGAGCAGCCGCGTCGAAGGGGCACTTTTCTCTCCTCTTTCGCTCGGCCAGCACACCAGGGCAATCGGAACGTATCGCACGTGTTCCCTTGCTAATTACTGAGCCCCGGATGCTAATTACGCTGTTTTACAGCCGTTATTGCGTAATTAAGTGTCGCTCGAATATTCGCGCCCAACTAGAACGAGCGTTCGGTTGATTTAATTGGCGATTTGGCCGCGCTCGCTCGTTTCGACTCGCTGCCTTTTTTTTCTTCTTCTCCCTACGAGATATCGCGCGCGAAATAGGCGAGCAGAGATAATTCGTGGCGTAGCAACAGGGCGATAGGAAGAACGGGGAGAGGGTAAATCGCCGGAGAAGTTGAATATCGAATTGAAATATGGAAGACGAGTCGGTTTCGCTCGCGAATATCGCCGGTTATCTTAATTACGTACAGGCGAAGAAAAGCGGAACGCGTTACGACTCGAATACTCGCGGGCCCCGTTTTAATCTCGCGGCCAGCTTACGTTTATCCGTAACTGCTTGACGCTGTGCCAATTTAGATACCGACCGACAGTAATCGATATCGTTAATTTACTGTCCCGCCGCGGGAGCTTCAGAACACACCGCGGCAGCGCAATATTTTTCCTACTTTACAATGATAATCCGAGCGGTAACGGCGACGGCGACGCGGTAACTCGTAAAACTGAATTTCATCCAACGACCGCGGTGTATCCGTGATCGCGGGCCGGTGACAGGTGCAGCTTGCTTCGATACCAATTTCCCCTCGCGCAATTTTAACCTCGGCGCGTTTGTCCGTTTCGAGTTCGACAGGGCAGTTGGGAATGGAGTTATTCATTAACTTGAACGAAAGATGGAGCTGTCGAGAGTGAAGTAAAAAACCATTACCTACATACATATTTGCGAGGGGAATAGTATACAAATTCAGAGACTCGAGGAGGAGAGAAGAGGTAGTCATAACCAGTTCCTCGGCACCACAATATTTTCGTCGAAATAACGCCTGAGTAATTGCACGAAATTTATTGAAACGTGGCTGCGAGAGCCTCCGCCCTGGGATCTGCATGCGGCGGCGCGAAAAAGGACGGCAGGACGCGTCCGAGCGTCCTTTTCCGATGCAACCCCGTCGAGGAATTCATTTGCAGGGGAAAGAACGGCGGTATGCGCAGGTGTGCGTGGCGAACGTAAATGCGTTTACCCAAGATCTTCCGCCATTAAGTTTCTTTTCCCCGCGCCGGTTCTCCACATCGTCCAAACATGTCCCGATGTGAGTGTTGACCTCGTGGTTACTGGGAACCCATCGAGACAAACGCGAACGTCGCTAGAGCTATCTATGGCGTGCCCGTCAGTACGGTTTTTAGGCTCGGAAAGACATTGACGCTTTAGTCCCCGGTTGGGAAAGTTGAGTGGTCGTCATCCACCGCAGAAAACATAGTGGACTCTCGCGTGTTCTACACTAATGTAATTCGTTTCTTTTGCCAGGAGTATGGCCGCAGCTATGCGATACACGGAGGACAGGGCAGCTGTTTTTGTCGTGGTCGATGGCAGCTCGAAGTATTCTTATCGAAGCATCGGGTATTCATCTTGAAAGATCAGGGGAACCGTTGTCCTTCTGTCGATGTATTTCAAGGATGTTGGTCCTGTTGAATGATTAAACCGCGAGATGATATCTCACTTCCCGACTTTCTATTACCTTCGGCGATTTTCGATGGAAAAGGTACAGCAATATTATTCTCATTAACTTTATTCGATCTCACTGAACCATAGCCCAAGGTTGCCCACAGATGACGAAGGTCCCTCGAAGCTTCAGATTCCGTTCGTCTCCACCCGCTGCGCTTAAACGTTGAAAACTTTTCGAGCAACACGTGCGCGTTGTTTTCATACGATTACGAGAGACCGAGGGTCCTGCTTCCTACGCCGGTCCTAGGTATCACAGACACGACGCAAAGCCACGGCACACGCTCCAGCCGCTTTGCGCAATTTTCCTGTGGCCGGTGTTCGTGCAACCACCCGACGGTTAATAAGGTGTTAGCCGTGCTCGGTTATAATCGAGGAACACGGAGCATAGGATACGAACGTTGCAACAAAGCGACGGTGACGGGTACAGACGAGCCATATCCGGGACGTCGGCCAATAAAATTAATCGCTTTTGCTACATCGCCTGAATAATTTATGCCCGCTGCCGTGTCTAGGAATTGGCCGATGATCGTTCGGGACGCCGTCCGCGGCGTTCCGCTTGCGACACGCTGGTCTTCATGGAACACGAACGCCTCATTTGTATGCGTCTGCACCACGAAAATCATCTCTCGCGATCAGCCGGGGTGCTTTTTTCGACGAACATCGACGGACGGAAGGCTTTGGTACGATGGATGGCTGCACTCCGCTGGAAGTCCGACCTTTGACGTTCAGAAGTCGTTTCGAGAAGGTGCAGGTCAAGCTGAAAGTGTAACGCGAGGGAATCGTGACGGTGTAATATAATCACCTGCAACGTCCGACTTAAATCTCCTTTGATCGCTGAAAGCGACATTCCTTTGCATTCTTCTATTCAACTTCTAAGACCTATGGTTCATGAACGGGCCTAGAAGCTCCTTGTCAACCAAGCACAATAAGGGCTTTGAAATTAGGCGCATGGGTCAGGGAAACTGGTTCATCGATGGGTAAACATACTTGTTGACCTAACCCAGATAATATGTTCCGTCTAAGGACGGAAAAGCACGCGTAAGCTGAGGCTTCTGTGTATCCCCATGGACAAAGAAGTTCCCTCAAGATGACTGTAGAAGCTTCCTCAAGCTGGCTGTGGAAATGGTATTCAATTAACGCGACGTCGCTATACCACTAAACAACGAAACGTGATGAGGATGCAAGGTGATGATTTCCCTCCTATCGTTCCCTCGTATCTCCGTTGCTCCGTCCGGATGGCGATCCACTCTCGGTTACCGTGGCCCCCGTCAACCCAGGACGCGCATCATCATCAGCGTTTCGTTGGCATCGCGAATCAACCGAGTATTGCAAACACCTGCTTGCAATTTGCCGTAATCCGCGTGCAGCGCTACGTCTGTTTTCCGCGTCGTCAGCGCTAACAGACGTTTCTCGGGTGAAAACGGTCAGCCGGGTTGCCCGTGACGCGTCCGGAAACCGGTTCCCGGTATTTTGACAACCAGGCAACGTTCTGTTACCTCGGAACGCGAAATCTGGTAAATTATCGCCGCATCAGCTTGTAATTATAATATTACGCGCGGTGATACAGCGCTGTAATCGGTAGTGCGCCTCGTTAGAACGGCTGTCTCGCGGTGCCTGATGTTTACAGAGTTGCGTTGAAACGTTACTTGGCGCTCGGCCCATCAATCTTTCGATTCCTGCGGAGCGGACTCGTGTTAATTCCGCGCACGGTGGATCGCTTCTCCTCCAATAAGCGAATCCTGAGCACGGAGACGTTGGATCCAGAGCCTGTTTATTAACGCGGTCTATCGCAATCTTTCCTGGCCGAGCAAAATCCGATCATAGGTACGCGGCCACATTAACTGGCAATAAGAAAAAGATATATAATTTCCTTGTGACACTGTCAGTCTCCTTCGGTGATTCATGAGGTGGTCGCCAAGTTAAATTCCAGCTACGTCGTCGCTGCTTCTTTGGTTGTGACACGATACTTCAAGATCTTTAAGGATTTTAGGGAATCTTGATAATTCTTCGGGCTTTAATGCCCTTATGGTTATTCGAACGACAGTTCTTCGTAATAGAAAGACGTTCGAAGTACAAAGTCTATGCGAGGGACTGGAACTCTAATCTGCAATAGAATTATGCATCATCGACACCCTACGATACCCTAAAGTGTGATCTATATTCTCCCACAAAAGTTATCCAACATTTCAGCATTGCTTAATCTTCCACGTTTATTTATATATTATTATTATTTATATAAAAGAAGTTCTGACTGACTCGTCAACGCCTAGCTCAAATTGTTTAACCTAAATAGGAACGTGAAGTATGTAAGGTAGATAAGGATTCTTGAAAATTTTGTCCTCAAGGGGGTGAAACGGGGTAACATTGTATTTTCTCGGATTTCTTAATACGTTTTAGGCCAGATTAGGTTTCAACTTGGTTTTCACTTACGTGGGTTACTCACACAAATGCCTAAAAACAAAGTTCAGTATATTGCCCTAATCAACCCCTACAGGAGTCAAAATTGATAACACGTGTTTTCAGAGATTCGTCAAAAACTCTTCGGCCCAATTCGATATCGATATTTGATTTTAACCTAACAACAGGTATGCCTAAAAACCAATTTCAAAATTTTGCCCTACTCAACCCTTAAAGTGTAAAATCTGTTAACAGATCCTTTTGTAATATGTCGTACTACTGAAGTAAGTGTACATTGAATTGGGGCGTCTTAATTTTTCAGTAGTAGATGCGACCGATCATATACATATATAGGTAAATGTTTGTTATACAAAGATTACTTTAGAGAAATTATATAAAAATTATTTAAAAAAAAAACAGTTATAAAAGTAATTCCATTTAATTATTTTACCGTAGGGAAGCACGGGTATTTTGCTAGTTACAGATATATAAACGCTCCAATATTCATGCACACAAGAGTGCAATCTATTTAAAACTATCCATGCTCACGTCACCAATCATCACTCACAGTTTCTAACGAATCCACAGAGCACGCATTATCCCATCTCAACTCAATTCTTGCCATTTTAAATGACTCCATAATTATTCGAGAATCAGACACATCGCATCGATACGACGTAAGAACAATAAAACGGGGGACGACTTGAAATGGCTTGTTCGTAGGAAGCTGTTCAATTTCCCCCCCGATTCTCTGTCGCTGCTACCGTGAAACTGGCGAAGTTTTCGCGCGGAACGGCCACGGTAGCTATCAGGAACAGGATTAGCCGTTAAAGAGGCAGCGTTTAGAGCGGCGCGCTCATAAATCACGTGGAAGCGACAAGCAATTATAATAACTATCGCCGGCTATAGACGCATAAATAAAATACTGGGACCCCTCGGCTAGGTAATGAGCCGTGCGAGGCGGGATGCGAACCAGTTCCTCGAGTCGTTAATAGCGACACAGGCCAACAGAGAAAAAGTACTTTCGCCGGAAAAGGTCGTCGCGACCGTCGAAGATCGGAGGGCGCCATTTTTCAAGGGGCAAACACTTCGAAGGTACGAGTAAGCACGCAGGTATCCACGAGCGAAGTAATCCCACGCAACGTGCTGCAACCGAATCAAGTTCAATATGTGTACCTACATTCGAGTACAAATGAGTACATTCTTATACGCTGAGTGAGTATATGCAATTGGAGCAAGCAAACGAGGAATTAATTGAAGAGTTCATCCATTGCAATTAAATTTTTTCAAATATTCTGATTGTGAAAGTTTGAGGAACAGTATCGATAATCTCTAAGATAATATGTAATTTCATCTATATTATTACCGCAAAATGTTAGCAGAACGAATTTTATGAATTGTTAAAGTGAGAATAGATTCCACGTGATTTTGCAGTTGTGGTTAACTTGATGTTTCAATTAGGAAATATTGCTTCCAAGTGTCTCAAAATGCCAATAATAATTGCTACTTCTCTGTTCGTGACTAACGTTTTGAGAGTTTCATTAATTCTTATTGAACGTCACGCGCGTCATTATTTATGAAAGCAACCTTTCGATTCTAAATGATACCGTTGTCGCGGTGACTGGCAGATTAATTTACACGAGCGTGAATTAAAGACAATATTTTATTCATAGACAGCGCTTTTAGAAGTTTATTGCTTCATAAACGACGATTCCTGATCTTTAAGTGCATACCGTAATCTTCGAGAATGAACAAGTGTTATTTACTGGCCACTCAAATGCCAGTTACGTATCAAAAACGAAAGGGAGAAAATTCAATTTATATCTCCCCTATTTCCCCACACGCATTACTTATAATTTATCTCCTTTTACACACAAAAATTGTAATCACTAGCGAGGAACACATTCGTTCTACCAATACACGTGGCATACATAATAAATGGTCTACTGTTATTAAGAACAACTTCAAGTGTATAATGGTTCTATTCGTATATCCCCTTATTTATTTGTTCATTATTAAGTCAAAATAGAAATGTGCGTCGTCGTCCTCCATTTTATGATGTCGATTTAATTGCTCAACTACTAAAGCTAGTTTATGAACCAATAATTACGTTGGAATCTAGAATATCGAATTAATCGAGCGTGACTCTGAACGTTGCCAACGCGAAGATCATTGGCCCTTCAACCCCCTACCCTCCCGTCGTATACCTATACTATCAGATTAACGATAACGTGTCCACGCTGCCGCGTGCTGCACACCTCCCGAGTTCTTGGAACGGCGTACCACGTAGTACTTCGTTCCACGTAAAAACTCATTAATTAAATTTCCACGCTGCCGTCTTTCCTACGCCGGGATCCAAGGGGAAGCCTCTGGGGACTCAAGGTCACGGATACCTCATCGACGCTGGAATTCGAGCCGAGTTTCGAGTTTCAGCAGAATGAACGCACGGAGATGGTTCGAGAAAGGGGGTAAAAGGGGCACGATACAAGCGCCGAGAAAAGACACAGTAATTAAGGGGTGAAAACGAAGAAAGAAGGATAGGGGGTATGGAGAAATGAGTAGTGGCAAAATGCAAAACATAGAAAGGGTGGAAGGTGTAGAAGAAGAAAATAATATAGATCGAAGTGTGACGAAATAGTAAAAGGAAATTGCACAGCGGAAGGGTAGAAAGTGAAATGCACTTGGCTCTGAAAGGATTCCTTTTGCTCTAGGACAAGAAGACAAGAGAAGAAATAATATCAAGAAATTATGGAAGGGAAAATACAGAAGAGAGAACGAAGAAAAAACAAGAAGGAAAGGAAGTAAAAGCAGAGTACTTACTTAGAAGATCAAACGAGAAGAATACCTGCAGCAGAAAGTAGTAGAACTAGAAATAAAGCAGACCGAAGGCCAATCAAGTAGCAGAAGCTGCAAACCAGTCTGCAAGCAGGAAAAAGAACAGCAGCGCTGTAGGATTGGTGCAGGCGAGAGAAAGAAGCTTAACGTAAGAACGGAACGAGGTAAGCATACCAAATCGCACAGAGAAATTGAAGAAGAAGCAAGAACAGAGGAACCGGGTGGCAAGAATGTGTGAACGAAGAGAAGCTTACCGCTCGGGAAACAAGAAGATACGGGGTCAGAAAAGAAACAGGATAAGAAAGCCGAAGTGGAACAAGAAGCAGAAGTATAAGATAAGCAAGCAGAAAGAACAACAGCGGGATAAGGCGGCGGGAGAAGGGAAAGAAAGAAGGCGGGCAGGGGAAGAGGTGGCTAGACGAGTGAGCCGTAAGGGGGGGCCGAATGTACAACGTGCGACTCGCGGGCCGCCATAACCTTTTATCAGTTATCTAATTAGCCGTTGCATTTAATTAATGACCCGAGGAGAGGGTCTCGGAGATAGCCCTGGCAACGTGCGAGACCGACGTACGGTTCTGCATGGTCGTACGTAATTTTAATCGGTGCTCGCGTCAGATAACGGAGGGTCGACGGATCAACCGGCAGTTGCAATTAGCCGTGTTTTTATTTATTCGGCTATCGTGCTGTTATTGCGCCGCTAAGGAAACGGAGAAGAACCGAGGGGCTCGGACGCCGGCGACGCTTCGAGACTCGAAACGCAGCTTCGACCAGCAAGTGTATCCTTTCGATTTTCAAAGTGAACATACCTAGCTGCACCTCGGCTGCTCGGGTCTCGAGGAGTTCTAAGTGGATACTCGGTGACGAGGCATCAGTTAATTAAAAATCGGACACGTCGGGTGAACATCGAAGTCGGCGATTAGCCGTGTACACTAACCCATTGGTTTTAAATACATTCAGAAGTCAAGATGATTTGTACGAGCTTCGGGATTTGTTATTCAACTGGTCCCAGGAGTTTTCTAGCTGTAGAAGCATAGCCACGTCACTTAGCGTACCTGACAGTAGAGTCCTATTAAAACTACCGCGTCGTTAGTATCGCAGGTTGCCCGTATGCCAGGGGTGCCCCCCCTGGAGCCCGCGAAGCGGCGTCTCGACTTTAGAATTTCTCTGCACCGTGACGCGTCGGTTGTTATTCCCGGCGTGGCGTTCGATTTTGTAACGGTAAAGAAAGAATAGAATGGACGGGCGCGCGTAGCGGTACGCGGCGCGGAGGCCCCCGCTCGCGGTGGAGCGATTTCACTCGGGCGCCGATCGCGGCACGGCGAAAAGAAAACGTTTGCGTAACGGTGGACGGGTGACTTACCTTCCCCGGATCCTCGATGAAGCCGCCGATGGTCATCACGTGTAGGGTAACCTCGCGCGTGTTCACCAGCTCGTCTGCCGTCGCGTACAGGCCCTCGCTGACGAAATAGGGCTCGGGGCACGTGAGCCTGCAACACGGCCGAACGATCGACAAATTAGATAATGAACAGGAATGTGTTGGAGGTTGCATCCATCGGGACGATGATGAAACACCGCCAGACTGGCTCTGTACACCCTGAACGTACTAGATAACGTAATTAGTCGTTGTGTAAGCTCGTGTCGAACGAGTTCCTCTTTGTGCACTTCGTTCATACGGGAGTGCAGGAGGACGGTCGTGTTGGTCGTGTCGTGTTCTCTTCCTGGGAGAATGGAGTCGCATTGCAACGGTTTTACGAAATTTTCCTCTGATGAATGATAGTATGTGAAGTAATAGGAAGAAGGGTTAGAGCGTTACGTATGCATATCGTAGCGGCTACAGTAGATATCTTCTAGAAGCACACAAAGCTCAGATGTTACAGAGCGCATGACCAGAATGAAAGCATATCTCGAAGAACAGAGCACTGTCACACAAAATGAACATCTTAAAGAGTAAAGTGCATAATATGCTCGAGCTACGGTGCATAAGGCACCTGGTCTACTCGTGCCGATGTACAGAAGTTGTTACAAACTCGATTCAGTGCCACGTAACAATTCCGAGCGGTCAATATCAACTTGTTAACTGATCGGTGGCAACGTGCGGGCAAGGGACCAGATGAAACCCGACGGAATACACGGTTTGCGAATTCGTATCCAACAGACTACCCTGCCAGGTCACGGGCAGCAGTAATAAATATGTTCGTCGGGCGTCTTGGAGTGGTGGAAAGGGGCTAAAGCAGGCGAGAAAAATCGAGCAGCTCAAGTGAGATTGCGTGGCCGGGCAACATCAATTTCGAGGGTGATTCCCATCGCTGTCGGGGGCCTCGAAAATTTCAAATGGCCGCGTAATCGAGGAGCTTCCTGGTGCACGAGCCCGGCCGAGGAGGGTACCGCGCCTCCTCCTTCCTCCTCCGCGTCTCCTTTTCGCCCCGTCCTCTCTGTTCCCTTTTTCTCATCCACCGGGATAATGATACCCACACGCTCTCGCGAGGTAATAATATTAATGGTTCCGTGTACCCTCGCGAGACCGTTGGGCGTTCAACGAAAGGGAAGGGAAGAAAGAATGCCAAAGACAGACTCTCAGCGGAAGAAACTTGCGTAAGAATTACGAACCAGATCCGCGTGTCGTGTCGGGAATCACTCCGACACGCTGGCTTTCTTGTTGTACTCGCAGGAAGTCCGATCGGGTCATGCGCATTGCTTCCGGGAGATTAAATAAATACGTTCCTATTTCACTTCTTCGATTTTTGGTCAGCTTGTTGAACTGGAGTTCAGTGTTGCGTTTAAGGGAGGACATATACCCAGAGAGGCCTAAAAACTGACGTTCTTTCACGATTTTGTTTTAAGAAAATATTAATATTATTGCACCTGTGATTTTTTACTAATTATGCCACATCTTTGGCTATAATACTTGATTTTTGTATGTAAAAATATTAGCCGTATAATACAGTTATAGGAGCTAGATCCAAATGTGTCATTACGAACTACGCTACTCACTCCTAATTAAACAGATTTTACCTGAAAGCAAAAAGCAAATTCGTTTCTTAAAACATATTAATAAATGCTGTCTTTAAGTGGGTGGATTTTTTATTTGATTCATAGTTTCTTTTTTATTACATAAACAGGCGGGACTTCAGGTCGGAAAATGGAACGTTTCACTTAAAGTGTTGCCATTTATTTAAGAATTAACATTTTTGAAATCGGTTCGGTCAAGAACAGCATTTGTTAATATATTTTAAGAAACTAGTTTGCTTTTCGCTTTCAAGTAAAATCTGTTTAATTGGGAGTGGATACCGCGAATCATTGCAGCGAATTACGCATTTGGAACTAGCTCCTATAATTGTATTATACAATTAATATTTGTACATACACTGTGACATAATTAATAAAAAAATTACAAGCGCAATAATGTTAATACTTTCTTAAAAAAACTTTTAAAAGATCGTCAGTTTTTAGGCCTCTCTAGGTGCATATCCCCCCTTAAAACGATTTCACGTTGCGAACCAATATGACCGGTCGAGCAGAACAACAATGGACG
Source organism: Andrena marginata (assembly GCA_963932335.1). Lineage (NCBI taxonomy): Eukaryota > Metazoa > Arthropoda > Insecta > Hymenoptera > Andrenidae > Andrena > Andrena marginata. The sequence goes on from OZ010660.1 coordinate 42,844,715, forward strand.
AGCCGTTAAGTCGTTTAGAATTGACCGCTAACATTGTAAATCAACAAAGAGGCCCACAGTAATGGGAACGTAATACAGGCTGGCCGTGGCTGTTTAAAATACCAGATTACTACCGTCAATTATCAGGCTGGCAATTACACTATCTGCAAACAAGCGGCGTTAGGATCGTTTCCTCTCCGTTGAGCGCTCGATCTTTACTGTCAATTAGAAGTGGAGTGTGAAAATTAATTACCATCGCCGAAACCGGTCCCGCGACGAAAAACTCCCACGCGTTCCTTGCCGCCACGGTTTCCCGTACAATTAACAATTTATTCTAAGCAATTCCCGAGTGGCCTTTCGCGTGGCCGGCCCCCGCTCCTTGTACAACCTCGTAACGGATAGACACGTCGGTCCGCGAATCCATCAATCGCCCACGTGTCTTTCGGTGAAATCGGAATCGCCGTACGAATATCTCTCCTCGAGAACCGAATAACACGGGTGTGCCACGTCATGATGACCGGCAGGTAACGAGGAACAGGTTTTCGGGCAAAGATTTCGGACGGACGAGGAAACAAGGAGGTATTCGATTAAATTGTAATTATTCGATGGATTCTTGCTGGTTCGTTCATTAACGTAATTCCTCCCCGAAACAGCATCGATGCCTGTTATTTCGTTGCTTGTAATTGAATTCGTTCGGTTGCCCTGTTATTTCATTGATTTCATTACCATGATAAATCTGCGAAAGCGAAGAAAATCGATTTTACGTAAATAGTTCGAGGCGAGTGCTGCAAGCCTGTAGTAGTGCAATTGGGCGTAGTAAACTGAACATTGGGTAACAACAAGAAGTGCGGGTGATTACATATTTCCGAATAATTTTTCCAGTTCTGCACTACCCTATGGAAATTATTGTAATTCCATCGACCACAAACGTTTCCCGTTTATTTCGCCGATACTGCGGCGATTTTGCTGCATTAATTGTAATATTATATTAATTAATGTCACCTGCTAGGACGAGTGCTTAATACATACCGTTTAATTTATAAATTAGAAGATATTCCATGATGCATGTAAACGTTTATGGGCCCCACAATTAATTTTCAAACGACCTTTGAAACTGTCCTCATTCATCGCGATCGCGGAAAGCGCAGCGTGTGTTATTAACGATCGTACCTCGAAGGCTCATTAATTTATTCGCTGTGTTTACATAAATCGCCACTAGATACTTGAATGAAGTCCACTTCATAACGGCAAGAATAATAATAACGACAGTAATAGTAATAATAATGGCAACTCTAAATAAATACGAATGTTATACATCACTCGCTAAAACGGAGAAAATACACGGCTGAAGTAATGGGAAAGAAATCGAAAGGAATGGAAGGAACGCGAAAGATCATTCGTTTCTCGCGCACCGCACCGGCGAATTTCCAAAATAACGTTCCCAGAAGCACGGGTCGCATTCCGATTGCGCAACGGGGACGGCGACTGCCGCATAATAAAACGATGCCTGGATCTAACGGCGCTCGTAAAGTCGAAAATATTAAAAATAAATTCATAAATCACGGCATACTAACGTCCCGCAGCGTTTCTGACGAAACGTACAGCTACGTGTGCTCGGTCGATCGCATAGGAATAAACGCACACTCATACAATCTTGAATACACATGCTCCCCACGCGAGCTCATAGAACCAGCGTCCTGTGGCTCCGATTACTTTAAAATATTACCGTAAACGTGCTCCCACGATAAACCAACCTCCTAACGAAAGATTCTAGTACCTGAGTGTACGTTCAATTAAATTCCTTCGAAATTGGAGGAAGGACAGAGAACAAAGTCCTTTCGCAGTGCTCGCTCCAAAAATTTCGCGTTTATTCCGCTTCACCATTTTCCATGTATCCCGTTCCCTTCTTCTCTAGAGAAAGCAAGCCCCGAGACACGTTTCCCAAGAAAAATCCTAATCGGCTCCGACCGCTAGCAGGGTAATTTGTAATAAATTCCACGCGTGAGCCGGCGGGGACCGATTCGCACGTACGAGCGGCTAACACACGGAATCGCGAGGAGAGCATGTGGGCGCCTCCATCGACTATACATACGTATGCATGAACTGGTTTCCCCGGCGACAGAACGTAGAATTTCGTGAATCTCGTGAATGGCAACGTGTTTACAGGATCCCCGAGGCCTTCCACGCAAAACATATTTTCGGCCTGTCTGGGCCCTCGTTTGCCCAATGATTATAAGAATTTGACTGGCGACACCGGCGTGGCCATTTCTAATACGCGATTCCGAGTGTACGATAAAGAACGTCGATTCCCGGAGGGAATAAATATTTCGGCCCCGAAACGTGTCCCTCGACAGGAGGAGACCACGTCACGCCGCTAACTCGAAGATCAATATGTTTGCTTGGCGAATCAATGGAACCGTCAGCGCTGGTAAATCCTGCTTCGGTGGAAGCGCTGTATCATTCCCATTCCTATGGATATTTTGGACGTTTCTATTTTAGCGACAGTAACAGCAGAACGATACGATGATTATTTATAATTCAACCAAGACTGAAGAGTTTGCTTAAAAGCTTCTTGTAGGATGATTTTTTAACTCTTCTTCTTCTGCATCAATTTTCGCGGCTTTCAGCCTAAGTTTTGGCAGGGTGACTACTTGCTGCGTGGTTCGCAACAAAGGATTTTATTGGGAACTTAATGTACCATAGGGATTTTAATGGTGCCAAATGGTATGTTTGTATTAACCGGAGATAAAATTTTGGGGCCACTTGTGTTGTAAGAATATTGAATAACGTTTGTGTTCTAGGATTAATACTGCGAGATTTAGTTTCGTAATTTCATATTGGAAGAAGTAGGATGAAATTCGATTCAATTCACAAACCACGTGAAAATCCCACGTGAGGCTTTTTCGTTGCCTAAAAACGCGCTTCGGTGCGAGAAGAAATACACTGGGGAGCGCGATTAAATTAATAAATAATGCATCGCTGCCGCGTTAGTTTCTTCAGCGTGGCCCGTTAATTGAAGTAGATCGAGGTAAGAAGCAACAAAATACTGGTCGAGTGACTTTTTCCTTTGGACGGCCGGGGTTTTATTTCCCATCGATGATGAAATCGCGCTCACCCACGTGTCCGCGAGAAATCGAAATGCGATATAAACGAGTCCACGGCGCCCGGACTTTGGAAAAACTACAGCATTCCGCTGCTTTTATTTTACCACGTCGAATTCGATTTACGATCGCTTTTTCAGCGTCCTCCTCCGCCCGTCACTCGTTTCGCGATTCCACCCCATAATCACCGCTCGTTTTCAGCCACGACGTTATCTGTATATTCGCTAATTGACCGTGGCAAATAAGAATTTTCTCCGCTCGAGCGGATCGTTCCGTTCAGGATTTCTTTCGGGTTAGCGGCAGAAACGCGAGCCGATCTCGCGCGCCGAGTTCACTCGCGGGAGCTGAAAAATAGATGGAACAGTGTTTATCACCTAATTTGTCGAGGCAAAAATTTCAGGGTAATAAGTATCTCGTGACGTTGCGACGTCGATTGGGAAAGTATCGTACATACATGGATTTAATTGGATCCAACTTCATATATTCACACTAATCAACGGAACAAAAATGAACGAAGTTTATATATCAACGAGTCTTCAAGAACGATTCCTTGAAATCAAACTTCTATATAAAAAAAATTTATTCTGCACTGACGACTCATCTTTGATTAAAGAATTTCATTGAAAGGAGTCACCTTTAATTTTGCAACCCCCTGTTACATTTCTACTTGCTAAGTAACGTAGTCAGTTTTGAAATTGCTTAGGCATCCCGATGGCGCACGTGAACGTCGAACGTAATTAATCACATCGCAGATCGTTACCAAATACAGATATTAAATTAATGCAAACGTGACTCAGCGGGGCGAAGCGCGCGTGCACGCACCGCTCGCGACCGCCGGTTGCCTCCGATTAAACGAACTTTAGCCCACTGTGCGCACTCGTTACCATTAATCTTGCCGCGGCTCCGGGGCCGTGGAAGGAACGATCCTGGCGTCGAGTAGAACCGGCCCGCTCCCGATAATTTGTTAATCGTCACTTAATTACCCCGTCGATCGGTTTAACGGTTCGCGCGTGCGGCACAAAGCGAGGCTCGGGCCCTTTGAAACGAAATCACCGTGGCCCACGGTTAATTACAAAATCGCTTCGTGTTCGCCTCTTTATCGATCCCCCTTCAACCTTTCCATTCTTTTTTCTCCGATCCACGATTTCCACCCTTTATCACCCGACCCGCCCTCGATCTTCTTTTTAACACATTTTTCGCGAGCAGATCGTGCGCGAGAAAAACGAAAGGGCGACCCAGAGTCTCTCCTCGAGCTACGCCCCCTCGGAAATCGTTAGATTGCTTTGGCTCTATTCATAGAACTATTTATCAAACACGCATGCGCACCCTCCAAGTTTTCCTAAATCTGGAGAAAGAAATCATAAACTAACCTTTATCACAGCGTGCTAATCGAGTCGCGGCCTCGAGTATGCACCACCATATTTTGTACACCATCCCAGAAATGGACTCCTTACCCAGTGTCCATCTACGTCCGAACGTGATACTGAACGTAGCATGCTGCCCGTGCCAAGCAGAAGAGAAACGTCGAGTGGCGAACCTCGAAGCCGCAGCGTGCCACGATACGGGCCGCATCGTGGAATCAATTTGCTAAATGCACAGACAAGGGGCCGAATTTACGAGGAGGACGGAACGATGAGTAAGAGGAGCGGGCTGGAAAACGGCGAAACTAGAGGCGGAGTGCGAGGGAAAGGCGCGAAGAAACGCCAAATTGGCTGGGCTAGAGGGGGGGGGGGGGGCACGGGGCAGGGAGGCACGTGGCCGCACCCTGGTTTCAGGCATGCGACGATTCGTGCAGAGGAGGAAACCGAACGTGGAGTTCCTGGCTCCTCTGACCACGCGTGCACGTGAAACGTTGCGGCTATGTGGTCAGGACTGATTCATAGGCTCTCCCGCGTCACCCTCGGCTCCTCCAACTGCGTTTTATTAACGCGACGATGAACCTCGAAATTGCGCCACGGTGTCGCAATAATGTTCGAGACAATACTAGCGGGAGCAAGAATGGCTGCGGGGGTAACGTAAAACGCGTTGTTAAGCACTGTGACAGGGACTCGGTTTACAGTATGGACGAGTTCGCCGGTTTTGTGGCTGGAATTCCGATGTACTTCTTCTGGATTGATTTTGACTCGGGTGGACCGAGTTTGGCCAGATGTTAACGCTTTGAGACGAGCATGGTTTTGAAAAGTAGCTCTTTAAGGCGACTAGGCAGTGAAATCCCTGGAAAATCAAGAATGTTTTGCGAATTAATTACAAGGAGGCGAAAGCAAGCCCAGAGTTTTCTTTTTATAGAATGATAATTACTATCGCATAGAGTACAAAGATACTTTCTTCCTTATACATATCTATTTTACCGACGGCGCCACACGAGTTTGTTTATGCAATGTTTTAGAAAAAGTGTTTTCGGTTTTGCACTGATGTCGAGCTTAAAAATGAAGATACACTGCTTTTCTTGAAATATGTTTCTGCTAGAACCTGTAGTTTCGGTCTGAACCTTTGAGAAAGGAATTGAACCAAAATTATTAAAATAGCCACTAGGAGAAGGCTTTTTTACGATAAATGTCGACTATCGGAGTGCATGTATAGGTGCTTCTTTTTTATCTCAGAAACTACGGTTTATACATTTTAATATTGAGCTTCAGGGCAAAAACGAATATATTTTGAATATGCTGTAACAATTTCAAGTCGATCTGAATTTTTCTTTTTTTGTAATTACTTACAAAAAAATTACTTAAAAAAAACTTTTACAGTTTGAAGTATTAATAAACATTACCTAAAAAGACTAGTCATAATTTGCATTCATCTCCTTGTAATTAATTCGCAAAAAAATACTTGGTTTTCGAGCGACTTGACTGCCTAAGTAGTTCTACTAAGCAGGCCCTTCGTTTTGTATAATACCTACAAAGAGTCGGAAGAGAACTCATTCACATTCGGGGACTGTAGGACAATATTGTCGATGCTCTCTTGAAAATATCGACGCCAGCACACAGGCCGCGAGCTCCTCGGCGTGAAAGCACGCCAGCGCCAGTCGAGGTGTTAAAATTCTAATTAACAGCTATGGAAGGTAAACTGAGGAAACAGAGGATAGTTGTCAGATACCTCATCGGTGCACGGTGACAGTTCCTCGTGAAATACAGACACCGTGGGCAGTAAGATGGTAAACGTTTCACAATCAAACACCAATGTGTCGCCTTTTAACTCCGCGTCCTCCCAGTCACTTTCAGCCGCAGAAGGAGCGATCCTCCGCGGCGTGCCTGGCCAGCACTCCGACATGATTTCCTCGATAACCCATGCTTCCCATGCAAGAGTTGTCGCTACACGTAAACAACACGTCACTGTCAGCCTTCCAGATAACTTCCATGATATATTCACCGCGGTTCCTTATTGTCTGACAAGTCCATTCCATTCCACGTCAATCCGAGCCGATCTACCGGAGGGAGAGTCTGTTACCAATCCCTAGAGTGGAGGCGCTTGAAGGACCGTCAGCCGTTGTCTTAGTCGCGGGCGATGGTAATTTCGATATTAGAGCCAAGCTGGAGGAACCCGGAGCCCTTAGCCCGGTTAGCTCGAACCGAAGCGGCCATCCATCAAAGATGGAACCAGAATTAGGCGTCCCGATTCGAGCGATCCTGCAACCAGTTCTCTTTCCTCCAGCTATCTCACCTTCATGCATCTGCCGTAATCTTCCAACGGCTTGTCCACGATCAGACCAACCGCGGATGGACCGAGTTTGTGTGCAAAAACGCGCGCGCGCGTGTACCTGTCACGCAAGAAGTCGCTCGTATTAGGCGCGGACGCCTCGAGTGTCTACAAGGTGGTCCGCGGGGCAGACTTGTAAAGCGAAATGTCAAGCCCTCGATCTTCCCGGACAATCGATCATTTTAGGTTGCATCACGGCCGATAGTTTTGTGGTGCAATCGATCGTCGGCGCGACGGGACCGGCGGCTGTGACGCGGGGCGATTCCGCCCGACGAGCTGAAACGGATTCCTTTCTTGCGTGGACGTGATTTAATTAATGGTAATCCGACGCTCGTGGAACGCCGGTTCGCGGTCGTTATTTACGAGCCCGGTAGGAGTCATTAAGAGCGCGCGAGGTGTGGGTGTGTCTTTGTGTGACGAAAAACGGATCGAGCCTGCGAGGCGAGGTCTTAAAAAGATTTTGATGTATAGGCAGTGTTTACCGGCGTCTTGTTACTTGCGGCTACGTTTCTCTTACTTCTGCGACAGAATTATGGATTCACTTAACCGGGGTTGGATTCTATAGCCCTATGTGAGTAATATTCCTTCGGGAATATAGAATTTAGAAATTAGTCTTCATCGGGGAAAAATTCTTTGATTTCTTGGAAATTGACAAAGGGGCATTCGCAACCTGAAAATTCGGATTTTAATGAAACTTCGTGCGAATGTAGGGGATATTGGAGTATGCAAGGAGGAATTGTATTTTTCTACGGGAATTCATTGTGAAGTGGCGAAATAACATTTCTTTAATATAACTTTCTAACGATAGGAGATAGGACAAAACTTTAAATATAAGAATTGTTCAGTTTTTAGAGACACTAAATTATACTACAAAAAGAAAAATAGTTATACCTATTAAGGAAACGAGAAAAAATGCGATAAGTTTAAGGGCGTATTTCCCTCTTCAGAGTGAATTGTCGCAGAAAAAAAATGCTCCTTACACACTCCGATATGCCCACGTCCACTCGAAGTTGCATTAAAATCAGAATTATCGAGTTACGACGCATCAGTAAATCAATGAGTAATTAGTATTAGGTATTATTCTATGGTGTTGTTCTTAAACAATAAGGTTCACTGAAAGATAACAGGATGCACTCGGACGATGATTAATAAAGGTCAGTGGGAGGCCGCGAGGCACAATAAAAATGCTAATTCGCGGCTTAACGGGCGTCATGTTTGTTTAACGAGGGCGCTGAGAGTTTCGCGCCCTGGAAATAGGCTAGTTTGCTTGGCTGACCGTTAAGGAAATACGTTTGACAGGAATACGTATCGGTAAAAGGATATTAACGAGCGGATCGGCCGACGTGGCGTGCCGTGCGCGAATATTTTCGTCCAGCGATTAGCATCGACGGCTTCGAGGCTGACGTGAATTGGCAACACGTCGAACTGATCAGTCGGTTGGTATTGCCATGTGAAATCATTCCGCGTCGTAAGAATGCTTTCCATCGTATTTTCGTATATGGGATGCTGATTTCCTAGGTATACAGGTTGCGCCACAATTTGCACTGCTTTAAAAGAGGAAGTGATTCTTCGTATACATAGATGTAAATGGAAAATGTGAAAATAAATTCTTACGTATGAAGCTTCGTTTCTGAGGAACTCCGTTTCGATGATTTGTTGGATACGTGTGCCACTAAATATTTATCTGTAAAGTGTTAATTATTCGACACCTATGTCTTCATGTTTCATGATTACGTCTCAACGTGTATGTGTGGTTAAGACAAATAGATGCATGTATCGATACAGATTTCAACGTATATGGAGCCCCTTCTGCAAAAAAAAACGTTAATAATAATAACAGGAAGTGATTCCAACAAATATATGACTCCATTTGAAAAAACAATTCGGTTGCAACGGGCAAGTGCATCGATGTCTTCCGAAGAGAATATTATCATTAAAAAATGAAACTCGCATAGTGCGTCATTTTCCTCCACCAACTTCCTCAATCTTCTCGCCGAGAAGATCGATACATCGACTCCGTGTTCAGAACCACCATATACAGCAATCAGCGAGGAATCAACGAACGAACCATTTGAACGGACCGCGCGACCAATTTTTCTTACACCGCTTCGCAGCCAAAGGACCCGACTCCGTGAAACGCGAATCCCTAAATCGCCGTGTTCTCGTCGACGAGAAGAAATTCCTTATTGGCCTGCGCGGCCATTAATTATACCATCAACGGTTACCAATTAACTTGTAAATTGTTCGCCGGCCGATAAAGTGCTACGAAAACTGACGCTCGCTCGCTCGCTCGCCCGGAGCAGCGCGTCAACGTTTCGCTGGAAGTTGTAACTTTCGTCGGCTCGTAACCGGCGACTTCCAGATAATTACGTTCTGCCTGGCCGGCGGAAAACTTGTTATTCAGGGGAAAAACAAGCCGCTATCTCGCTGGATGGTCGCAATTAACACAAAGCGAGTAGGAAATTACGTTTCGCGGCGACTTTATCGCTCCCCCGTTCGCGCAGCAGAACGGATTTTCGAGCGATTAGCCGGCCGCTCCGCCCGCGAAACGGACCGTGAACGGTTTAGCAAAAACCGAGTCGTGTCGTTAATTCAATTAACGGCGTCTAATCATTGACGTGGGCCGGCTGTCACCCGCTGGCCACGCGGGACTCGCCGGGGCCGAGGTTCGCGCGCGAATATAGGTAGACGCCCGCGTGGATGATACTCGTCGGAGGGTCCTTGGAGCATCGTTAGCTGAAATTGCAGGGATTCGCTGGCGAGTCGCTTTCTTTCCATCGTATCACGTTTCCATCGGCTCGTGGATAATTGTACGTTGCGCGGGTAGAAAGATCGTACCGCATCGCGAGGTGAGAGGAATTTTCTGGACGCCAACAATTAAACGTAGTCGGCGGGCAGGCTTCTTCGCAATCTCCCGTAAACGCGCGGGACGGCCGCGCGCAATTTCGCTGGGGCGAATAAAAATCGACCTCCCCCATCCCACGTGGTGTAATCCCTAGTAGAAATACAACTGGGGAAAAAGTGGGGCACTAGTTAGTTTTTCCCTTGGTGCAACTAGCGCCCTACTAGGAATCCCTACTAGTTCCCTACTAGTCATTTAATGCTTTTCCCTCCCAGGCGATAGTGTGGAAAAACTGGTAGGGAAAACTAGCTTAAAACTAGTCTGAACCAGTCTTTACTGACTTCAGAGTAGTAAAACTTAACCTGTTACTGCTATTTATATGATGTGCATATAATTTAATACATGTATTTAACATGTATTAAAGAAGAAAATGACAAAAATTTTATGCATTTTAACACTTTTAGTACAATCACGAAACATGCAATGTTATGATAGGATACTTAAAGCAACTGTAAACATTTTAATTTTTACATTATATAACAAAATGTATCAAAAACCTGCCAATATCCCCCCCCCCCCCATTTTACGGTACTTTAAATTTTAACATATTTTAAGAATTTTTAACAATAACTAGATTTTTTAATGTTTACGTGTGTTTATACAAAGATAATTATGAAAAATGAGGTTGTGATGCTATAAAGAAGTAATAAAACTAGTATTTTGTCACGTACGAATATCTTGATATATGAAGTAACGTAATTAGAACTTACCGTGATATTTACCATTTAACACTTCCTTTCTTTTTCTACACCTACGCACTCGTTTAGCATTTAATTTTTTTTCCGCTCATTAGGTTCCATGTTTGCATTATTCAATAAATATGTTTGACTTGCTGCGATATCTTTAAATATAGATTTGATTGTTTTTTTTTCAACTAATTTTTCCACACATTTCCTTACAAGTTTCTGGTGGCGAAAACCTAAACTAAAATTCAATAAGGAAAACTAGATATGGACTTGACAGTTTGAGTCAGGTTATAACTAGCCAGGAATTAAAAGGGAAAACCTGGATGTGAACTAGTTAGCCAGAGTCGAGTTACAACTATTCCAGTTTTACAGACTGGGTTTTAGGCGGAATTTGGTTAGTTTTTCCTTTCTAGTTTTTCCCTATCCAAGCCTGACTATTACCTCACCAGAAATAGGGAAAAACGAGACAAATTTCTACTAGGGAAACGGCTGTTTAGATAATTCCCTCTGCCCCCCCCCCCCCCCGTTGCTATATCGCTTTCCTTATGTATTTTGACATTTTAACGGTCGCGTAAATTCTAATGGTCCTCGTCTAGAACTGTATTTCACGGGGAAGATATTGCTATTGACCAGATAAAATCGCGCGCAACCGCATCGCTGTAATAATTAACGGGCGCATTAGAAGCAATGATTTTCTTGCCCGAGTCAATGTATGAGCTTGCACTTCCTTGTTGTAAAATGCTCGTTAATTCGAGCAGTAACTTTATAAATAGCACTGATACCGGCTTCGGTGGACGAGTTTTAGTGCGTGCATTCTTCCGTTTCTATCTGGTAACTATCGTAAAGCTGCTTACTTAGCAAGGAATAGTATCACTTAGAAAGGGAATAAAGTGAATTAACTTTGATAGTTCAATAATCAGCTAGAGGGAGTTTTTAACCTCTTCGGGGGTTTATTACGCCATTCGAGGTCTGAATAGGTTTCGCGAGAGTCTGCGAAGGATTTGATTGGCAATGGTTATGCGCGATGATGGAGTGGAAGACGATTCTGGCACCGTAGGTATATCAATCGTCGGTACATTTACAGTAATTCTGTACCAGTTCGCGCTTCGATGGGAATACCACATAAAAGTAAGGTGCCATATCATACGAAAGTGGAATGCATCTTTGAAACCTCAGAAACATTTTTATCTCCAACGACACTCTTCCTTTTTTCCCTGCACACTCGCGCAATGTCAACTTACACGCTCAAAGCTATAATAAACCATAGTCGCAGTGATGCTGGGTTCATCCTCAGGGGCTCAATTATCGTGGTACGACAAGCTTAACCACGGCTCCGTCTCGGTAACGACAGCGAACTCCCTAACGCAGTTCCAATGAAGAAAAGGGCAGCGGTATGCAAAAATATCAAAGTATCTGTGTCAATGGAGCGACATTTCCTGAAATCCGCAGCAGGATAGAGCAAAGGTCACCGTTAGCCTCGGGCACCGGTTATAACGCGAACGGAGCTAATGTCAAAGTCGATCGCTTAGCGTTTAGCTAAACCGTTCGCGGTTTATAGCAGCGGGACCGGGGCGCGAATTATTGTTACACGCACGATACTTTCCCCGCTCGCTATTGCCCCATGGCTTTTAACGAGTTGAATTTATACGCCCGTTCATTATCGTTATTTAATAATTGACGGTTCGCGCTCGCGTTGCGCCGCATTCCGCGGCGGGGCTCGACGGAGCGCGGGTTTAATTGCCCCGAGCCGGCGGATGAATGCGCGCCAACGAGAATTCTAATTCTTCCCGTCGACTTCTTAACTTAATGAAACCGCGGATAGATACGATTTCCAGATAACATCTGGACGGCTGCCCCGACGTAGATCGGTATCCGTGAAATCCTGTTTCTCGCGGGTAATGAGGTTTGACATTATGTCAGGAGTTTCTTGCAGCGGGCCAGGATCTTGTAAACGTTTTGTTTAAACGCGTTAATAGTTAGCTATTAGTGCGCCGATCCATACAGTGTATCTCGAAAACCAGTGTAAATCCGTGAACTTTTGTGCAGAGTTCGAGCGAAGCAAGCGACTACCCAAATTCAACGTGATAACACGGATAACAAGGGTCGTCGGAAGTTTAATTGCCTAGCTACAATTAAATTAATCGGGCGCTGGTGAGGTGGGAAATGAAACAGAAGTGGCAAGGTTGGGTGTCACAAGCCCAGCCGAATAATATATGTAGGGAAGGTTGAAAATTTATAATAAATTTAAAATCTTTGAGGCCTGTGACACCTCATTTTACTAAAGCCAGGTTAAGGCCAGGTATAATATGAGGCATTGAGAGGAAAAATGGACTATGTAACCCATATTGAAAAAAAATAATTTTTCCTATTTCAAATGATTAGTAGAGCTTATTAGAATAGATTAATTGCTACTAACTCAATTTCACAAAAGAAAATGTAGGTTAGTCTGTTTACGCTCTGAATGCCTCATATAATAACAGCCTAATAATGATCTGTGTATGGTGTAATAATCTAGATATCGTGCAGCGTAACAGACGAATAATAATAATAAAAAAGGTTAAAACTCATATTGTTCTGTGCCTTCAAGTATTATCTTCTCCCCAATTGTATTTCTGTTACCATGCACAGTTCAAACTTTCTTTCAACCACCGCTATAAACCACGTTTCAATCACTGACGAAGCGTCTTCAGATCCTGTGGCAAACATACATACACAAAGTTGAAAGAGAATCGATGGAGAAGTTTATTCCCCGGAACTCAAACCCTGATTTTCCCTTCAGCTTGTTAAACAGCTAGCTAAGCAACTATCCAAACCAATCCTCATCTACGCAGACTGGCAACCTCTCCCCGAGTCCAAGCCACCAAGCTACCGCCATTTACAATTCCCTCACACGCGTTTGACAGGAATCTCTTCAAGAAGTTCCAGCGAGCCACCGGACCACGATCCAGTCCTCTGTGCGCGCGGCATTATAATTCAATCAGAACGTCGCGGCGGCGAAATCGCTAATGTAAAATGCATCATCTCCCCCGTGGCCGTATTACACGTGAGATCGCGATTGCGTCGGTGCTTTCTTGCGGCCATCGGTAATGTAACGAGTGTCATTAAGCGACGTTCACTTAATTCAATTATTATCATACAGCAGCGCACGCTCTCCCTCCCCCCTGTAACTGTCACCCCCCCCCCCACCACCCCTGTCGCTGCCTCCTTTTTCTCGTCTCTCCCCTTCTCCGCGCCACCCCCTGGCCGCACCCGGCGGCGCAGTGCAACCGTATGCATTCTGCAATCATGATTAGAGCCGCGGACTGACTAATGCGGCAGGGAATTATTCTATTAGAACGGAGGGGCATTATGGGGCCCGCTCGAGGACTTTTCTGGGCTGGCGACGCGGACCAAGCTCGCCAGCGACTAATAGGATGCCCATTAGCCACGCGGAATGGCCACCGTCATAAACAAGCCTGCGAGGCAAGGAGACGATAATGCCCGCGAGGGTGTCACGCGGGCAACGCTAATTCGCCTTTCGTCTGTGTATCCGTGCGTGCCCTTATTAACACTTGGAGCGGCGCGAGATTTTCAATAATGACCCTTCTTCGGCCTCTTCGAGCGATCGCCACTGCGGAGAAAGTCTTGCTTAGAGTTCGGTATCAGCTAAATAAATAATTATTTCAATAACGGATCAAATAAAAGTTACTTTAAGTTTAGATTATTTGACGAATGAAGTTAGATTTTTTATTGGACCAGAATTTATTCGACGAATAAAGTTAATTTCTTTATTCGTCGAGTGTTTCAACTTCAGCCTCGAATTAATTTTTAAACCGGGTCAACATTATTCGACACATGACGAACAATCTTTTTTATCTTTAATTCCCTGTTAGAAATTTTACTTAAATAAAAATTCTGCCCATCTCTGGTCTTACTCAACGCGCTCAGAGAAAACATTCGAGGGTAATTGGACAATACTTTCAATGCTTTCGAAGAAATTTGAACGCGAACACGACGAAACACGCTAATGCCGTGCAGAGAATTTTGAGAAAAATTGGTTGCGACGAGAAGCTCTCCATCGTCTCGTAGTATAGAGTACTAGTATGCCATTGCATCGCGTTACAACTTACAGTAAATAGGTAAAAAAGAATGCTCAGGTTGTGGGCTCGAAATGAAGGAAGAATAGAAATGACGAGGAGCAAGGGCAATCGCCGATTTTCACGAGAGATCGCTGTAGATAGAGGCATACATTGATAACGCCCGCTCGTTTTTCTTCCTCCGCCACATTCCTCCCGACGTCATCAGCAGCAAGCACGATCGACACGCCGTATCGCGTTTTCGCGGGATACGTAAGCAGTTCCGCGGATCGGAGTGCTGCGCGGTTGTCTAATGGCTAAGGTAATGGGACGTAATTGGCCGTTTCACGGGGCATTACGCGGAAAAACGCGCGGCCAGGCGAGATCACGCGAATGACACGCGCACGTGTCGTCGGCGAATGGCTCCGAGGATGCGGAAAGTACGTCGCAGGAGATGTGAAACGGCGAGGAAAAAACAACGAGCGAGGGGGTGGGGGGAGAAGGGGCGAGGATGGAAGGAAGGGTGATAATTGAAAAGTCTGGTGTACACGTGACACGGCGTTTAAAACTGCGCAGAAGTTCCCTCGAGAGACCTGCGTTTAAGCAAATGGGCGTTTAAACCGGGTAATTAAGGGACGCGACGGAACGTCGCGAAGACAGTTTAGTCCCTCTGTTCCATTTCGCTTAGAAAGTTACTTGAACGTCTACGTCGTCTCTAAAGAAACTCACGATTATTGCTAAAGGTTTAACGATACGAGATGCCGTTTCTGATATTGCACCTTTAGAAAGTAAAGTTGTGAACGCGCACCTTGCGAATTTAAGGCTCGCGGATTGACAGAATTCGTTTGGAGGAATAAATAGTTGCGTCAGATATTATTAAGTTTGTGGAAAAGTTTGTTCGCTCACTATCAGGTCGTCATAGGTAGCCAAGGAAAATGGTTTGATAAAAAATATATACGGTGGATGTATCAGTAAATGAACACGTACCAGTGAATGGCCATTTTTTATTAAAATGAGTAAAATAAGTTATTAAAATTAGCAACTAATTAATTAGAGACTTCTTCTAATTTCTTGCTTCGTATCCAAACAATTTTTGCGGCACGTGGAATCAATCGCGCTGCAAACATAATTTTATAATAGTGTTCATTGATTAGCATTAAGTGTTCATTTATTTGTGCGTTTACCCTATTCTTACTTTTAATAAAGACTTTGGTTAAAAAAAGCAAACGATGTTTTGCACAAACTTAATACATTTCATTGACTCTTTGTAAATTATGCACTTATGGAAGTGTAGAAACCGATACGTAATATTCGATTGATGACTCGCTTTTGATAGAAAAACGCAAAATAGAGTAAAGATCTTCGTATGTCCGAATGCAAGTTAGTGCAATTATGTTAAGGAATTGATTGAATCGTTAAGAATATATGCTTTTGGAACAGCAATGTTACCTACCTCCAATGGAAAGCCGAGAGACCGAAGTGGAGAAAGTTGCAAGTAGATGATTACCGTAACTGATCAGACACTGCGCTACGGAGGAATTGTCTGACCCACATGGTTCCCATCCACTGGAGAATCAGTTGCAGTAACATCACCTTAAAAAATCTCTTAAATCTGATTACTTTCCCATTTTCGCACTATCCCTTTATACTAAACAAATGAAACGCGGCTCTGAAACCCCCGTCTCAAAACTTCCTCAAATCCAACAAAGTCTACAACAAAACCCAAACATCCAGGAAGAAACGCAAGGTCAAGGAACCAATTCCATCCAATCTCCTAGAAGATTAATCTCCCCTATAATTCCCGGTGAATGCTCGAGCGTGGACAAAAACCGAGCAAGTTTAATAACTCAATTTACACCTGGCCTGCCTGCCTGCCTTCGCTCCGAGGCGTTCGCCCGGGCATCCAGAAGAAGCGCGGTGGAATAGCAGCAGTCACCAGCCTGACCAGCAACTTTGCTAGGAGCGGTTCTAGCTTCTTCCGAAATCCAAAAGAAAAGGGAACGCGCGGGACGCGGCACCGAGGAAATTACCGTAATCACGCCTGGGAGCGTACGGTCGGGCAAGCCGAGGAAACGCGGCGCAGAGAGGAGAAGGAACGCGTCGGGGGCCAGGAAAGGGAGCCGATAAAAGGCGCGTGAAGGGAAGAAAAGTTGGGCCTTGGGGCGAGGAAGGAAGGCAGCAGGAGACGTAGTCGATGGTTCTAAGCGGACGGTGGTGGCCCGAGGGGAGGCCAGAAATCATAGGAATTAGCGTGTCGCTGCCATGCGAGTGGGCAATCTCGCGCTAATAGCGAACATTTCCTTCGCCCGTAAACGATGTCGTGATATCGTAAAACGTAAACAGAGCATCGGTAACGGGGCAGCCGTAACTCTTCCGTCTGCTCGTTAGCCGATAGCGTGCCGTGCCTAAAGCGTCGTGTGTGCATTTAAACGCTGTTAATGACGTTTTCCAGGGACCCCCGCACGGTAGCCTCTGGTTACCGGGCTAGGTGAGAGATCGAACGGATCCTTCCGTCGCGCTTCGGTTCCCCTTCAACTTTTTACTCCGTACCGCGGTAGACTGCGTGCAACTCACCGCGCACGCTTCTTGTTCGAGGACTCCAGTGTACGGTCCTTGTGGCAATTTTCTGTACAATCTTATCACTGGTTATTTATGGTGTCGCGCTCTCACTAATGGAAGCTGAATACGTGGATATTCTAATGGCACATTAGGAGTAATTAGAGGGCTTCATATGCGCGGAACGAGCAAGGAGCAGAATTGAAAGGTACCATGCGTCGTATCGTAATCGACTTACGCGGTTTTTATTAAAATGCCCGAGTGATTTGAAGAAAGAAAAATTTCGGGTAAACTATGACGCCTTTGCTCGGCGGAGCTTTAAGCTGTACGCCTTCGCCTGTCAAGCGCGCGGAATCTAAAGTCCGCTCCGAAGTTTTCCAGCCGCTGATAAGTACTCACGCGAGCAGCGAGCGGCCATTTGAATTTCTGGGAGACAGCCCGGTACGTCCTGAACCATCGTCCACGAACCCATTACCATGCAAATCGCTGTACGGTTTTTACATTCCAAAGATAATTAATGCCGCGATGCTCGTCTCAATTACCACGCGCACCCGTCGCCCGGAGTATTAGATTAATCTGCATTAGTCGGTACACGGTGATTTTTAAGGCGACGCAAATTGAGACATTAAAAGTATAAATTGGAAAGCGACCGATACAACAGACGCTACCGTGTTTCGTAAATTACACCGCTTTATCGGCCGCGACTAATCAGCCCGTGGAGCCACCTGTCCGATGCGAACGGATCCGATCGTCCCCGGCTTAATAATATATTTTAACGTAACATTAAAATTTTTAGTCCGCCTTATCGATCACCGTGCACTGTAATTTAATCCTCCCCCTCCCCTCACGTGCCCGCGTAATTAACGTCCTCGGGGCCGATTTAAAACGGATCCTTTTATCTGACGCTAATCAGCTGGCGATAAACGTCCGGGTAGAGGCGACGAGAAGATGGACTCGAATTTCCCAGCGAATACGATGGCAACGATTCGGGGAATCTCAAATACCACGCGCTTGGTAAACTGTCTGCCGTGCAGTGGCTGGTTCGCGGTATTCGTGGCTGTAAATGCATACGTATTCGTCCGTCGAAAATACGGAGTCTGGAATCTGGTACTTGTGACGGAACCAAGGACATCGTTGGTGGTACCAAATTTGATGGGAACAGAGAAGTTTTGCCGAACTCCATCCTTCACACACCAAGCTACATAGCATCTTGCCAAAAGGCACCCTTGCTTCGTGGTTAAAATCTTCGAGAATAAAGTTCGTATTCATATCGATAAACTAATAAGCCGCTGGCGATCTTTCCAACACTTCCACTCTAAGCAAGCATCCCACATCGTCGCTGGTCCCTGGTGGCCACCCATGAGACCGAAATACCTTAAGCCGCATACCTTACGCGAAGGCCCATATCTGATCATAAACCCGTTGAAAGAGAAACAGCTTTGAGCTACCTGCCTTCAAAGCACTTTCGAAACAAGTAGTTTCCACCGCGCACAGTAATGGTGGAAATGGAATTTAAACGATGCACCACTGAATGTTACAAGATTCCATTTTCCACAGAAACCAAGCTTACGTCGTAAATCTCACGGCCCCTTAAACCGAAACTCATACTCGCACCTTGTGCCCTTTGTGTTCAAACTCGCGGTAACTCCCGACTTTGTTACCAATATTTTGCTAGCCGAGAAGTTGTTTGCCCATCGAGCAACTCCGGGGAGAGGTACAGAAATGGACATCTGTGTGCGTACGGGTATACACGTCCCGTATTCAACGAAACCGACTACGTGCCGACGAGGAGCAGATACGTACGAGAAAACTTGAGGTATTAAAGTTGGGGAACTTGCCAGCCGACGTATCCAGCTTTCGCCCGGACTTCTCCTGCATCTTTCTATGCTGCGAAACCCTCCCCCGTCGGCAGATCCCCGCGGCCCGTCGCCGCGTTCCCTCTTCTCGTACCTCTGCCAGGATATTGCGATAAAAGAATTACTCGTTTTTCACTCTCCGCATGAAAACGTCTCGCTGGACGAGTGTGAAAGAAAACTCGTGATATTAAACTGAATCCCGAGGCTGCAGCGTCCGCCCCTCAGCCAGCTGAATCCTCCGGAACGCAGGAGCTTTAAAGAATGCTTCTTTTTTCCTCCAAATAATATAAAGCTGGTGGTGTCGTTTAAAGGAACCCGCTTCATTGTAACTGTTCAGTGAGACATCGTATTAATCCATATCTTCTACTTGATATACGCTCATTTTCGTGCTAATATTTTCGCGTAGGTATCAAACGTCGAGAACTAACGTGTAAGATCAAGAATGAGGAAAGTCGTAAGAAATTAGAAGAACCACAATTAAAAGAACCCTCTTCAGTTCTTTTGGCCGGTCGATACGTTATATCTTTGACGTCCGTCGCCCTTTCAACTTTCAAACCTGCAGTGACATTATTTTTTGCTAATCATCAATAGGAATTAACTCTTGCTCTTGTTATTTTTCAACGTCACACATAAGTAATATGACGTTAGTCCTTACTCGCGATTACGTTATTTGGCTATCTACATCTATTTTCTGTAATACACTGTTAGTGTTAGTATTAAATAGTTTTAAGTGGTTAGGTTAACATCAGCTGACGGTTGTACCTCGCCTTTTGCACTCTTCTATTTTTACATGTAGGTACTATATGATTCCTAGCTATTTTTCTGTTTCCTGCCTTCTTACATGTCTTCCTTCGCAATGTCAACTGTACAATGCATTATTATTACTATTATTATGTATATTCCTCGAAAGCGAAGTTTCCTACAGAAAAAGCTCCCTCCATCGTTTCAACCGATCTGAAGACTCATTGTCAGTGTGTTCTACAGTTGAACCACGTATGTACATATTTCGGTCTACCCTGTGCATCGATAGATGGGCCAAGAGGGTAGAAATACACTCCAGTACGTATCCCATATATCTACAACTACGGCAACGAAGTGTGCAAGCGCACGAAAAAATAAGGGGCAAGACAAAGTGAGAAGGTAAGGGGGAGGTATCTCGCAGGGAAAGAAAAGGGGGAGATGCAGAGAGCCGAGGCCCGCCGCTTCAAAGGACTATAAAAGGCTTAATCCTGGCGGCGGGAGTTATATACGCTTAGAAGGAACGTAGATAGAATTGCGGTGGTTTATAGACGCCGTGCCCTCAGGTATATTGCGATGTGGTTAGCGTCCTCGTCCTCCCGTGTCCTCCTCCGTCCTTCGCCTGCCCCCGCCGCCGTCCTACCTCTTCTCCGTCGTGGGGTGCGCCGACAATGTGACATGCAATATGGTAATCACCGTGGAACGCTCCGGGGCCCTATGTGGATGCTGGACGCCGTGGCGCAACCTCTGAATAGACTTCCCGGGGCTCACGGGAAAGGAAGCACGACAGGCCAACGACATACGTCCCCCGCCCCGCCCCCGCCAGGCCCTACGTCTGCGCTGCGTGGCGCGCGCGGCCCATGAATCACGGATCATTTTTTCGCCGACGGCCAATTGCTTCCCGTCGATGCACGGAACAGCCGCGATTTCACGGCCAGACGACGCACGGCCCCGGCGGACATTTTGGGCTTCTAAACGCGATCAACCGCGGCTCGATGGTTGCGCGATACTTCCTAGGGTTTCTGGCGAAAAGTTTATTCGATTTGGGCGCTGGGGCTTGCAGCATTCTGGCCGTTATGTTTAATTATTGACGCTGACCGGTTGTGATCATTCTCTTAGTCATTATGTGGAGGATCTGTGGCTTTAGGTGGGCTTGGTAAGAAGGGAGGATCATAAAAGGGGTAGCTCCGACTAGTGCTTTGTCTTGATGAAGGGAGGAGATCTGGTGATTTTCTATCGATTGTTAGTCATCAATATTGGAAACATAGTTCTAGTACTGAATATTTTTATAAATTGGCTATCAGTGAACGACGTGGTCCTTTGAACCACGAATACTCCCTTAAAAAAGGAATTAGTTTCTAAATACCCAGAAGCACTGTATCACTGATTCTGAGGCTTTAATCACTAATATTCACTCACGACCGATCCATAACCCGGACAACCATTTGAACTCTTTCCTAAAACACCTATCCATCTCATCCTAAGCAAAGTCCATTCACCCTGCATCACGCTATTCCCTCTTCCACGAAGCGCAGTGCTCAAACACCATCCTGCGTTTCGAAATAAGAGGCCAGAGGCGCGTCTTGGACGACTGAGCATCCAGCACAGGGGTCGTGTTCGTGGCGACACATTATAGCTCATCGGTAAACCTACATTCCTTGATTCTCGCGGTGTCTTTAGCAGCCCGCGTCCACGTTTCCGGAAACGTAACGCAGCGCTGGCAGCTACAAATGTCCCGTGATTCATGCGACCACGCGTACCCAGGAACGCACACGCGTCGTTAGACTTTGTCGCGTGCTTACTTTCCGCGGCTTTCCAAGAATGCCGCCGATTGTCGTGGCGCTCTTGGATCCCGAATACACAATCGTTTGTCCTACGAGTGGCTCACCGCAACAGCGGAAAAATCGCGTCGCAGTCGGATTAAGTGACTTCCTTCCAATTTCCGTTATGCACGCACGGTTTCACCGTGAAAGAGCAAACGACGCAGAGGTCGCACGACATCGCTGTCCTCCCATTGTGGCCGCCTGGAAATATAGACACCGAGGGTAATCGCGCGCGTTAAGAGGCCCGTCGGTGATCAATGCGTCGCGTGCGACGCAGAAGACGGGAAATTTACATCGTTAGTGCTTGTTGCTTTCATTTCTGAGGGGAATACAAAGTTTCGTGTTGGGCAAGCGGACGCGCAATGGCGGACGCTGGAAGGATGTAGGCGAGAACGTCTTTCGCGATCGTTTATCACGCCTCTTTGCTCCGTGGATTATAGCCTTGACGTTGGATCTTGATAGATTTAAGTTTCACTTTGTAAAAATTCTCGAAGACACTGCTGGTATATGTGCACTTTGATTCCTTTGATTCATGGTGATTCCCAATGCCATCCTGGCTTGATAAGGTGGTGTAAAATTATTGCAGGTGCAGATTGAGCATGTATCTCTTGAGTTTAGAGTGCCCAGCGTTGTGATAAACGAAGATTGACGAAGTGAGTTTGTATACAAGAAACTGATAAATGCGACTTGGATTTTCGCGCCGGCCGCGATAAGGCCGCGTCATCGCATCTGCATAATCGTGATAAAATTCGATAAAAGTTCGAGTCCCACGTGGTGAACGCTTCGGTTCGTCTTTGCATCGGAGACTATCGAACGGCAAATCATTGCTGCGTTCTTGCGCCATTTAGCGCAACGGCGGATTTGCCTCATCCACCGGCACGACATTTAGATCGAAAGTCCATCGAATGATCTCGTCCCGGGGAGATTAATTCGACTCATTACCAATGACTAATAACTATTATTATCTAAGTGTTCGGCGCTGCTGCCCGCTCACCCACGAATTCCGCGCGTTAAACGTAATACATACCGTGGAGCGGGTATCGGGCAGTTTTTGCGAAATCGATTGGAAGAAACTCGCGCCTTCCACGAGAATCCTTCGGACGGATGATCCGATCGAGTGCATGCATTACTTCTAGAGGAAACATAATCGCCTCTATGACGGCGATGCGCGAAAGGTACACGCTCCTGAAGGAGATGAGTCCGCGTTTTGCAATCGCTCCATCGAGACGTGTCGTGGTCGTAATAATTGACTGCACGATACACTCGGAAAAATGCTCAGTAGTGGTCAGAAGAAAGTTTAAAGCTCATATTTTTACATAGCGAACTGAATATGTGCCAGCCTTTAAGTATTACAGTGATGCTTGGAATAAAAAAGAAAAAACTGTTTATAAAATTATTGTTTTGATTTAAAATTAAAAAGAGAACACTAATTGAAAAATATATATTTTCACGCAATAGGTAGTGGTTATTGAGTTGATAACTTTTTATTTCTATTTTTGGCGACAAAATATTCTATAAGAAAAATATTAATATATATTATTAATATTAATTTTATTATTAATATTAATTTTTCTATTAATATTAATTTTATTATTAATATTAATTTTACTTTTAATATTAATTTTACTATTAATATTAATTTTACTATTAATATTAATTTTATTCTTAATATTAATTTTACTATTAATATTAATTTTACTATTAATATTAATTTTACTATTAATATTAATTTTACTATTAATATTAATCTTATTATTAATATTAACTTTACTATTAATATTAATCTTATTATTAATATTAATATTTGTATTCTTATTTATTTGCCAGAAATCGCTCACTTGTTATCGGGTTTGCATCAAACTTGCGTAATAACTCGAAAACTGTCAAAAATGGACTTCCACCCTTCTTTCTGCGAGGTCCGCAATTCTTTCTAATGGAATCATCTTATTTTCGTTACGGTTCGGAGTTTAAACTTTCTCCTAGCCACTACTGTGCCGCAGCGCCTTCTCCGCGACACAGTTCCCAGAAATCTAGCCAACCCAGGCTGCGGATCAACCCTCCGCCCATGCATACGAACCATAGGATAACACTTCTCATTCATCGCGGCCGCAGACAAAATTCCCCGAATAGTACTCGCGCCCTCTCTGTATCCCTCTCGCGTAAGTCATTGGATAGTAGCTGGAATAACAGAGCGCGGGGGTCAGAAGCACTTAGGGGAGCGTGACTGCGGATGAATTTATAATGACCACCTGACGTGGTACAAGAGGCATCGCTTCCGCAGAAATTCATGAGAGATCAAGCGACGGCGAGCGGAACGCAACAGGATCGAACCGCGACCGACCCCGTGGCCAAGATGAACGTCGCTGAGGATCCCGTCCGATTCCGGATGAATTCCCTCGATCGTCGTGGCTGGACACGGTCCAGGAAGAGTATCCTTTGAAACTCTTCGCCGATCGAATCGCAAGGGAGTCATCCAACCGTTGCACAACGAATACCAAGTTGGACAACGATAACCAAGAAGCTGGGTGATGGGAGGGTGCGGGGGGCGAGAGGGGAGGACGCGATTGAAGATGAATTTATAATGACCCTGCGTGGTTCCTTCCTTACATCTGTACACGGGGCCACGTGCTTCGAAACGGGGAGAAAGCGATTCCAAAGGGCGGAGGGGGGAGAGCAAAGAGAGAGAGAGAGAGAGAGGATGAGAGAGAGAGAGGACGCGCATCGCGATGATCCCAACTTCACGATCACCACCGGCCTCGTACTCTTAGCCACTCGCTCCTCTCTCGATCAGATCCATACAAATGCAATCACGACGTCCCGGGATATGAGGCCTCGATGCGCATGCGCGCTCGCGAGCTAACCCCGCGCTGACTGATCGTGCGCATTTTTGAGCTACTCACACGCGGGCCGAAGATCCAATCGCGTATTAATGTCGACACGACCGGGACACCTGCGGATATATTCGCTGGGGAGATGCACCGGCTACCAGCGACCGATTACCCATGCAGAGGCCCTTTACGTATGCATGCGCGAGGACGCGGAGAGCCCGCGATCAAAGGGGGCCGTGGGCCGGTTTCGATCCTCCCTGGCGGACAGGTACCACCTATCGAACCGGGCTTATCCCGCGCCTGCCATTCGCGGGATGTTTCACCTAGGCTTCAAAGGATTTCTGCTGTTGATCATCGGTCCTGGGATATGCAGTATTCTCTGCTTTAATCTGGATTTCCTCTCTGTGTTGCAAACATGCGATTGCTAATGTTTCGGGTGCTTGTGTGGAGCGAGCTATTGCGAGAAGAAGTTGGTCCCAGAAATTTAGCCCGTGCTCGGTATAAGCTCGCCGTTAGAGACTGACAGCGAGCTTATAGCGGATAGCTAGAAGGTGCTTGTGGAATGGAATAAGAAGTGTGGTCCAATTTTGACGCACCCATCTCTACTGGACTAAATGTTTCGTTGTAAGGGATGATCAGAGATCTTCCTCTGTCTCTTGCACTGTACGAGCACCTACTATCTCCCTAGCATATCTATTTCCTCTCCGTCGCTCAAGGAAGTAATATTTCAAGTCCCTGCTCTTCTCCCGCGTTATAGAACGTATGCTTCCGAGTTTCAAGAGAATTATTACGGTGCCCTGTGTAGGGTTTAAACTGTGTGTGATAAAATGGAGAATACCGAAGCTGTTCACCTATTCAAACTTCTCCGCGGACTTTCTGGACGTGCTAATAATTTTGTGACTCACCGTGTATACGTAATTGCGGCAGGACACGAAGGCGTGATGGATCGAGCGAAACGTAGGAGCGTGTAATGCGGCCTGAGTTGCGGCCTTTCACATGGCAATAACTCGGTTTGATGCTGGAGAGCCCGAAGAATGGCTCGGGCCGTGGTATGTCGGTCTGTTACTAGGAAATTTTGCACCGTGATTTTTAATATTGTCAGGCTTTAGCGGTTGTCCAACGAGGAAATCAGATGTCGCGGGGTAGGCTCGAAAGGACGATCCTTGGGCGCGATTGATCGCTTGACATATGCAGACGCGTTTCAGAGATGACATTCATACTTTGTTCATAAATACTGATGCCTTCGTGTTTACAATTGACACATTTATTGCGTCGTTTCTCATCTCAGTGAAATGTGAAGGACTTGGCGCTGCGGAGTAAACCTGATCGCGTTTGACGTGCAATCACAAGGCGCGGGACAGTTTAAATGCAAATTCTGCTTAAGCGATGGGATGCTGAACGCTCGATAGGGCACTGCTGTGCAACTTCATTCCACTGGATTTTCTTGTTGGCAGTGGAACAATCCAAGCTTTCTTTTAGCTAGAAACATACCAACGATATGAGAAATAAGAGTATTCCGTAAGGAAGTTGATCGAGATGAAGAGCACTGCTTCACTTACTCTGCTAGCAGAGTTTAAAAGAATAATCGCAACAACAACAAAAAACTAAATACGGTGTTGAAAACTTCGGGGATTACAATCTGTGATAACCATACTACAATCATCGGACACTCTCGCGCGAAATTATCCATGTTTAAAAGAACAGAGAAATAACTCGCACAGCTGGGTAGCAATCGACTTGCATGGTCCACGATTTACGAAACCGTTTTGCATCTCTCTACCCAGAAATTAAGGCGATCGAAGTACCGAAGCGTAAAGGATGAAGCTCATAACAGCACACGACTTACACCGAAGATTGCAGTGAAGACACAAGAAATTAATGGATCGAGCCACACCCGTTACCTCTGATATCTTCATCCTGTCTTCACTTCGAATCAGCCAACTTCGAACGATCCATTAGTACTTACGAATCAGCCACTTTCACAATTCAAAATGAAGCTATCGGACTCATCTCATTGCCCGGCATTACCAAACGCTATTACCTATGAGCATAGATCGCCGATGATCCAACCATTGCAATTTTCCACTTTTAAATAACGAATAGTTCTTTCACCTTTTTACCTGACAGGCCATCGCGGTAATCGGCAATCACGATGCTCCCCCGTCTTCGCGCATTAATCAGAGGCTGATTAATCTTGACCAGACGTCGGTTACAGGAACAACTGTTTCCTCGATTAATCAGCCGTTTGACAAATCATTTATTTTCAAACAGGCGCGTTTCAATCCCGCCTGGCAATTACGAAACGGGACGACGCCGCGCCGAGGTCGAGCGCTCGATCCTAGGTTAGTAGCAGTATTTACGCGGTAATATCCTTATTCACGTTTCCTGTCTCAATAATACGCTGCACACAAGTTTTTTTTTTAGCGAGCTGGACACGCTGGAGCATATTCGCGAACAACCGAGCCATTGAAATTCAAATTCCCATAGAGATTCTCGCCCACGCGTGGCCGTTCCACTTGAATTCGACGAGAGAAGAAAGCACATCTTAATAACTGTTCGAACGAATGACCGTAACTTAGCCGCGGAGTCAGTTTCATTTCGGAGTTCCATTCACCGGGAACAGCTCGCGAAAATTCATAATCGCCTCCATCGTCGTAATGCGATTCCAGTCGACGCAACGCGACTCGCTATTATCAGGCCCTCACTCGTTTCCGCGGCTACGGCGGCTCTGATCGCCGTTCTCATCGAATCTACGAGCAAACGCGTTTCGCGAAGCATCGTAGTGTTTCCTGGGAATCTGGATATTCATTCGAATTTATTGTTCAGAGATTATCGGATCAGGGGGGATCGAGGAAAGACTCCGAACTCGATGGGCATTGGGAATGAACGTGTGGTATAAACGAGAGGTTTGCTATTCTGGATGCACTTGTTTGCTGCAAAGCGTATGGGAGCAGAGATCGAAGCGTGGATTGTAGCAGTTCGGTGTTGGGAAACCGTGGCTCGATGGAGGGATCGCTGCAATTACTTCGTTCAGCGTGGACTACTTTTTCAAGTAAGAGTTTTAATGCGTTAACATTGTATATTTTCTTTATCGTAAAAAGCATCGAATTCTTTAGATTCGGAGCAAATATGACAACTGAGGAGTGATTTTTCAAAATGGCACATTTCCATATAGAACAAATTTTCAATAACCGCAAAAACTGTGGTACCTACGTTTATTAAAAATATCATTTTAGTAAAACAACTGGGTTTTCAGGATTTTACACCCTTCCGATTTTTTTGGTACAAGGTGTCATTTCATTTCTTACTAAAACGCAACTAGGTATTCCATATTCTACTATGTTTTAAGTGTGTATTATAATTTTTGGGACTCGATTGGACTGATACGGTTCGTACGATAACTGTTTAAAACTTTACTGCGTAACTTTACAGAATTGTGCCCACGAAGGGTTATTAATTATTTATGTATTATTAATTTAAAAAAAAGATATCCCTTTATACGAAACATGTATTTTCACTTCGACTTCTCAAAAAGGAATTAAACCTATTTTGTAGAATTTTGTGCCACTGGGGGATGTAATTTAACATTATTAATTAAGGCAATGCCATCCAAATTCGCTTCGGCGTCAGAAATAGAAAAAATATCCTTTCGAAAAATCATTCCTCAACTGTCCTAATACTTTTGAGTGGGAGTGTATGTACCAGCATGCAGTTATCACTACGTACGTCTATCATTGCTGATCACAAAGCACCGTGACAAATCACATTTCATTCATTCGCGATCGGTGACGAAAGAGTCGTAAGTGGAATTGCCTGGCAGTATTAGCCACTTCGTTTGAAAAGGCAACAATTCCCCAGCGACCACAAATAAAGCGATTACCGACGGCATTGCCCCGTGGTCTACCCTTTTGCAAGTGACACCGATTCGCGCGCAATCGCAAGCCAAACGGATGCAAATGATATTGCCCCGTAGGCCTCTCAACTTCCTTGCAAATTGTCCAATTTTTGCGCGATTGCGAACAGAACAATTGCCGGTGAGGCAATCGCAAACAGTACAGGCAAGAAACCTCGCCGCGAATGGTAGGGATTTTTGCATAACCCGCGAATGGTAGGGATTTTTGCATAACCCGCGAATGGTAGCAGTCGCGACGACGCCGAGCGTTTTCTTCGTTACGCTCGGGGAGGGGGGGGGGGGGGAGGCTTATACAACGAGCCTAATTCCCGCGAAACGAAAATTCCATCCGCGCCGCGCCTCCTGCCCTTCGTCCGCGTTCCTCGTTCAATTTTAGTCATTCTATGTTTAGTAACCAACATTCCGTGCCGTGCCTGGCATTCCTTCCTGCGAGGTCCATGAAATCCAACTCGTTTCTTTCCCGACACACTCGAGGCTTCCCCGGCACGAGGCCCGCTCGTTCGCCGTAACGGTAGTATCCTCTTCGCCTGCCTGACGAACTGTACTCGGGCACCATAAAATTCCGCGATCGTAGAGGACGTTTCGAGGGAATCAACGACAATCGTTCCGTGGCCGCCACTCTCACGCCGCGGCTGGGGCCTGTGACTCGTACGTGTGCCTGCGCAGTGGAGCTATTCACGGGTTCTGGACTCTCGAGTGGCCGGCTAATGAACACAAAACATGTCAACAGCCGTGGGAAGTCGCCGTGCCTGGAGTCGACCAGTGTTTGCGCTTTAATCCAGGATCCCCATGGCGGAGTTACAAGAAGTAGGTATACACGAGAGCCGGGCCACGTATCAAAAGGCTGCTCTCCGTGATTCCGCTCGCGCCTCCCTGCCGACACGTTCTGTTGACCCACCACGTTAGAAGATTGGCCCCGTATGATCCTCATTTACTTAAGACCCGACTTGACGCGTCACCCTTGACAGTGTCTAAATATTGGACGTCGATGAAAGCGAGAGTATCAGGGACAGACGTGTGCTCGTCCAAATTGTAGGATCAGATCCGATGGTTGAACGTAAACGGATTGCTTTTAGTGTTTAAACTGTGTAATTCGAAATTCTTGGCTTTCGTTCCGTGGAGTAGTTGAGAGGATTGCAGAATGAAATGTGGCGATGTATTCCAGCTCGCGATTGACGTTAAATTCTCCGTATCTGGAGTGCAGTGGTTTTAGTTGCAAGTTAGTCTACTTTCACGATGTCTATTTTTATTTTAGGCGGGATGCAATTAGGTTCCCGGTGCTCCTTCGTCGATGGAACAAAGCTACTGAAAGGCTCTGTTACATATTCAGAAGAAAAGCAATGCATAGACGTATGATTTGCAAGATCCGAAATGGTTGCTACCTTCCTATCCAATATTTCTTGAAGAAAAGAAGCTACAAAAACGGATAGTCATTCCGTTCCCTTAATTGTCACTTGGGGCTTCATCCCGAGAGTAGAATTATCCGCGCGCAGCGGTCTATTCATGGCGCAACCCGCAGCCAGCTTCACAGTATGTTCACCTCATGGTTTATTTGCCGATGTAATTGCCATCGAGGCGCGCCATTCTCCACACCTGGTGGAGTGGCCCACACCTTTGAAACTCCGCGGTTGGACCTCACACACCGGCAAGCATCGGCCTACACGAATTTAGCGGTAC
This sequence comes from Andrena marginata, assembly GCA_963932335.1. Lineage (NCBI taxonomy): Eukaryota > Metazoa > Arthropoda > Insecta > Hymenoptera > Andrenidae > Andrena > Andrena marginata. The sequence goes on from OZ010660.1 coordinate 42,874,522, forward strand.
GAGCTACGGGAGCACGCGAAGGAAACGGCTCTACAGGGTGTTTAGTTTGAACATTTCCAGGCGATTGCCTCCAAATCTATTGGTCAATTAGACAGGCGTTTTAAAAGCAAAATGGCGAAGCTTTATACTAGGCGAAGAAGCTTCAGAAGCTTCCCACTGGCGTTTGATTCGGTAGAAGGATAGTTTTTCAATAAGAGCCGTTTTTTTTAGCGTGTCCCTTTTCATGACGAAGTCAACGATTTCGAAAGAGTTTTATGAACTCAAGCGGAAGGACCACGGCAATATTGATATCTAAACGAAAAAGATGAGATGAGAAGTTAGTATGAAGAAATGTAACTGGTGACTGAATTTTCTTAAAAGCTGCTGGGTGCGAGCACGCGACGCCGCACGGTGAAACAGCAAGGGCATCTGGTCCAGTTCATTCTAAACCCGTACAATTCCCCTTTGTGTATCATTAATAAACGTTCTCCTGGACAAGGTCCTATAATCGTAAACGCGTTATTCGAATTGCACGTGACAATACCGCAGGGATCTAGGATCTAGAATACGCAACCGCACAAATGTCACAACGATCCCAGCGCGCGTATTCACACATCGTAAATCCAAAGAATGGTAGCTCCGTGCACACACCAAGTGCAACCGGTCATCTGGAAGTTCGTAAGTCACTTCAATCAGCTTGTATCGCCGGACGTATCGCGAAGGCAGCTTCGTTAAGCACAATGCATACGAATGCAAGAAATATCAACCAGTGTAGCCCCGATGGTGCTCAGTCATGCGATAAATTTCAAGCGAGGCGACGCAAAAGCGAACCGCGGAATACTGCGAGGCGGTCGCGTAAGTGCACTCGTTCTGAAACACACTTAGGAACCGGCTGATCTCGATAGTTCTACGAGGAGAAGTGTGATCGAAACGTGCCTCGAGGTATCGGCAAGAATATTTCTCTGGTGTTCGGTACGCTATTATTTTTTGGGGGGAAGGATGAGCGTTAGATGTAAAAAGAGTTAGATACAAATAGTCAAGTGAAGCAACCACTATGGAAGTAATAAAGAATTCTATGATAGTTCCTTGAAATTCGCGTGAAATTGCTGTCATCAGTGAAATATTTTGCGATCAGATATGAATATTGATTGCAACTGTAGGAATTACAAAATTAAGATAATAAGCAAAGGACTTGCTACGAAGATGAACGCTAAGAGTGCTGTTGAAAACGAAAGTTTGAAAAATTTTCTTAAGGGGTCATTCCGATTAGACGGGGTGAAAAAATCGATTTTTTTAAGAACATTTTTCGAAAGTACATATCCTCAAGAATCTACCAATTTTCATGGAAAAATTCCAACTACTTTAGCTTCTACAGAGGTATTTTGCAGGGAGCGCAGAGGCTCGGCCTCTATAGCTGAAAACTTTGAACGCGTTTTTCTCGAAACGTCATTTGTCCACACCGTGAAGATAAAATCTCAAAATCTATTCGATTCCTTTATAAATTTTGCTGCTTATTCTGCACATCTGTGACTCTCCCAGGGACTACAACCAAGTATTTTCATTGAGTTTAACCTACTTTTAAAATCGAAAAAAGCAAATGAAAAGAGGCGAATAAACATTTCTCTCGCATATTTGCCCGCCATTTTGCTAATTTTGAAGATCAATCACTAATTATAGTCCGAGCGATAGCGACAGACATACTGATCAAGAATCTGTTTAGATTTTTGGGTTCATATAAATCTAACAGCTGAAATCGTCTTCACGAGCGAGACATGAATCTTTAAACATGTCATCAAGACCAGTTTCAAAAGCATTTGAAAAGCAATAATTTGAATGCTTTTATATTTTTTATTTACGGTAGAAATATATATTAATAAATAGAAGAAGGTTTTATTCCATTACTATAATCATTTTCGTCGCAATAAATTCGTGAAAATCGCTGAATCTTTCGGCGCGCTAACCGGAATGACCCTTTAAGTGGAGTAAGAAACATAATTGAAGTTCATGTGGCAAGATTATTCACTGAGTGTCTTCCCCGAACTACTGTCTCCATGAACAGATATGAACACGCTACAGAGACATGGAAATTAAAAGCAAGTCACTACGAGAGTACAACTTGCAAGCACATATTTCTGGAAATCGACGAATCTCCAGAAGCCTGCCACAGCGATCAGAGTTGGAGCCCGAGTCGCCAGCGTTCATCATTGCTGGCTTAACTACGCTACTGTTCTCGCGGACAGATATAGACATTAAATGTAAGTATAGGCATTAGAAATAAGTCGCCGTGCACACAGCCAGAGGAAGATTATAGAGTGGCGCGGGCAATAAAATAGCTTCGCACATGGACACGCATGAGCTTCCACGTATGCGCGGCAAAGGCTTCCGGGTCATCGGTCGAGGAGGCCAAGACGAACCTCCGTTGGAGAGGTCCTCGAGGAAAAGCAATGGGTTCTTGGAGAATGCCGGGGCAAAGAGGCAGGGAAACGTAATAAGCGGCTGGCTAACGTACGTTACCGCTCATCATTGTGGAAGGTGAACAGTGCTGTTTGACTTCTTCCATCGGGGGACGACAATTTTTACATGCTAGCTTCCGCATCACTCGGACGAAGTACCTGAAATGCTTCTATCGTGCGCGTGGTAAATCGCAATCAAAAAGGAACGTGTTTATTCTAGAGCGTAGATTGATACCCACTAACTATAATCACCAAATTATCCATTCACAACTACATATATGAGAATAAAATCTGCGTAATGACCGTTATGGTTTAGAAAAATGAAGGTGAAGGTAGGAAAAGGTAGACTTAATGCCCATTAATCAGTGCATCTGAAACAAAGTGTCAAAAATTTGCATGAAATAGTTACCCGTGGTGGAGCATGTATTCAAACGCCGCCACACAATTTGAACGGGCCGATATCCTGTTAACCGAGGAACCCCGTTAAACACCGGCTACCTATGCAATAATTGTCTCCTAATTGCATCTCTTCACGAGGCCGTAAAGTTTCTCGGCAGCCAGACACTACCAGCATTTCTATATCGCGGGTCGTAAAGCACGATCCCGGCGAACGATAACCGAGCGCGGTATTCAATAATCATCGACAGGAGGAGCGTTCGTCGGCGCGGCCGGTCCATCGATGATCGGCCCCGGTCAAGATTAAAGCGGGGAGTGATTTTACGTCTCTATGAAGCACCGATAAATCCCCATATCGGGAAGGCAAGCTCGCCGGAGCGTCGAGGGCGCCTCGATCGACAACAGTTCCCGCTAAGAGCTGGAGGAGAACGGCGAGGAGGAGGAGAAGGAAGGCGAAGGAGCTTCATTCAACCTCCCCGAGGCTCGATTATCCCCGCAATCGAGATGACCCGTGCGCCTCGACGACGACCGTAACGATCAACCTGGATACGCTTCCTGCAACCTCGGTAGGTGAAAGGTTCACAGCGGAAGATAACTGATTGCTTTTGCCTCGCGGATGGTACCTAACGGGACGAATAATCTGCCACCCCGGGCCCGCGAAGGTGAAGCCGTTTAATGAAAAAAATGGCCGTTGCGTGGCCGGCGGGCCCCTCGCGGGGGAGAGTTTTGCGGCGAGCCGGATGATGGTTGAGCGAAACGAGAGTTGCGCGGCCCGCTATCGAGCCGCAGCGTGAAAATTGGAAGATCTGCGTGTCTGTCGGTGGATCGTTGACAAGATGTAATTTACGGGGAATTAGTGTCTGTACGAGCTGTCGAAAAGCCGTGTACGCGTCTCAGGTGTATCTCTCGTCACGCTGATGTTGTAATTTTTTCACGTGAACGTTTCAGTCAAGAATAACACGCTTTTCGAGAATGGAATTATTACGGGAGGGGTAAAGAATCGGAGCCTCTTAACAGCAATCACGGTCCAGCTCATCAATTATAATTCAGCTTCATAACGAATGGGAAGAGACTGGCCAATAAAAGTGCCATTAATCAAGCATTATCAGAGCGAAGCTTCCCACAGGCTCCGTAGCTCCGAGAAATGTAAAAACGCGAAACGGAAAACAGCGGCTCGGCCAGTAAATTCCGAGTAACCATAAATCTGCAGAAGTAGAGGCGCCACCGTCCGAATTTCAAGTTCGCGATTTTCCTGGAACCTCCAGCACCCGTGCAACATATAAAAATAATGTGAAACCGCACCCGTTTCCCGGGCGATCGTGAAACCATTTATATCCGCAGGTATTTGCGCGCCAGCCGCGGTCGATGCCCAACGCTGCTAGCGTACCTACCTTTCGCGCGTACCCTCGCGACGTCGGCCCGCGCCTCTCTAATTTTCCGGGTTTCCCCGATGGCCCGCGCGTTATCCGCCTTATCGGGCGCGTATCGCAGCCGGCCACGGCCGCGATTTCGTAAATATTTTTCGTGGCACGCGGGAGAAGCTTTCTCGGAACAACAGGCGGTGTGTTTGCCTATTTATCTCCGGCTGGGTGTTTGCGCGCCCGCATAGAGAGGGAGAGTGCAACGCTGATGAGCACACGCGTGCATACACAGGCGCACGCGGCGAGCACTCGTGTCCCGAGCCCGCGGCAAAGGCATTTGCGAGACGGTGGTGCATTGCGACACCCAGGTGTTTTGCAACGCACCTCGATAGTCGATACGCCGTTCGCGCTCTTATCGGGGTGTCTAAAACCGCATATAGGAGCGTATTCAGGGGCCGTGTAAACACGCGCGAGCCTCCTACGCGGGATTCCACCGCCAGACTGTGTAAAAACGTCGAGGGCAGAATACACGATAGTCTGTGTACACGGTGCTCCGCGATATTCTTTACTCAGTCGTTTGCTTTCCGTGCAGGCTGATTTACGGTGAAATGGTCCCCGTTTCTGTTCTTCCCCCTTGGGGTTCTACTGGCGCGATCACCGCCACGTAATGCCTCCTTGACGTCACTGTCCGGTGAATATTAATTAATACGTTCAACGGCTTTGGGATTTTAAGTTTTAGAAGCGTCGAGTAGAAAGTTGTTTTACCATTTTATCCCCCCTCCGTTTTAGCTGAATATGGGAACAAAGGACGTGAGCGGCGACTTGATAAGAGATCCAAAGCCTTGGCGATGTTCCATTACCCAAGTGAAGCGTTCGAATACATATGCCTGCTGCTTGAAGTCTCAACGCTTTACGGAGTATTGGGGGTTCTCTTGCAGCCAGAAGGGCCGTAATTAGAATTAATGTAAAACGAGGGATATAGACACGAGACCGATGCCAGTTCTGAGAATTCTAAAGGGGAAATTGGTCGATTAGCTTGCTGGTAGTTAAGGTCCCACAATAGTCGCGCGGATAACGAGAAAGCAGCATGGGCACGAACGTTCGAGCGAGATGTGTCGCTCGCAGTTAACCTATCATGAGGTTCACTTGAGAAATTAATACCGAGCGCAGGCGAAGGATGATTGACGTACGCTGCAATTCCTTCTGAGCGTGCAATAATGTAATGCACGGCGTGCAAACAAGGTAGGGTACTATTAGCCGAGAAAACATTGCAAACAATTGCAACACCATCCCCTGATACTGGAATTCGTCGAGCAGCCGTTGTATTATTTGTCCAAAGCACACCGCCGCTCCAGGGACCGCTCGACGCTAACACGTTCCTGTTATTCCGTAGACATTTACCTGCTGCCCCAACACCCTCGATAATTACACCGTCCCGTTGGAAAACTCGCGTAACAATGGGATCGTGAGACGAACAAAGCGGCCGCTCAAATCAAGAGACATGATAATTGCAGCCAAGTCGCTGGCCTACCCGTGACTCTCGGTTATTCCTAATTCTCCCTACTGGAAATTAGGTTACAGTTTAATATTACCTCAGTTGCACCGTCACTCAAGGAGACTGTAATATACAGGGTCATCGTTTAATCCTGCAACCCGCGCGCGCGCGAACTTGTAAAATGGCAACACCGCCTCATGGACGCATTCCACTACAACCATGCACCGGGCCAGCGGAAAGCTGCCAGCGACCGAGTGATGCCCAAGCTTCGAAAATTTTAGCGTCGCAAAGAGCTAGGTATTGGGAATTTCCCGGCCCAGGTAATCGAGCCGCGTGCTCCGCTTTTATGATCGGCTTACCACTCGTACCCCAGATTACTGTAATGAGGTTTGAAAATAATGTCAACTGATCTCGTACCCGTCTCAATTTCAAAAATTTTAGCTACGACAGGGTTGACCGCAGCGCTATACCCTTATACGGAGAGATTTTTCGCCACTTGCTTGTAAAAGCGACAATAATGGCACATCGTTCCAAAAAATGACATTAACGGAAGCCGGTATAGGCGTGGCGTTGAGTATCTAAAACATTCAAACACAAAAATTCTAGAAAAAAAATTCAGACACCGCTAAAGTCAAAGACACGTTCCATTAGTTACCCCTTACGTCTTATCTAGGTATGCACCGCATTAAGGATAAAATCATAAAGAAGAAAACCAGAACAATAGATTCTGAGGTCTGCAGAACTAACACATAATTGAATAAAAATTTAATTTCTCAATTTATGAAAGTAAGGATACAGAAAGAACTAGCCTATTGTTTATCAACATCACGAGTTTTAAAAACAGCGTTAAATACATTATCAAATAAACAGTTTGCAAAAGCTTTTTAAACAATTATGGTTAAAAAATTGATAAAAGAAAAATTAAGTAAACGTAAAATATGTTAAATTATCCATCATTAAGAGGGAATAATTTTTCCTCATTTCTCGGCGCTAATTGCATTCCGATATCTTTTATAGTTCAAAAGTTATACGAAAAAGGCCCCAAATATTTCAACCCGGGCCGGGAAATTCTGAATAGTTCTTTGCAACGTTAATTTGAAAGAGACCAGCCCAAAATTCTCGAAGCTCGGGCATCACTGCTGTCCAGCGATCGCTAGCAGCTCTCCAAACGCCGGGACGGTGCATGGTTGTAGTGGAATGCGTCCGTGAGGCGCTGTTGCCATTTTCCAAGTTCGCGCGCGCGCGGGTTGCAGGATTAAACGATGACCCTGTACTCATTCCTTTAAATATGATACGCTCCTGCAAAACTAAAATATTCTGTCATATTCGAAAATCGAAACTACCCGTGCCGTCCTAAGTCTTTCTCTCGCATTGATATTCTCACCCCCACTCGAAGAACCTACCCATGTCAGCAAACCAGAGTGTAATAAAACAAATGCTGCCCGCTTCTCGCTTAGGGTAAAACCGGGAGACGCAGTCGGGCTGGAGAGTTGGTAGAAACAGTTGATTCTCAGAGAATTAATTGTTCTAAACCTTAACACACTTTTACATATACACAGATGTAGAGTCTGAATATAGCCATTCGACCAACTCTTCAGCCCGACTGCGTCTCCTAGATTTACCTTACACAGATCATAAGCCGCCAAAAATCCACATTAATTTCACACTTACACAAATAGGTTACGAGCATCGAACAGCCTGTGACCAGCATCGCTACAAGCGTCCGCGATCACGCTGAAGCAACTCGCGCGACCAGCCTCTCTATCGCCAGGACGTCCATTTATATTCCAGTACAGCGGCGTTCATCTTCGCGATAATCAAAGGCTGGCGATCGATCCACCGCTCGGATCCCATCCGCGGCCTAATGAGGCACCGGTGTCGCGAACATTTTGAGGAAATACGTCGGTTAACCTTTTCCCGGCCGATAAATTGAATTCCCATTTAATGCCGATTACAGGGCGATAATGGACGGGCGAGCGCGTCAGAATCTCGCGCGTCGCGTCGCCGTCGGCCAGATACGATCTTCGGTGGGGACAGAAACGCGTATAAGTCGCCGCCGCTATCTTGATCGGCGCTCGTTCGGGGCGCCACGGTGCCGATAGAGTCATTAGAAGATGCCTAATAAATAGGCGAAACCCGTGGAATAAATTTCCGAGGGCCCCGGTTAGAACGCCTCCGCGGGCCGAGCCGCCGGGGTGCATTCTCTTTTGCCTGCTACGCGGGGTCCTCGGCGCCATAAAGATTACGCGACGTCCCTCCTTATCCCTCCCCCCCCCCCACCCACCCCTAGCCTTTAACGCTCTCTGCTCCCCACGGCTGTGGGAGTTTTATTATTTCATCGGCGTTTTATCGAATTAATAACGCGTGGTGCGCGTCACGGGACTTTTATGGGGCGGCGGACGGACACCGGGTATCCCTTATCCGTCGCGGTTCCGCGAGGCCAATTAACTTTACGATGAATAATGTCAAATAAATAACGAAGCGGCACTGGCTAACGCCGTCGGAAGCTATTACCGCATAGGACGCGGCTGTGTCCGCGTTCGGTTACCACTGCGCTGCAATTTATGCGCATAATTACCGTGCAGTTAATGGTTTGGATTACACCACTTATTACGCGATTAATAACAGCCACCCCGTTAACGCGCCGCGGGGAACGATTTCAGTTAAGCGGCACGAACACCGGCGTGCTTTCCCCGGCCGGGCGCGTAAAGATCCGATCGACGCGCTCCCGATCGACTGTCGCGGCTCCAGCGGGGCTGCTCGAGCGTCGAGGTCTGCTGAAGATATTGCGAACAGTATCGATAGGTGATATAATGCCCTGGTGTTTGAGGCACAGTGGCACTGGTTAATTAAGTGGAAGTTCTTCAGGGATTACTTTCGAATGTTAGATACAAGTACGTGCCCCCACTGTATGGAACAGTGTTATCGCGCGAAATTCTTCTAAAAAATAATGTCCATGTTTACAGTGTACATATTTGACTTGACCCTATCGCAATCCTTAGCTGCACCGATTCGAGACACCGCTATCCACTTCCTCTTTGTATTTCACTTCCTCTCCCGGTTAGAGAACGACCAAATAGCGTAACGGGGGTTGGCCAGCGCCCTTTAAAGGCGGCGCTCTTTCTTGCCCAGAAATTTATCGTCGGTTTGCCGGTCAGGTGCAGAAACGACGACGGGCGCCGTCCTATAGGGCGTAGGTAGCTTCCCCTCGAATATACGTACACGCTATGTATATATGCCCCGTTGGAAACAAAACTACTAGAGGCCCACCGCGATCCTCGTTCTCCCCTTTCCTGCCTATTTCACCGTTCTCCGTCTCCCTTTTTCCCGCTCGAACGCAGCCACTCCGCGGTTTCGTACACGTGTGCATTATACGCGTGGTGCACCGAGAGAAGGTGGAGAGAAAGGGAGAGGATCGTATCTCATCTGCTCCTCCCCCCCCCCTCCCCCGGCTGCCCCTACGCTCCGTAGATATCGCCCTCATACATTTTCATCCGGTCTTAGCGCTCCGTAGGAAGAAGAAGGCGACGGTGAACGGGACGAGCGAGAGAAGGGAAGAATGGGAAGGCAGAGCGCGATGGAGGAACGGAGGGGAGGCAGGATGGAGCTGAGGAACACCGGGGGGATGAGAAGAGCTCAGCGAACGTCTCTACGAGTTTCTCCTAATAAGGTGCTCTTCTTATCGCCGCCACTAATCGGACTGACCTTACTAGGAGACGAAATAGACTCTCCGAAACCTGGCCTCTGCTTTTCCCCGCCGTTCTGTTCCGGGGACACGCCGCCGCTGATAGTGGATAAGGCGGAGGGGCGAGCCTGCGATGCTAGCTGCGGGGTTACCTTTGGATGCGATAAAGATACTCGAGCGTGCTGATAATTACGAATTCTCGAGACTCCTGGACTTTGCTCATTGGGAAATGTGCACGTGGAAGCTAGAAAGTCGTGGTGATCGTACAGATCTTTATTCCGCTGGGTATTTAGAAGCTTCCCGACTTTAGACGGCTTGCATGACAGTTTTATTTCATTTGGTCGTTAATAAGATGCTTAGGACAAAGTTGAAGAATTTCTTCAAATACGTGATCAGAGGTTACCTACTTGTACTTGCATTTATAGAAAAAGTTATTTATAAATTTTATTTCGACCGTAATAATTAATATATATGATTTCGGCGCGCTAGTTCGGTCAATTTAACACACTAAAAACAAGCTATTTTGCAATTATAATTATATAAGCTTCCGACGTTTCGATCTTGGTTTAGATCATCTTCAGAAAAGTTTAGAAGAAATATAAATTACTGCTTTTGCTATTAAAATTGAGTCACAGTGCTATGGCACTATGTGTGACCTGCGAGTCGGTTGGAATAAGACTAACGTATACAGCGAGCAAAACATCTGCTTCTAGAAGGTGAAAACAATGTTTATAGAAAAAGGACACCCGCTGTGTTTGCAGAAACTGTGATATTCGGTAGAGATTAAATACCTACGCTTGGCTGGTCTTATTTTAAGACACAAAATAAAGTAGACTTTTTTACAGTGCTCTAATACATTTGCAAGGTTCTTCACAATTATTCCACACGGGGTAGGTGTCCTAATACTTATGTACATGGCGAGACTGTTTCATACAATATCCCCCTCCCCAATCGAACCGTTCACACTGGCAATAGCCTTAAACTCTCAATCAGCTACGTCTGCCCGCATCGCGCGTAACTGACAGCCGATATACGTCATGACACACATTTAAAAACGAGAAAGAGGGACGGGAGAATGGAGAGAGGGGGTGTGGGGGAGGGGGCGACGGTTGCACCGAGGAACGCGTCGATAGTGCACCCCTCATTGCGGCCACGTACGCTTGTTATAACTGATTTATGTTTAATATAATTGCGCCAGCATTCTCGGAACTTGTCGGCCGTACCAAAAAGTGCCGGGTGATGAATGACGGCCGATGCTACCCGCGTGCACGGGCCCCCGAGTGCAAGAAGATGATGATGACGGGGAAAGAAGAGGACGCCAGGGGATGAGGAGACCCGTTAAGGCGGGGTCCAAGCTTATCGCGTCAGCGCGCGCGAGCGGCCGATTCTCCGGTCGGTCCGCGAGGACTCGGTCGCCGGTTAAGAACTCCACCGAAGGGAGCTTGGGACCCCGCTGTAAAACGGGCACAACACTGCCCCCTGTGCCGTAATCGGAGGGAATCATAATAAATCACAGGGGCGCGAGTCGGTTGGCTTTTCTGCAGACATTCTTATCAGAACGGCGCTTGTTGGACGGCACACGCGCGAAGGGAGGATAAGTTTGGCAGCGTTACGAACTTCTGTTCACACCGAAGGAGCTCGTCTCGATGGAACTTTGCGTGTCCTACGTCGAGGATGATAAATTGCACAGGAGTCTGCTCGAACGCCTATGACTCCGCGCGGAAACGAGATGTCTGATTGAAAGAGGGGAGGATCCTTCAAAGAGGGGAAAAATTTGAATTTGAGATACTTTGGGTCGGGAGAAACTGGTTTCACAGTGTGATTACTTGAACTAATTTTCTGTGTGAAAACTATTTCCCGCGGATTCTAAAACCTTTCATCTAGAGAAGGTTAATTCCCTGAGCCTTAGCCTCCGCGTGTCATCGTCACTCATACGGCAGGAGCCCACGAAACCTTGTACAATACATTCGCCTAATTCCATTCGTTACTGGCTTAGAAGCGACTCCGTACGAGCTCACAGTACCGTACCAATTTCAAAATCGATTCACCGCAGTTGCATTTCACTCCGTAACCAACCCTACTTCGCAACGCACCCAGCCACGCCCCGCCACTGAAAATTATCCGAATAAACATTTGATTGCACAAGTTTGTCCTTACGTTCGCCCCCCCCCCCCCCTCGCCACGGTTGCGTCAATATCGTTCCGCGGGACGCGAACCTTGGATGGCCTGGTTGGCAGAGTCGCGGATCGTTAGCGTTTCCACGAAACCGTAAAATAAATTTCCACGTCGAGGCCGAGGCCCGTTGCGCGAAGTATGATGTATTACAAGAGTTTTCCCGCGCGTCGGAACGCTTCTGCGCCGCTTTTTTCTCCCCCCGCCGCGCCGCGTCGACAATACACGCGTTTACGACGCTCGTGACCAGTTCGGCCTGTTGCGTTACCCGGCGACCTCTGCGTATCCGCCGCGTATTAAATTCAACTTTATGATCGTCTATACATCACGGGCGCGGGCCGCTGCACGCTTCTCACCGGTTCTGCGTAAACAAATGCAATAAACTTGGTGGCGGAATGCCTTTGACGATGCCCTTCTCACCGAGCTCCGCCACGCTGGAGAGCCACACTTCATAAACCGTTGCAATGTAGCGATGACATCAGAGGTCACGCGGGTACTTGACCCTGCTGTTTTCCATAATATGGTCAATTAGTGGAAGACGGAGCGATGTCAGGCCGCGAGCAGGCTTTCGAGGTTTAGTGGCACTTGTACGGGGACGAGTTTCTCGGGAGATGATGCGAATTTCGATCTGCGCGCGATTCTTTATTTTGTATCGGATGAAAAGCGTGTATATTAACGTAAGTGCGTATTCGGTTTCTTGTATGAAGAATTCCAGTAGGATCGTGCGAAGTTGGGTCGCCACGGTGTTAGGGGATCGTGCCATTATTGGTCAGACTGGTCCGGGCGGCTCGCGTGAAAAGCAGACCCCTTGCGGACGCAAGCCGTCGTGCTTACAGGATCGTATAGACCCGGAATATCATTCCTCTTTGATCTGCACAAGCTCTTAATACGTTATGTAGTGACCAAAAGCTATATAGAATACGGCCCTTAGGTTCTCGATCTCGACACTCAAGTGTGCTACTGTCTTTGCCCCCTGCTGCTTTTAAGACCGCGTTTTATTTCTTCCACCTACAGTAAGGCGGTCTAGAAGTCCCAGTTTATGGCTTTATTCGGTAGTAAAGTGATTTCGAAGATGCTGGGGCGGCCGTAAACCTCGGTTGTTCCGCGCTGTTACAACATTTCTCGCGTGACGTTATAAATTATGAGAGACACGGATATTCGCTGATCCGTGTGAGAATTTTAATTAAGGAACATAGGCGAGGAGTGACTGCCACAGATTCGTCAGTGTCTTGTTAGAAAATGAATCGATTCATCGGAACGATGAAAAGCTGTTAATAAAACGACGAAGAATGGCCGACTGTTTCATTGAATAGCTAAGGTAGGAGAAAAAGGAGCTGCGGGATGTAATGTATTTCGCGGTGTACAAAGGGATCGACAGTACAGTAGTGCCAGATTAACATTTCTCCTTTAACGAACCACTCGTTATCGCCTGGCACGTTCGTTCGCCTCGTTACAACAACGAAATCATCAGGCTCCGGCGCTGTATTAAAACAAACGACACATAATCACCGTCCGTTCCAACGGGCACGACGTTTACAGCATTAGAGGTCTGCGAAATGAGTTATCTGAGCCGTTAGTAAGCAGCGCCCCTCGTTAAGAAACAAGAAAGGAGAGGAATGCGCGCGATATCTGACATTTGCGAGCTGGCTGCCGTTTAGAAATCGGACACCGATAACGTGGCATTAACAAGCCATTAATATATCATCATCGATGGCGCATTAGAGACGACGACGCCGGGACGCTACTCCCGCAGCACTTAACGATGGCTTCGACTATTCCTTTGGATTTTAGAAAGCACTACGATTACTAGATTTATTTGAAGGAGCAACCAGAGTTACAGATAGGGAGGCTAATCCCACGGATGCTTGATACGAAGAACTAGCCGGAATATTTTAAAGCTTACACAAACTGGTAATAGAAACTGGCTTGTTGGACTTCATGCAGTTTCTGGTTACGTCCGCTAGTTGGGGGGGGGGCACACAATTACGCAAGCGGTCGAAGTTATGAATAGTAAATGAATTTCGAGCGAGCCTCGTTCTTCGCGGAAAGAAAATTAACGGGGGTTCGGTAAATTGAACAAGTCCCGATTTATTAACATTACTTAAATGCTGCATTTACATCGCTTGGCAACTACTCTGTGTTTTCGTTTTTGTATTCGTAAGTGGGAACATTATTAATGCTACCACTAACAATGCACCTTGTCTTGAGCAATACACGTTAATAGCATCTCTGCATAATCATCTGGAAATGTTTAGCTTCGATTTACGTATACATTTTGCAAGTGACTCCAACGCGTCCGAGACAGCTGGGAACAGTTCCTCCGACATTCGCTTTTCGAAGGCGATGCCTGGGAACTGCCAGCCGAATCTGCAACGTTGCTCGCATTATGCGGCAGCATGTGCCCATGTTTGCCAGCCAGCGGTAGAATTTCTGCCCAAACACCGGCGCAAGAGCTTCGCGCAATAACGATTTCGCCCCGATAGGACACGGAACTCGATGTCGGACCGATGATAATTACATGCAAAGAAGCTCGGCGCGCTTGCTACCTAGCAAACACTTGGGCACGTAGAAGAGACAGACGTAATGCCTATGGACAATTTGACATTTGCAAATGGGGCATCGCTTGTATTCAGAGGTCGTATCGGCAAGCAGCCAGCGTACGTGCAAATTACTCCGGCGTGTAGGCGGAACAACGGGTTTGATGCAACGTAAAGCACAAAAGTAAAGTCGCGGTTGCGGCCCACGGGGTCGGAATTGAAGCGACTTGACGGCTCGCTGGCGATCGGAAACCCTGCGCTCTGTTAATAGAAATTCTTTCTGCGCAAAGGCATGCGGAAGGTAACGATCGAAGGTATGATTTATGATCGAATTGCAGGTGATACGCACGATGTTTGCGAAAGGAAGGCTCGCGAGATTAAAATTCTGTCGTATCAGCGACGCGACGAGGACAAGCGTCTTTGAGATTTCCGGCAGAAACGATGTCGATGTATGAATATTACATTTTTTAGGTACTCGACAAGTTTTTCTTTTCGTGGATGAGAGAACAACTTAGAAGGCGCGACATTTTCGTTTCATGCTCCTTAAAGTTACGGAACAGGATTAAGGGACCATGGCTAGTTGGCAGGCCAAAAAGAACGTGATTTTTGGGGATTTTTGTGGAAAATCTAATGTATACTTTTTGCAGCTATTTGCTTATTTTACAAATACATATATTCAACAACTCTCGGTGAGATAAACTTTTTTATAAAAAAATATTAAAAAGTGAACGAATAGCAGCTACTCACCCGGAAGCTATTTTTTTAGGGGTGAGCAGAATTTCTCCGAGCTGGATCAACTGAAATCGAAAAGTGAAGTAGATTCTGTTAGTATACGAGTTTATCTGGTGCGTGAACGAACGATTTTTGTTTTTGATGAAAACTCTATTTTTAATTCACGAAAAACGAACAATTCAGACATGGAAAAATCATGGTTTTGGGTTAAACGGCCGCCATTTTGTCTGGAATCTTTTTTTTTTTAAAAATCGTTCGTTCACGCGCCAGATAAACTCATATGTCAACAGAATTTTCTTCACTTTTTGATTTCAGATGATCCGGTTCGGAGAAATCGCGCCCTTATAAAAACAGCTCCTGGGAGAGTGACTGCTATTCGTACATTTTCTAATATTTTTCTATAACAAAATCACCGAGAGTTGCTGAATATGTGTACTTTTAAAATAAGCAAATAGTTGCAAAAAGTATGCATTCGATTTTACACAAAAAATTCTCGAAAATCACATTCTTTTGCGCCTGCCAATTAGGGCATGACCCCTTAAGTACAGCCGGTGATGAATTCTGTGTCATACAGCTTTTCCATTGCAGTGTTAGAAATATCAAGTACCTAATAAATAACCTTGCATCTTCAAGTTTCACTTCTCTACACTTCGTCTTGGAAAGATAATATCATCGTACTGCAAAATCGAAAAGCTCGTCAGATCGCCCAGAGCTTACCGAACGCGCAACGGCTCGCTTTACGTTATTTTTTGGCGCCAAGCGAGACAGATAGCCAGTTTCAGAGAAATATTTCGCTAATACCCGGCGTTTCTGCAGAACGCGTGCAAGATTGGTAGCGAAAGCCCGTCCGACGGCGGCTTATCGAAAGTTATTTATGTCGCGTTCGGTAGCTACTCCGCTGTACAAGGCAGAGACTGCACGCGCGCACGTGCTACCGAAAATTCCGTGAACACCCACGCGCGGCCCAGAAGCACCTGGCCGACACGATAAAAAGAGAGGCGAGAGTAGCTGATCCTGATAAACCTACCGCCGGCTGCCTGATAAATCGGCGGCAACAAGTTCGCGAAACTGTTTTCGCGTGTCGTGTAATGGCCGCTGGTTCGTCGGCTTGTTTCATCGCCGCGGCCATTGTGCTCTTCGGCCGGGCGCACAATCGCGACGAAAAGAGAATGCAAGGATATTACGCGTAACGAGTGGTAAACACGCAACCACGTTAAGCAAAGAAATATATCCACGAATTTAAGAGCGCTTGGTACTCGGTGAAGCAGGTAAATGATTGTTTGGATAAGGGACGCTTAATTCGGTTGATAGGAACTTAGAAAATGAACGAACTATACCACAGGTTACAGTACTTTTAAATCTAACCGCTACGCAACTGCAACTCATTGTTTACATCAAACCCTAGCAAGGTTCCAAGCTGAAGGAACTACCCTAATACAGTACCTAATACTCTTTACGCCACATTGCACTCCCCTCGTTCAGAGAAAGAAATCTCCACGCTGAAAAGCAATCCTTGTCCAGACGCGAAGATTAATCATCCCACGCACGCGACAAAAGTTCCACTCGAAAAATATGTTTGCCGAAGATTCTCGCTTGTTTGGGAGCGCGGGGAGCGGCCAGCCAAGGTGGAGCTGGACGATGTCAAAGGCCAGAGTGTAGCGTTCTCGGGCGAATTCGCGGCTGTGGATCGCGTATTTACGCGGTAGGTACTCGCGAGCCACCTCCGTTTTATTGCGAATGTGTGACGCGCGATTTCCTCTCCCCCGGCCGAGGAAAGAAGAGGAGAACACTCGCGGCCGCGTAATGGAACGCCAGGTCTTGGCTATCTAGCCGCGCCCTCCACTAAATCACGCGATATTACACCGCCATTGTTGTCTCACAATCAGTCGTAATACCTACCACCGGACACGGTACGACCCCGACGTTGGGATATACACCGCGGCCGTCCGGGTCGTCGTCGATTCCCGATTATTATTCCAGCCGTACGAATATCGAGGAGGTTAGCCATCGCCGCGCTCAGAATCGCTCGGCCATCCGTAAATCTCACGGCTGTTTCGCAAAAGGAGACGATATGCGACGCGGGGAACAGATAAACAAGTCGCGCTGGGATCTGCTCGAGCAAGGGAAATAAAAAGTGGCCGGGTCCAAGAATAGAATCGGTACCTCCGGCGATCCTACGTTATCGTTTCGTGACTTGTTTTTGACGAGCGCAGGGATTATACGGGGTAGCCCCGTGATCGTCGGCCACGTGACGAACACTGTCTATCAATCGCCACGGGGGAAGAAGTGTTTCCTATCAGTTTTACGTGGTCGAGTCTTGGCAAGACAGTTAAGCTTCACGAAGATAGGAGCTTGTAGCTCCATTCTTTGTTTTTAAAGTTTTATCAAAGAGTCAGTGCTTCGCTTCGGATCATGTAAATGAAATTTACGCTCACCCCTGCATAAAAATTGCGCCGGACTTCTTCGACAAGAGATTTTTTACAGTTAAGAGAAACATTTTTCAATTGTGACGTCTATTAGGGTGGTGCTTATTTGACCCCAGAAAATGGGTTGCTGCCAGGCATTGAATTTTGTCCTTTTAAAGAATAAAAATGCAAGTTTTGCAAGCATTGGAATATTATTACCAAGTAAATTTCTGAACCCATTTCTTCACTTTTAAAAATAGCCAGTTTATAGGTATTTATAAAAGCCTAGTCGTAATGTTTACTAGCTAAAATCGGGGGTAGGCGAATATTCTGGAGGGCGAATTGGTCTTAACTAAAAAAAAAATACAATTTTATTTAAAATATTAATAAGCGGGTAGCAACTTGTAAAACATTATGAAATGTAATAAAATTTTAACGAGTCCCGTTTTTCAGCATAGAGAATAGAATGGTGGCCCAGTGATATTTTAAAAGTTGAATTTTAAGCATCACCCTACTGTTTATCCTTCCTTGTCAATAGTTGAGGCATATCTCCGTAAATATGCGCGAGAGAACAGTATTTTAGGTCACTCGCTCCGCGAATTGTTTGCCACAGAGGCGGATCATCCTCGGTGTTTGCTCGGTGCTACGAGATTACCTACGTGGACGGCCCCGAGGCTCGAAAGGTTAATTGTGGACGTAACATAAAACGATTCAGCGAGTAGGTTGGTGCCTTCCCGTACATACGTTGCGCCGCTATCAGTCTCGTTACAAAGACGCCAACTTTTATCTTCCCTCCAGCAAATTTGCATGCAAAGTTACATTCGTCGACGTCGAAGCACGCCATAAAATAGCAACAAGGATGAATGTCGTCCTTGGAGCGAGAGGCGGCCAGGCGGTAATTAACTAAACGCTCGAAACCGCTCGGGTGAAAAAGTTTTACGAGCGGGGCGACGTGCGGGGTTTATCGGAGGCGAGGCACGAACTTCGCCGCGATGAAATTCATGGAATTCAGGAGGTCACGCCCAAAAAGTCTGCGAGTGGTGTGCATTTGGGCATTGCGGTGATAGCAGCGCGGCAGCTGCGGTGATAACGCCGTATGATAAATAGACGCATTCGCCGCACGTGACTGCATGCTAATAAATCCGATGACGTTTTTCGGCTGCCATCGCTCGGTCTCCGTTGGAAATGGGACGAAGAGAAATGAAAGGTGAAGCGGAGAAAATAGAAAACTGCTTTATCAAAGAATCTGCGATAGTAATTGAGAAAATGACACAGAAAGGACTGAAAATAAGAGCTAGAGTTCGATGAAAGAAATCGATATAGGCGCAGAAAAATATTCAACGAAGTTTTATGATAATCAAATTTCTTCCTCGATATAATCCGTATACCTGTCCCTCCCAGGCACACTTTACGAAAGTGAAACACGTGGTCGATCATCAAATTATTTTCAAACTTGAGTTCACAGAAGCAGCGGAACGTGAAAACGTGATGCACGCCAATTCTGCGAAACAAATTTTTTATCCACGTCTACGTTTCGCTAACAGTGATAATACTTATCAGGAGGCCGCGCCGATGACAACCGCCAGACAGGAGAGGAGAAAACAGTCTTATACAGGGTGTTCCATCAATACGAATATAATCTTTCAAACACAGCATATCAGAATCAGCTAAATACTAGCCCAACGTCGAAATGATAACGCTTTAACCACCACCGAAGAGTCCCCATCGTTCGAAACTCTCGTAGCCAGCTCGCCGTGAAATATTCATAACGAAATATAGCGTCTACCCGCGAGTAAGTTCGTCGAAGGAATTGCGTGTACCGTTGCCTGCCACTGGGAGCTACCTGTTTTCGCCGGGCGTTATTAGAAACGCGTCGCGACGTCGCTTTTCCAGCGGCTTAAATGAAAAGCCGTCTTATCAACAGCGACCGGTGCATCTCGCGAGGAGATCCGGCGTAGAATGACGGCGAAGAGCGAGGCGGGGCGAAGGAGCCAGGCGTCGAGCGAAGCAAATTTATTGTGCCCGGACTTATATTGTCCCGCGTAAGAACAAAGAGGCAACAGACAAAGAGGGGAGCTGGAGTCCTGCGGGACGGGCCAGAGACGCCGGGAGGACGGAGACAAAGGAGGAATGCATTATTATACCGCGGGAGGTATCGTCGGTAACGCTGCCGCGGAGGAATTAGGCGAGAGCTACGGGGTGCATTCGAATCTACTGGCAGCCTGCACTTTGAGGAACAACGCACTACGGTGGGATCGAATGAACGAGAAACCGAAAAGAGTTCGCGGGAAGCGACTGTTATCTTCTGATAACAGGCTAGAGGATAGGCTCCGCTGGCGGAAGATTGGCCGATCTGCGCCGGTTCTAACGCCACGCTGGAATAAGACCGCCGCGACGGAAAGCTAATACCGGTTGCGCAAGCCGATTGCTCGTTACGGCCGCAACGAAATCCTGTTGCACGCTATTCAGGCGAGTAATTACGACACATCGCGCGACCTTAATTCCATTATAATTGGAGTACGCAGAGTATGTAAGTACGCGGGGCTGCGTTCCGAGACACGCATGCAAACGAGATGCCACGGGCTCGTCTCTAACGTCGCGGTGTCCGACCGGCGGCGTTAACTAATCATCCTGAAACGAAGTGAATGGATGGGACGATTTGTTGGGTCGAGGGGTGTTTCTCAACTTGGCAGAGCGGATTACGGGGTGCTTGAAAACGTGGTACCTGGGTATACGATAATAAGATATTGTAGTAATCTTCCAATGGTTTGGTTTCATGGAGATATTGGTAGGGTAAATCCGGGAGACGCGGCCGGGTCGGAGAGTTGGTCGAAACAGTTGATTCTTAGAGAATTAATTCTTCCGAACCTTAACACATTTTTACATATAAACAGATGTAGAGTTTGAATATAGCGACTCGGCTAGCTCTCCAACCCGACCGCGTCTCCCGGATTTACCCTATACATATGTACATTGGATGCCCGATGAAAATAAGTGGACTAAGTAGTACTGCTTCGTATAGTAGTCGTTAGAGGTTACAGTAGCTATAGTCGTCATTACTGAAGATAGAGAAAGAAAATACAGGTAGCGTCCACCAGTAGCGCACTCAAGATTTAATCTTGGGAGGGGGTAGCCGAGTTGAGCGGGCAAAAATATTTTTAATGCAACTTCAATAGGTGATTATAAAAATTTATTTAAAGAATAAAATCCAGTTTTCTATCCTTTTTACAAAGCTCTTAAATTACTTCAGTCGTGGTTACATTAATCTCCTTTTCACTTTTTCTTTTGGGGGTGGTGCCAGGGCCGCTTGACCTCCCTCTGGGTGCGCCACTGGAGCCCACAAACGGCAGAAAATTATATAGAGATACGGACAAAGTAGCTTTAGTAGTTTAGAAGCTTTACACCCGCAATCTCTGTGCCAATAATCTTGTACCATATAAATGTTCGCAAGTCAATAACGTAGAATCATTTTTTCCAAAAGTCGCTCCACGTGGACTCCTGTCCTTCCCCACATTCCCCGATCCACGTCCGCAACGGTTCCCACGACTCCAGAGACACGTTCCACAGAACCGTGAAGCGATCGAAACAATCGAAATCAGCTCGGCTCGAAAACACTTTTCAGAGGGAATCGTTCGGGCCACTTAGCGATAATCGAGACTCCCCCCCCCTGCCGTTAAAAGGGGTGTGCATCCTTTCCGCAATTTCTCGGCCAGGCCAGAACCGGCGGCCGCCGTTCTCCGCGCGATCAGCTTGCCGGGCCAGGGACGAGCGGGGCGAGGGGCCGCGGAATAGGATAATAACGCGGCGTATCCTGATTCAGTGGATTTATAGGCACGATTTCAGATTCGAAATAATTGATAGAAGGAAACCGCAATGAAACGAAACGGAATGGAATATCGGACGGCGCCGGTTCCGTGGAGGGGTTAACGGGGAGCAGCGAAGGGGGCTGCTCGATTAGTTCCCGCCTTGCCCAATACTACGGGCCGCGATTTACGGCCAGAAAACGTCAGCCGGGCCATTATAAGGCTAACCGAATACTGATACTTGAGCGGCATGAATACCGACGGTTAGTCGTTCGGAGGAAACGATAATTGCCGGTTAAACGGGGGATTACAGTGCATCGTCGTGGTCGTCGTCTTTTCCGCGTTTAGCCGGCTTCCGTTTCACGATACCTACGTGGTTACCTCGAGTGCAGGTTGTTACGTATCGCCGATTTCCACATTGCTGCCATTCTTCCGGCGTCGTCGACCGGCCTTGCATTCCATCGAGTTTTTCAGCGACTGTTCGCAGTTCTCTTTTGAGCGGCCGCGGGCAAACGGGGAGATTAGAGGGCGGGTTACGATGGACGAGCGTTGCGAGATTAGGAGGACGTTCCGAGGAGAACAGCGTCACCGTCTCTGTGTAAGTGTCCTCCCTTCGGGCGAGGGGATGCCGCGGATCCGCCGTGGCCGTTGCCACGTAGCGGCATAGTTCGCACCCCGGGACTGAATAATAATTACAGGATCCCGAGGCACGCGGTACATAGCTGCAAAACGCGTGGCGTGACGTGGCAACAAATTCTCGCCTACCGGGGCCGCACCTGCGCCCGCGCCATATCCCTGCTACCCTTCCTTAAACCTGATTACACTCGGTCCTCTTCCGCAACGCCATTTCCCTCCAAAGTACCACTCGAACCGGCACGATCTCCGCCAGCTATTGGCAAGCGCATCGACCGCATCTATAACTCAATCTCGCGTCGTTTCGTTGTGGTTCACCTGAACAATCACGCTGCCTCGGTAAGCAGCTCCCCACGGTAACCAGCTTGTTTCCAGCGCGTAATAATCCTAGTCCCCTCGCAATTTCTTACTTAATGCCGACGTAGGTCAGCGGAGGGGGCGAGGGGCGAGGGGAGGGCGACGGCGTTGGAAAGAAGGAAGGACCGATTGAACGGATTCGCATGGACACGTAACGTCAGTTTACGCGCACACTCGGAAGGTGTCCGCACACGCGCGACCCGGCTGCATTCCGTGTGCAGCCTATCCACACGTGTTACGGCCGCGTGCATCGGCCAGATGCTTGGCCTACACGGATGGAGATTGCGTGCGGTTTCGCGTGGATCGCCGACTGATTGACGTGAGTCAAGACCGCAAAAATGATCGCCACCGATCGCGGCCCCCTTGTGCGTGTAGTTGAACCGCAGCTATTCCACGCGTCTCTGACTTCGGAGGAGCACTCTACTCTCTCGCGGATATCGGCGAGTGAAATTGCGATGACCTGCAAACCAGCCACCCCGCCGTCCCTTACCGCTCTCTTTCGGTCAACGATTCTGGAGCTGGACAAGTGGACGTGACGCACCTTCATGACCCGCGGATGATCATCCTTGCTCGTTTCACGCGGAGGGTAACTCTTTGGGACTCTAGCGAACGTTCTACTTCCATTCTTTTTACATTTGAAACACGGGGAGAAATACGAGAAGTAATAATCTAATGTGTAATTGGACAGCTGCATGTTTAAGTATTAGTTTAGAGAAGGTTGAATTAGAATGGTAGTAATAATAAAAAGTTTGTCCTCTCTAATACACTTCGATGGATAGTACCTTCCTACCGTCCGAATTATCAGTGTTTTGAAGAGATTTCTATTGCTGTCGTTCCGTTGAAGAAAATGCTAATTTGACGATGTCCCGGCGAAATTAATTCGTATTGAATAGGAATATCTTATCTGCCAAACGCGAGTATTCCTGCTTCTCCATTTTCAATAACATGGAAAGAAATATGTTCCAAATACACTCACATCTGCCTCGAGGGAAAAGGCACACGGAACGCGGTGTTGACCGGAGCTGATTGCAGATAAACGCTGATACGAGAGATTGCAGATAAGCCGAGGCGCGTGTGTCTCCGCGGCAGACGATGTGAATGCACCCTTATCTCCCCTCCCGCGACGTCGTCTACAACCACCCACTCGTGCAACCCGATTGCAGTAGCCTTGAAGTTTGCAGCGTGGAGAACCAAGGTCGCTATTTACAGCGGCCCGCGCGAGGGAACACAATCACTTTCGAATTGAGCGTATTCCGCTCGTTGCACGTACAGGGTGATCGAGAAAATGTTGCCAGCTGACACGACGCGTGCAGAACGTAACACCGACTGCGATAGTTATGACAATTCTCAACTGGTTTCGACGTTGCACCTCAGTTTCCCTCGATAAATTGTACATTAAATTATGGTTTAACAAGCATTAAAGTTATGTGTTTGGGGGATAATAATTGGAAAATTAATCGACGCGGAGTCACGCTATATCATCGAGAGATATAAACAAGAGTAATTGCTCAGCTTCAATGTCATTCAACGTGTGACTGTCAGTCCAGAAATAAAGTGCCTCGTTGATAAAGAATCTTACTGATATGTTCCAAATTATATTCTTCGGGGAATTCTCTTTTTATATTAATTTTAGTAGATTTTTGCTCGAGGACACAGTGGGTGAAATTAATTTTTGTACTCAAGTGCCATGGCTCTGTTTTATTGGTTCCGAACGGAGGGAACAGTTCAAGTTAGGAGTTAAAGTCACACTGCTTTCGACGTATCTTATAAAACTGGTATCGTGCGCACGCACGCCTTTTCGTTTAACAGAAACGTGGTTTTCGCCACTGTACACATGTGCGAGCACATTGGTTTCGACAGCTGTTCTGGTCAGTTTCAGGTTCATCCGTTGCTATGACAAGTAAAGACCCCAGCGAGCTTCGTGATTTGTTGGTAATGCTACTCGTGCTGATTATCCAGTATCGTTTTCATTATCAGCCTGAAGCCAGGCGAGAACACTGCACTTGTATCACTGCCCATTTTACGTTATTTTATATAATAATTGGAACAAGAAAGAAAATTCGTTGAATCAAAATGCTAGAATAAATATTCTTCGAATCCAAAGTTTATAGAAAATCTGTTTCATTAATTCTTTTCCAAGTCTAAAATTCGATCCCCGTTTGCGGTGAAATTAGAATTTTCCTTTGGAATCGGTTGCAGTTTTCGGATAGTCAAAGGGGGCACCAACTCCTGGCAACTCCCGCTGCCAATTCGCTACTAATTCGACTATATCTATATTCAGAAATCAATCTTCGACTAGATTTCGTTAACCAAGAAACAACCCTACTTGATTGATCCCCCTAGAGCACCAAAGAATTTTTTCTCCCTGTTAGGGGAAAGGGTTTATCATTTTTATTTGCGAATAATATAATATAATATAATTTGAATTTGTTTAATAACATCTCAATATAGGAATACATATTTTACGTTTGTTTTTTCTCTCATACTCGTCCACGAATCACGCACTCAACAAAACAGCAGCGGAATAAAAGAACAGCGTTGGCTCTTGTTGCCAACCCCAGAACAGAACAGGAACTTTAACACTCAATCCAAATATTCTAATACCAATAAATGTCCAGCACCTGGAATCGAGCATTCTCTACCCAACTGCAGCTTCAATAAAATAACGAAAAACTATCGCGAGCGAAATATTCCGTTCCCCAATAGCCATTTCACTTCCCCGTTCATTTCGTCCTCGCCCACCCGATATTCTAGCATTGCTATCCCCCGCCGTTTAATCGCGGTATCGACTATCGTAATGTCCATGCCGCGCTGCGGCCCAGAAAGAGAGCGTGGCAGGCAGCGAGCACGCACATGTGCGTCTTCTCGTGCATTGTGTTAATATCTCGTCGTGAACGATGACTGGCCGGTCGGGCTGGGACTGATATATCGCCGACACACCCGTCACACATTGCGATACGGCCGATACAGCATCGCGAGACCGTGGAGCTTCGAGATACACCCGTATCGTGCCGATACGTTCGGTGGCTGTCTTTGCAGTGGTCATAAGTCGCGGGTAATTATGTCAGCCACCGCGACCTCTTCCATCGCGTTGCTCGCGTCCAGAGAAATTGATGAACCGCCACTGGGGCGGAATGAATTAAGAATCACAGGTGCGAGGAGGGGGTAAGAAGAGACAATAATAAGAAAGTCCAGTGGCGACTGAGGAAGAAGAGACGGAGGAAGGAGAATGATACGCGACGTGGTTGAAGAATGGAAGAAAATCGTTTGCAATTTTATGATAGCTTCCAGGACATTAGCAACTGCGTGGCAGAGTTAAAAGAGACGTGAAAGGGGGAGTGTGATGTGCTACTGTAATCGCGGCGGGTATTACACGCGTTCTTAACACTTTTCAGTGGCGCAAGGTTTTGAGAAATGCTCCTTCAAGTTGGTCAAGCCTCTCCAACCGATCGCTTTTACTGATCAATTTTCAGGGCAGGCAAATCGTCGCGCACTCGACAAGCAACGAAGACGCGTGTCCACGAAAGTGGACGCGACAAGCTGTTAATTATTAAGAAAATCGATACGCGTAGCCGTCAGGATCCTGGCTGGCTGACGGCTGGCGAAAAAGGAAAGGTACACAGTGAATACGTGCAAAAGGGCCGAGTGGATGGACGTGACGCGAGAGTAATCAATCATTCTCGGGGGATTTAAAGACTATCGGCCACGTAGAGGCAACGTGGAACGAAGAGGCGAGCGAGCAAATGGACGTGCGTGGCTGTTAAGAAATTTTCGATGACGAAACGCTCGCGCGAGAGGGAACGGATCTGGAGATCAGGCACTTGGGATGATTCTACGATTACCGATAGAATGTGGAAGGCAGATTAGAAATAAATCCTCGTTGATGAACGTCATGAATTTTCCCTGTGACTGTGTTGCGAAAATTGTTATATTCCATTTCCATACATTCGAGGATATACTTTTACGAGACGATCCACAGCCCACATGTTTCAAATACACATAATGTTTTAATTCATTCATTCAAACATTGATAAATAAGCGTCTAATAGTTATTAGTATTAATTAGGGTTTCCTAGAGTTTTCCCCTAAACTATAGATTGTGCAGCGTTAAACATCGTTACCCTTTTTATAAAATAATAATCGGTTGTCAAGGAAGAATTAATTAAGAAGGCAGTATATTTTATTAGTTTATACAGGGTCGCATATCAGTTCCTTATTTAATAAATAATGTTAAGTTGAAGTTTAGTAATTGAGTTTATTGTAACTAAACAAATATTAAAAATTGCCACTATGACAGCCAAATTACTGAATCCACTATAACGAATGTTCGTCATTCAGCAAATCCCTATTAGTTAGTTTATTTAGCGTTATTAGTTTGCGTAGATAAATGGTTCATGGCGATTGTTTTCAACCTACCTTCTCTTTCGTTATCGGTAAACGATTGCTGCTCGAAACCCACGAATATTCGACGAATAGCAAACAACACATTTCCAACGATTCAACGAATCAGCGCACATATGTAGAAACCTGTATGGTCCACATTCGACCAACATTTCGACAAATAGTTTGAAAAGAAGCGAATATTAAGGATCTGCTGAATACCGAATGCGCGGAGCCGGTTTAACAGGAAGAGAGGAAAGGAACTTTTTCTGAAAACACGTTTCCGTATCCACTATCAAATATTCCGTGTTGTTGCCAGGAGTGATTTTCGATCCATCGTAATCGTCATTGGTAATTATCGCGGAACGATGGCGGCAACGTTTGTTTTCGCAAACGAAAGGACGTAATTGTAATGGGCGACTTCCACCTTTGGTCAGCTCCTACCTTGGCCGAATTCCATCGAACGCCTACTTCCTGTCGAGCCCCTGAATACAATCTACCCGCGTTGCGTGCCACGTTTTCTCTCACTTTTTCGCCCCGTCTCTTTTTCTCCTCCCTTTTGTTATTATCGGCTGTCCCTTTTTGCGGCGCGGACCTGCTGCTGGCCCGTTCCTCTACGCGCCGCTTTGAAATGCAGCCAGAACCTTTCACGCGTATCGTCGATCGGCTGCACGTGTGCGGGAATACCGACGGGATTTTTCGGAATTTCAAAAAACCTGGCCGCCGCTACCGTTCCGAGCGATTACGAACGGTAACCGAGCGGAATTTTCGCCAATTTCGGTCTCCTTTGATTGCGCACCGATTTCAAAAATAATTTCTGCACCCGGCGGGAGGGGTTTTTAAACAAACGCGCGCTCGCAATTCCATCAGTCTCGTGTTGGCATTTCATTTTCTAGAAGTCAATAATTTAACGGTGCTTGAACCACTTTCACGTCATAATTTAGGATATACATAAAAGATGACGTACAATATGTATAATTGAAAAATGTTCGAATAAATCGATTTATAATTGGGCCTAATTATGCGAAAAGCTACCGATTCTCAATGATCTGAAACTGAGTTTTAGTTTGAAGATTTTAATTGTTAAAGGAAAGAAGCTTCATTTCTATTGGGCATATTTTATTTCTTGTTATCGGTTTACAATGCTTTTTAACGGGTTATTTACTAGTGAGTAGTATAATTAATATTATTTTAAATTCTATGTAACTTTTGATTTTTAAGCTCAAAATGGAACTATGACTTGGTAGTTTTAATAATTGAATAATGTAAAAGTTGTTCTATGAGTTGGCAATGCTTTGCAAATTAAGGGATCCATACTACATTTAACTAATATTTTTGCCATTTTGAGGGTTGGCAGCTTTCTGCATAACTAGGACCAATTGAAGCCATCAGGCAACAGCGGCCATCAGACTAACCCTAGCGCACGGTAAACAGAGAAATATGCGATCTAAAAAATAGGGTGTCAACAGCATTTGGTTTTGAAAGCGTTGTTACTAGTGCAGTTATAATTTTTAGCTTCTGATACTATTCGAAATGCTTCCTAATGAAGACATAATTAATTTTCCATTTACTTTTAATAAGAATTGCACATAAGTTTCATCACAAAATTTCAACGCAACAAGTGAGTCTGTTTTACCAACATGATATTAAATTGAAAAAAAGTAATTTTTCCATTTCTGCTTCTAACTAAATTTCGCAAAAAAAATGTGGGTTAGTTCGTTTTTGTTCGTCAATACCCTCAATTATACGTATAAAGTATAAAAATAGGAAAGTATCTTTATATTGTTCCTCAACGTCCCGCTTCATTCTGCCAGTACTTGAACCGATAATTACAAAAACAGAAATTGGAATTGAAAGGGGAGCTGGCGAGTCGGCTGACGTTGCCGGGGCATGGAAGAAATAGCGAAGGAAGAAGGGAGGGCAGAGGGAAAAGTAAGCGCGAGTCGAAGGAAGAGGAGGCTGCCGAGAAACGTTTCTTCCCACGACGTGGCCCCAGACATTTGGTCCAATAATAACATTAATTTCGTCTACCAAGGAAACCTATTGTCCGGTTGATGCGTCCTACAGCGGATGCAGCCCTTTTATTCTATGTTACACACGATGATGCAGGTATACCTACACGCGGGAATGTGTGAAACGCATGTCGGTTCCACGGGCTTCACCTGTTACCTTCGGGACCTCCTCCTTTCTTTCCCCCTTTCGAGAATCATTCTTCCACCTCCATAATATTTCTCGATTTCCGTAGGAAGATTCCGACAACCGGTAATCTTCTAATTAATCCTCCTTACACCTCGACCCAGCAACTGCACCATATACAGCAAGATCATTGAAGAAAGTAGATACTGAAATATTTCTATACAAATGACGAATTTTAACATTTTTACGGACCTATAATAGGTGCAACGTATCCAATTATCGTAACAGAAATGACGTGACCAGTATTAATTTACTAAATGCTTGATTTTTTCAGGAGATATTTTCACCGGGTTGCGCAAACATAATTTGTGTAATAGCGCGTAAGAGCGATCTAATTACCTGGCAGGTAATTATAACCATGATTACTATAATCAATGAACCGATGGCCACGGTATTATCATGGAGCCTGGAGAAACGGTAATCTCGAAAATGTAACTCGAATTTAAATACAAGCTGCGATCAACACATTTATAAAAAAAAACCCTCCGCCGATGTAACAGCCTCCGTCATCGATTGCAACACGCAACGATTACCTAATTACTCAGCCACCGCGATTGTTCAATTACTCAATTACCACGAAACTATCACGAATCTGCAGCAGGCGATAAACTGCGAAAGAAAATGAAACACCCGCGAACCGTGTTAAGATTTCGAAATCAGCCGAAATGCCGGCAATAAATCCAACCGAGCCTTTTCTACGAGGAGGGATTGCACAACGGCGTGTGCAGTTCAACGACTCGCAAGCCGCGGTCTCTCTCTCTCTCTCTCTCTCTCTCTCTCTCTCTCTCTCTCTCTCTCTCTCTCTCTCTCTCTCTCTCTACACCCTAATCCATTCTCTCCGAAGAAAGTATCCCTCGCCACGGGATCAAGATAACGACGTTACAAGACGACGAAAATGGGAGGAACGGGTTCACGCGAAAAAGCTGCAACGCTATCATCCCCGACATCTGGCTGCGCCTTAATTATTTTCCCGACTGGGTCGAGCCGAGAAACACCGGAAGCGACCGCTACGTGTATCCGCGTCGAAAGCGCCGCCGACATTCCGCCATGTCCCCCAAACACCGGAATGCACTTTCTGCCCTCGGTCGATGCACCTACCACGAGATGCATTCAAAGCTGCACGCGTTACTTACGCGCAATTCGCTTCTAAGGACACTTGTTCGAGGAAGTCGTCGGGAGAATCGGACTTCCGACGTTGCATACCCACTTCGGGGCTAAGGCGGAGGGATTTAAAAATATCTGTGCACTAATTACAATGAGGATTCCAAACTGACGGTTTTCGAGGGAATGACTCCGATATTCTAAAAAATATCTCAACTACGATGAGTGTCGAAAGTTTGGATGAGACCTGTTCCTCGTTTCGTAGCAAGGTTACATTAAGCTGCGAATCTACGATGAGATTTTACATGAAACTTGCCTCATGAGCGTCGAGCTTCATTAGTTTCACGAAACTAATGAAATAATTGTCTCATCAGATTAAAGCCTCGCGTCAGACACAATATTTATGCCTCGTTGCGGATTTACACCTTTACCTCAACTGGGGATTTCTATTACCTACACAAAACATTCAACCGCAACTAACTAATAGTAGGATTTTACGATATCAGCTAAGTTTACGATCATAATTCTGAATCATCCCGTGCACACAAGAATCTTCTGCCTCCGAGTGACACTTTTACTGAAGCCGAGCCGACAGCCGATGCACCAGAGTCACGTATTACAGCTGAAATATGCCTCTAGATCGCAGAGTACTCGAACGCAGGTTCCACGCGGAACGACCGGAATGAAATTTTTCCCATAAACACGCTCATCGTCAACCGCAAAAAAGGAGCGTAAATCCAGCCGGCGAGACCATGCCCTAATGACTACCTACATCGGGCGCCTTCGTGCACGAATAACATCTAACAAGCCCGTTTGCACAAGTCCCGTTTTAATATTCGCATCCGTTCCTTAAATAGGCCCGCGTCGTTAGGCGCTCCGATAGAATCAGCGCGATCTCCTGGTTTTTGCGTCAATGCGCATTTCCGACGGGCGCGAGATAGACACGGGCTCCCCACCGCATCGGTGGCCGCTATCCGCTTCCGGTCCACGCGGATTCCCTGGCTTCCCTTCTTCGCAGCCTCGCCGAGAGACGACAGGGACGCCGCGAGTCTGGAGTGTACAAGCGGGGCGAAGTAGTTTCTTTCGGTGATTATCTGCACCGTTTCGAACGTCGTTGCGCGGAGTTTTCGCGAATCGCTCGAAGTTGCGCGGCGAGGGTAAGCGGGTCTGTCCTCTTCCATCCTGGGACGCGCCCTTTATCCGCGCTCGCGAACACAGACACGCGTATTTCACTTTGGTCGCGGCTTGCTACGGTCCCGATTACCCTGCCAATTTATTCGCCTTAACCGCCAAGGGTAATTGTTCGTTCAATTACCGAGGCCTATATCGTCTTCATGCTTTTTCCGCGAAGCGCGAGCACTTCGCTCCCCTTAACGGCGGCGCAACACCTTCGCCGCTTCCGTTTCGCTTTACGCCTGCTCCTTATATGTTCATACGATCTCGCGGTGCTCCGGACTCGTATCTCGGGACGGGAATCGTGGACCATTAGGGCGACTTTGTGAATTTGTTTGGAGCAGTAGGTGTTTGCGGCCAAGGTGAATGAACCATGTTAGAGGCTACGTGAAATTCGTTGGTCAGTGTTGTTTCATTTTGTTACTAAAGAACGATTTGAATTTGGGTAGGGGAAATTAGGTGCACTTGCCCTAGGGTTCTGATTTAAAACCGACGAGATATTTTCTTTGGTGTTTTT
Organism: Andrena marginata; assembly: GCA_963932335.1. Lineage (NCBI taxonomy): Eukaryota > Metazoa > Arthropoda > Insecta > Hymenoptera > Andrenidae > Andrena > Andrena marginata. The sequence goes on from OZ010660.1 coordinate 42,905,897, forward strand.
GATCTTTCTGTACACAAGATTTCCAAAACTTTGGCTTACTATTTAACTCTTAATTTTGTAATTATATTTCTTAAGATATCGTTTCCTCATAAGAATACGTGTTAAATTGAAAGTTGAGTAATCTAAAAACTATCGAATCAATTTTTCTAAAATTTTGCAGGGGGGTTTTACTATTGCATCAAAATTCATTCCTCCGATTTTCAAAGGCTTCCGCTTATTTTGAATGTTACTCAAGTTCATCGTTAAGGATCTCAATTACGTGTATGCTTTGGAAAGCTTCAGGTGACTTGTAAATGCTTGGAAACATTCTAACGAAGGGAGGTTCGAACTTGGTAAAGTAATCGCGATTCTTTTGACTACTAAAAAGTCACGTCAATGCTTTCCAACAAATCGTACACCGATGTTAACAATGTTCGTGTTTAATTTCATGAAATTTCCGCACACGATCGCAACGTTGCACCCTGCAAACGGGTGGCAGGGTCGCAGGTGTATAGTTGGGAGCGCAGAAAAACTTTCGATCGATACGTTCTATCGGGAAATGATCGCGTGCAGGAGAGGAAACGTGATCGGAGAGGATCCATGATCACAAGACGAGATATACGGAGCGGCACACCGCCCCAGCATTTACGTTCTCTTTGTTTCTTCGTCTATCATTGTCCGATGCAGCGTTCCACCCTTTATCTCGGATCTTCGATCTCGATGTAGCCTTAATAAATATAATAGTGAACCCTGCTGCTCAACGTCTACCATACTGTCATCCTCCTGAGTAATTTCTTCCTGTCGATCGCAGATAACGATACGATCGTTTCGTAGAGGAACCGGGCAGGTTGACTGCCATGTTTTGACCGAGCCGATAGCTACCGATTAGGTACGTCAGAATGAATCGTTCCGTGTCACAGTAATCGTTCTTTCTGCCTGTCCGTTGACATCGAAATCAGCAGGAATCTGATTTCAGTTCAAGATAACTATTAATGAACCATTTATTCACCGTTATTGACATTTTCTCGTTACCAAACATTGACTCTTACCACCCGACGACTCCGACGATCTCTCTTCTGCAGTAAAAGCACATTCAGCTATCAACTTCTGAAATACATTACTTTCCCTTTACCACCAAAGGAATGGCATTAAATTCATCCTCATTAAAAATCGTTCTTATCCATTTAGAAATATAAATGCCCCCGTGAAAATCGAAAATAGCCGAGCTTATAATCTTCCGTTCCTCCCTCGCCGACCAAGAATATCGTCCATTACCATCGCACAGTGCGCCACAGAGCAGACCGCGGCGGCGTGGTGACAACGGCGTGAAGCTCTTTCACCGTAACGCGTTCTATTCCAATTTCGTTCGTATCTCATTATCGTTGATTCCGCAGATGTTATCACAAAGAGCGTCGCGATCGCCGGCTTATGCAAACAGGATAAGACATAGAGTGTGCCTTCTGGCCTCTCCCTTTCTGGCCCCGTCGTGCCTCCTGTTAAACGTGTCCACGCATTAATGCCGTTGCACACGCACGTGTCCTAATGCAGCCGCATAGATCCTGGCCCGGCGGCGCGGCGCGTCCATTTCCTGCTAATTAAATTAGTGTATCGGCCACTGTCCGGTGTCGTGCGCGGCCCTCCTTCTCGTTTCCTCTGTTCCGTCGGTTTTCCCCTCTTTCTTCGTCCGCCGCCGGTTTAATGACCCCTTTCTCCACTCCGCTCCTGCCTCCGCTACCTCCATCTTCATCAGTCGTCGCCACCGATTCCCAGGAGACTCGTATCGGACGCGGCTGTTGTTCTCATTAGGATAAAACACAGGAGCCCAGCCGATAGCCGGACGCAGCGGTGTGCGCAGACTGTGACTCATGGATTTCTTCATATATGTAAATCCGAAGGGATAGCTAATTATGAAAGTCACTGGCTTTTTTGCCCTTGCATTTGTGTCGCCTTCGCTTTTCTATCAATTTGGTTCTGACACGAGGATTTGGGCGAGCAATTCTGAGTGCTGCTTGGGAGGAAAATCTGTGCGAGTTTGGGACTTTGCCTGGTTTAGATCAGTGACGAGCAACCTTTGGCCCGTAGTGGGCGAAAAGTGAAAACCTAATATTCTATGCGGGCTGCAATATTAAATACTTGAATATTGGTACTAATCAAAGAATTTTAATTTGTGGGGTGAATCTGTTATTTCTCACATAGATTTATAATTGAAACAACTGACAGCCGTTATATTAAATACTTAAATATAGGCACTAATCAAAGAATTTTAATTTATGGGGTGAATTTGTTATTTCTGGCGTAGATTTGCAATTGAAATATTTGCGGGCCGCAGGTCAGTGGGTGGAAGGCCAAATGCGGGTGGCTCATCACTGGATCAGATAGTCTACTTAGTAGCTCTTGTTCAGAAATAATAGTTTCATGATAGAGTTTAAGCGGAAGATTAAGACGCTTTTACGCGTATGCTGAATTAAAAGGGATAATGGATTATTTACTAGAACGCGATAATGGAAAGAACACACAGGAGTGAGAATAAAATCGGAAAGCAGCCGCTAACCGGATTATTGGAGTACGCCGCCGGAGTTCGGAGTAAAAGGCTTCGTTAGCGCGAAATGAAGCACAGCAGGAAAGTTCGACAGCGTTAGTTCTTCGTGGAATTACATAGCGAGTGTGTCTGACCGGTAACGTACTATCGATCGTTACATATCTCTAACAACTTCCCTCATTCAATACCACCTTATCTAAACCTCTAATTAATTCTAAAGAACAAGAAAATATCATCTGCACATTTATCAGTCATAAGTACACGATTCTCACTTCTAATCGCCACTTATCTACAAATAAACCCCATTCCCGTTACCCTTGACAATTTAAAAGAAACTCAATTCTCCTCGTCCCTGCAACCAGTGATTTCTTCGCTCACAAATAACCAACTCGACCGAAAAATGGATTAGAAATCGGACATTACTATTACACAACACTGGTACACACGTAAGAGCGCCGAAGAAAGTGCACCGTCATCAAGGGTTCATCGTCACCGGTTCGGGGGAGAGAAAACTGTCCCTCGGAAACGAGGGAGGGGGAAGGTTTTTTCTTTCAGGAACACGATCGACCGATCCAAGCTGAAGTCGGCCCCGTAAGTGGAGCGACGTTATCAGGGGGTCACGATCGGCACGAATTAAATTTGCAGAGCACCGCTGACAGCCCTGTTGGGAAGGACAGGGACTTGGTCGGCTACACCGGAAGTTGCCAAGTTGGGAAAACTCGGCGCACCGGCCGAATATAATGCGACGGGTCGGTGACAAGTATGGTAATGCGACGCTGGTACATACGTGTCTGGATTTCAAGTCGGGCATCCGCGCAGCCTGCGCCGCACCACCGTGGCCCGCGCTCCGCGGCTGTCTGAATTTCCAAAAAACTTAATTGGATGATTACTTACTTGGTACTGGCCACCGTGGCGCGGCCGTGTTCCATAAATTGTTGCATAATTGCGCTACCTGCGCGTAAATGGGAGCGGGAACGCGCGCGCCTCGCGGTTTTTCAATAACCGAGGGGGCCCGCATAAACGGTGCACATCGCGCGGAGGGAGAAGAAAATTGTTTGGATTCGTGTAATTAGATGGCCGCGGAGCAATTAGCTTCGACGATTATGGGCATCGGCATTCATGGTTACTGTCTATGGGGCGCTTCAGAATTTATAGGGCCATTTCCGCGGGATGTTCCGATGGTTAGATAAGCAGGTGCTTACTTAGGTGCGGATTTGAAAATGGTTTACCGAGGTGTTGTCGGGGAAGTATGAAAGATTGAAGATACGGGAGTACGCTAAGAGATATTTAGGTACGTAATAATTAATCTCGTAGATCTCGGTGATGCTTCGAAAATTTCGGTAAATTTACTGGCTTGCTTTCTGTACGAAGAATTTATACTTCAGTAGTCGATAAGAGTGTCACTCGTGGCGGCTTGCAACAGCGTCACAGCATTCTACATTTCTAATTCCATTAGACGTAATTTACTATCGGTCCCGTTCGACATTTCACGAAAAAGAAGTGGAAACGACACAGATTCCTGCGGTAAGTCCGTATCTCGTTTACACGGCGATTTTTATCGGGGGATTATTATACTTGAATGTATTTATCACTTTCGATACGAGCGACAATTAGCATGACAATGGCAGGACGCGAAGAAACCGTGTTTCACACCCGCCGATAAAAGAAGCCGGAATGTTTGACACCAGAAGATAGATCTGCACGCAGCAGCCCGTGGCTGCCCGCCTTATCTCGAAATACGCGTCGCAAGAATTCAAATAAATCTTTTTTTCTTTCGCCGATAAAACGCGGCCGGCCCGTCCAGCTGACACCCCTGGATTTATTCTAATTCATAGAGACTCGTTGCCGCTAATGATATTCCGACCCACGCCTCGGGACACACGTTAATTACACGCTCGTGACGCTCGTGAACAATGTTAAGCACAAATTGGCCGGCTAATATCGGCCGCCGTATATACGCGATTCAGCACGTGTCCAGTTAGAAGGTGAAAAGAAAAACGCGCGCCGTTGAGTCAACGTAAACGCGCTGACGGCCATTAGGGGGTTCGTGCGAACCTACTGGAGGTGTCAGAGGTTTCCTTTAAACCTCCCATGTTGGAGATAGTATACATATTTCAACACTTGGACTCGAGTATTTACTTCTCCAGGGAGTTTCCCTTGTGCTATTCGAATTTATGCTCGGTAGCAGTCTCGAAGTGGTAAGTGTTACCAGTGGCGCACTCAGGATTTAATCTGGGGGGAGCCGAGTTGGAGGGATACAAATATTTTTAATGAAAATTCAATAAAATTCATTAGGTGATTATAAAAATTTAATTAAAGAATAAAATCCAGTTTTCTTTTCTTTTTACTAAGCTCCTTCTTGGGGGGGTGCTAGGGTCCCTTGCTCCACCCCACCCCTCTGGGTACGCCACTGGGTGTCACCCATTCAGGGTGTTAGAACATATGAATTAAGCGTGAATCTATGAAATTTGAGACATTGCGAACTAACAAGAATTTCTCAAATGTGACACTCACTTTTTGATGACACTTTGCTAATTTGTACTACATCAAGGGGATATCATTAGACTCGACTTGACGAGTGGCACAAACCAGCAAAATCCTCGTCATAAAGTGGGAGTTACACTTGGGGAGTTGTTCCCGCGAATTTTCACTACGCCTTGCATGATTCTGAATCCCTGAACCCGCTACTTTCAATTTTACCTATAGTATAGCAAGCTACTCGGTAACAGGTCACCTCAGGCGCCGCCGGTCCGCGAAAAATTACTCGTATTTTCGCCGGGCCCCAGGTGCAGAACGGTTTAAGAAAGCAGTACTACGCCACTATTCGCGTTCTGAATGTAATACAGGCTGCATCCGTCGATCGTTCTTGTAGTTGAGCGCGTGACGTCGACACGTACGAGATTTTCCAACGACAATCGCCACTTTGATCGGCAGTCACCTAGGGACTCGCCCCGCGCGCCAGTCGACCGGGATTACCCGAAATTTATGGCGCGGAGCAGATCGAAGGCCGAGTAAATCGTCGAAACTCGGGTACATACTGGTGCGCGGGCTAGATTTATGGGGCTCCCGGCTGCAGCCCCGAGTCAGGCATAATATGCACGCGTTCTCCGTAGATGACGCGCGTCTCCCTACGTTATTATCTCTCGTGCACCTCGTTTTTCTCCTCGTCCTCTCCATTCATCCCTCCCAGGAGTCGGCTGGCTGTTTTCGCCCGGTTTCTCACACGTCACTCCTTTCCCAACCGCGGGGCCCTTACCCGGCGATAATTCGCATTAGCAAGCCCAGATGCGGTTTGTATGGGCGTAATATGTATGTATGTACGGGCGTGTATATAGGAGCGGCGGGCATTAGTCGATCGTAGGTTATTGATGGCTTCATCCGAGTGCCTCCGCGGTGCCACCAGGTGGTCAGATTCTGGGCCTGTTTCTAACGGACGGAGGAGTATCGGCAATCGAACGGAGAGAGGGTTGCACGATCTCTGTGGCAGAAACGGCGGAGAGGAGAGAGGGAGAGAGCGAGAGCGGACAGATATATCGGGGAGGCGGAAGGGAGATGGAGGCGCGCAGAGGGTTTTAGTTTACGGCGTGGCGATGTTTGACTAATGCTCCGCAATTTTGGCTTTTGTTGCTCGACGCGGATCGCCCGCTGCGACCAGCCAAATAGGGAAGAGGTTGGTTAACCAACCCTCGACTTGCAGGCTCCTGCTAAGCCACCCCGATCGACGACCCGCTGCGACGAGTGTTTAGGAAGCGCCTCGACGTAAGGGCTTTCATGTTCTGCCAGCGAGCGGATTTTTAGGTGTAATCGTCGGGCTATCTGGCCTGACTCTGATGCTGTTGCTGGATATTCGAAGGGGGTGTTCGGTGGATTGTGGTGAAAAGGAAGTTTGAAATGTGAACTGTAATAGAAATAATGCAGGATTATATATATCGTTGGTTTATTGGTAAAACTGACCAAGTCTATCATTTCATCCTAAAATCCCTAAGGATTAATAGAAGCGATTACTATTTAAGCTTTTTACAACGATAGATTAATGAAAATTCATATGGGGAGAACTTATGTATTTTGCAGTAGCTTCCGGTTATTTTCTGAGTTATTGCAAAAGAAAAATAGATTACGTCAGTTTTACCAACAAGCCAACAAAGCTGACTATGTATTAAGTTGGTTATGCAGAGAGGGAAAAATGAGTTTTAAACTTTCCACCATTGTACCTTAACGTGAATGACAAAGTTGGCGTGAACACTTGCGAATGGATAATAAAATCAATTATTAGAGATTATTAGAAACTTATGATTAGCAAATAGAATTCATTACTCCTCACAGGATAGTACCTACCCACGAGTTATTTTATCTCTATTTTATTATGCAACAGCTAGTAAAGTACCATTTTACAATTCAGTGAAGTCATCGACAGTTTCAAGACAGAAAACGGCTACGCTACTGTAACACCTTTATTTCTACCATCGAGAAGAATAATGACAGAGCAGCGTAACTAGTTCGCCCGAGCAGCGTTACCGGTCTGGAGTAATTACCACGATAATATCGCTACGCTTCCCCGTTGACAGCGCCTTTGAAACTCTCTGCCAGGAATAGAGCCGGTACGTGTACGAACAATAAACCATGGTAGCGAAAATTTTCAACATACCGGAACGCCTGTGTCGTTTATCATTGCATACGTCTCAACTTAGCCATTGTTGACCAGCGAGATGTGATTCTCTAGACTACATTACACGACGTTAAAGTATATCCACTGCGTTTATTAATGGAACGACATTTCTCTGAGGCAGTGAAAAAATTCTGCAGCATTAATGATCGTGTATCGTGGCAATCGTATCAGCGGCAATTATAGAACTTTTATATAAGTCCTGCTGTTTTAATAAACCTTCGCAGAACCTAACACAACCAAATGGAATAGTAAATGTTTTGTTAGCTAGACACAAATGGTTTTCACGACCACGTTTAGTAGAACTCCTCTGTTTGTTATGATGAGTGCTCCATATCCAGAGTGATCATCTCCTGCATCTTCTTTCTAAATAAATATAGTAATAGCGCGTTGTAGCGTGACACGGAACACGTGCAGCTATGTTTGTGTAATAATGTGTGCGCAACGTTTGCACTGAATTTCCCAAACAAATAGTCTATGCTTCCGGTTGCAGGCTGCTATTCTTAACTTAACGTTCGAGGTTTCAACTATCGGCATTAAATTAAGAATTAATATCCACCTCAAGCTGCTACTCTTTATACCTGCTCGAGTTTATCTCAAGAACGACAGTGAAATTTCTTCGAATTCTCCAGTTCGCAAAGAAATCCTATCGTGTAATCACCGTTGGCATTCAGAAGCTCTGAGTTCTCTTAAAATACCTGTTCCAATTCAACCCTATGCCACTAATATTGTGATCTAAAAACTAGATGGAGCCACCTCCACTCCATAGCACTAAGTAGTTCTGGGGATAGCGGTGATACAGATTCGAGGTTTCCCAGGCGATCTAGTATCGAAGCATCTGGTAGCTCGCTCATTTCATCTGCCTGACCCCTAATATTTGTCCTTTTCCCATCTAGATCGTTCATTCTCTAGCACCCGTACTCGAAAGATGGTCGCGAACGAGCCAGAGAAGCGTGACGATCGCGCCACCCTCGACAAGGCGGAGAGGAAACGGGCGAGAGATCGCGAAACGAGGGAAAAAGGGAGGCGAACCAGGAGAGAAACGGCGAAAGACGAGGGAATGGACAATCGCCGGATGCCGGAGGGCCGCGCAAACGTGAGCGCAGGTGTGCCGGGCTTATACGGCGAGCGCCGCGACACCGGTATTAACGTGCCACCATATCGATATCGTTATAATATGCAAATGCACTCGCACACGCGGACCACGGCGGAGAGTTAAGAGCAACACGTGTTGTTCTGGCCCGAGGTGGTACCTGGAAAAGGAGATCATCGATCGCGATCCGTCCGATCCGCCCGGCGACTTCTGTTCCCAATCGAAGATCTCTATTCAACGGCTGGCGTTATTTTCTTCGCGTGCTCCGTTTCGAGCGTCTTCATCCCGAGGATCGCGGGCACGCGTCCCCCGTTCCTGTCGTTCCGTGAGCCGTGCCATTGTGTGCTGCACGTGAGTCGGTGAAGGGGAGGTTCTTTGAATTAGAAAGGGGAAATGTGACCTACAGATGGCCCGATTAAATTACTCGCCGATGATACATAAAACGTGACTCGAGAATTATTTAGTTAGCGTAAATAGATTCTTGTAATTCATCGGTAGGTTTCGTGAGACGTGAACTTAAATCACTGTACCTGCGCAAAGAATTCTGCGCAAGTTCTTGAATTCCGGCGTCCCAAATTCCCAAGGAGCTTGAAAAAATTGTAGCAACCGTGACTCGTTAACGATCATCGCGTCTCCTGTTCCTAGTTCGAAAATCTCTAGTTGTATCTTGAAGCGGCGACCTGGTACCCGAGTAAAGAAGTGATCGTAGCAAACGTGCAGCATCGGGACCGTTGTACCGCGGCAACGTAGTCTCGCTCCCACGGTATCTTTATTTCAATCGTTATCTTAAGCGTTCATTAAACGTCCGGTTACCGGTGGTAGAGATACAGTTACAATAGGCAGCTAAACACAACCCCAGGGGCAGTGCCAACAGCGCGCGCGAGCACGCATTACGACCACCGTCGCTGAGCTGCGGCTGATATTTTAAAAGGAACCCAGCCCGTCGTTCTGGTTAGCCGAGGCACCTGGATAGGCACCAGATCATCGATCGCGATATCGCTGTTCAACCTCCTTCGAATCGTACACCTCTTTATTTACCGCCGATAGATCACACGCTTCCAATTCGCGGCTTGTACCTCATAAATCAGCCGAGTCGTTACGGCATATTTAATAACACCCAAGTCTGCTCGCGCGCCCCGCTACCAGGAAAAAAGCAGTTTCTGCCCTCTGGGAATACGATGTCACGTGGAATGACTGTCACTTATTCGAGGCATTGAGAGCAAACATGGACTAACACGCATTAAAAAAAAATTTCCTATTTTATACGATTAGTAGATACAGTCTATTGGAATATATTATTGTTACTAACTCAATTTCGCAAAAAATATAGGTCAATTCGGTTTTGCCTCTCAATTCCTCATTTCATCTAATAACGCAGAAAGAAAATCGGTTTGCTAGTCTGCCCAAAATAGGAAACCCTTCCATTCCCCCTGAATCTTAATACTCCGTTCACAGAGTGGCTTGCGCTTACCCTATCGAACCTACTGATAATTAAAACGGAACAGAAAAATCATGAGGGATACAAATAATTTATTCGCCATACTGACACTAGCCTATTCCGAAGAATTCCCTGATCCTATGCCGGACGGGCAAGAACGTACATAGATCCCAGCTGCCAAACAGTGGTGTATTCTCGTTATCGTTTACCTTTCAAGCTCCCGCCGGGCAGCGCTGCATACGAAGGTTGCCTTGCCGGTGTTACCGGGCACACATCTTCGCGTTGCACAATCGGCATCCCTTCGATCGGCGGAGAAGTGAAATGCGGATTCGGGGCACGCTGCATCAACGATCGCGATCGCCTTGTCGCCAGACTTTGTCGGCGAGCCGACCTTTGCTCAACATCGTGATAAATATATTAACCAAGCCCGGCCGAGTTCGTGAGCGACGATGACTCAGTTCGTTCGCGGCATTGTCGAGCGGAACATGTTCTTTTTGTTCCGGCAAGAAAACGGGCCTGCCGACCACCGGTCGGCCACATACATACATTTGCTTTCAGCCAACACGTGTTTTTCTGGCCCGCGAAAGGAGCCCGCCGATCGTGATTCATCTCGCCGGTACAAATCGACTTCCGTTAAATCGAACGCGCCCCCTCCTCCCCCCTGTACCCTGTACGCGAGCAATTGGCCAATGTGCGCGCTGATACGCCACTTCTCTCTCGTGCCTCGCGCCCTTTCAGTGGACTAATGACCGTGCACCGTTTAAAAAAAAAACACTGCTCCGTCCAACAATCGGGCGACGCGTTCCAGCCAGCACGGTTATCAATTCTTCGCGCGCGGACACGTGCTCTTGTTTTGCGTTCCCATTGTACGCTCATTAACGCGGTTCTTGGTAGGTTCGTTATAAGTCTGACCAGTCGGAGTTTGAGTTTGTGCTGATGCAAATCACGCGGTTTGGTAATGGAGTTCCGGGAGCGTATAAGTTTCAGAAGAGCGATATTTAAAATGGGACTTGCGTGTCACGTAGAGCGTATATGCATGAGGCTCGTCGCGTAAATCATTTGCAAAGAATAATTGTATGCAAGCGCATTCAGCGTGGTACTGGAAACGCAAATCTTGGAATCACCTCAGACAGGTATCCCTGTCAGTTTTATCCATTTGAAGCGAACATAGGCGTATTCTTCTTTTCTACCGCCACTCCTAAAGGGAAAAAGAGGTTAAAGTCTTGAACTTTTTGTGTTAGAGTACTTTGAACCCAGTGCAAGAGGGCCGGAAAGGATTTCAGTTTTTTGGATTTTTTCGAAAATCGTTTGTCACATGCGGAAAAGTAATACAATATAAAAGATGCTCCTTACGTAGATCTACAACTTTTCTTTTGCGTGTTTTTTTTATGTAATCAATAACGTAGAGGATAATTAAATAAAATTGACTTTGTGCGCTTTTAAGAAATTATTTAAATGCTCAAAAGGCTCAGAGGCTGCTTTTCCCCTTATCGGGCTTATGCTTTACACAGATTTTTTTTATTGATTGCAACTATCCTAGGGGGTACCGCGAAAAAGTTTAAACACACACACACAGTGTTGGTACACTTTTGGTAATGCATGCTGAAACCTCTCTTTCCTATAAAAGGTCCTTTGTACGTACCTACTCCTAAAATCTATGACATCGCATGCACGTATCACACCAAAGAGAGCAGCAATCACAAATAAGCGACCCACAGTTCTCATCTACCCGTCAACCAATCGAACCAATCGTCCCAAAATAACGAGCGAGCAGGTAGACGAAAATAAAAATAGACCCTACGGAGGTTCCCGAGCTTTTTCTGTCACCAGCGTTTATAATTTAAGCCCGCTCAAAAGATCCCATTCCCAACGTGGATATTTGCATACGCAGCCGCTTCGAGGCCGCCCCGCGTGTGCCCCCCGTTAATTAATTAATACTAATTAATCATGGATGACGATGGGTCAACGATAAACCCTATGTCGCGGAACGTTCGCGAGCCAGATCTTCGCCACCCCTCTTCCAGCCCTCCCCTCGCCTTCGATGCGTTCCTTCTTCCTTCCTTCCCATCCGACCAGCACAAAGCTAATTACTCGCCGGTCTGATCGGCGTGGCGAGCGAGCAGCGAAAGACGAGGGCAGCGGGAAACGGGCGAATGACTAATTACCCGCGGATGCATAGGAGTGGAACAACGTTTTCGAATGCGCGTTTATGCGGTAATATCTACCGTCTCTGTATTACACGGCGGATTATTAACGTGGAAATTTCGCTCGTTGCAGCGTATAAACGCCCAGCCCCCGGAGCAAGCACGGGCTTTCGAGACGACGCCCCGGCGCTAATTAGCGCCGCCAATTAACGAACAGCCCCGCTCTGTCATCCTCTTTCTCTCTCGGCCCCCCCCCCCAACTCCTCCGCGACCCTCCCGCGCACCCTCATGTTTCTATCCGCCCCCTTTCATCTATTGATCCCGTGATTCGGTAACGGCCGCCGCGTTTTTCGTTCCCCACTCGCCGGGCATTTTCATTTCGCGGATTTTAATTTCCACCTCTACTCCATTAAAACCGAATGAAAGGGATCGCGGCCGTTCCTCCTGCGCCCCTTTTGTCCCTTTTCCTCCTGGGCCCTCGGCAGCCTCCTATTAGCACGCTGTTAATCCGCTTCGCCTCGAACACGCTCTATCAACGATGATCCTCTTTCCCTGTTTCTGTTTTCCTCCCACGTTTTCATCCTTTGACACCGGCGATAACGAGGCTGCCGAGGGGATCCGGCTCGCGTGCACTCATTTCCTCGCGCGGGTAATTGCAAGTGACTGCTCCCCGTTCCAGTAGATTAAACCGAGTAAGACGCGCGGCACGATACGCATTATGGGCGAAGCAACCGCCGCCAAGGCCTACTCGAATTCAATCGAACCGTTAAACAACGCGACACCTGGGAGGCCTCTGAACACGAATGGGGAAATGGCGAAGAGTTAGAGGGGGAAGGGAAGGGGGCAAGTCCGGTGTGATAGCGGAGCGAAAACGGAGTGAAAACTGGAAGGCGTTCCGGAGGCCGCGTTTAAACGTAATTTCCATAAAGCCAGCTCCGTATAATTACGCCATTAGGACCTCTTTGGAGTCCATTTAAAGTCATAATCACTCAACAAGTCGGCCCCCGGACCCGGCGCGCACTTTCTAGCCGCGATTTCACCGCTTGGCCCCCGGTGTCGTCTTCCACTTCTTCCTCCTCTTCGTCTTCGTTCGCCGCCGCGCAACGGGGTCGCAACGTTGCCAGAAATCTTCGCACGATAATAGGACGGGCGTAAATCATCGGACAATGGCAGAGTAGGCAGCAGGTCTCCCTTTTCCTCGTCCCTTTATCCTGTCGTTCGGCGTTGCGCGAACGCTCGCATAAATACGTCGGCATAAATCAAACGCTACGGGTATCATGGGACACCGCTGCGAGAGGATTCCGCTCAAGGCTCTTCCGTTTCCCTGGCTTCTCTCCTGGGAACATCGGGGATAGAAACTTTCCCGATATCGCGGATTAATTGCGCGACACCGGCGCCGAAACTGAAAGCGGCAGCGCATCGTCACTGCGAGCCTCGATTCTTCAGTGGAGCAAGATTTTAAAAAATGCCCCTGTAAATCGGTCGGGCTTTTCGGAGCGATAGCTATTGTTGGGAAAACTTTATACAAAGAGTATCTATTTGGAGATTTGATTTTTGTTTGTTTTTAATGCAGAGAGTCGGGGATTCTGGGGCAATGATTGATGTTTTCTTGCATCCCTCGGCGTGGATACGCGCCGACGCCACCCGGAGTGTTAACCTTTCGGCGCATCACGGGAATTTCTGCTGTGCGACGGAGGGGCACAGTAAAAGAGCGAGGGAAACGGAACGAGAGAGAGAGAGACGCCGAGAAAGCTGAACAGAGAAGCAGAGAAATATGTATGCAAGAGAAAGGAAAGGTGGTAGCGTCGGAATTTTATTTTTCTCCCAGCCGAACTGCGCATTTCTCCGTGTTGTTTCAGCAGTGTCCTGTTTACATTACATTTCCGTCTTAATTTTGCCAACCAGCAAAATATGTGTATGCAACTCCGACGCGGATAAGCGAGGCACAGTCGGTTTCTTGTTCATCAGGCTTGGTATGTTGATCGACAAATTAGCATATAATCGTGGGAATGCATCGCGGAGGCGGAGATTACAGGGTCGTTCCTAAGGTCGAGGGAAACGTCGAGGCGAAGAATCAAGGTGAAGAATCGCTTCTATCGCAATCGCGATTGACTTTTCAGTCGTTCGCGTCCACATTCCCTGGTTTTCATCAAAGGTTTCGCGTTAGATCGGAGCGAGATGTCAGGGGGGCCATGAACCATGAACGGTTCTATCTTCTCAGCCCGCTTTAATCCCTCTCTATTTCCGAGTGGAAAGTAAATGAAGAATTATTTAGCAAGCTTATACCCACTTGTGCTCGAAATTTAATATTAGATGTGCACTCCCCACGATACTTTCATCGTACAAATAAATAAGTACCTATACAGAGTTAGTAAAGTAAGTAATAAGACTTCATAGAAAATAATTATATAAATGATTGTTTACAAGGTTCATCGTCGTCTTAGCATCACCTTGAAATACATACCATAATCAATTCACTGAAAGAATAAGAATTTCGGTGCTAGCTAGTAGTACAATAGAAGATTCACGAGACATGACTCTGCCATCGACAGTCGCGGACAATCTGCATTTCAAATGGCACAGAAACCACTCGCTTCGCATTAACATTTCATTGCGCGACCTTGAGTCACCCCAAAAGAATATCCTCGCTAATAAAATATTTTAAAAGATCCATAAACGAGAAGACATGGAATTAGTCACGTACCCTCATCATCGCCTCGTAACGTCCAACATTCCACGATACGTACTCACAGTACGTGTAAACTACTGTACAGCACGCGAGTGGATTGTGAAGGCACCTCCTGGAATCGTGAATCCGGTTAAATCTCGACGGTCAAACGAGATAGAGCAATAGAAGCGTATGTCGCGCATCGCGATGGTGTCTAATGGTGTCTAATGGTGAGCCAACCAGCGTCCTTCGCATAACTCCGCGATCATCGTGGATAGTGATGGATCACTATAGCGACGCGCGGACGCGGGTCACGGTTCGTTACGATTTCTCGCGGCATTTTCTGCCAGAAGGGGCACCTTCCCGCCAGAAGAAATATAATTAGCGGCGGAGAGGGGGAGAAACATTTGAATGATTCAATGCATAATGCGATTCGATCGCGTTGACTCTCTCCCGGGCTGGCACGTATATATCTTCTTAATGTCACTGTGACGTAAACCTGTTGTGTTTCCAATGCATTCGTTTCACACGATTGTTCGTAGAAACCGTAATTAGATGGGGAACATTCCTAGCCGGATCTCACGGTTATCGAAAACACGCTTTCGACACCGTCGCGATAAAGTCGAAATGGAACGATCCGGGCCGCTTGGAAAGCTTGGGAGCAAAACGACTCTGCACGCTATACGAGGGGTGTAAGTGTAAGTGTACCCTTATAGCCACCGCGTCACACGTGAAACACTTCGAGGTGGTTGCACTTTGAAAAATCTGTACGCATGGAAGATAAGTTTTGAGTGGTTGCCATGTTAAGTGTCGTAGGTATATGTAAGAACGCGAGGGAACCTCGATTCGAGCACAGAAGTGACTTTCTACAAGAATTCGGGAAGACTAATTAGGCAGTAATCTTACCACGTACTTTAATGCACAGCTATCGAAATACATGTCAAAATCGTATTTTTTTTTTACTTAATTGTTTGAAACGTCTAGGTGTATAAAATATTGCGTCCGCTTTTGAGTCATCATCGTCGTGCAGATTAAACGCGGTTAACAACTCCGCCCATGGCAAACATTGCTACAAATTCGTTAGTTTGCGCAAAAATCGAGAGAAATCGCGACGATTGTACCGCTGGAAAAATGATAATCACGCGATGAAACGGCTTTCGCGAGCGGCTCGTGCGAAACGGTTCCGCCTGTTACCATTGAATTTTTCATGCAACAATGTGAAATAATTTTCATAGAATGGCGTAATAAAATAACGCTACTGGCACGCGCGTTCCGTGGGTCGATCGTTTCGCGTTCGTTTTCAAATGAGATCCCTGCTCGATAGCGGCGCTGAAATTTTAATTGAATCAAATTACGAAGTAATGAATCCAATGTTCACGATATAACACCGCTGCCTTTTTTTAAATTAAAAGAAGGGAGAAATGTAATTTAGGAAAACGCCGTACTTTCAGTCGTGCAATGCCCTTTTCTTTTTGGTTATTTTCAAATATTACAGTTTAAATTGCATAGCTTAAGATGTTATAATTATTGCCATTCAATAAGTTGTTTCGTTCGAATTTCTATCAAACAAAGTTGTGGTAACTTTATATTTTTCGCTAATATTTTTCGTGACACCTTCAATAAAATTAACTACGCAATAAATTCGTTTGGGATTCAGAAAGCAAATGGGTCGCGATAACCCGTTTTGCTATTTGTACGTAAAAGAGCATAGCAAATCTTGAGGAAATCTTCAGATAGATGTACGATAATCAAAGATCAGAGACCACGCCTACGTAATAAAGGTTTATCAAACAGTCTTTTATTGTATTCTTGCTAGGATAACAATCTCTCATAGATGGAAGATGCGTCGAATACTCCGTGCATTCATAATTCATTTTCAGTGGAACAGCTGTATAACTTTATTTGAAATTAATCGAACGATGCACTCACACTGCGAAAACTTCTTCCAACCTTTCCATCACAGCTAGAATGTGGGTTCGATTCGATGTAACATAATCGCAAGAGAAATTCGTCGTAAGGACGAGAAAAATCAACGAAAGATTATTGTGCAATAAAGTGAACAACTGAAGCGATAGGCCTGAAGCAAAACCTCTAAATTAGATTGTTAACAACGATAACGAATCTTAGACGAGATGTGTGATAATCAAAGATCACACATGGCGCCTATATTCCGCGAACTTTATCCGATGGTTAGTATCATATTGCCACAGCAATAATAACTTCTCGAATGCGAACACATCGACAGTTAACTCTTACTCAGAATTCGACTCGATTTACATTTTAATACAGAAATTCCGAGTCGAAAAACTGTTTTGACATCGTCCTCAGTAATAAATGGAAGAACTCAAAAACGTATGAATTAATAAAAACGAATATACCTACAAGCTTGAGAGAGAAAATGTTTGATTTTATAAATCACCTGATTGACTTTATGAAGATTTGAGCAGATGCTGGAGCAGCCAGTTAATTTCGCTCCAATCAAAACTCTGACGCAATGGAGCCACCTTCGATGATCCGCACAACTCCTGCAACCCCATCCACCATTTCGGTATTCAATTTCACAGACATCCTATCGACATTCCCGGTGGAAGATCGATCACCACGGAATCATCCAAATACCAAAGTCAAGAAAGGACTCCCTTATCCCGATGCCCAATGAAGATGATAAATCTTTCGCGAGATGTATGATAATGAGGGATCATGCGCAGTGACTATGCACCGCGAGTCTTATCTGATGTCTCGCATTGTGTTCCCCGAGCGGCGATGATCTCCCGCGAGTGTCTACGCGTGTCTATTGTTTATTTTCAGCGGGTGGGGTCGGCTCATAACGGCGAGTAATAAAGTTCTTGCCGGTTATCTGATAGCGGGCGTCGTTGCCGAGGTGATCGTTTCATTGTTCGCTATTCCCCGACCAGCCACGCCGGCCTGGCGATACTCCTGTCGCGTAGCACGTCAGTCCGGGCACCGAAAAACTCGCACAATCGTGGCCAGTGACTCTCGATAATGAGTCGCTCGATATCATCTAGCGGACACGATGCCCCGTTGCGCGCCACCCTTCTCTTTCCACGTCCGCGTGGTGAATGTTCGGAAAAAGTGATCGTACCGATCGTTGGCAGTCTGTAATTACTAATAACGATACCTCGTAATTGCTACGCTCGCGATATTTACCCCGAAGAACTCTATCTAGAGGCCGGTGTAACACTTGGACTCGTTAATCGGCGTCATTACTAGTGCCGATGGCAATTACAGATAATCGAAGCTTCCGGATGTGAACCGCAGGAGAAACAGGCGAATCGGACCAGTTCCAGGAATGCGAGCTGATTGGACGGCGGAGGAAGAGGCTTAGATCGGGACAGATATCAGGGCTGATTGGATGTCGAAGAACGACATTCATGGATAGTTGAAAACCTTAAAAAAATATATACAATAGAGTACTTCTTGTTAGTTTAATCTTTTGGTTGTGACGCGTTGGCAATTAAAATTCCCATAGTTACACGTTCATCTCCGAGATAAGAAGCGAGGGTTGAAAACAGAAAAGGCGCAGGCTTGATTTCGTAATTTTCACCGATACTTTTTCAGCAGTACATAACTCAGCGCTAATTTTACAAAGAAAACACTAAAGGTGCGAATCCACGATGAGACTTTACGTGAGAATTTTCTATCATAAGACAAAAATGTCAACAACTAAATGTAAATAATGTAAATAATCGTGAGAAATGAGATCTTTGAAAATACATCATAAAACTTGTCTCATCAGAGTCTAATTTCTTGAAACTAATGACAAAATAATTGAAAAATAATAAAATAATCAGATAAAAGTCTCGCGTGACGCGATATTTCTGTCTCATCGTGGATTTGCACCTGAACTGTTATTATGGAACTGATTGCACCGATAATGTCCAGCCTCGTTGATACATCCCCAAAAAGCGCGCGTTTTTTTTTTCAAAGTCTGCTAAGCCAGAGGGCGAAATGATCGTGCCTTATCTCTCGATACGGTGTATCAGCACCGACAGACGTTCATTGTTCGTTGATTTCAGAAACGAAACGTCCGAGCACGGTATGTGCCACACTCGTAAAACGTTGCGTGCCAGCGCGGTATCAAATGTGCGCGCTCGAGCACTGAAAGCTCGTAGCAATCGGCAATGAGATCTCTGACAATCGGTGACTTTGCGCTGGGCAATTCATTTTGACTTATCTGATATTCCCTGCTTTCTCCCTCCCTCTCTCTCTCTCTCTCTCTGTGCCATTTTCTTTCTCCTCGGCCCTCCTGCCCCTTCCCCCGGCTGCCGTACTTGAGCCCAGTTCGCTATTTGCTAGGTGCGTTTCGCGCAGATAACTCTCGGCGTACAATCGTTTTTTCCAGCAATTTATGGCCGTGCAAAAGCTCCGTGGCGATAGTCAATAAAGTCCGCGTGGATCAACGCGACTACACGCAGGACACGCCGGCCCGTTCCTCTAACTTTTTTATTATTTATACAGCGGCGAAATTTATCGCCCGCCCGACATATCTACCGGGCCCGTATGTTGACGAGAAATAGAATTATTGCTTGAAGATAGTATGGCTGTTCGCGGAGGCTCGTCCACGTCGCGCGATGCATCGCAACGATGGCTGGCGTCTACCCAGTGAAACCAAACTGTACAACTTTCGTTGCAAGAATCTGGAAAGAGTTTTACTAATTGTGAGAATTTGTGAAAGGGGCATTCTATTGCTATCTATCTCGGCTTGGGAAAATTATAGAAGTAAACACCTACAATAAACTTCCACGAGTGTCCGTCACCGTGAAGCAACCTTCTTTCGAACCTCCACTTATTTCTGCCTCGACTCTGTAGGACCTCAGAGCGCACATGTCCGCTTTGACGCCGATTTCGAGCAATCGTAATCGAGGGGTACAGCGATCCAGCGGTATCGTTAAATGTAATTAGGCAAATAGACAGAGTTTTACACAACAATTAGCTCGATGTTGAAGAGTCCGCTAAAAGTCCGACTACTGCGCCAATTAGACAGTAAGCCGGCGGGTTACCATTAACTCCCATTTTCGCAGTAATTTCTGTCCTCGGCTGCAGCGACCGCCTGTCCTACGCCGACCAGTTAATTTACTCGACAGGATATCCTGTCGATCGACATCCGGCGGTCACTCGATCGACCAATCTTCGACAGAAATCAAATGACGAGGCGAGCGCCGTGCACCGCGCACGATGCCATAAAACACGTCGCGCTAATTAACGATTAACCATGACCAGGATTCCTGGCCGGCCGGCAGAACTGGTAGCTTGGCGACTCGTGTAACGCCTACTACGCGTCGCACGCGAATTAAGCCGGGAATCAGTGCGTGGTGATTAGAATGTTGATGGGACGAATGCTGGTGTTCGCCGCGGACCGTAACCGCGGAAGGACGGATCACCTTTCCTTTTTCTGCCCTTCCATCGGTCACACTGTTGCTGAATACGGAATTATTCATAGCGGCTGGGAAAATTAGAATGTGCTCGATGTTGCTGCATGGGATGATTTGATAAAGTAGAGTAGATTCTCCAATAATGCATACGGGTACATACATACAATGTGGTTTACTATGGCCCAGTAAATAAATTGTGGCACACTTCGCATAACGAGGTAGATGTATATCAAGTTCGAGAATTCTCCACCGGCATGTGCACTTTCATTTCGTACATATTACAATCGATGATTTACTATGGTAGCGTTTAAAATAGGAGGCATGTACTATTACTATTATAACCGCGCAAGAATTGTTGCCAGTAACGATCCATAAAAGTTATCACTTGGGGCCAGTAGAGCGCTCAGAATTTAATCTTGGGGGAGCCGAGTAGAACGGATACAGGTATTTTAAATGCAAATTTAATAAAATTCATTAAGTGATTATAAAATTTTATTTAAAAAATAAAATCCAGTTTTTGTTCTTTTTACAAAGCTCTTGAATTACTTCAGTCGTGGCTACATTAATCTTCTTTTTACTTTTTCTTTGGGGGGTGCCAGGGCCTCTTGAGCCCCCACTGGGTGCGCCAATGCTTGGGGCAAACACTGCAGTCCCGTTGCTATACTTCAAAATCTAATACTGAATTGATAGTGAAGTGTCGTAGATCACTCACGTTACGTTGTTTTCTATAATATCGGTGTCTGTGGAATTCTTCCACAATCAGTTTGAGAATCTCTCGACACGTAGCATCCGCGAACAGCCAGCCCAGATTTACCGACCACTCGTCGCGGTCTATAATCAACCAGCAACGCTAATTGAATACCGATTATGAATTACGACGCAACACAATGATGGACCGTAATTATTGACAGATTTCGTGTTTTAGCCGGCCTCGTATCGCAAAGATGAGGACTACAGTCCGCTTGAGTGGACGTGATTCCAAAAATGACTGTTTCAATCGACCTCACGTAAGAAAAAACTGAATTCGTGGCATGAAACATTTAATTTACAAGGATACGTTATCAACCCGAAAATTCTGATTTTAGTGAAACTTTGTGTGAATGTGGAGCATATAGGTGTATGCAAGGAGGAATTTTCGTTTTCTACAAAAATTCACTCTGAAGGGGTGAAATCAGCAGTTATCCTGTTTTTTTAATATAGGTAACTTTATTTTTCTATCAGTAGTGTGATAAAGTATACAAGATTGAACAATTCTTATGCTTAAAATTTTGTTCTATCTCGCACCGTGACAAAGTTATATGAAAAAAATGAAGAAACGTGATAACTTTAAAGTTTAAAGACCGATTTCGCCTCTTCAGAGTGAATTTCCGCAGAAAAATGAAATTTTTTCTTACAGATTTTTCCTTTCACCCGAAGTTTCATTAAAATCAATATTTTCGGTTTGGAAACCTTAAGCGAACGCTGATAAATAATCCAGATTCACAAATTCAATGAAAAATCAATGTAAAAGTGTAACGATGTTCTGGCGATGTTCGGCCGTTCATTCATTCAAAGTCACAAAGTTTGCCAGTGCTAATTGATTTTTATCGTTATCTCGATATTTTGACGTATTGTGCCGCGATCGAGGGTGATTTCGAAACGTCCGGGCATTAAAACGTTCCGTGTTGTGAAAGGTGAAATTAAAAATCGACAACAGGCGAGCGTTCATCGCTAACGCGATCCACGAAGCGTCTATTGCACCTGCATCGCCGATCTGGTGCCTGGCGAAACGGTGGACGTGCAGAGTGGTTGGTAGTCCCGTTTTGACAGATCATAATTTATCGTGCGCTCGTAAAACCGATTCTTCGAGTTCCTTTCCCTCTCCTTCCTTCGGGGAGATTGACTTTGAGTCGAACACACGGACGAACGAGAAGCTGCTGATCGATGCGAGAGGTTTCTGGTAAGAACCACCATCCCGCCGCACGACTCGAGGCGCATGAAAAGTCTATGAATGTGTAAACTTTCTGGCAATAATTCCTTATTGTGTCTAACATGTGAAACAGTACCATCAATTGATTCAACGAGGACAGAAGACATCATCGAAATTTTATTCGAGTAAGAACCTGTTACGGTTTATGAAGGACTTGGGTTGGTTTCAAAAATTGAGGTAAACTGTGTATTTCCTTAAATAGATCAAGATATATACTATTGGTAGAGGAAACTACATATTTTTGAACGATTTAGATTTCAGAAGGAAGTATACGTAATTGTACATATACATATGGGAATCGAGACGCAGATTAAGATCACACTTCTGAAAGTAGATTCAGACAGTATGCGAACTGGCAACTTTGCTGTAACGGTGTTCTAAATTTAAACAGCTCGAGGACACTCAGCGGCTACGAACACGTTTTTGTCTCCATGCAGCCTCACAATGCAGCCATTTGATCCGGTCTTTAGTAAAAAAGAATCACGGTATTGCAGCAGAATCGCTACTCTACAAACCAGGCTAACCTGTCCTATTTTCTGCTCCCTCGGCTTAAATTAAGGTTGAAAGGCAGACACTTTACGGACGCTTCCCGAAATTCAACAAACCATGACGAGGGAGCTTGTTGCGATTACGGTCGAAGTGTTTTCTGCGTCCATTAATAAACCTCGAGATTATGCTACCCTTTGTATCAATAACCAACGACAGCCACTTCCAACGATAAATAATTGATACCTACCTGGCATTCGTTTCTCCATCTTTCGCCTTTATATTCGCAGCTGTATTCATTATAACTACCACTGAATTTCATAACACATCGAATCACGAATAAATGGGTTAATAAAATATCCTGACTCTCAATTTTTAACCATTTCTCTCGTTATTTTTAACACAGAAACAGGAGCAGATACTCAACAAAAAAAGCACGATCTCCATTGGGAAACATTCATTTCAATCCCCGATGAACAGCTTCCCACCACCCAGATCTTGTGTCGAGAGATTTATTATTTGTGGCCGCGGCACGGATTCTATTATCAGCTTGCGTTCACTGCAGCACAATGAATCCGTGAAAACCGTGCCAGCGAACTAGCCCTAAAACGGACGTGTTATGGCCCTGGAACGAGCAACACGGACTTATGAGTCGTTAGGCAGCCCCGGGACGTATCCCACGGCGAGCATACTCGACGATTTTACGAGCGGCCTGACGCTAGTGTTTTTAATAATACATCTGCATTACGCCCGGCCGGAATGGGTGTCGCGACGTCGCGGCCGCGTACTAAATTTTTACGTTTCAATTAGATGGGAGGGAGGAGGGCTGGCTGCTCGTTGGAATTTTTAAGGGGCCTGTCGGAACTCCGCCGTGCCACGGAACGTCTTTCGACGCTCGCGCGACTGCACACCGCGAAATAATACTCTCTCCGTCCAGCTCCTCGACCTTCCCCGGCCCGCGCTCCTCGCCATCCTTCTCTCTGGGTCGAGCATTATTTTTTTCCGCTAGTGTTTCCTCCTCTTCTTTTGCCCTTGTTTCTGGTAAGAACGTTCGGGAGAAGCGGGCACGGCCGCGGTTTCTCGCGGGCAATGTAAATTTTTACGTTCTAATTATACGGCACGCACGTCCCTGGAATTCGTAAGGGCGCTGTCCGGACCCGAGATGGATGGCCTCAGTTTTTGCGGCACGGTGAACGACCAGCGCCGAGGAGGAGGCGTCTGCGGCGAGGGCTGACTTCCACACGGGCCGATGATCCCGGTGGTTGCGTGCATGCGAGAACCTGTCGATCCGAAACGATCGCCCGAATTTCGGCCACTGCACACTGCAACCTTGCTCCCCTGGGCTCGGTGCTTAGGTGGTCCTCGGGTGCCGCTCTTTCGGGACCTTGCACGCTCTCGGCTGAGGCGAATCTGCACCGTTAACTTGGGGCGAACAATGCGGTCGATTCAACGAGATTGAAAGCAATGTGAATAGTGGGAATTATTATTCAATCGAAGCGCTCAAGCAGATTTTAGTTTCGTTCAATACGGTTGTTTAGTCAGGGTGATTCGTTCGAATTGAAGACGTGTAAACACGCATCTGGAGCGTTGGAAGGTTTTATTTCTGTTGCGTCGATGTATCGTTTGTGAACGGAGCCTGCTGGTGTGAGCCAGAAAGTTATTTTTCGTGGTAATAAGAATGTTATAAATAATTTGTAATACTGGTGAGAAGAACAGAATTCATTACCGTCTCTGTTGTTTGTTTCTTTAGGCTTATTTTATTTTCCTGACACTCCTGGCACAAATTATTGCGAGTATCCGTGACGTTCTGGCTTTTTGATAGACGTGTGGGGTTGAAATTAAAATTGCGGGAGTACGTATTTTATTTTCCGTTGAAGGTGGAATAGAAAGATTTGAAACAACCTGTACCGGTTTCGCAACAGTACTTCCCGGAGGATTAATTGTCCCGTTTCAGAGGGGAGGATTATCTTCCTGAATTACAATGCATTAACGAAAACACGTAACTCAGACATCGTAATTGCAAATGGTCCCTTTTGTTGGGAAGTGTCCATCCCATAAATCACGACCGCTTCACAGTTCTGCTTTTTACGATGCTCGTATTTCACTTATGCAATATGCGGAATGGGTTCCTTTTGCAGAAAGCAGCTTCGTAAATCATAAGTACAAAAGCAGCACCGTCGTGTGAGGTGTAACAATGCCTGTACTTCATTTACAACTCAATTAGCGACGTCGAGATATACCTCTAACAAAATTACGAAAAACGGAGAATTAACGAAGTTATATTAACTTTTGCTGCCCACACAATTAAAAATCTTTACTTTCTCTGCTTACAGTTTTAAAATCAGTTTCTGATTCGAAGAAGTTCTTTTAACTGATTAACAAGTCTAAGTTCAAACATGATTAAAAAATTACTGAATCAGCACTACTAAACAAAAAACACATCCCTCCCACGAAAATAAGCAAAGAAATACATTACAGTGAATGCTCCTTCAGTATTTATTAAACGCGAGATTTAACAAAACACATGCCACAAAACTCTACCTCCCAACCCACCAACCACATTTCGACTTCACAACACAACAAAACACACGCGCCAAATACAGCATCCCTCTTATCAAGCCTGAAAGGAATGCAAGAAGCTCGAAGGCCGTTCGAGTCGCCCTTTCTCCGCCGATCTAAAGCAAAGTCCAAGTCGAAAGTCCCGCAGAGCATCGTACGCGTTCCATAAATTCCCACGTCTCGTTTATCCCCCTCGCCCCTCACCCTTCCAGCAATAAACGTAATAACCAATGCGTTTCGCGCGTAGCGGAGTGCGCAGCATCCGGCAATGTTGTCACTAATCTCGATCCGGCGGCCGCCATAAATCGTTCCCACTGTCTTTTTTTCCTCGTCTTCCTCCATTCCCGTTTAGTGCATCGGAAATATGTTAGCGTTATAAGGGCATGCGCGCGATAAATCACGGCTTGCCTTAAAGTTTATCGCGCCGGGACGCCGTATCGCGGCCGTTCCCGCGTTCGAGGCCGTCGACGATTAAGTTTTTGCGAGCGTTGGTGGTCCGATCGGTCCCTGGGCAACACTTTCAAACGGGGCACCCGGTCCCTTTCGGCCCTGCCCCCGCCCGGGGACAGTTTCTCCGCGGCGGCGGATATTTACGGGGCGTTTAGATGCCCTGGGTGTGGTTCGCGGCGCCCGTAAACGACGCTGCGACGCACGCGCGCCGCGGGTAGAAGCGAGCACACGGCGCGTAAAGTACGCGGGATATTACTCAGGCAGCGAGGTATCCGAACTGACGTCGCCCAGGACGAAGGATCGCCAAGGTGGCGGCCGCGGAAAGCTTCTCACTTGCCACTCGACTAAATGCTCCCAAACGATCACTCGGCCTTCTTTCGCGGGTTAATCTAGCCGCTTGTCCTCCAAATATCGTCGCCGATGGGGTACCAGCCCCTCGATAGTGGTACATAACGGTCTGTGGAGCTGGGAATGGTCGATGTAGGCAAAAATTCAACACAGAGTTATTGGACGGTTTTCGTGAACCGAACTCTTCATGTTGCTTTCACTTGTCGGGGGTTCTGCGGCGGTGGATGTGGCAGAAATTGTTGGATTCAGGAGGATTTTTGTATGTACTTTTGTGGAGGAAAGTTATTTCGATTTTGGGAAGCAGAGTGTTTTAATTTGTTGTATTGAATTTAAGGGAATATCGTCATCAGGGGTCAGTCAGTGCAACCAGGGGTTAGATTGTGACAAACTTTGTTGAACAGCTGTCCTTGTTTATTCACAGTGGCATTGTTCAAAATTTTGAATTTCACCTGACAACTGTCACCTGAAAGAAGTAAATCATCTGATTTAATAATAAACGGGTCAGTATTATTCATAATTATTCAATTATATTTGTCACAATCTAACCCTTAGTTGCACCAAGCGACTCTTGATGACGGTGTGTGAGGAGAATTTGAAGAATGCGTTGCGATGAATTCTAAGCAAGTAAATTATATTGGGAACATTAACGTATTATAGATGCAAGGAGGTTGTATAGTGAAGTATTTTCTATTCGATTAAAATTTACTCCGATGAAACGAAGGAAATGTTTAACCGACCATAGAATGGATACTACGTTGGTACTATAAACAGAGGTCGATGGATCTTCAAACTACATACCGCTGCCGGTTGCCAAGCGTTATCGTGCACGAAACTAGGTGCAATTATTATAATCGTCGTGTTATCCATACGCAATATAAAATTGCACGGTGCACCGGTAATGTCGAAGTTTCCGGGTATCGTGAATTCTGTCAGATCCTGAAACGACGCCGAGCTCGGATCACGGTGAAATGTCGACACTGCCTCCTCATGAAATTCAATGACCTCTAATTACAATGATTCAATGAACGATTGCCCCGCTAACAAGGACATTTTCCATTCGCCAGGATCTCCTTGCGCTCGCGCTTTTTAACCGATAAAAGATGACGACGTCCATAATGTCAGTATTCTATAAACGTCTTTGCATTTACTTCTTCAGAGTGATATCACGGCGCATAATCAATATCTTTTTAAGCACAGATATTTGCAGGCTACTTGAAGTCTTTAAGAGAGTGCAATATTCAGTGGCTATATATCTTTTTGTTCCCCATAAGTTCCGTACCACACGCGTGTAAATTTATTTGTAATTCTATTACGTATACAGGGTGTCCCAAAACGTTTGCCACCTGGGCCATTTTCCTTAAATCCATTGACGATATCGTGCAACTTTAACGTTCTAAAAATTACACTATTCATAGAATAACGGCACCCCTGGGTTTACAAACAAAATTCGTTACTAAACATTTAGCAAACCGATCATTAAACGCAAACGTATAAAATTCGGGATTCACCAACCGCGGAATTATAAATTTGATGAATAATGGTCAACAAGGATGAATTAATGGGCGCCGGTATTAACCACGGCCAGTTTCTAACGAGACGGTAACAAGAAAGGCAAGCACACTCTCCGCGTAGCATAATGTATGGCCGATGGTCCTGGGCATCGAGGACCGCGCCGCGCCGCAACGCCCCAATTCGCCATGCAGAAGGCGTGCTGGCGCGTCGCTCGGGAATTAAAGAACAATTTCACCCCGTGTGTCGCAGTCAATTTAGGATAATACTGATAAATTACGTCGATGATGGTTCCGAGTTGGCCGTGGTACCGGGAATCCCGCGTAATTCGCCGATGATCGCCGGGTTGCCTGGAGTCGCTCTTTATCCAGACGCTTGCGCGCGCACCGGCACGAGCAGGCCGAGACGCAACACGTAAGTATGGATATTCGTGATCGCGCGACACTTCTCAAAGCCCGATGAAATCGGCCGTAATTGCACGCAGGGAAGCAGGTGATCCCGCAAGGGGGGGAAAAAAAAGGGGGGGGGGGACACACCGAGCGTCCAATTTGCGCTCGCATCTGCCTAACGACAGCCGGCGTTGACGAAATGTAAATTGAGCCCGGAGGAGCGCGATCGTGCTCCTCTCAAGGTTAGACGCTGCTGATCTCGCGCCACGATCGATCGTACGCACGCCGTTTAAAAACGGAATCGAAAAGGCCGCTCGACTTCGACGCCGCCGTCCGAGACTCCCGAGTTTCGACGTTCCGTTGGAAGAGAAGAGCCTCCTACTGGGGCGACTAATTACGGGGACGGAGAGAAATTGCACGGGACGTTAAGGTGATCCGGTGATAAGTTAAAAATTATCGATGCCCACGGCTCGTAATTGCTCTCTGTAAGTAGCATTGACGTCTTGACATTTGATTCGAGAAGATCGGATGGGTGACTCCGGGCGGGGATGTTGCCAACAGGCATAATCCATTTCATTGTAATTACGCTGCAGCATTATGCGATCAGTAGACCGATTAAAAGACACGGAACTGTCTGCTTGACATTTCCATCAAGCGGGATGAAAGTTGGAATGCGACTGGCTGCAGCGGGCCACGCGAACTCTGGGCTTGAGTAATCGTTGGTTAAGTATCTGCTTGACGATTTCATCGGGCGTTATAAAAGGGGGAAGCACAAAGATAATTGGGTAAGAAGTAATACTTGAAGAAAGTAAGTAATAGACAAAGGCAATGGTGCCTATGTACTTTGTATGAAAGACTACCCCTAGGTCCTAAGCCAGAACACCATGTATAGCAAAGCTTCTATAGGTATCTTCAAGAGCTAGGAGTACGCAAAAAAGTACAAGTTCAAAGCTCAATCTCCCTTTCCTAGTGGAAATAAGCTCTTACGACTTTTAGCGAATTATAAATAAACAAACCAATTATTTACGATGCCCGAGTACTCGGTAGTGTCACTCACAAATATATCCCCAAGAAAGTGATTCGATCAGACCTCGTTCAACTCATAATTTCCAAATCCCGAAGATTCCAGATTCTTGGTGACTGTGCCGCGTTTTTCCTTTTTCACGTCGCACGTAGATCATCGACGTAATCACGAAGAACCGCGGCGCCTTCACCTCGCCCCGAGCTAATTAAACCACTTAGCGGCTTGCCATAAAGTCGAGAAGAAAGCCGCATCGACATTCATAAATTAATTCGCGGTCTTGGCCAGAAATTAACCGATACGGCAACGAGCCTTAAGGCTTCGAACTTTATGCGTCGTAAAATATATTTTTAACATTCGCGGAAGTATCGGGGGTGCAACGGCGGCCGAGGATACCCGTAGCGGTGCGTTGAACTTGAGGATGTATGGAACTGCTTTTCGACATTGCGTTGTAAATTACAAAGGTCGATGAGTACAGTCACCGCCGCTTTAAATGCGATTTTAACGTCTGTTGGGAGTGTTGAGCAGTAACCCTACATTTTGTCCCATAAATGTTCTAAGAGAAAGTATTTGTAGTGTTGTCTATGCATCCTCGTTAGAGTAAAAGATTCCTATTAAGCAGATGTACCTAGACCTTTCCCATAACCCTCACGTTATCTGAATTCTTTATGGTAAGCATCTTTTACGGGTTTGCTTTCAAGTCGCACACTGTTTCCAGCAAAACTAAGTTTCACCCATAACATTGGTCCGCACCTACTTTGATCGACGTTGAATCAGTCTGTGCGCTGCTTTGGTACGCGGTACTTGTGCTTCGGCGTTTGCTTCTATGAAAAGTGATTCTGTTCTTTGTGTCGCAGAAGTTTTATTTTCAAATTGAAATGTATAAGCAAGCTACATAATTTTGGCAATGCATAGAAGTCAGCATATAGTTAAAGTTGGTATCGATCAGGGCTGTTGATCGAAGTTGATTGTTGTAAATTGCTGGTGAAATCATATCATTTCAACCTGTGTCAGTGTTTTCAATATTCCAGTTCTACTCCAGAACCCCACGGAAGCTCACATCTCAGTCTCCAGCTCAGTGGCAAATGAAAAACACAAACAGCACCGGTTCCCTGTTCGCCGATCCTACGTAAGATACACCCACGAGTCGGACACGAGATGAAGTCTTAATAAATTTTCTCCGCCGGTACCATTTTGTGTAATACCCATTCGTTCCACAGTGGAGCGTACGCCGGCACAGAAATTCTGATGGGATTCTAAAGCTAGGATCAGGCGTGTTTCTGTCTCGCTGCCTTCGATCCCCAGGTAATTCCCGATCCTCCTGTCGAGAGATACCACCAACAGCGAGCTTTCCTTCCGTGGAGATTTTCTGCGTCAAGGGTCTGTCAGCGGACCGAATCTATTATTACGCCTGTCTTCGTTGTAATTAATTATGATTGCGGCGTGTGGCTTCGAGTGCCAGGTCATCCCCGAGGTATCCCGTCGACGTTGTGGCTCCTACGCACCGGTGATCCTCTCCTCGTGGCCGGCGAACGTACCGACTCGTCGCCAACAGCGATTTCTCATTACCATTTCACCATGAAACCCAAGGATATTGTTCTCATCCGGTTGGTAAGTGTTTACCTTAGATCCGCGCTGTCGGTTTTGTAGGTTCTCTTGTAAGTTCAATTTTCTCCAGGTGTGCACTGCCACCAATACCTTTTCAACATCTGTGTCCTTTTACGTACGTAGCAGAGTTATTTATTTTAATTACAGAAGAATGTGATTATTCTTCTTGGAATTTAATAAAGAAGTTTGAAGCAACGATTATTTAGTTTGTATCGTGAAAGCGCGAGTGGATGTTTCAGCAACATTAAAAATAAGAAGTCGAAGAGGAACACTGCGAGAGAAGTAAGAAGACCACTTTAGGTATGAGAGAACACGTCTGTAGTAACAATGTGATTATAAATACGTAACAGACATGATAAAAGTACCTCCGGTAAGAATCTCTACCCTCGTAAGGGAGGAAATTACGAACAAGCATTTTGTGCTTAATGATCGCAGTATAAATCTCTTATGTCTGCGAAATAGTCTCCCCTTTAATTGAAAGTACGACAGTAATTATAACCTGCTTACTTTAGCCTGCAGCTACTTCAGAGCTACGTATGTAGGTACTATGTAGAGGGTACTGAGGTTGCAGGAGGAGATTTGCATGCGTGGGGCAGTGTTGTTTAATCATACTGGTCACTGTCAAAGTGCCCAGATACAAATAATATCCAGAACTTTAATTCTACATCCTAACATCAGAACTATCCGAAGTTCAGCGATTACAGCGACGTATCTAACATCACCTCAAAGGCTGGGCAATTCGCAGCGAGACTAATGTCGCGGTCCGGTGTCCTCAAGACGTCGAAATGCAGCCCTCGCCGAAGGTACAGGGCCCAGTCGAGTGCGCTTTCGAGTGGGTTCCTGGAATTAGTCCTCTCCGTCTTAGGTGTGGGGCACGGGACGTTTCTCCTACGGGCATATAAGTATATACGACTGGCAACAATGGCGGATTCCAAGTGGCCCTTGAAGCGGCTCTAATAATTTATATGCTTAAAGGGGCCTGGCTGCCTACGTGAAACGTAGACGCCATGAGACAAGGGGTCTACACGAGGAGAGGAGCGAGTCGTGCTCAAGGGTGGCTCGGCTCTGAGATCCGTGGACGAGAACCCTTCAGCAAGGAGAATTGCTGCTGTGCCGCTGCCGCCTGGGGTCCTGTCGTCTGTCGTCCGACATCGACCGAACCGACCGAACGGTAACCCGTTTATGAAGCCTTCGTCGCGCGGTTCTCTTTCATTCCCATTTCGGCGAGAAAGGAGGAATGTAGTAAATTGTAAATACATACCTATGAAGTCACAAATAGAAGAAAGAATGTAGGTATTGTAGTATTATTGAGTTATTTTGGTGTTGTAGATTTGTAGGTATAAAAAGAACCCATTCGCCAGGTGACAATGGGGCTGAATTGCTGTGATCTTCAAACACGATACCACGTCTCAAAGACTTGAGGCTTCAGCTTCGAAATGCTTTCAGTGTCAACCTCGTGTGCCAAGGTAGGCATACATCAAAGCTAGGTTGATATTGCCCTCTTTTCGCGTATCAGGGGTATGTTACCATCCTGAACATCAACGTCTGTTCAACAAATTGTGAAATATTCATTTACACGTCCCTTTTCCATACCACAGCGTTGCAGCGGAATGAAGCACCTTGAGCCACGCCACCGGTGGATCGGACGCAATCGAATTCCAGGCAGTCGGATCGATTACGGTAAGCCGATCTACCTGGATCTTTGAATTTGCTTGGCGATACGGCGAATCGATTCCGGGGAACATCAAAGATTCAACCGTCCCGTGTGCCCGGGCCTCATCGCTCGCTCGAGGCTGGACGCTGCACGGATTCCGAATTACACGGCCCGCCGTGTTGTTCAAGTGAATTCCCGGCATTTTTACGATTGTCACGGCCCGGGAAAGCGTGGACGGCAGCGCGGGGCCAGGGCGTAGGGTCGATAGGAATGTTTTATGCAAATCAAATTGTTTGGCGAGCCGGGACGCGCGAGCGCTCCTCGCCCCTCCGCGTATTCCAGTCATTAAAACGTCGATCCAATCTTCCACGCACACAGCCTCGCAACAACAGCCCGGCCTGGCCGGCACACGCGCGCGCGGAAGATATTTTTATCGACCTCTGCCGCGATCATTACACTTGTTAATTAATTAATATTGCCCGGCCGCGCTATTTATCGGACGGGCGATAAATAAATGGAGTAGTTCCAGCGGGCGATAAGGACTGCCTTCGAGATTTTAAATGGACCGATAAGGGCAGCTGTGGAAATTATTGCTCGGCAAAGTGGCGCAAGAATATTTTGAGTTGAGCGCGCAGTCGGTGACAGACGTTCTGTTTGTAATGGGAATTTTGTGCCCCGTGCAGGCGATCGAGGGATTCCAGGAACAATCGGTGAGCGTTACTGTTCACGGAACTTATTTCCACGCGAGACGCGTGAATACACATGTTTGTTACCTCCGCGTGGTGTATTTGAGATAATGAAGAGTAATATTACTTGGATATTAGTCAGATAGGTATACCTATAGCATTTACAGGGATCCCGTTCCGTTTCGAAAAGCAGAGGGACGAATTATGTCAAAGCCAGCCTACTTGCTAACAGCCCTACGTGAAATACTTCTTCCTTGATCGTAGGAATATTATCCCTTCCGCCAATTACAGCGCGAAGGGGAGTCTGTGAAATAATTTCTGAAGAAATCGCGTGTGCTTGGGGGACCCGTAAGAATACGAGCATGCCAAGACCTTTCTCGGGACAAAAACGGGGCAGCATTCATTAGAGGGCACTCGTTATAGGGGCCCTCCTTCCTTCGCCTTCGCCTCGCGCACTCGTAACTCGAATTTTTGCGCGCGGGACAAATTACGTCAGGCCCCGTTCGGGCCGCGTGCATCGCGGTGCTCGAATTCGCTCCGAAACCGACCGCCCATGAATTCTCGCGTATGCACATTACGCTCGTAAACTGCCATTAAGCGATCGTGATCTGAACGGGGCCTACAAATGCGTACCGCGAGTAACCGTTGGCCGTCGCAATCAGAAGGCGACCGACGCGGAAATGAATCTTGGTAAAATTAGTCATCGACGGAGGTAAGTGGCGAGTGGACTGTGCCTTGGCCTGGGGGTATCGATGAGTTACGAACCTCGGCATCCAGCTTGTGGTATGCACAGAGTAATTGGAGGATTGTCTGCTGGTTTAACTCCGTCGACTATGTTGAGCACTTTAAGTAATACATGAATATTTAAAGCAGATGAGTACCTACGTTTTGTATTAGAGAGAGTAATTTTAAATTGAGTATTAAGGGAACGTGTATGCGTCGATTTTGGCGTAGGATAAAATATTGAGCTGCTGGGATGATGTTAAGAGAATAGTCTGAATATTTGATCAGGGAAATTGCGGTAGGATTAGAATATAAATATGGAACTGGACTGAACGAATGGAGATGTGAATAGCAGTGATACTGAGTCTATTATTTGTGTATTGAACCAGTGAGATTACTCGTTGAAACTGGAGGAATGAGAGCCACTGAAGCAACGAGCAACGACCCATTGGTGAACGCGACGAAAACATCGGGTTTCCAGCGAGTGGATTAATAACCGGATGGCGCTGGCTCGTTCGAAATATTGCCAGGGCACCCTTCCTCTGCCCTTCGACCCCCTGCGACTCATTTTTTTTATCACGCCCAGAATCGTTTGTCTTAATAAACAGCGTCTCGGTGCACATATCACTGGCGAAGCAGAGCCTGCTGTCTTTCGCCAAATCCGTTTCGCCTCTTTCCGAAGTATGCCCCGCGTGTCTTATGAAGCCACGATGGAACGTTATTGATGATCTACATACAAAGCGTTTCAAAAATCGCCGGCCCCTATCCTCGGCCATTTCTCAAGGAGATTCGACGGCGTTTGTGAAACAGACACTACGCTGCTTTCTGTTTTGTTCAAGATTTACAAATGTTCAATGTAAAGTAATACTAAGTTTGTTACTCTTTGTCACGAACATCTCCTTAACACTAGGTTTACGGCACCCGTCAATTTGACGGATTTCAAAGTTCGAAAAATAATAGCGAAGAAGAAAAAAACATCGCGGTAATTATAACAAATTTGTAAATTACTTGTTAACACTTCTGGGATCATTTCTGGGGAAAGACTTTTTACTTATTAGCAATTTATTTAGACGATTTCTTAATTCTTTACTAGGCATGTAGGAAATGTCCGTAAACCTCAGCTATAGATGCATCTAATGCCAAAGAACAAGAAACACACCTGCTAACAACAATTTTCTTATTTTTCACAAAGTTAGAGGAACGCCAAAAAAATGAAAACGCGAGTGGGTCGAAGAGGACCCAGGGATCGTATATAGAATTAATCCCTCTTGTATCACCAACTACAGGGTTGTTCCTGGGTTTTGGCCGTCCAGGTGGAAAAACAATATTGCCGCCCTTATTAATATAATATTCTTTAATTAAGCATTTGATATACAGCGTTTACTTTTATATTTATACGTAGCTAATTTTAAACAGTTATCATGCAAAAGAGTTTCGATTATTATTCTTGTTAATCAAAATTTTACATATAATACACGGTCTGCGGGCGGCCCACCCACCTTCTGCACCCCCGCCAGGAACATCCCTGGCCAACTACTCGTGGCACAAATTCTAACAGAGAAAGTAACTCACAAGGGAACATATCGAACCCGCACACGCCGATTTTGATGAGACTCTGCAGGTTTGCAGAATAGTGACAAATACCTGACACATATTTTTTGTTCTAGGTAATAGTCCATGTTGAGGGGGTGAAATCAACCACTAAAGCGATCCTCGGTGTCGAGCAACAAGACAGGTTCACCTTCGTAAATTTCGTCGATCCCGGGCCGATGGTATTCACGGCTGCCAGGCGCACGAGGAGAATTTAATTCGAGCCGTGGTTCGGGGGGTTTATATAAGCAAACAGACAATGGTTGTTATTGTTTGAGCGGGATGAAAAGGACGGGCCGGGACAGCTGTGAACGTGGATATACACGGCGCGCCCGTGACTGACTGCAGGGACCGTATTTCTGGAGCAAAAAACGCGCTGCCCGAAGGAGCTGCTGGCTACATGTGCATTCTCGCATGCACACGCGGGCTGGTAACGCGCGGATGCCGCGTAGGGCCCGCATCGTCGGAGATGAGCCAGCACAATGACAGCTTTCACGAGGACCGACGTCTGCTGATGCGATGAAAGCGACAGCACCGAGGGCCTGCCTTCCGCGGCATCTCGGCTCGCTCGTTACAACTGATGTTTTACTTAGGCCGCGCGTACGCTTCCAGCACGCTCTCGTACTTCCACGCGCTTTCGCCTGTCCGAGCTTCGTTTGCGAACGCACCGCGCGAACGAGTGAGGAGGTAAAGAATTTTTGTCGCTGGACCTGACGGACATGGTTCGGATTAATTGTAACATGGTTCTTCGTGTTCAATTGGGTTTGCGTGTATGATGGCTTAGGCGAGGATGGTGGATACAATTGCGATAGATGAATACCTCGTAGTGGGTGAGTTTAGATTTTTGTTAGGTCAGGGTCTGTAATTTGGTTGATTGTGTAATGGACGCAAAGAATATTCTGAACTTCCGTTCATCAATAATATATTCATTATACTAAATTAAGAGTATTCAACGTTTGACTGTTTTAAACTGGAGTCTGTGTCTGAGGCTGGTGGCTTTTGGAATGGTAATAGCTGTTGATGAGGAGATGTAGTGGGTTTTTAAGGGTTTCGGGGAGTAAGAGAGGAGATGACGAGATTAGGCAGGAGTGCAGGACTTTGTAGGATGACGCAGTAGCTAGGATGACGATGGATAGCTGGGATGATACAGAGCTTACAATTATGTTACAATATTGGCACATGCGTGAGTCATGTTTAAGGGTCAGTAAATTACAATTGACAGGTGCTGTCCAATAGCTACTTTTAACACATTAATCATCATTCAGTTTGATGATTTACATCTGGGAGACGTGTCAGAGATTTAATCCAGATTCAGATTTCTGTGTACTAATGCGAAATGTGTACCTAAATTTAGCAGAAAAGTGGCAAAAGGTCATAGAGGAAAATACTTTTATTAAAAAACTTGCAATATATTTTTTCTTTGGATAAAGACTTTGGCGGGATAAATCGAACGAACTTTTGCATCGATCTAATAGAAAAAAACTGATGCAGCGTCGGCAAAACAATCGACAGTAGGTTTTCCTGTGTGTTTTAGAATTCAGCCGAGCGCACGAGCGCGCAAAGTGTTTCGGAAAAGCGTATTACGCTGCGATCCATTAATAAATATGATATATCGTCGGCGCGCCTTCAGGCATTAGCGATGAATCGCTCCATGCGTATTTATCGCGAAGACGCGTGACGCCTTGAATTCCAATAAGGCTCCATACCCCCGTAGAAACAATATAACCCTGTACTATCATTCGTTATCGATTTTCTTACTTTCATCGAGAAGCAAGGCACAACGATGTTTCAGCCATCATTTATGCCACTGATTTCCCTCGCATCAGGATCTGCGAGGGTACAGCAGAGGGATGATATTTAGAGATGCACAAAGGTTAAAAGAAGATTTCTCTTTAGAATTCTCTGACAGAGATTGAAGTCCAATAAGAAGATTGCAGCGGGCACGCATTAAGATGAACATTCTTCTGCTCCCGAATTCACCTCGGAACTGTGCTCCGAATATTACGAGACAACCTGCATATTGCTTGGGCAAATTTACCGATACAGCCTGTAATCGAAGGGACCAATGATTACAAAAAGAAACGAGGAGAGTGGCCGGAGTGCAAATGATATTTTAACACCGACGATCTCCGGCTCGTTATTAAATCGAAGCAGGACACTCCTCTCGTTGCTTGCACGAAATACCGGTTCCCGAGATTACCTCGGGCGAAAAATGTTCCCCGATATTTTCGTCGTTTCTGGCCAGTCGAAATTTTTAACAGTAATAGCGGCTACGGTCCTCTGGAACGAACGAAACTCCGATGCACGTCACGAGAGCGTAGAAGTTTATTCGTCTCGCAAACAGTGTTGCGATGTAGGAAAATACTGGTGTTTTAATTAAGTAACAAACTTTATTTTAAATATGAGACACGCTTTTACACTTGGAGGAAGAAAACACAAGTAACAGAATTCAAGAGTCCTTGTAGAAGACACCGTAAGTGCCAAAACTCAAATTCTACACTATAAGTACATATTACCATTAACACGTAGAATATTTTCCGATAAATTATTTTCTTAATTTTGGCACTTACATTGTTTTCTACAAGAACTCTTCAATTATAACGTAGTAACGCCGATAGTCCATCGAGGCATTATTCCATATCTGTTATAATTAATATAATAAATAGTCTCTTAAATTGATATTCTATCGTTCAACTGAAATATAATATTATCGCCTCCGCCAATAACGCCACATTTCACAGTACGTATGTATATTCACGTGACACAGTTTCTATAAAAGAGATTTTACTGTACGAAAGTACTGACTGTTAGTGCTACGACAAAACCGACGAACAAACATTAATCACCGGGCAACATTATCGCCAGAAAGTCGATGTCGTTCGGAGGCATTTGCAAGCACGCTCGCGTACAAATTACCGCCGAGCGGCATCCGTGAGGTCAACACACGCCAGCCAAGATTATTCAACGATATTACCATTTGACTGTCGGGATCCCGGATAACGCTCGATTGATTTAGTGGCGGGACTAAAGCGATCGCTGCGGCAGGGACGTACGAAAAAAACAACGAAGGGGGGGGGGGGGCAAGGGAAAGAGCCCTCCGTAGCCCTTCGAAATAAAAAAAATACAAAAAAAAACGGGGGTTAGAGGGGCCACGGATGAGACGGGGAAAAGGTAGCTCGTGAAATCTGCATATCACGGCCGCGAGTGTTCCGTGGATTAAAAAGTACGGCGGGCTGGCGCGCGTTTTTTTCCCCCCTCTCCTCCAGCGGCATGCTTTTTGCGACCGTTATTATTTTCAATCTCTCCGACTATCAAGGGCGCGTATGTATACGGGGCGCACACCCTCCTTCTCGCCGTACAAAAGGGGTTGCCTCCTCCTCCTTCGTTCGCGACCAGCCGAGAGACGAAGAAAGAAAGGGACAGCGCGGAGGTCCGCTCGCCGCGCGTCACGAGCAACGCGGGGTAGATTTTTTTCTCTCTCCTGCCCTCCGCCCCGCGACACCACCCCACGGCAGAAAATTTTCCCCGATTCTATCTCGCGACGACCGCGTGACGGGATTGTCGAAATGGCCCCGGCATTGTTCTGTATCTCGTGAAACGGGACGCACGAGGGCTGCGGAGCGCCGTTCTCCTGCCCCGACATGTGGCGGATGAAAGGAGCTGGCCAACCACGCGCGCCGGAGACGATTTTTAAAGCGGGTCGCTTTGTTTTCGCGCGACCTCCCAATATCGCATTGTAGCCGTTAAAAGTGTGCCGTGGAAATTACGGCGTGACGGGGGCAGCCGTGGGACCATCCGGGGGCCACCGATGAGGGTTTTATGCCAGCTAGCCCAGCGAGTAACGAGGATTGGCACGTTTAATTGGTAGCTTCGCGCTGGACCCTTCGCGTGAAATGGTTTACACGAATTAGAATGGGGGGGGGGGGGGGCATGATCATGGGATGTGGTGACGTAGACTTGAAGGAATAATTCTCGTGCATGGTGTGCATGGTTTCTGTTACTGTGTTGCGCGGGAAATATGTACTTGAAAAAAGAGGTGACGTTTTTGGGGAAAAGTAGACTGGAGATGTAAAGTTCGAGGAGGATCAGCTGCCAGTATGCGTTGCATGGTAAGCAAAGAACTGTGTCAAAGTTAGGAGGTTGACTTCCTTTAAGCATAGATTCAAAGAATATTCGCAATAAATACACCTGTGCTATCCACGTGATTCTTGCGCTCCAAGTGTTTCTCACAAAGAGTAACGGGAAAATGACCAAGGGGCCCCAAGCAAGGGGCTTGGGCCACTATCGTGCGCGTTGGTAGCCTCTTCGCGGGCACTTGCCGCTGCATTAAGATAAAAGCATAGGCGGTTTTATTCCGATTAAGGATAATCACCGATAAAAGGTCTCGTAGCTGGCTGCAGGTGCAGAGAGGGAGAGAGAGAGAGAGAGAGAGAGAGAGAGAGAGGGGGAGGGAAAGGGATAATAAGCGAAGGTGGTCGTGCCCGGACCTCTCACGCCTCGAACGTGGCCTTTTTTCACGCTTTTGCTGCTGCCCGAAGATCCGAACTTTCTCCCGAAGCCGGCATGAAAGCAAAGTGTAGATTACCGCGAATACGCGATCCTCTTTTCGCGGGGCGGCGATCCCGCGTCGATTGCACGGCTGTTTACTCGTTTGCTATGCCCGCGCGATACGAACGGAGGCGATACCCGCGTCACGCGAAGATACCTTCTGCATCCTGTGGTTTATGATCGTGCGCCGCGGTTCATTAATGCTAAGGATCCTCCGTGGTCTGCTCGAACTGCAAGCATTCAGCTGAAACGTGTGAAACGCGCGCACCTTTTCACCGGAATAAATAGTATATTACGTGACAAGGGAGAGAAGAAAGCGATTCCGACGAGCGTGAAGTTTGCGGCCCGAGCGCAGCGAGGGCAGCAATTCACGCGAGGCGAAATCGCGTCTCTCCCGTGTCACGTACAATATTTTTTTCAACACCTGCATGAAAGGTGTGTTTTTGAAAGCCTGCTGAGCGATTCGCAAAAAAATATGCATGTTCGATTGCTCGTTTATTCTGTCGAAATTAATAAATACGTGTAAAATAACTGTTTCCGAAAATGTTTTCAATTTGTGGTTATCTCGCCACTCCATAAATTTTTGGTATATCATCTGGTATTTTACTTTCGATTTTGATGGCAGCAAATTTTCTTCGATAGCTTTCGCAGCTTCTGCTATATCGGGGGTCGCGTGGTATCCCGTGTTGCTATCACTGTCATTATTATTCACTTTCCCTTTTAATTGTATCTTTTAATGAAAAATGGTGCTGTGACAGTTGTAATATCATGATAAAACACGCATGATAGATAACGATTAGTCGAAGAACTGCATCTTCATACCATAGGGTAACGTCAAACTCCAGGGAGGAAAGTAAAAAATTATGCGAATACGCATGCGCGTAAAGTCTTTTTCCCTTGGGAGAAAAGTAGAAAACGCGAATACGTCTGAAATTAAAAAAGCACACATTTTCATGCAGGTGTTGAAAAAAATACATTGCGCATTTGCAAAGAACCAGATGCATATCTTCGTCGTTGCCACATATTTACACGGAGCATTAAATTTGAAGGAACTGCAGCCGACAAAAATGATGAATCTCACACGCTGTGCGTGCACCTGAATTTGCGCTGGAAGCTCAAGTAACGCCGTCGAGTGTAATGTATTTTTGGTGTTTTATTCATGAAATTAATGAAAATGAAGAGCGTGTAGCGCCCAGACAGAGCCGTTCAATCGCAACGGAGTAATTAACGCAAGCCGAACGCGAGAACGGCAAAAGCGGGGTTCAATCAATACCGGGAAAACTGTGGACGAGCGTTCCCGGCGGGATTGTATCTCTTTCAAAAATTAGCTGAACCCGGGTCCACGTGCATATTTAACGCGCTGGCGTCCACGATCTCGGTGTTTGCAATTTTTAGGCAGATTGCACCGGGACTAAATAGGCGTATTCGATAGAGGCGGGCACACACGCGCATCGTCTCCCCGGCGACATGCGTGCACGCATCCGGCATTGTCGAGAGAGCCAGGGCAATAATCCATCATTTATATTAATTGCGCCCCGCGGTCCGTCGAGCCTCCTGCATAAATGATATCGTTGTGTTTATACAGGCGCGCCGCTCTAGCCGGCTAGCATTCTCTTCATAAATTCTAATTAAGCCCGCGCGATCGCCCGGCGAAATTGCGTGGCGCACAGTTTTCGAACCTTCGCACGCTTTCCTTCTCCCTTTCCCTTCCGGTTTTGTAAGATGCGAATGATGGTTAATAAGGAAGATTGAAATTTGCTTTATGTCCAAGTAAATCTGCAAGGGGGTAGTAAATGTTGGTGAAGGATCGTTGGAAATTCTAGGAATTTGTAGCTGGGTAATTAAATATTATGTAGTAACTGTAGAGTGATTATAGATTGTATCAGGTTCGAATTGGGTAAAGAAGCGTATGTAATTCTATGAAGCGTAAAGCTTCCATGAATACTACAATATGAAGATAATAGTTGAGTATCGTCTCTGATAAAATAAAATATTTCTCCAAAAGCACGCGCGAAGAGCTCGAAGAATATTAATTACAAGAATCGTGAAAATCCATAGAAATTGTACCTGCGTGGTTCAAAAACAAAACCTATTCGGTCCTTCCAGATCCCGCTCAGGATTCTGAGTACTTTCGGCAACCACGGAAGAGAAAGTGGACCGACTTAAACCCTTCTTCCCACCAGATAAAAAAGAAGTTACGTATCGTAAATTCAACCACCTTCGAAGTCTCGACAGTTCGCGTGCAGGGAACTTCGAAACGATCTTCGAGGCTGGACGTCGTTTAAAGATGTTGCGTGCGAAGAAAGTAACTTTGACAGGATTAAGAATTCTGGGTGGTAATTTCGTTTGGGGAGCAGTGTAATTGGCTTCCCTCTTTCTTCTGATGCTTGTTCGTGGGGAAATTTCACGGGTGGAGAATAATTTATGCGAATCTTCAGTGCATCTTCCAACAAGTGTTCCCTGACTTAGCCAATGAAGCAACCCATCGAGCCTACTTGTCACAATCTTTTCAACTCTTTAAAAGGTATCGCCGAGCCCTTTGTTACATTCCTCTTAACGTCCTTTATTAAAACATTACATTCATGCCCACTTAACATTCAGAAACTGATCCCATACTATCCGATATTTAGCGTCCCTCTTCAAAGAGAAGCTACCGATCCAACAGCGTTCCCGACGTCACACGTCGTGTCGCGCCAGCTCCAAGCAAGCTAGAACACTTTCAAGCTCAACGCTAACGCCTCCTCGAACTCGTCCTCCCCTGACTTTTCCATACTACCCACAATTACCCCGACTGCAACCACCCAACGAGGCATTTTAGGGAAAGCACGCCAGCAAATTGCTGTGCCCGATACGGCGTGACACTTCCGCGCAAAAATATCAGCCCGAATCAAGGCACGGGCACGAAAGTGCAGGCGCACTGGAAGTTCGCAATTTAGTCATTACGGTTCCCGATGCCTTCAGTGTGATGTATAGCTTCCCTTCCACCTATGCAGGTTCTAACTGGGCCCCTCCTATCCGTGATCGACTTATCAGTCTCTATATCGGTTTAATAAAGCGGCCGGCGTTCAATTTCGACGATAAACCGACTTGCCAATCGGTCTGGGTATTCCCGTCTTCGGCAGCTATCTGCTCGCGGCCTGCTAACATGAAAACAACCCTTCACCATGACACGACTGTGACCACTGAAGGCTGAAAATACGTGCAGCGCCGTGTAATCATACCGGGATACTAACGGGCAACCATGAGAGAAATGAAAGGAGAAAGGGCACAGCGAGGAACGAAGTCGCAAGCTTGTTGCAGATTGTATATCAATGTTGCAGGCACTCGCGGCCCGCCTTCGAGGTGTATGCCACGAGCGATCCGCCGAGCAATTCGGTA
Organism: Andrena marginata; assembly: GCA_963932335.1. Lineage (NCBI taxonomy): Eukaryota > Metazoa > Arthropoda > Insecta > Hymenoptera > Andrenidae > Andrena > Andrena marginata. The sequence continues at coordinate 42,948,732 of OZ010660.1, forward strand.
TTGTGTAATTATACGTTGCCTTCACCCTTTGTATCACGGGGTAACCACGGCTGGACACTCGGGCAACGGATGCAACAGATGCGTGTTCCCGAGGAGGCATAGACGACAGTTGGGATGTATGAGCTGTATCAGGAATCGTGTATGACGGTCTCTTTGTGTGCCTCACTGCCGGTGCACGTCCGGAAGAATTTAATGTTACCATAGCCGCTGATTTATCGGGAACGAAACGGAAGTGAACGCTAAGATGGGTGATTAAGCGACGACACTTGTTAGTTGAATCAACTGGACACGCAGATGATGCCCTTTAATTAAGTATAAACGGGTATATATAAATCAGGTTTGATATGGATCTGCGTTTCGGAGGCCAGGATGATATCTGAGATTCGGGACGCGGCGTATAGCGAATATGTGCATTACACGCGCTGTGTTTTGTGTGGCATATGTGAGTTGCTCGAAGCCATACTTTTGATGTATTAGAGGAAACTTGTGGCGACGTGGCAGACAATGAGGCTTGGGATTCGTCATTCCCGGATGATTTCTATTTTGTAGAATGTAGATCACACTGTTGTATACTACAGATTTGACTATTTTATTCTTTGTTTCTTTAGGCAAAGAGTAAAATTAGCTGATACTGTCTAATCTGACAGTGTCAACATTGCGACCAATGTGTATTAGATATGTGTTGTTCAGTTCAAAGAGTAGGTACCATGTAAGTCCTGAACTAGCTTCCCAGCACCCTCAACGTCAGAAAAGCAAAGATACTATTTGCGATTCACAGTGACTATCAGATACCACGTGTGTTCGTGTCATCAGTGGTTTCTTGGAGTTCGTTGTTCCTACCACTATGCCTAGCACGGTCTTCAGTGTTGCTTAAATACAATGTACCTTATTCTTGCAACACAAGCCCGCATTAGCTCGACACTTGAGTAACAGATGTTACTGACATTGTTCGCGGTGCTACAGAATAGCACGAGTGACATTTGCAACTGGTGGTGTATACGTTGAATGACATATTCCATCCGTAAACCTTTCAGCACACGTCTTGGCCATTATTAAGCTCTTCTCAATGGTTCTTTAGTGTGTGTTTCCCTTGGTCGTGAAAGACAAGTCGAGAATAGTCGAAGACTTCATTCCGCCCGGTCTACAGACTACAGGTTTTAGAAGGGGGAGAAGTGTCATTTGTTTAAGGGCTAGAAAATTTAATCATGGGAAAGAAAGACCAGGGGGTATGGTGGAGACTGTGGCACTAGTGCTGGGATGTTTGCAGTGGCGCACCCAGAGGGGGGCCAAGGGGCCCTGGCAACCCCCAAAGAAGGGGCTTTGTAAAAAGGAAAGAAAACTGGATTTTATTCTTTAAATAAATTTGTACAATCACCTAACGAATTTCATTGAATTTGCATTAAAAATATTTTTATCCATCCAACTTGGCTCTCCCCAAGATTAAATCCCTAGTACGCCACTGATAGAACCTAAATTGCTTTAGAAAAAGTCATTTGAATTCGTGCACTCAAAAATAAGCATAATGAACACAATGATAGATTACAGGGTGTTTTGGAAATGGATCAGCATCACATAAACTGTGACCAAAAACATAACACATTCCACTTACGCCCTCTAAAATAATAATAGTGCCCGAAGATGGAAAAATAGTAATGTCACTTGCAAGAAATGGTCACCCAAGAAGATTCCCTCAAAACTGAAATTAAACATCGCCATTGCAAGTAATAGAATTTGGCAAGACAGCATGACTCTGCGCAGAAAGCTGTACACGATACAAGAGGAGTGGAGAATTATTATCTATGAACGCTGAAGGGGTGGTTACCGGCGCGATAACGAACGAAACGCTGGCCTTGCATGACCATAGATTCTACTGACCGATTACCTCTTCCACGGGGTTTCCATTAACTCATAACGCGTGACCGCTTGCACTTCGTTAATTAATGAATAGCCCCCATCGATTGCCCAGTCATGGATCCGCGTGTCTCATCGAGCGGGGTCGATTTCAATTATCAGATCGAGGAGAGCGTACGGAACGGACTTGAGAATCGCTGCGATTGCGTCGGCGACCGAGGCACAATGCTGAGAAAAATAAAAGGGAAGAGGGAGGAGAGAAGGTGGAAGAGGTTAGGAGGAAGAGAAAAAGTGTCGCGTACACCGCAATTCCCACGGGGCGAGGGCCGATTTAAACAACACGCCTCGTGAATGTAACTGGTGAAGCCCACGGGCCATGGACCTTCTTAATCCCTTCTCCCTTGTAATTTGGCCATAAGAAAGGAAGGCATGGCTGCCCTCGGTGCCGCGGGTCGTTGCACGATCGGCTGGCCTCATTATAGTAAACACGCCATAGAAAATAGTTGTCCTGTTAGGTGGCTGCGAAATGATCGATGGCGCGTATAGGCGCGGCGATGCTTCTCCCTCGCCATTTTTAATTACCACCCCGCACCGTGAGGGATTATGTATCGTTCTGTTGATTAAAACGCCCGCGACTCGTGTCCCGACCGGGCTTGAAAAATGCGGAGGATTTTTTAATTAATCATCCTCATTTGTGCCGCGCTAAATTGAATTCTGAGGTGTACCGTGGCGATGTTTCATTGATATCGGGGGTCGTACGTGCTAATGGTATTAATTTCATGATACTTGGGACGTATTATAATGAATGACGAGATGGTTCAACCATAGCGTGTTCACAAATTCGTGGTAGCATCTTCTGGTTCCGTTGCAAAAGTTGAACGGCTTCATTGCCACGAGCTAATAGAACGGATCGGATGTCCCGAGTTCCCTATTTCACATTTTTCTGGCACAAAAGTGTTGGGTCCTCAAAAGGATCCTCGGAATCGAAGGAAATCGAGGGCATCTTTCTGTCCAAGCGGGATATCGTTTGTTACTAATTAAACGGGGCAGAGGGAGGACCGACTGAGAACCACTATACTCGCGCTAGAAGGCAACGAGCGAGTCTACGCCAGGTTGTTTACTACAAAGAAGGCGAGGCGTGTCGTTGAACCTGGCTCTGGAGAGTAGCGAGCGCAAGGCGGGCCAGGCATGCCTCTCCGCTCGTCCCAGCTCTCTTCTTCGCTTTCAACCATCCATTCCTCGCCTCTTTCCATCTTACGCCCTTCCTTTCTTGCTGCTACAGCCTCCAGAAACCCCCGTTCCCATCTTTCATTGCCAAAGCTGCTGGCCAGACTGTTGCTTGTTAATATCGTCCGACCGATAAGGCGATCGCGATTATACCGTTCCACCCCGATATCGATGACGATAAGCCATTCCATTTTGGGACTCGCTTCGATCCCGAGGCTTCCTGTTTCCGTTAACGACGATTGCCAGTTAAGAAACTTTAGGTAACGATAAATCCTTTGTCACGACCTCGGTGCATCAATAGAACGGTGCACCTACACTCACCTCCATCGAATGCACCGAAACGATGTTCGAATGCAAGTTAGATCGTTACTGAATTTGGAGCGATCATCGATGAATCCACAGGCTCGGAAGCTGCCTCGAAGACAATTTTGAAGGTAGGATTGAAATTACAGGTACAGGTAATTTCGAGTGTTCTTTATTTTATAATACAGGGGCGTCTACCGCCCTTTCCGCGAAATATTATCAAATATTTTCATTGAAAAGAGTCGAGACAATTGTCAAATTAATTCAACACGACAACACGCATATGAGGTATTGCTAATTCGTTATATAAAAAAGAAAGTCAATTAATTTCGAAATTGTATCAAGCCTCTGTGTTTAAAAATCATCCCTCACTTACGGTGTTAGGGAACATAGATAGACATTTTATTATCAGAAATCTATGCTATTATTGTCGATGAAAAAATAAAAAATTACGGGCAGAAACACGATGCTACCTTTTTCAATTTCTTTCGCCCAAAATTTTGCGCCCCTAAAATTGTCCGCACTAGGCTGCAGCCTACTTGGCCTATGAAATAGGAAAATTCTCGTCGTGTGGACTAAAGTGTTTTAAGAACAAGTCACTCCAGATTCGTTGGAAGCATCGAAACTACCGATCACCAGTTCGGTTGCTCGTTGTTTCAGTGTTCAAAGCCGTAGAACACGTCACCGGGGCCCTGTGACACGGTATTCCAGCGACCTGTCCCCGTTATACGAGTCAAAAAGTTGAGCGCGTCGAGGGAATCGGGGATTCGTACCCGGAATCGCGTGGCTCCGCGACGCCGACGTCTACGTCGCAACAAGTGCAACGTACACGCAGATGGGGCCGACTGGCAAGTTTCCAGGCCGTTTTCGTGCAACGACCGTGATATCGTTCCCATAATTCTGCCCATCCTCCACGACTGTCGTCCCGCTCTTCTTTCGAGTTCGAACGATTCGTTTCGAAGCGACGCTCTCCGCTGCTAAATTTACATGGCCGCGCAAACGTTTTAGAGTGTTCGTTACGGGGGCCCAGCAGCCGTCGTACTTGGCGTCCTTCAACCGAGCACTTGATAACGGATAAAGAGGAGCGCTGACTGTAATTGGCGATACAGGAGAGCGAAGGGAGCAGTGTGTGCATAATTAGGGAGAAGTTTGACAAATATAGCCGCTGACGAGTCAATGCAGCTGTGTTTGCCACTGTGTAAAATTCTGGCTACGTGAAACGTGCGAGGATGAAACGATAATGCTCTTCTGGCACAATAATTCAATAATTCAAATTATTACGAGATGTAGAGTGGCGATAGATGGACATTTACTATGAACACCTCCGACACCAATTTCTACAATCTTTGCTGGTGGCTATGTTGCATGCTTAATTTAAATATTAATTACTCTATTGGAGTGATCGTAGTTCAAATTTCTTTTCGAAGTGTCAAATAGCTGCTTCGCTTATGAAATTTGTATCGCTTCATTTACAGTGTTCCTCGTGTTATGCATAAAAAAATAATACTAAGAGAAATATTATTCCTTTTTGGAGCATCCTGAGAATGATACTCTCTAAGAGTCATAGTAACTTTATCTGTAAGCGTAGCTCATCCAATTGCGTTCGATACTGTTCCTTTCGGAAGAGATTGAAGCACCCTTGGGGAAACTTGGACGGATTTCACGAGAAGCTCATGATCGTGTATCACGTTATTTCGCCTTCTCGGAAACAAAATCGACAGAATGCACGCGAACTCCTCGTCGAGCCGCGTGCGATTGAACCCTGGGTATTCTAATCGCATCAGGAGCGAAGGATTCGTCGTTTTGCGGTTGCTGTACACGTTTCAATGAGGATGGTACACAGTGTTAGAGATGGGATTAAGAGTAGCGTAAGTATGGAAGCAACGTATTCTACCGAGCAAGTCATTAGGAATAGATGTAAAATATCATTTAAAGCAATAATAATTTCTTTCAGAATCGTCGAAATTGTAAATAAATATATTTTGTTCCAAAGAACAGTGGAGTTTTATTCTTTGCATACAGGAAGTCACATCAAGTTCGTGATAGTTAAACAAAATCACAGATTAAAAGTGTGTTGTGATTCTTCCGCACCGATAATTGTATTTTAATCTGCCAATTAACATAATCGTAAATTAAAATAATTGCTGCTTACATTGAGATGCGGAAATTATTACCCACTCACTTATAATAAAATTGGAGTATATAATTTGCAAAATTTCACTTTTCGTAAATTCGAGGTACCCATACGTTTCAACTCTGCGCGTAATTATCTCGTGTTGCACATTTATATGTTCAGGTCCGTGTTACGCAGTATTTTACAAGAACGTATTTACTTTTTATACTGCCCTTAGGCTTAAAATTCATTCAAACTGATACGAGTACGTTAAAATTCCTCCCATCCGTAGACAACATCACGCTGCTCTAGAATTAAACACCTCGATTTATGTAAACCCGCCTGCAGGGGATGGAATGCGCAAGAAACACTTAACAAACACGAAAACGGTCCTATGGCTGCTCTGATTTTCGTTTTGGGACATTCCGAGGATGTAGTCGATCCGTGCATCCTTCCGTTGCGTGTTTTTACGCGATCAAAGACTTCTTGTTACAAAGTGGAAAGTGATTGAAATCGGTACTGACGCGAGTCAATCTGTACTCGTCGAAATTACAGTGCAGAGGATCGATGATGTTCGATCCTTTGATAACTGATGATTCCCTACGAAGAACTTCCAAAGAAAAATGCATAAGATCGAAGACTTTCATCGCTCCTTTTATAATATAACGGGTTGCCGTTTTACAAGGTATTCTGTTACTTTTATTACCACAATACACCACGCGAGGATGAATTTCACGCACAATGGAAGATTTCTAAACGATATACATGTTGCTCAATAAAAATGACAAATAAGTTCACGCATTCAATAGCATTCCTACTGATATCCAATTATTTTCACGACCTTACCAATACCCAGAGTTGGGGATTATTCGAATAAATTTTTATACGAATAATTTCCAGATGCAACATTTCTAGAATCTTCCTGTACACATGGAGTCATTACTTTTAAGAATTCCTAATGCACACGGAACCACCATTTGTGCTAATAAATAAGGTCCCGATGAACACCACGGGACACTTGGATTCCAACTTTCCGTCTTACTCACAGAGCCAGCTCGAGTCGTCTTCTCCGAAGTGTAAAAGTGTGTCTTACATTAAAACAAAGCTTGTTGCCTACAACGGGACATTCCCAATGCGAAAAGTCTGTTTCTAATGAAAATTCGCGTGAATGTACAGCATATTGGAGTACCCATTTATGCAGGGAGCACATTCACACCGAAGTTTCAATGAAATCCGAATTTTCAGGTTGGCAACGTGTCCCTGTTAGTTAAAACACGAGTGCGTTCTTCAGGACCAGCGTCGTTTTCTCGAAACTATCGGCCACGTGATCGGGGCCCCAAAGGCACGAGCACTCGGTGTTCCTTAGGATTTCGATTCCGAGGAAACGTACCATGCATTCGACGCGGGCACACGCACGAGGCTCGTAACGAGTAGACCGCCAGGGCTTTCGTGAAGCGCATCTTCGTGAACCGACGAATCCATCGCCCATTGCGAGAGAGCGGGCCGAGGGGACCGGATTCCGGGCCGTGCTTTGACCGTTGCTGTAATAAAGGGCAATCATCGACGATTACACCGAGCTGGTTGCCGACTGGATGCGTGTGCGTTAACGTTTACCCTCCGCGCTCGCGTCCGAGGGGCAACGCGATTGTGGCCTTGTAACTGTATGCCGTGTGCGCATCGATTCGTGTGCAGTATGCACGTATTGTAATTTTGTCCTTGGCTGGGTAACTTGGGCAATCACTTTGCTTTTCGTTCAGCTTTGCTTTGGCCTTTACTGTTACGATCCTTGGTATGTATGTAGTTAGTACTTACATATTTCTATAGCGTGTTTGTTGAACTGGGTTGAGTGGTTTAGCGATATTTTGTGCGATTCGCAGTTTTTCGTGGAATCAGTGTTTTTGAAGGAAATCCATTTTTTTTGCACTGGGTAACAGTTCTCTTGGTAGAATGTCATCTTTTGTGGTTGATGTCAGGGAAGTTGTACTCGTAAGCATGAAAGGTTTAACGATTGTATGCACGTATAAACAGGTCTGTTCACTTGCAGACCGTGTTACCAACGACGTAATTACCACGAAATGTCGTGTGTTCCGGTGCAATGTGCGTGTATAATGCATCGCACGTCCTACTAGACTAGGAGAGGCTGAATAGGAATTATACTTTAATCCACTGACTTATGGGAATAATTAGGATACCATGGAAGTTAGTTTGTACAAGGAATCAGCATTGGGAGAATGAAGTGGATGCTATGCACGTATAGTGGATAAGTGGATAGTACACAACATTAATCTGCGATAAAAAGGACGAATGTTCGTATCTATCGGTGCAATTATCAATATGGACGCGGAACGATCGCCATCAAACCTACAAATACGACTAATGCATCTCTGCTGGATCTGTCTAAATAGACGTTAGGTAGGTTTGGCACTATCTGTTTCAAACGTAACTTACTCGATGTATCCATTGAAATTTTTTATTAGCTTGAATGCACTACTGTCTTACCCTTATTACTATTACTACTAATCCTCGTATTTCCTTCAAAGAAATTCAATCAAATATTTCTCAAGATATCTTTTACAAGACACTGCATACACACTAACGAAATAGAAATATCTATATCCAGGAAACGCACTAGAATTCTAAATCCTACAGGAAGGTTTGACTATTCACATTTTTCAATTAAGTATAATAGATTTTAACCAAATATTTTGAACACAAGTTCAAAAGATTCCACGATCTACAGTAAAAGATCAATATTTCTCAAAGCATCCTGGTGTGCGCATACATAACCCTTGAAATCGATTCCTGCAATGTCCCCTGTATCGGAGAAGCACCTTGAAGAAGCACCGCTCGATCATTCTCGCCGCGTCCAGGCTCGAGCTTCCGTTCTCTCGGTGTTAGCGCAGCGGAGGGCTTTTAATAACGCTCGATATCCATGCTGGAACACGAGACACGTCAGCTCTGGGCGGGCCGTAATAACTGCAAAACGGGATCGGGGGCGCCGATTACGCCGAAATTGCCTGCAAACATTTAATATCGGCGCGGCGCGGCGCGGCGCGGTAAAAGCATATCAGGCACACAGGGAAATTGACGATCGGGCGAGAGACGGTGACAGGGATCGACGTGAATCGCCGACAGATTGCTCGCCTCTGTACACGCCTGCGCTACCGCGCGGCGGATGCGTGTAAATATTAGTATAATTAACGATGCGTACATTTTATTCCCCTAATTGCGAATACATAGAACATCCCCGCGCGATCGCTCCTGTTTACACACGTCTGGTATTACGTTATCCGTGGTAATTACAGGGTGTACGCGATATCCGATGGATAAATGACGCGACGACTGGCAGCTGCGCGGGGAACGATTGTCTGCTCGGATGAAAGGGCCCACGATCGCGTTTGTTTGATCGAGAGTACACGAAAGATACGGCCCCCCTCCCTTGCTCGATGGGGGAGGAACGATCTTTTCTGCCAGAAGTGGGATTGATCGTGTTTAAATTTTAAACGGCCTAGTACGAGGGATAACGATTCTGCTGAGTGGGATAAGCTGACAATGTTCGGCGCACACTTGCAGCCGTGCGAAAAGATATGAAAATACCTGCCACGTTGCATCGAGAACAGGAGGGAATACTAGGTGGTAAATAACCGTGCGCCGATACTCGTTACTTTCACAAAGTTGCAAAGGCGCGTTATACGAGCCAGTCTTAAAATAAATTTTAGCACTTCGCATAGAACATCCTCGACATCAATAAACGCAGCACTTCAAAACACTTTCCCTCTACAATCATATCCCCCGACCCCATTCCCCCATAAATTACAAGCATCCAAGTAACGTGCACTTATCCGAGCCGATGCTGCTAACGAGCTCAGCCGAAACGGTCTGCATCCCCTATCAATCACGGGCAAGTCAAACAAGTCCGGCAAAAGACACTCGCGTAAACAGCCGCGCACTCAGAGTGCACGCGGGCAATACCGAGGAGCCATCCGAGGGGTCCATTCGCGAGATGGCAATTACGCGGAACGCTTAAATACTTTCGTATGCGAATTAACAGGCCGCTGGTCGAACATCCGCTCGAGCTGACGCCGGCGATAAACGTCCGGTCGTACTTAACGCGATGAAATATCAGCAATCAGAGATCATTACGAGTGATCCTCTCGGAAGCTGGTCTATGCGTGCGCGATTTAACGATCGACGTGATTTACATCGGTCCCCCGGACGAGCGTTATTTATCGAGGCCCCAGTGAGTCGAGAAAACAAAATTTTGCTCCTGGGCCATGATGAATAGCGAAATTGGAAGAAACTTGTTAAAGAGTTGAAAACTGTTTTTTTTTATTTATATTATTTCTATTGTGGGGCTGTTTAACATTATAAGATTTTTGGGGGGGGGGGGAATATAGGTGTAATTATATAAGATGAAGTTGGGTTACTTCGAAATTGGATGAAAGAGTGACTTGGCACCAGATGCAAGTGAATTGATCTATTCAAAGAAATCTGTTCTGGGTAACAACGTTTCGTGATTATGTTCTTGGAACGGTGTGTGTTTTCGGGCATCAAGGGAACTTATTATTCAGGCTATTACTATTTCAAGATCCTCAGAGATAGACACGCTGCTTGGGTAGAATGCTGGGTTACTTGCAAAGCTATTCTCTATGCTTCGCTGTTCTTGATTAATGAAAATAGCTTGCAACAAGATGTCGCCCTCCTGTAACAGAGTATTCTCAGAGCTGCGTGACAAATCTCCGGGATTAGGTGCACAAATTTCGCGCGTTCCCTACAAACAATCACGAAAGTCGTAAACGCCCTGAAGTTTATGGATCTACATATGTAGAGAGACTTACAGATTTGAAACCTGACACAAACTGAAATTCTTGGAGAATGGCAAAGATATGGAAACTGTACGAATCTAGAACGGCAAGAGGAAGGTGGTTTTATCAACCAAGAAATTATAACACTGTTGTTCGATGAAGAACACCTCTGCAGATTATAGCCCTAACGATTTTGAGCGAAAATTCAAACTTCTGAAACGCGAGCACCCTAGCGGTCGTTTATTTTTCGAATCTACCGTTCAAAAACATTTTCACGAACGTCAGGCGGCCAATCAAGTTTCCATGAAACGGCTTTCCTGGGAACCTCGAAGATACTCCCTTGAAACCGCATATAAATACACATCGGCCAAGGCACATAAATATATCAGGGGATCGCTCGCGCGGAGATAAACGCGCTTGGAAAAATTCGCCGGTGGAGCAAGCGCGTACGATGCATTGAAAATTTGTTATCTGAGCGTGGCGAGCGGTAATTTATGCGTGGAAAACGTGTTGGCCAATCGACGAGCGATTTTTCGAATTGCACGCTAACATCTCTGCCTCGCGATACACACCGGCCGGAAACTTTGCTGTGTTCCATGTTCACTTGGGATATCGTGCGGTTAGGTTCGCGATACCAAACAAGATAAATTATTGGGTAAGATAGTTTCCCCGTGTGTCGATAAAAAAACATATTACCGATGAAGTGTAGAATATGTGGGGGTCACTTGGTCCTGAACTTTGAATGAATTTTAAATATCTTATCATTGGGTAGTTTAATTAATCGGAATGATTATCACAGAAAACTAAATCATTAAGATTAGAAGAAATAATTTTGTTTTTGTATGAAATGTAATATCTATGCTACAAGTACATATTTCAAAATTAAATTATTATCTAGAACTGACAAATAGATCAAAGATCAAGTGTACAGAGAAGTCTACTGGCTGAATTGTTAATACTCGTGTTAATCGTGTTTACAGTAAGAAGTTTCTTTATGGATCCACACAGTTCTGGGATTTAAAGAGCGTTCGCTGTCAAAAGTAAGCCGGTAAAAACCACAGGGTAAATATTGGACTCTCGTGTGTATTCGTTAGAAAATTTTGGGAGCTTATGAAAAAAGAAAACGAAAATAAGCCGGCCGTTCGTCAAGATTTGGAGTGGCTGATCCGTGCTTGGCGCGTGGCTTGTTGCCGCACACCGGTTTGTTTTACGAGATATTTTTATAAAATATTGATATTCTCCGAGCGAAATATCGGTTATAGAAGGATTTATAAATATTTAAACCGCTGAAGGTGCACAGATTAGAAATGCATCGTGTGGTCTTAAAAATTTACTCCATTTAAATGGACTGGGAAGTAAAATTCCGTTTTATCAGTACTGTTATTTCAAGTAAACTTTTCTGAAGCAAATCCCATGAGATATTTCCACGACACACCTCTCACAATTATTGCAAACTTACCAAACAAGTTACTTTGACAACTAAGCCTTGGGGATCTAATATTATGAACATGGTAGACTCCTTGAAAAGCCTTACCTGCAACACAAAAACAAACTTCTCGTTAGAATACATTTAATAATTTCGAAATGTACGATATGAATTTTATTAATATTAGTAAAATGCAGAATTTCACGAATCTCTACTGAATCTCGTACGAGCAAAAGTATTAATCAAACAACTTCTCTTGAAACCGTGCCAATAAGTAAATTCCACAACCCCCTTTCAGCACGACAGAAAATGGCCCTCGAAATGGTCCTCTCCCTCGCGAAATGGCGATGTCGCGATCGTGTACACTTCGAGCCATGCGCGGTGCAGCAAGATCCACTCATCGGACATTTCTACGATCTGGATAACAAGGATCAAATACTGATCTGTCATCGGTGGAGATTTATTACGCGAAGCCGATTTTCCAGGAATAAGGCCGCCATGGCCTCCACACCCTGGCGGTCCGCAAGCCAAGAACGCGATACCTGGATCCACGCGATCGATGCTAGCCGTGTCTTTGCACGAGAAATAAGTTTACTGTTCCCGGCAGTTGTCCGCCTTGTCTCTGCTGCCCTGCCTTTGTACCCTTTAACGGCGATTAATTATTGATAACGCGTTATGAATCGTGGGAAACACGATCCCCGCGGTTTCTGGACAGCCGTTGCTGGGAATAATTCATGTTTCTCGCGCTTCTGTGCTACCAGACGTCTATCCCTCGTGCCCCCTTCCTGTTCTGTCTTTTGCTCTCGTCCCTTCTCCTTTCTTTCGCAGATTCTTCGAGGGGCTGCGCCCGGCTGAAGAACCGTGGATACAAATTGCAAAATGTTGTCGGGAATGGTCGGTGTAGGTATGTCGCGAGGACTTGCGGGGGGAATCGAGGAGGGATCGCTGCGAGACGCCGCAAGGTTTTTCTAGGGGGTTGTTGTCGCCGCTACTTGGAAAGGAACACCGTTGACTTCCGTGTAATGTAAGTTTGTTTACTCGAGGGAAACAGAGGGGGGGTTGTTTGCGATTCAGTGGAAGCAGATGGTGGATGAAATCGAAGGCGGTCGGTGTGGACCAAATATTTGGATGAACGATAACGAGAGATTAATTTGACTACTCCGAAATTGCAACATCTAGCTCGGAACATACAATGTTTATAAAATTCTGGTCCACCATCTCGGATCTAAGGTGAGTTTACGTCGAGGCAGAATTGCACGCGGTGCTGGCGTTGGGTTTAATGAAAATCCACTCAACGCTCTCGTGGAATGGAAACAGCCAGTAAGGAACCATGAGTGAAAAGCAAATGAAATGTCGTCGACTCACTTGAAAGCATCCACGAGGGACGGCGGAGTTAACGCGGCGTTGTTTCGCGGAGTGATTCAATTAAGAGAACGTTAATTAATTAATGCGAGAGATGGTATAGGAGTTTACCCAAGCCCTAGACTCCTCCTCGAGGATCGTCAGACGGGGACAAAAAGTGGAAAGCAGATACACGTTACTGCCTCGTCCCGTCTAAAGTATTGCCGAGTTCTGCGCGACGGGTAGAGAATGAATAACAATTGAAAACTGTGATTTATGGAGAAAGGTATTTTTGTATCTGTTGAAATTCTGGTTATTCAATTGTGTGCTGCGTCGTGTAGAGAATACGGCACAAATTTGTTTGATGCAATTCTCGAATCAATATACTTCAATGGAAGGTGGACATTGGATTTAATCGTAATTACTGAAAATATGTAACTATTTCCAATTGGTTATTCATCGCAATTCTCAAAATAGTGATTTCGAAAGAAAATCCAAATTAATAAAAAAGATTAAAAATGAATTCTTCCCTCGATACAATAATTACATCTTCCCGAACCTTTCCCTACTTTTGAAAACAATTAAAATATTTCAAATGACCACGATAAGATCACCCAGTTATTATAATAATTTGTAGAATTTTAAATATTGGGCATATCCATTTTTACCAGCTGCTTCACAAGTATATCAAGAAAAACATTTACTTTGACATTTGCTATCGTATCTCCAGTAAAATAATAATTTATTGCAACAAGTTATTTAATGATATAGTAAGCAAGCCGTGGCGTACTATTATAGGCGTATTATTATTTATTCGAACGCAATCATGCGTGTAATAACGATGCACATTCTGATTCACGCGTTGAACGCGATCGCACAGTAGAATCATACCCTGCCACGTCAGACAATTTGCTCGCCGGCAGTCAACAAAAAATCCCCTTCAGTTCTGCAAGACCGAGAGCTCCAGCCAAGCCGTTATTTTACTTCTACATTCGTCTGCAATTACGCGAATTAATTCTAGCAGTTTTAATCCCTCTTCGTGAAGTTTCCGCCGTTTAATCCTCAGAAAGCTACGGTTGGTCCGTGGAACAGGTTTTGTGAAAGCCTTTCGAACTTTTTGTGTCTGCGGGGGAATATGCGACCGGAAGAGATTGCTATAGAGATCTTGGAACGTGACTGCCCCAGGACGAAAGCTGACCCACCAGGCGTCTGTGCTGAATTTTTCAAAACCACAACGTCATCAATTTCGACAGAAGCTTCAAGATATATGTGTGTTCTACGAAAACTAACCTAATCACTCGTATTTCCACCTCGTCATCTATTTATAACCGTCAGCTTCCCGTAGACGTAGACGCTTAAAAGTCAATCAGTAACTAATAAAGTCAGCCACGAGGTTTCTGCGCGCAGTCTGTGCCAAGCAGGGCTACTAATTAACATGGAAAGTATTAAGACTCCAAGAAGAACATGAGTAATGTGACGTCCAAGCCGGGCGATCATAAATTGCATACTGCTCCGAGATCAGCTTATTCTTCGCGATTCGTTTTCTTAAAGGTAACTTGATCCAAAATGCCCAACAAATGGCTCTTAACGCAAAGTGCGATCAACAGACACCCTCCAGTGCCTCGGACACGTGCACTTACGACCGAAAGATGCATTTCTATCGTTCCTAATGCCGGCATTTTTCCCCTCGGCGCGCAGACTTATTTACAGCCACGGCTAATCGTTGCATGAGATATGGATGACCTTTACCAGAGCCACGAGACGTATATTTATCCGAATGGGCCATTAAACGAAGGTAATTGCAGCGTTTAGCCGGACGGTAGTCCAGCAATCGTAACGAATCGTTCCCCCGGCGATTTCAAAGATACCGAGCGGCAAGACCCGCGGATTCTTATCGCGCGCCGCGGGATCCTCGAAAAGGTACTGTGTCCTGGTGGCTCGCTATCTCCACCGTCGATCCCGAGAGATTCAAGGAAAAGCTCGTCCCCGCGTTAGTCCGCGTACCGTTAAGGTTATCTCCGCGGCCGTTATCTCGCCACCATTTAATCACATTCTAATTGCACGCTGTTTACAGACGTATTACGGCCTCCTCGTTAATACCGCGTTTTTGTCACAGCAGTTTATGCCGACGGTGGGGTACGGGCAAGCCCGCGTTGCCCGGCTTTACGATCCACCGAGTCTCGTTATTAGTAGCTCCGTATCGTGATGAAGAATCTCCGAACGTCCCCGTACGTTCACCTCCAGAAAGCTCGCTGGCATTTCTCTCTTCGGGGCCACTGTGTCGTAATTAACGAGCTTCGCGAGCGCCGCTCGTTGGTTCCTTCTTTACGGCGAGGGATAACGAAGAGAGCGTTTCTTCCGACCGATTTGCACACGTGCAACTGACAAGCAATAGTCGAGTGACATTAGCCAAAGAATATTGTATTCGACTATCTTCTGACTCGCCCCGTTAATGGCATCCTTCGACAACTTCGTAAACGGGGATGCTGTAGACCACCCCGTACGAATGCCGCGCACATCGGATCAGCTCGCACAACGAGATTATAGAATCGCTTCTGCAAGTGAGCCTCTCTTATTCACCCTGCTGCATCCCCCGCAACTTCCTCCAGCCTTTCAATTACCAGAAACGTTTCGTTTCCTCCACCGCCGGCAGCGATACACCAGAGAGCGCGCGCAGACACGTCTCGGGGCGCATTAATTACCATGGAAATAGGAAGAGGCGATTAGGCAGCGTTCACGAGCTCCGCGCGGCTTGACAGTCGGGTAACTATGAAAAATTTGGGTGGCGCGCGGCGGAGTCGCGCGAGAAAGGAGGGCCCCGCCGGTGATTATCATTGGCGCGAGCGGCGGCTCTGCGCGCCGCCACGGACGGGGGCCTGGGAGGAAAGAGAAACGGAGGAAGACGGGGAGGAAGAGAGGGCAGAAGGACGCTGGGACACGAGAAGTAGAATGATGAATTGCGAGGCGCGGCAATGAATCAGAGGCCAGCGACAGGCGGTACACCTACCAACAATGCGGGGCCCCCGTTCTTCGGGGCCCACCAAGGCTGTCCGCGGACACCTTTCCCCGCGCGCGCTTAAAAGCTGTGCTTCAACAATCGCCGACCACTTCCTGCTGTCGCGATTTTGTCTCGTTATCGGGGCTAGCCTAGCGAGAGACGGTGTAATTCGAGCAACGTCGCCGTTGTTTCGGGGAACCTTTCCTCCTGCGTCTCGTAAATTTTCTATGCGTTCGACCCGCGGATAGGCTTACGCCGGGTCCATTTCGACCCACCCTAGATAGTTACTTATTATCGGTATGTATTGCTTCTTGAAGGGGATAAGGATTTTAAATCATACCAACGTCAGAGGGCGATGTAAGTCTGTAAGAGCTTATTCTGAGGTGCGTGCCAATGAAATTACGTGTAGGTAACGTGGGCCCTAAATGAATTCAATGTGTAGTCAAGCTATTTGCTGTCGACAATCCTTGTACAAAGGGATTACGACAGAAGTCTCGGGGAATTTTTTTTTAACTCCCTTTTAGAAGGAATTTCCCTTTTAGGAAGAAGTCTGGTTGTATGGTTGTTAGTATAGTAGACAGTTGCACCTGTTTGATGACGAGTAAATCAGTGAACTGATTATGTTCGATGCCTGCAAATTCCGAAGGTAATTTCCGTCTGAAAAGGGTGGCGACTGTGCGGTACGAAAGGAATAATGGCGGTGGTAGTAATTTGATGCTTTATGACGTGTGTAATTATGGTTAATGAAGGAACCGACGGGGATATGAAAACAATTTTTTGCTCGATTATGTACTGCCCAATTTCTGTCTGATGGAAGCGAGCAGAAGGTAATTGAAACAGAACGTTGGTGCGTGGACAATGTTTGCAGGGGATTGAAGAGGAGCGGCGTAGGTTGGAAGAAGTTGTGACCGGGTAGACGCGATTTTAGCGAGTTCTAGAAGATTTAAGCGGGATTAGCTCAAGCTAGAGCAATGTAGAGTGGAATGAATTGAGTTAGGACGAAATAGATTTGGTTACTGTCTGTTTTATATTAACTACACAGGAGTTAGTATAATTTGAATCAATCTAGGACAGGTACCTGTGAAAATTGAGTGTAGTCCATCCAGATGGAACAAATTAGGAGGCATACGAGCAAGTTAAAATATGTTGACAAAAGTTGGATCTAGTTGTAGTCATTCAACGTGAGCTAGAGCTACGTGAAAAAAAAACTTGACCCAAGCTAAGATCAGCTGGAGTGATTTAACTGTGGTTGCAGCGAATTTGAACGAGATCGAGCGAGCTGGGACAGGTTAAAATGAATAGAGGCTAGTTAAAACAGAGTACAATTGTCTAAGGGGGATATGAAATAATGCTTTAGCTTCCAGAATAATCCATATCGGAAAATCAACTAAGTTCCAGCCTCTGCCATAGTGATATGAAGCCTCGAAGGAGTCACGACGAGCAAGTGGGTGGCGCCGCTGCCAGTAATCTTTGAGTTCATCAGAGAACGACCGCGTGCAGGGGAAAGCGATTATGACTCGTGTGTGGCCGGCTGCTTCGTTTTTCTCCTATTTAATTAACGTTAAAGGCTACTCGGTCCGGATTAAGCGCGATAAAATGCACGGTACAAATCGATTCTAAATTGCATCGCAATCGTTCGACCGGTGTACGTATCCGACCGGTTACAATAAAAAGAATATTTCGCATGCAAATTTAATTTTAAACGTTCGGCTGCTGTTACACGATAACAGTGACGTGGGAACGATCCAGGTACGATTCAGCGATTTTTTGCTGAGAAATTTTAATCACTTGCTTGATAATGGCAGTACTAATTGCCATATTTAACCCTGCAAATCCCAGTGTTGCACCGGTACAACACTCATTTTAATTGTGAGTAAAATTCTATCGCCTGTTTATATTTAACATTTGTTAGCAATCATCCGTATTTTTCCTGGTAGAAAAGTAGATGTCAATTTTTTTCGGGTTAGAAAATCAAACAATTTCCACAAAAATTTATTGTGGACTATTATAAAACTCAAATAAAAAAAATAAAAAATCGATATTTTCCATTTCACAATAACAAGATACAACATATATATTAGTCTTACAATTATGAAATAACGGTTCAAAGGTCTGAGCGTTATGGGGTTAATAAAAAAATTTTAAAAAATTAAAATCGACTTCAAAAAAGTACAAATGCACTGAAAAGTAAAAAATACGTTTTTTCGTTATTTAATCTGTGATTTTCAATGTTTTATGTCGGCGCCTCATGATTTGCACTGTGTAAATCTGGCGCCGACTTAAAAAAATTGAAAATCACAGATTAAATAAGGAAATTTTATTAAATTTTCTATTTTCACTTTTTAGTTATTCAGGTTGTATAACTTCATTTATTTAAAAAAATATGGGCAGGCCTACAAAAGGAGCTGACCGTAAAAAAACCGTTTGCTGGAAACGGAAGATTGGTGTAACTTCGAAACTACTTAACCGATTATGATGATTCTTTCTACGTGACCTAAGTTGATTGAAGCTAAACTAAGTGCAATAAGTTTCAAGAAAATCGGTCCAGTTGTTACAGAGAAATTCGCGGGCGAACATAATACATACCTACATACATCCATACAAACACATCGAACTGATTGTGAGAACCTCTTTCTTTTTGAAGTCGTTTAAAAATAAGCCTCATTCGCTGTGCCATATTTACATGAATTTAGAGAACAGTAGGTACATTTCTGAGACAGATGAATAAACTACGCTATCTCTTATAGTATTAGAAAATCCAGCAAAGTACTTTCTATAATATTATAATTCCGTGTAGCTACAGATAGTGACCAAAAGAACCACTGCAACCCATAAAATGTCCACCTGTGAATAAAACAAGAACTGTACCTATACCATCCCCTCATTCCAACGATCTGAAAAGTGCCCAAAGTAAAAGAGAGAACAAAAGATTAAATCGTGGCCTTGATGGCCTGTTTTCGTCCACCGCAATCAAAACACCCGTGTTCCGGAAAGGCATGATAGCTCTGGAACAATCGAACCCAGCCGAGACAGTCCCGTCAGAATTCCTCGTGCGGCGCAGTGTTCAAACTATCGCCGTTATCCTTAGCCATCGTGGAACGGAGAGAGTGTCAACAGGATGATGCGGTCGCTTAAAAATGCGACCTTCGCTCTGCAACTGCGTCGTTCGACGTGCGCCTACACCGGCTTGAAGAGGAGGGGGAGCCCGTGGATCGCTGGCTTAGAATCCAATGGAAACGAGTCCCATCTTTGCCGTGATCGGTGATAGAAGAGGGAAAAAAAAGGGGGGCAATAAAGGAAGACACGGCTCGGCTGAGTTCCCAAGCGAGCAACGGAAGCGGTGGACGTTTATGCAATTAACCGTCGCGTTGGGAACGGTGACGTAAAGGAGTGTCGCAAAAGGACCGACAAACGAACTGTAATTACCTACACGTATCGATGACAGGCGATTCATTCCCTATAGAAGACCCTGCAATCTTTCGCGTAAAAGGGAAAACCGCAACGGAGGCTGGGAACGATGACGAAAGTGTTTCGCCGGCTTCAGCGAAGACCCCAGGTGTCAACTTTCGCGTGACGACTGTTCCACGATTGTTGTCCATTAGTATAATAATTCTCGGCAGATGTAGTAACTCCACTCAGCACCTTAGATATTAGTTACGGAACAGCATTATAAGCTGGGATCCTACGTGCCTGCAAATTTCACGTCCCGTTCCATTCATCTCTGCCGCTTGCTTGTCCAGAGACGCGATTCCTTAATAGTTGAAACAGCATCCTCGCGCGCCCAACTATGAAATATTGTTCTAATAAACAAGTATTCAATTCTTAATGAAATCACACTTCGAATTTCAAACTTCAATCTTACTCGAGGTTTAATTACTCCCAAAATCAGGCTTGAGGGCACCAGTACCAAGGGGCTATCGTCGACAGAAATCGAAACTGTTGTAGTGGCCGAACTAATCATCGGCGTAACCCGCAGGACAGGTGCCGAGCGTTCGAGGGTGCACCTCGGGGGCTCGCGAATCGCCTGCCGTAGGGCTCTCGATGGCAGCGGCCGGGAAAGGCCAGGTCGGCCAGAGAGAACGAGAGGAAAGGGCGGAGAGGGAACGGGGCAAAAAAGACGCCGGTGGTTGGCGTACTGCCACAAGAGGAACGTAAACTGATCGCGCAATCTGCCGGTGCGCGCGGCAAGTCAACTCCAGCCACGAAGAATTTCAATCAGTAATAATATCGCCGTGCTTTCTATCTTCCCCCGCCCTCCCTCGTCGTCCTCGCGATCACCTTCCCCCGCCCTGGTATCCACCACGTCCCCGTGGGCACCGCTGGGCCTTCTTCTTGCGTTGCTCTCGCTTCCACCTTGCCCACGGTTCTCCTCTTCGCTGGTCGGTCCCCATGCCGGTTACAAATGGCGTCATTATTCCTTAATAATTCGAGATACCGGGCGACCGAACATTTATTGTTCGCCGTGAGCAGGGCACGGCCGCGGGGGCGAGGGGGCACGATAGCTCTCAGCGGTTTTTTCCAGCGTGACGGGCCTATCGGCACAACCAAGCAGCCAAGCTTGCACCTTCGTCGTTCAGCGGAAGATGAGCGATTTACGTGCCGCTGCAGCGGCCATGCTCTAGCAGTCTAGCATCTTATAACGGCCCCTGTGCCGGGTGAATTGAAGATAGAAGTTTTCGGCAACCAAACGAACGGTTATATGACTGACACGGGTGGCCCAGTTGCTGATGTGCGCTGCAAGATTTGTTAAGGGGATATACGAATGTCCTTTGAGTACTCCTCGATACTGTTACGAAAGATGCATGTCATTTTTCTGTTCACACTGGGGAGATCTGCTTTCTGAGATCGTTATTCTGTTTTCTAGTTCGCCATTAGTCAAAATATGTATAATATCGGTTTGTATAACAGTAGGGGTACTCGGGACGGCTTAAAGTATTCGTAGATCTAGCAAGTTCCTTCTGGACATGAAGCAGAATTAAGATATTTTAAAACTTAGGACAAATCAGATTCAATTCCAACACAGAACACTTGAGACTTTTAGCGTTGAATAGCTTCGTTTGACCAACCGAGGAATTAAATCTCGTATCCGTGACTCTGATATAAGGTTAGCCAATTTAAACAGACGAGTGTCTTGTTTAAGAAGATACATGGGTATTTCGATATAAAAAAAAAATTGAAATTTTCTTTCGATTGTTTATGATAGCCCATGTCTGACAAGTATTTTAAAAACAGATTTCATTGAAAAATACGAAAAATTGCAAGAGTTGCAGCGTAAAAAGTAACGGGCGGGCCAATGCAGGTTAACGCGCCGCGGCAGGTTTTAAAGTTGTTTGTCTCAAAAGTATGTTTCCCAAGACGGTGAACATCGTAACTCGAGAACGGATCGATATTTTTTGCTGAAATTTTAACTGAACGTACAAAACACTTTTCTCCACAATGCGGAAAGCGCTCGCTAAGATCGTTTAACTTTAACAACATTTAAGACAACATTTATCAGAGAATTATTTCATTAACATCCTTCAAAGTTGATATTCGTTGTAAAACTCTGTGAATTTTTCTTAAATTTTTTCGATCGAGTTCTACATTGTAGATTTTGAATTAAGGGATACTCGTATAAAGTGACTTTGCTTTTAGACGACTCGGTCAATCGGAATCGTGTTCACCACGCGGAGGCGCGCATTACGCAAACACTCACTTCGACATCTTGTATATTAATTAATTTGTAATATTT
The DNA here is from genome assembly GCA_963932335.1 of Andrena marginata. Taxonomy (NCBI): domain Eukaryota; kingdom Metazoa; phylum Arthropoda; class Insecta; order Hymenoptera; family Andrenidae; genus Andrena; species Andrena marginata. Next base: position 42,970,527 of record OZ010660.1, read on the forward strand.
TGTAAACATTCTTATTTGAAAATGCATCTTATATCCCTAAGAAAAAATTGTTAAAAAAAGCAAATGATTTAAGTTATAACTGGCTCTACAATCTAGGCCAGAAGCAATCGTTGATTTTAACTGTCTAATACCCATGTACCCCATTAAGGAAGACAACACAGATTTTGCGTGAAATTGCCACATTGCGATCCGTGCAATACACTCGCCCTTTACAATAATACATTGCTGTTATCTTCCTTGACACAAATGCTTTCCAGAGCGGCAATAGCATTGCTCCTCGTGGGCGTCGCGAGCGGAAAACTTCGCGGCATTATTATTCACGGCACACAGGAAAGATCAGATACGCGAGAAACGGGTTTCCTAAGTGAATCAATAAGAAATCATCGGAGCGTGTGACATCGAGATCGCGTGACACGCTGGCGCCATAGGCAGCATTTTCGTTTCAGATGTTAATTGGCGAGATGTGTGCAACCGATCGATTAAATATCACGGCCTTCGAGGACAGTTTCCCGTATCGATTACAAGAGAGAATTATTAGATATCTACCGGCGCGCCGATTTAATCGCCCAACGATTAGGCAACGATTCCTGCGGCGGGCATTGCGAAAATCGCTAACGTTCCCCGATTTCCGTGTTTGCATCCTCCTCCACCCGGTCACGTTTACCAACGCTGACGCGCCGACTGTTGACTTTCGGGAAAAATATTTGAGCAACGATGTTTGCGCTTTTACCAGACCGTTCCGTCGACGCGTTAAAGAGTTAATATTGGGCATTTCGTTTCTTCCGAAACGCATTTAAGTCACACCAACAGCCTCGAAACGTCGACCCTGGACGGTCTCGCAAACAGATGCCTCAGCGAATCCTCGTATCTGCTGCGCCTGTCGTACGACGCCCGATTCAAAATTGATATCTCTAGATTTCGCCCGTGCCGTTCCGATACGCCAGAACTCCGTCGTTCGTCGTGGCTATAAAAGGAAACCGAGCGAGCCTGTATCGCATTCCTTCCACCACTAAGATTTCACGGGGGCGTATCAAATCAAGATTATCCGACGCTCACCTTTTTCACGGATTCGCAGCTGTCGCGCCACCTGCCGTATCCGCTCCTTTCGCGCCGTTTAACGTCACCCACGTGATAGTGACGTCGAAGAGCCACCCTTCACTTAATAGACAATTCCGATTTACGAGTGACAAACACAGAATGCAATGGAACGTTCGCGCGCTAATTTGTTGTATTCAGAGGTAATAGGATTAGGGATTGATCCTTCGTGGTGCGAGCGCAAATAATAGCGATGCAAAAAATGTCTCGTAATGTGAGACGATACCTCTAATACGCTTGCCGCGTATTAAAGTAATCCGCCATGAAAACCACCGTCCGCGACGCGCCAGCTAAATAAGACGGGCGGAAAGGACGAGCCGACTAAAGAAGAAGGGATATCGAAGATTCGGTAGCTGGGACGAGAAAAGGAAGACGAGTCCTTCCCGAGGACGGGCGAAAGGGTATAAATCCACGATTTTACAACTCCCCGGACTGACATTTATGGTCCCGGGGCCAGCTGCATCTCGTTGGATCATTGATTAATATCGATTGGCTGGCAATAAGAATCTCTTTTCAGTCTGGCACCTGTTACGCACCTCCTCGTCCGCCGACCCGTCTCTACCCGCGGATCCTTGTTTTTCGCCCGGCTCGATCGACCCGCTACCTCCAAAGTACCCCGATAATTCTCGGCGGCCATTAAACGGCGTTTCTTTACGAGTGCCGATTATTGGAAATAATTGGGAAGATACTTGGGCCCCGTCCGCATAAAGTGTTGCAAATAAAAAGTCGAGTCCTGACGTGCCTTCGATCGATTTTTATAATAAACACGCTACTTATCGTTTGCTGTCGCGTTCCGTATGCAGATCTCGAGGAATTTAGATTGAGCTGCTTTAAAGCGAAGCTTCCACAAAATCTGTATCATCTGGGTCGACGAAATCGAGCTTGACAGCCTGTGTTTTCAGGTTAAACGTATGATTGTTGATATTTTAATGGCTCGACAAACTGGAGGAGGATCTTAGTACGAAACAATGATAATGCATATTCAATGAGACGGAAACGTTATTTTTGGTAATGAGGAAGGGAAGAAGGAAGAATACTCCAAGAATATTCGAATTCTGTTCATAATTTCCAACGCCATTCGTAAAATTCTACGCGCCACCGATGAATCCGGTTCAGATGCTCGTCCTTGCCGGATAATCCGAACTCGAGCCCTGAAACGCGTTCGCGCGCATCCAGGGCGAAGAAAAGTTTACAAAAACGGAGAATCACCGCGTTCACGATGATAAATATCCCCGACGTTTCATTTCCTGCCTATAATAGGTACTTCTTTCGCGAAGATCGCATCTCATCGAGACTCGTCGCCTCTTCGCTGAACGCTGTCCCCCGCCAACCGAACGAGACAGCCACGGGCCGCAGAGCACATGGGCCAGCATGGAAGACCCGTGAGAAATACTTTCGTAAATCCGTGCTCTATAAACGCAGCGAGTTAATTACATTCCTCGTAGCAGCTTGTGGTGTAGAAGAAGACCCTAGGAGGAAGGATATAGGCAACCCTAAAGGGGTCCCTCTTCGATTCCCGTAGAAAGTCGAAGGTGAAGGGCGGGGACCTGGGTCTGCTGCTATAGATCAGGGGTTTTCAAACCTCCTCGCCGTCGATGATCAAACGCTATTTTCCCTGGAATCTGAAGCATCCACCCAACAGCCACTGTGAGACGTCTTTCGACTTTCACCGAGGATACGTGTCTGTCAAATCTGTCAACAACGAGCGGAACTTCGTGAAACCTATACCGATACCTAGTCAGCTTGAAAACCCGTTCCCTAGAACATCCTGTTGCGGTTACGGGCCGGGGAACAGGTGGCCAGCCTAAATTCAAACCGTTAGATTAGAACACTAATCGAACGCCAGTTATCTCGTTTCTTGCGTGTGGAACATAGTTGGCAGAGCAAAAAACGAGGGAACGAATTAGCGAGCAGCGTGATCGACGAGGCGATCGACGATTGGTTTGGGAGCCTCTTTTTTTTCTCTTGCTGCCCATCTAATGACAGAGTAGAGTCAGCTCGGAAGTGCACAGTCGCAGAAATAGGTCGGACGGTACACGTGACACGCGATTCCGCGGTGGCTGATGAATATTAATGAATAGCGGGAGCCTGGCACCTGTTCGTGCGAAAATACTATCCACGGAGGTCGGTCAGCCGGGAGAGCCTCTAATTTTCGGGCATTCTAACCACTTTATCGAGAGCACGTCCGCTGTTGCGCGTAACGCGGGGCAGGCAATCACTTGTAACAAGCTTCCTGCGGTTATAATTGCACGATTGCGTACACCGTGATAGGGAATATTACAGTTTGTTGAGTTCTGGATACACTAGTGGCGCGGTTTCGCTACGCAATTTCGGCTGAGTAAATATCGGGGCGAAATTATGCGGTTGTCGCGCTTCTGGTTTCGCCCGCTACGTGCGTTATTATAACGTGGGCCTGGCTATAGTAAAAGACAGATCAAATTACCAGCAATTTCTCGGCCTACTACGTAATTACGTGATACATACTATCTGGGCCTTTTTTTTCGTATTAAGCAAAGCGTGTCACAGAATTGCACAGGAAGCAAAGAATGAAGGGAAAAAAAGTTGGATATAATTCACCTCGTACTGTACAGGTTTAATCCCCTCTGCTTGGTCGCGTACGCTTCGGTGTGTGCCTTTTATCACTGGTCAGCATGTGCGTAGGTAAACTTCCACGACAGCAGAAGTGGCTTATTATATTTATTATTAGAAAGTTGTAAGGCTTAGAATAATAACGGGTTGTGAAAGGACAAATCCACCCGGCTACATGCTAATATGACGCCTTCGTTATAATCGTATTGGCAAAAAATGAAAGGCACGAAACTGCAGATAGAAAACGTTCTCAAGTATCTTCATATACCGAAAGCTTGCCCCCTGCTCCGCTAAAGCCACCGAATCCAGCATCCAGATCGACCGGATCCCTGGATCGCGCCGCGGATAAGCTCACTCGCACGCGAGTACAGGACGATGTGCGTGCCGGTAACGCGTCACCCCGTGTATCCAGCTTCCCGCCAGCGGATGCGCTCGAACGAGTCGAACGGGTATCCGATCTTCCACAGCGAGCGTAATCTTACGTCCGTGGCGAGGGCACCGGCCAACAAAGGGAGTCCGAAGGGTGGACGTGGAAAAAATGGAAAATGCTTTCTCGCTTCGTAACGACGTCGCGGACGCGAATCATTAATCCTCGCAACGTGGTGCCGTGTACCTTGTACCTGCTCGTGATTACGGCTGTTCTCCTCTCCCTCGCCGCACCTCCGCGCCCTGCTCTCGCGCACGGCCGCCTCTCCGCACCGTCTGCCCCGAGCAGGGTGCTTGCAAGAGGAACAAACACCTACGACTTTTTCTCAGCTTCTATCTCCGTTGAACACGCACCCATCCTTCGCCACGGCGCCAGACTAGGCCCAGCCAGGAACACCCAGCGACCTTTTTTCCTCCCAACCCCCCCACCCACCTCCCTCGTTGTTCCCCTGTATCTGCCTCGGTACACGCGCGCGTCTATCCTCTAAACCCTTCAGAGGAAGAAGGAGCATCTACGATTTCTTCCTGCGTCCAGTGTCCTCCGGGCTCGGTTGTCTAGGCTGACTTCTAGCTGGGGCGGGTAACTGGTACGAATTTGCCTTCCGGAAATTCAGAAAATTATGCAACTCTGTGCGCAGATAGACGAGTTCGTGCGTAAGAGAAACCTATTCTTTGTTGGTGACATGTGCGCTTTTGGGGGGTGAAATCAGCCCTTGAAAAAAGGCAGAATTTTGTTTTTAGTGGAATATCTGAAGAACGGTGGGAGATATTGGAAAGAAGTTTAAGCAGAAGTCGCTTCTTTTTTATGTCTATAAAATTGCGTGACAGTAATTGTCCAATTAAGGATTGGTGGTGGGGGTAACTTGAGAAGTATGGATTTTTCGATAATTATTTTTACGCAGTTTTGTAGATATAAAAAAATGCAACTTTGGTTGATACTTCTCTTCGATACCTTTCACCGTTCTCGAGATATTACACGAAAAAGAAAATTTCCCTTTTATTCAAGGGGTGATTTCATCCCCCAAAACTATACTATGGCACCAATAAAAAAAATAGGTTTGTCTTGCTTATGAACTACTGCACTTACGCACAGAAATGCGTGTTTTCCTGAATTTCAGGGTTGTCTAGCTCCCCTTTTAAGTTAACTGCGAGAGGCTGGGAGTGGCGCGGCGGTGCCTGTTTCTCTCCTAGAGAGCAGAGGCGATGAATGACATTTGGATATTGCATAGCAATGTGTGTCCCTGAGCTTGTATGCGGAATTGAAACACTTCTGGTTCGCATAGTATTATAATCATACTACTCCGATTATATTAAGCTTCCTTGCACTTCCCACAATCAGTAGCTTAACTTTCTTTTGACACGCGCAAGTAGCCTTCCGTAAGCTCGAACTGGACGTTAATCTCCGATACCGCAGCTTAGCAGCGTAGTCTTCGTCAGGGACTTCTTTGTTTTTACAGATCTTGTAAGCCGTCCCATTGGGTCCACTTTTTCTTTCAAGCTCGCACGTCGAGGATCCAACGCGTACGATTCTTTTCCTTTTTCCCTTCCCTCGTACACGCAGGGCTCGCCTCGTTCGACGAACTTCCTCGCCCGTCGACGCGGGAACGCCTAGCGACTTTTTTCACCTTCTATCTTCCTCGTACACGCGCCCAACTCTCCCGACAGGGTGACCGAGGGTGTACATACGCCCTCGCGGCTCGCGTTCCCACACGCGAGCCGCGAATCCTCGGATGTACACGCGTTATCTCCGCGTGGTATCCGCTTCAGTCCGCGGGAGGTACGGCGGTGACCGTGTATCGATGATTTTATCGATGCTGGACGCCGAGAATATTTTCAATAGTCTTTATCCTCCGCTCCACCTGCGAATGCCTGCGATTTCTTCTGACACTTACTTCGCTTCCTACTGCCATTTACACCTGCGGCTTTTCAGATGTAGCTCAATCGTTCCTTAGGTATAGGTCAGTGATTCCCAACCGCTGGGTCGCGAAGTGTTACCAGGGAGTAGTCATGGTTTTCTTTTGAATATTATTAGGTTAGAATTATATTCCGAAATACCCATTTTAAATGTGTTTTCTTTACCTTATTAAATTTACTAAATTTCTTTCTTTAACTTATTAAATTTACGTGTGGTAGATTATTGAAATATTATAAAAGATAATCGCGAATCAAAAAAGTTTGGGAATCACTGGTACAGGTAATTTACAAAGCGTGGGTATCGGTAAGAAGAGTGAATTTTTCGGTGGCAGACACAACGGTTGAGTATCTTTTAATTAAATGGGTAGGGTATTAGAAGTAACGTCAACGCATTGCACGATAAATCGAAGTAGAAAATATTTAGGCAGATTTCGGATGAAGTACATGAAAGCAACGACTCATTGCTTTCGTAAAAACGTACTCCTCAAACGCAATGTATCGTGGTGATGGCTATAACACTGCCATTAACAAGCAGGCCGGCCAGCATATGGGAAAGAGTTCCGCGCGGTTCTCTTGCGCTGAATAAGCTCGTTTGTTCGATAAACAGCGCAAGTAGCTTGAAAACGTTCGATCAACGCTCGGCCGGCCTATTAATTAACAGCGGCCGTGTCTCACTTCGTTAAGAGCATCTGAATGCGTCATAAAGCCGCGCACATGCGAGAATAAAGACGGTCTTAGTCGGGGCACGAGGACACGGCGCATATAACCGCGGAAATTAACGTTAAACAATCTTGTTAACGCCCCGATTTGTGGCCCATTCACATCGACGTTCTCGTTAAAACTTACTCTTAAGATTCCGTTCACGAGGGAATCTGCGCATAATTACGATATCTTAACGACATTGTCGATAAACTGAGATCGAAATTCACCGATAACATATTACTATCGCGTGACCAATCGTTAACGGCCTCTACGCTGTCATTCAGAAGATTGCCCACGCTGTTACGTACTTATAAAACTTAACGTCTCAACTGATTCTTGATCAGAACAGATATCCGAGTTGATGAACTCATTACACTTGACGATGTACTATATTACAACGTCAAAAATTTACTGACATTCATAAGGAACAGCCTTGGTGATACATTTTGATGTTTCGTATCAAACTTTCCCACCGAATTGTGAAGCAATTAACGGCAAGATGTCCATAAACTTTTAAAACACATTTCCTCAAGCTTCTATACTCTTCATCCCATCCAGCATATAATAATTCCAGCACCATAACGCGACCAAAGACTCTCATATCATGCATAAAACAGTTGCACTCCTCGTATATATACATTTCTACGTACTCCCAGCGGATACCAACGCGGTCGTACGCCAAACAACGGTTTCCAGATCAGTCGGATTCCCAATTACTCGTTCGCCGCTCGTTCTTCCCGGCAGCCGTGCCCTTAAGGCGGGCTCGCTGCGTTCGCGTCGGCGATAGAACGCCAGTCGAGGCCCGACGGATATGGTAATGCCATCGTTGTTTAACATATGCAACGCTAGCAGCCAGACACGTACAACAACGGCTTTATCATTAAAGGTAACACACCTCGAGCCGACTGCATCATACGAACGTGGAACGTGGGTAATGCATTCGTCCCGACACCCATACCGCCACCTCGCCCCGATCGCGCCTCAAACGTGGATGCGTGTAATCGAGCGCGCATTGCCTATCGCGACTCCAGCCTCCGCGGTGATCTTCCATTCCCTGACCTCATCCAGGGGCAGCGGTGTTCCCGGATCCCCGGCCTCCGTTCGTCGTCGACTTTAGTGGGACGATCGTGTTACGATCCTCGCGTCGAACCCGCCTGCCGATCCAATCATATAAATTAAGTAGCGTTTTGTACTTTTCCGGGAGGTAAGGTATATAATGCACTGTGGTAGTCGACGCTCTGCCGCGCACACGCCTCGAGCGGGCCTGGACGATAGGGGTTTTTCGTGTTTACGGCGAGTCTGTTATGCAAATCGCACGATGTCTCGCCTCCGCCGTGCACAGTGATGCGCACTGTGATCGAGCGCGGCGCGGGTTAGATCGTGAACATATGAGTTTGATGAACCCTATATCGATGTAATCTGGAGTTGAAGTCAGCACTACTGACCTTTCACGTGCACAAGTCTCGTGTGGGATGGATCGTATAACTCGATCGCTTTGATTATCCTTCGTACCGATTATTGAGCCGTCGGTGAATTTGGTCGGAGCTTGGCGAATTCTTGAAATGGAAGTCCAGTTCACTGAGCTTTGGCGAGCACAAAGCTTGCCCGCTTTATGGTACGACGATTCCAGCGGTTTCACGTACGTTTGAACAATTCCGTCCGAATCGAGAGAAGCATCGTGGCCAATTAATTGACGCCCCTTCGTTTACTCGTAGCGAGAAAGAAAACCGTCCGGGGAAATAATCGTGATTCAGTGTCGAGGCTGCCGACTTCCGGCACGCGTACCTGTTGCCACGATCCATAAGCCGTGCCTCCTGGACATACTTGAAGAGCGATACGTCGCTGCTACGTGACGATTATTTCTGCGTGTCCTGACAACGATTTCCTGATGTCCACGCGGAATGCAAATCCCTCTAGCCGGAGTCCATGGAAAGCGAGCAATTAATATTAACGAGGAGTGTCCAGGCACAGCCGACACAGGTCGCGATTTCACCTGCCATTAGACGATATAATACAGCTCGTGCTGGTTTAACCATTTGGGGTCACGTGTCGGGGGTTGACGCCCACGCCATTTCTGGCTTCAAACGTGTTGCGCGAGTAAATCGTTTGATCGCTAATTCCTCAGCCTTCCTCTAATCGTCTCTGCTTGCTCGATGGACATTCAGTGAACGTAATGGACACCTCCAGAGTACAAACAAGCAATAGCTTTCGGGGATAAGTCTACAGAATAGATTCAATGGAGGTTTGTTAATAGTAAAAGATATCTACTTAAAATAAAATCCTTCTGATAGTAGATTTTCATCAGATTTTAACAATTCACCAATTTCCTTTTTATAATAACTCCTACAAATATGAACAACTATTAGACTTACCACAGGAAATTTAAGGGGACGGAAAAGGGTTTTTGCATGACTTAATAATGAATCAAGTTCGCGTGAGCGATGAGAGGTGTTTTAATTTGGAGATCCTTTCTGCACGGTCAACGTGACAAATGCATAATAGAAATCTATTCATACCAACGATCCCCTAATTTTCCAATCTCAGTGAAAGTTGTCCCCACCGACTACGAAGTTCATCGATAACCATTGACAAACTTATCGCCAGGCAAAGCCGCTAGCCGAAAGCCCACCGATTAGTTTCCCTCGGGCTGGTTTTATCGGGCAGATATTAATTACGCGTCAGAATTAATAGCCACGTTGTCCGAAAGTTATAATCCCGAAATCTCGTCCTTAAATGGACGACGGATACCAAGCTAGAGCTTAAAAGTTCCCCGCGCTCGGCCCTCTGTAGAACTTTTCTCATATCCGAGCTGCTGGTGATAAAGAGTGTGCTCGTCCTTAGGCCTTCTTAATTATTACGCGAAGAATCTTTGCATTAAAACATTCAGTCATTCTGCATAGTTTCCTTATTGCTTATTGGAGAACCGCGTTTTGCCTACGAGGAAGACAATGAACGTCACAGAGTATTTTGCACGCAACTGTAGACCCGCCATGTGGCATGAACTCGTTTGTGATGAAAACTTCGGCAGAACCTACCAAAAACCTAATGAAATTTATGCCAGGGTACAATTAATGCAGAAGGCATGCACGTCAAATATTAAAAACTTATTTTCTATTTAATAATTCAAATAAATATGTATTAACTAATAAAATCGCAAGTGTGCCTATAGTCCAATACTTTTTGGACCCATTATATTGGAGTAGAATATGATAATGAGTGAAATGATATCTATTATAAACACTAGAGTGAAGTCACAATTTGTAAATTCTTCAATAATAATTTGTACATTTTATATGAAATCATAAAAGGTGAGTAGAGTTGTGATTTCAATTTCCTGTCAATACACCGTACTTCAATGACTGTTCATATAACTATAGTTATGTAACGAAGGCAGAACTAATTTCGAGATTAACACGCGTCGTCGGCAGAAATTCTTTACCGAATGCACTGTATTTATTTTGCGCTAACAGGCTTTCAGTGTCCACTTTCCCATTCGTTAGAAAGTGAATAATTCTCTGTTAAATATGATCCCACGAGTATCTATGAATAGAACAATAAAGAAACCAAGAACGCGCTCTAATCAGCGACATATGAATATTAATATTCCTCTGGCTTCGCCTATCGTCCCCTACCAAAGTATTCCACTTGCAGTTATGTTAATTAGCGTCGTCCAAAGCTGCAGAACTCGACGCCGCGAGGCTCATTTATTAAATTCTTGTTCAGAGATTGCGCGCATCTTTAATCACCACCAGTCCCCGCGAAAAAGTTGGGCACCACTCGCACATGGAAAAAGTAGCTATGCGACCGCGTTTAACATGTATTTATGAGGCCGATTTAATTCCATACTCGTGTAGCGGTTTACTGAAACCCAGTGGCACGGGTTCAAAGAAATATGAGGCAGTCAGAGCAACAACGAACTAACCCACATTTGTTTTTTCGAAATTGAATTAGTAGCAATAACGCATTCCAATAGACTCTACTAACCATATAAAATAGGGAAAACGTAATTTTTTTAATGTGGGTTGGTCTGTTGTTGCTCTGATCGCCTCGTATCATCTTGCCAAGCACTTTGCAACGTTCTTTGAGGGACAAAGTAGAATTTCGCAATTAGGGGTCCAAGTAATATGCCGACTGGAAGCTTTAAAGAAATTCTCGTGAATACTCCTTACAATTACTACCCCTACCTACCTAAAAAAAAGGAGAGAATCTGTCCTTACAGACTAAGTTGTCGAATAGCCAGAAAGCAGTTAAGCTTATCGCAGTTACAAAATTAGTGTTCACAAAATAGTACTGAGGAATTCTACAAGCACGGTGAAAACCACCGTATGCAATAATTCAGCAGTTATTTTACTTTGACGTCAAAATACTGTACTATAACATAGAGTGATACACTTTTGTTGCTTGTTGTATATTTACTCAAAACATAGAGCTTAGTCGTGAAAATTAGGTGTCGAATGAAACTCTTAACTTTCTTTATACATAAAAGTTATTTATCCAACTTTTAAAATTTAAATAATGCCTGTTCTGTTTTAAGTTAATTTTGTGCGATAACAGTGTAACTCTGTTGTAACAGTTATTTTATGTTCGATTAATAAAAGTTCTGGAAGATTATGTACTATTGAACAGATATTTAAGGGTAAAATATAAAAGATAGGAATACATTTTTAATTAGTATTATTTAAGGAATTGGAAGCGAGATAAATACAGAAGATAACGCTCTTACTAATTTTTATATAATGATTTTCACAGAACGGTTTAAGGTTTTAACTTCACAATTAGATCTATTTACTCCACAATATTTTCAGGAAATCTGCTTATCACAACTGTAACTTTATCAGAGTAGAGTAAATGTTCCAGTTTAACTAGAACTTTTTTGTTACTTTCAAGAAAATAAAAGTTTCTTATTTACACAAAACTGTATAGAGTAAAAGATTCAATTAATACATTGCATTTTACAACAGCGTTCTCGGAACAGAAAAAAGAATAGTCATAGAATTACAGTTATTTCATAATTAATTGAACATTTTAACAGTTTCATTCGACTTCTGGTGAAAATTGTACTGGCGTCATCGTGAATATTTTTCTGACTGACTGTATGTCCGATACGTTTTATCGTTACACCTTTTCTGCCAATGGCAAACAATTATTCGATCAAGCATAAGACTGATCCACTGTCGGCTACGCATTGAACTTGAAAGCTGCTTTGTCAATCGAATTTCTGTTTCAATAACCAAGCGGCCGCAAGGTTCGCCCGCTTATTGTTAGAAGCCATAAAGTCAGCCGCTTATTCGAAGCATCTCCGGCATTCGGAGCTCGTTAAAGCCGCGGCCCGCCGCACAATGACATTTAAATGAAACGTTTTTCCTTTCACCGGGAAAACACGATTGCCTTGGAAGGGAAAGTCCATTTAGCAAAGGGTTAATTCGCTCGTTAGCATCGCGTCCCGTCCTTTCCGCGGCGAGCAGACTCTGTAATTGCCCGTAGCTCCTGGCGTCGGCCTCCTTCCCAGGGAATTGTGACATTCCCAACGACGCGCGATTCCTTCTCCCTTCTTTTCCTTCGTTTGCTGGGCCCTCTGGCTAAACGGTGGAGGTCCGCTGGTCGTAATTTGCGTGTATCACGACCCTCTGCGGTTAATTAGTCCCTCTCGCATTGATTCGTCGTAAATACTGCGTTCCCGAAGCGACCGAACGTAAACTATTACGTGTCTACACTTACACCTCAACAGGGTGTCAAACATTTTTCAATTCTCTACCTTCCCGCGAAGTATCATCAAAACCACCGCGTAACGCCACACGTGCTCCCCTTGTCACACCCTGTATAAACCTCATCAGGCTCTATCTACACAGGCCAGAATTATCTTTCCTTCATTTTTCCAAGTTCATCTAAGAACCACTCTCTGCGAAGTCATATCTGTGGACCGCCTAGGCACGTATCGGTGAGAGAGCGGTTACCGATCTCCATAAAGAGGAATCCCATATATTACAGAAGGAGTATCCTCGAATAATTATCGCTGCCATCGATACCTTACGGCCGTGCAAACGCGGACGAGCGTAACCGCGAGAGTTTCACCGTTTACGACGTTCCCTAGGCGAGCGATGCAACGGTCGGAATAACTTGGAGCTCGCGAGAACTCGAAGACAGCTGTGGCGCGGCCTTTTTATTGGTCGTTAAATAGCTGGTGCGCGTCGCGCTCCGGCAATGATTTGTCAACGCGACGCCGATTAAAAGAACTCGAAGGATTCCTAGTTTGAAGATCGTCGCACCGATAGCGATTAGTTATCGAAAATATTCTATTCGCGTTACAGAAGGGAATGCCAGAAATTCATTGGCGGAGACGGACAGTCGTAAAACTCGCTGGATCGCGGCGAGCAGATGAGCCCAAGTAGTCCGTTTACGAGGATCCTGTTAGCGCTCGATTCCATCGCGCGTGTCTTCTGGCTGCCGATCGAGGATGTTGGCGCGAGCGTTTGATAGCGTGGCCTCGCGCTATAAAACAGTTCGTCCTTATCCACTCCTCGTAATCTACCGAGGGATCTTCGCCCGAATTTTTCCCACCGCGGCCAGTTTTCCATCTGACGGCGCGATCGCGACTCGAGTTCCCAATTACGTTAACGGATAAATTGGTCGTGCTGGCTGGTGATCGCCACTTAGATCCGTGCGGCATTCGGCTCTTCGTTGGTTCGTGGTGTGCCTAGTCGCGGCAAACGAGTAGGAGCTGCGCCGTGGTTGCTCTCGGGTGGCGATATTAAGATGCAAGGCTTGAAGTATGTATTCGTGTGTTTGGGGAGGAAGAGTTTTGGTCATGGTAGATTTTTGTGATGTTACAATTGGAATGTAGATTCTGTCTTGTCACATCCTTTAGGTCTGTTAGATCTTACTGATTCACTATTTATTACACGAATTCTTTTTATTACACTACGTTTTGGGGCAGCTATGACTAACATCGCAACTTACTAACTAGAGGGCACTCTCGACTCATGCACCGAGAAACGGGCCTGGTTAAAATTGTATTACATTTCATAATGTTTTGGAGGTTGTTTCTCGTTTATAAATATTTAAATAAAATTGTATCTTTTGCTTCAGACGAATTCGTACACCAGGTCCTCTGTGTAGCTGAGAGTCGGATTGCTTGACGTCATTATATGAAGAATTCCCTCTCCAGAATAATACATGGCAATCCACCTTATCAGCTCTGGCGAGTAAGCATTAAGTGTATTACTAGACTTCTTTAAATACGCATTGGCTATTTTCAATAGTTACTGTTTCATAAATTTACTTTGTAATAATATTTCAATATTCAATTGCATTTTCCTGTTAAAAACACAAAATTCAATGCCTGGTAGCAACCCCAAATAAGTAACAAAAAAAAAAACAAATAAATACTACAATACTTTTTGCAAAATACAAAATAAATTTTTGGGGGTCAAATAAGCACCACCCTAACTACTATACATTTATATAAATAAATTTTATTGTATTCTTATGTATTATTATTTTATTGAGTACTCTAGTCTCTGGTACAGGGGACAATACTGGATTTCAGAGTATTGTAAATTATTGTGGGTCTGTGAATACAGATCCCCGCGGCCGGAAAGCCGCGATATTTCTTCTCTAACCAGTTCAAGGCTACAACTTTCAGATTATCGACTAATCAGATTCACCAGCAAAGGAGTCTAGAGATTCTTCTCGGTCACAGGATGCTCTTTGCAGGATTTTTATCTTCAGCATCCGCGCGACGCTCACAGCGATAGCAGGAATTCATCTATCCTCGTTGTGCCCGCCGTTTCCAACAAATAACAGGCGATTCTTACACTATACCCCCTCGTTCTCTACCGGGTGACGTGCCGAAGTATTTTCAATTAGCGAGAGATAACGAAGAGTATCTCTAATGCGCTGCCAATTAGCAGGCAGCGAGCGAGCGCACCGCTCGAAAGGACAAATTGCCTTCCATGCTTCACGATATCCCATCCGCGTATAATTGTATAGGTCGAAGAAACATCAGCCATTTACGGTTCAATTAAAATACCATCGGTTTCTGCCTGCCGTATAAAATTATACCCCCCCCCCCCCCCCCACGCACACACGAGAATACGCACAATAACGCGCGATACGATGGAAAAACAGCGGAGAACAGCGCGAGCGAATGATTTTGCATGGGGGAAGGGGAAAAAGCTTCGCGTTCCCACGACTGAGGACAATTAACCGTACCCGTCGGCGGGGACGCCATTTAAATTAATGACATTTCTGGAAAATCACAGAATCTGAAATTAACAAGTTTCAGAATTATTGAGGGGGGGGGGGGGTTGTAGCGATGCTCATGCAGTTAGTTATGCGATTAATTGATTTTTCACAAAGTAGAAAGCTGCAGCATGCTAATAATAGAACTTTCTACAACAGGGGTGCTGGCTGTTAAGCCAACGCCATCTGGAATATTCCTTCTAATTTTTTAATTGTTTAGCCAACCAACTGAAAGCCTACCTACCTACAGCTGCTTACCTCTGAACTACCCGACACACATGTATCATTTATTATTATCATTATTATTATTATTACACGTGGTTATTGCACCATTTCAAGTACAAATTATAATTACAATCGCGATTGTGCGACGTTAACCCCAAGATACGTACCTGTAGGACAATAAAGAAGGCAAAAAGATTAAGGAACTGTTAAAGAAACCGTGCGAGGATAAAAGACCCTTGAAGACGCTAGCTGCAATGCTGGCGAAACGTCCATATAAAATTCCTAATGGACACGATTTACATCCGGAAGCTTGAATCAGTATTACATATCAGTAATAACTTTAACTAATTGTCCAGAGCTACGTATGTCCGACCCAATATTGTCTTAACCCCTTTGCCTGGCAGACCACTGAACCATGAACCCATTAATCCACACCACCTACAATCCCACCAATCCATCAACTTGCCCACTACATACACACTGCGCCAATGTCTCCCAACGGTTCTCCCCTAAGTATCCAAGGAACTTTCATCATAGGCACCACCCTCGCCGCTTGCAAGCTCGAAGATGAACGCGGTGTCGCAACTCGCGATATCGCGACCCGTTCCCGGCGAGGCGTGAAAGATTAAGGGCGCTGGATGCGCGAACACCAGCAAACTGCCGGCTTTTTCAAGCCGCGGGCCCAACGAAAATTAGATTTCCGTGGTCCTGCTGCCGCTGGTCGGCTGGTATAGCGAGCGTCTAGCAGACGCCTTAATCAAGATATCATCCGGCCGCTGCTGCTCCGACCTCCTCCCGTTCGAGCACCCCATTAACATATTTCACTCTTTAATTCGCGGGCCGGTGGCACGCCACGCGTTCCACGGGGCATTAGCGACGTGACGAAGTTGCGCGCCGGCCTGACGGATCGCGCGGAAACGTCGATTTGTTTGGCGAAGTTACTGGCGGGGCTGGATATCCTTAACGCCGCGGGACTTTGGTTAGCGTTCGGGGGTTCTGGGATGCTTCTGCGCCTCAACAGTGAGTGTTAGATGGTTTTTTTAACACGTTCGCTCCCGATTTGGAGCGAAAAAACGAGCGCCACAAATCACGCTTCGTTTATCGTACTTTGCAAATAGAAAAAATGCGCATGCTTCTTAACGCGTGAAAAATATGTGACGCCCGTGGTAGAGAACATATAGCTGGACTTTAGGAAGCCGGTTGCTCGAAATACTTTCGATCTCGCGTTCCTTCAAAATACAGAATCAGATCTAACATATATTACCACAGTGTTCTTAGTTCATCTTCCAAGGGTACCTACACTTGAAAAGTAGTTCCACGTGTAATTATTGAGACCGTAGTCAACTGGGTCAGAGATCTATCAAGTACCCTAACCGATATGTCCTCTAAATACCTCGACCAAGGCTATTCTCCTCGACCAACTTCGCCTTCGAGAACTTCACAATCGAAGTAAAACGCAAATTCACCCAATTACTCTACCATCTCGCCATCGCCGTCTTACAATTAGTTAGTTCTCCAAAGATAGCCCGCGTTACGTTGGAATTGCCAATTCCCTCGGGGTTGCTCGCGTCACCCATAAACGCGGTTTATGTACCGGGGGAACCCCAAGCAGTGCGCGGTGTTCGCGCGCACACGCGCGATCGGCTGAGCAAGTCCGACAGCGGAGCCTTTAAGCTCAGAAGAGCCGCTCTGCCACGCAGCTGCTCTGCGAGAGAATTTCTGGATGTCACACAGGTTGACGCATCTTAAGGCGCACGAAGCAGTAAAGTAATCCCACGGACGTTTGCCAAGTCGCCGTTCTTGATGGAGTTACGAGGCCGTGGCTCCTCTGTCGTGCCCCCGTCCCCCTCACCCACCCCCTCCAGCAACTCTAACGCCCGTTTCGCGCGAGGAAAGCCCGGCGTTTAATATACCGTACTTTATAGTCGGCTGCTGAGCTACGAGGACGCGACGTCGGATTGGACAGCAGCGACGCGGGGAACACCGTCGAGATCAAGCAGAAACGTTCGTGCATTGTCAACGAACCGCGGCTGCTCGTTGTCGATCATATTCTGACAGCTCTATAACACCGAGAACTCGTGGCTCTATGCCCGTTTAACGCGATCGCAGCCACTTTTACGCGTTCATTCATTTTTCTTGCGCGATGATCGGCATCCTTTGTGCTCTGACATTCGTCGATTCAACGGTATTATGTGAGAAGCGTAAGAGGACGAATATATGAGCGTATATTATCGACTTTTTGTCTTTTCACATGGGCTGGTATATTTAATTTATACTCGACCTAGGGTTGCTAACTCTTTTTCGGGAAAATATAGTACTTTACGGTCAAATGTGATAAAAAGTATAGTGCATTCAGAAGAAATTTAGTACTTTTCAGGGGAAAGTAGTAGAAAAACAACCACATCTTACTTTTTAAACGTATGTTTTTTGTGCATTTTGCATTTTTAATTAATTCATCGGCTTTAACAATTATGTGAAAGGTTTGATTGCGCTGAAAGTCTCTCTCCCCTCCACTTAATATTTATTATAGAAAAAGTCCACAGTGTTAAAGTTTAAATTCACAAATTAAAGGTTTGATGTGGCCATAAAATAAAAAAATAATTAAAAATTGTTGAATTTTATCGATGTAACGGAAATATAGTAGTTTAACGTACAATATTTTCTTCTGTTAGTATTGGGAAACCAAGTGGAGGCGTGGCTTAGATTTCAGCGCATTAGTGGTAAGTTGGCAAACTATTGAAAGTAGTCTCGGATCCCACCAAACATTCCGAATAAGTATTTATTAATCGAAGAAGTCAAAATTTAGTGTTCAAGAAAATTTAAAAACACTCGTTTTTCACAACATGTCTATATAAACACTGATGATAGTATGAACTTCGACGGATTTTGGCCTACTCGCAGTAGTTTAATTTTCTGTCACTAGTCGGCGTATCGAAATTCTTGGTTTCCCAATATAGTGCTCTAGACAAAACTATAGTACAATATTATACATTATAGTGCGGTTGGTAACTCTAATTTCTAACTCAACCGCTTTTCGACAGAAAAGTAAAACATCTAAAAGACGCTATGGGCGCGGCTGGTATCGACTAAAGGTAGTGTCTCTTTTTTCCCTCTTCGCAGTTGATGGTATCCCCAGACTGCTCGATTATTTCTCGACTAAACTGTTTTGTCGGTGGGAAATCGTGAACAGTTCATCGATTCGTGTAAACAGTTTTCTCGGCGGAAAAGTCGATAGTATGCACCAGGCAAAATCACCAGGCCAATGTAACCAGTATTTCGAACATGCAGACGAGTTTTCTGTACTCTGTTTTTCTTCTCGTTTTGCTGGCCGTAAAATGTTGTTCGATAAGAGCGACGACTTCTCGATTCCGTTTTATTGGCGCTCGACCATTCGAAATGAGCAAGCTCCGCGAGCGGCGTCGTTGGCATACGCGAACCTGACTTGGCTTCTGTTTACCATTCGGCCTTTCCATTAAAATTCCTTGCGCGATCAGTGCATTTAGAATAACACCAATGCGCCACGGAATTTTCGCGGCTGCGTTATATTATCACGATGCCAGGCCGCGGACTTTTGTTTATTCTGCACCATCGTACTTCTGACTCTAAGTGGATGTGCATGAAAAGTAACGAAAGCAAACAGAGGTTTCGCGAGGGGAGCGAGAACTAGGTACCTATACAATTCGAACCAGTAGGTACTTTCGACATACTCGTGGAGATCCTCGAAATTTAACCAACAACCAATTTACACAATCGCGGAAATAAAACTCTCTGAATAAAGAAACGGAGCAAAAGTACATGGGTGTCTCTTTCTTGAATTTCTGCAACTTTCTTTCCCTTCCGCATTCCCTTTACACGACTTCGTCTTTCTCTACCTGTCACGACGCGTGTCTTGGGCTACCCAGTCATATAAGACAAATGAGAAGAAAAACGGACTAACCTACACTTTTTGCGGAATCGAGTTAGTAGCAATAATGTATTTCAATAGGCTCTACTTCCCATATGAAATAGGAAAATTCAATTCTTTTGCAATATGGGTTAGGCCGTTTTTGCTCTTAATTCCATATATATAAGACAGCACCAGCCGCCGCCTATCTCGTGGTATCTCGTGACAGAATAGGAGTTGGACTAGAAACGGGAAATAAAGTTGAGCGAAGTAATCGCATTGAAATAGCTAGTATCTCGGGGCAGTGAACAGCCTCCCTCCTGACGTGGCCGGTTCAACGTTTCTTGTTACACTTCACCGTGGAGGAAATCGAATCGGGCCCACGGAAAATAGCTCACGGTCCGGAACGAATTTACAATCTCGACGCGGCCTATAAATCCGTCGGGCGTGATAAGCAATAATTAATGATCCGCAGATTACACGGACAATTAAAAAATTCCATTGATACCACTTCCAGGTTTATCTTCCGCGATAAATCGCTATTTACTGTTCGCAGTGAAATATTATTTATACTTGCACCGATCCGTGCGCTGTGCCCGCGCGCCATTGATCGTTCGCTGATCTCTTCCGATCATAGCGTTGTTGAATTTTATTATTTCGTTCGACACTCTACTCTCATGAGAATGGAATCTACGTTGAAAACGTAACGGGTTATGATTGCATTCTAACATTGTTGTATCATGTTATATACAGATAAGGAAATTTATATTTTTACACGGGGCGGATTTGGAGTTTTGGCGCCCCTAGGCTGACGAGCGTTTGCCGCCCTTTCCGCGAAATCTCATCAAATATTTTAATTCAAAAGAGTCGACACAATTTTAAAATTAATTCAATATAACTCACATATGAATTATTGCTAATTCGTTACACAAAAGAACAGGTGAATTGTTTTTAAAGTTTTCTTAAACCGCTGTGTTTAAAGCTCTCCCAATTTCTTTCCCTCAAAAGTTGTCGCACCCCACAATTTGCCGTCCTAAGCTGCAACATACCTACTTACAATTAGCCTATAACAAAGTTAATCCTAGGCTTTAAGTATTAAATAGTATTAGCTCCAAATCTGTAAAATGCAAATTTTAATATTACATAATTCTCTCTGAAACTATGTTATTTCTGTTACCATTCACAGTTTAAACTTTCCTTTGACTGCTACCTTGTGTAAATTTGGTAGGTGCACGTCAAGTGTCACATTTTATCGGATTCAATTTTAGAAAGTAATTCCTCGAATGTGAATATACAAGGTGTCTCAGAACTGGGGGTACAAGTGGAATGGTGTTGATAGGTACTACATGAAAGAAATAAGTCGTAGGTGTAAAATAAAATTTGTTCAGAAGGGAGCATTCATTTTTTTATGGAAAGTATCAAAGGCACCTTATAATTCTTTTCGTGACTCTGTATGTATCAGAAGAATGCTTTGAGACCTCCTGGGTCTCCTGTTTGGTTGCCTTGCAACTTGCAACCCGCTGTCACGAAGATTTAGTAAAACTACTTCGCAGGGGAAGCGGCCTCTGACATTGATGGAAATGATGACACGATGAATATCGTCGTTTTGCCGCTTTAATTTAGGACGCACTAAATTTTGGTTTGTAAATCAGAGCTTAACAGGCCCCGGGCGGCCGCTTTGAGCGTCGTAGATTTGTCGAATGCCTCGGCCGTGGCGCGGCTTTATCGTGCATTTGAGTCTCCAGCAAAATACTCGATGCTAATTGAATTGCGAACTACGAGGTGGGAATCTTCGACGATTTATTTTTCAGCGCGCACGATCCTTTTCTACCACCCCTCCATGGCTGGTAATTGATTTAACAGCGGAAAATCAGCATCCACGATTTCACTAATTTTATTCAAGCAGAAAGAATTCCTACACATTCCTACGGTCTGATACAGTGAATACACGGAGACCCATTCGCAAATTGTATAGCCACGATATTGTGTACACAGAATAATGAGATAGTGTACACAGATAGGATATGATATAATAAGAAGCACACGTAATATGATATATAGCGTTACATCTATTACACACGTCGTGTAACATTAACGAGAACCAGCCCAACTTGTAAGTGGATTGCCAAGTATCGCGTGGCATCTGTAATCAACTAGATCGGGAATGCCGGATCGCGGTTTTCATTTAAGATAAGGGTCAACAGCCCCGGCGAAGATTATCCGCTCATCAAGATCGGCTATCCAGCGTTACACACAGTTTCAAGATACCATCAATTTCCTGTCTAGGATCGCGCCGCGCGATACCCACCGCCGGCGCAGAAACGATAAGTACGACGAACATCCTGCGGACTGAATAATTCGGTCTGACAGTGCGCGCGAAATGGCTCGCGTCGAAACACGCCGAATAGTCGCCTCATAATAAGCCGCCTCGTAATTTCCCCTCAATTAACGCCTGGCGACGAGTTACGCGGCCAGCTCAACGTTCCCGTCTCCTTTGTCTCCTACTCATATCCCTGCCACCACGGAATTGACGTAAGTGGTATAGAGAGAAAGAATAAAGGCTTGCCTAAAGCCGGGTGTCCACGCGCGCGACGCGCTAGGCGAAACATATTCAGGGTACATCTTTTCGATATATACATTGTCCTTGAGACGATGCTTCTGAGAGTATCTAAGGGTGCGCGCGAAAATTTCGCACGTAGGAAGGCGACTTTAAGTGTGTTCGTTATTATACACATGTGCCGCAAGTGGGAACGCGGCTTAACACTGAAACTCCACCGCGCATCCCTCGAGTTGCGAGTCTAATTAGCCAACAATAATTTTGTCCCACGATGGAAAGCAGGGGGATAATTAAAATTACGAGCACTCCATAAAACGGTGCGCGAGTAACACAGTGCCGAGCAGTGGTAACGGAACGAGTGGAGATTTCTCCAGAACGATATCAGCCCCGTTTCACCTAGTGATATGCGAGTCCATAAAATTATCATGCGAAGGATGTTCCAGATTTTACTTTGAAATGATCGCGGGCCGCGCAACGCTGTAATTTCGCGCGGAATCGCCGCGGACGGCGGCCGGCCTCGCGAGGAACGCTCGACCGAAAATCGCGCCATCCCCGAGACCGCGCCGATTTGTCGGCTGTGCGAGGCGACACCAGGAACCGCCCTCCCCCCCCCCCACCCCCTCCCCTCAGCTTTATATAATATATTAATCGCGCGTTCGCGGGCATTAATTTTAAAACGCTCGTCGTCCCCGATGCGAGCCCAGCCCCCGTGGATTATTTGTATACGTCCAATCGGCCGCGTGATCTGCATTTTTGAAATGCTCGTTTCGCCGAAAGCTGGTCGGCTGCCAAGTAGCCGCTATTGGGACGGGTTCAACAGCCCCCGCCGCCGTCTGATTTGCCCTCATTTACGACGAGGCACAAAAATTCCTGTAAATTGGCCGTAATTTAGCGTACAATGGGACGAGTTGCGCCAGTGGTTAAACGCGGCCTTTCCACTTGCCCGGCTTCCAGTACGTTACAACAGAAATTTTAGGCCCCCTCCTCCCCACCGTATCCCCCCCTTGTACCTTCATAACGTCCAGCGTTCTCCCCTCCTCCCCCCTTTGCCCCGACCATTTCGCGAAGATTACGATTCGCATTCAGAACGGCATCGGCAATTTAATCCTCCTTAATGCCGGGAACCCTTTTATTCGTCAATTTCTGCCTCGATATAAATTGCGAGGGATAAAGATGCAAAAATTGGCAACGGCCGCGAGTGTTCGTATTCGGAAGAGGGGACCTTACGTCGGTGTAGAAGATGAATAAAACGTGTAGGTCTAACGGAGGGATATTTTATTGTAAATGTGTGGAATTACTAGTGGTAGCTACCTTGGAAATCGTCATTTCCGTAAATTGTAACTATAAGAGTTGTGGATAATTGTTTGAATGGTTTCATATGATTTGACCATTTCGATGGAGAAATTGGAATTCTCTAGGGGAAGATGATTTTTGGTAGCGTGAATAGTTGGTAAATGGAAACTGTTGTCGGGTGCCTCCGCCGAGGTACTCGCCTTAGAATGTTTATGCTACGGGGTATGAAACGGAGATTGTGTACAGTGAAAAACAAACGATCGATGTTACGGTGTAAGCGTCGTGATTGCTATTAATTAAGAAATTAATAAGCAACCTAGGAAACGGCTGTGGAGCACGAATAGAAGCTCAGGACAAGCACTGCCGCTAGACACGCCCGTCCAGCATATCTAACGCGAATTAAACGCGTGCATTTGTCCGCGTCTTTCTCCTTCTTCCGGCATCTCGTTGATTTTTCATCGAGCCGAATATGTAATTGCCTGGGTGATTGTTCTGCTGGTAGGACAGTATTAAGTAGACGCGGTGAACATCCAGGATGTGGAGAAGTAACGACCCTTTTTGGTTTTCCTCTCGTAAAGTCACTTACTACTTAGTAAATCCGTAGCACGCAGGTTCTGGAGGTTCGAGGCCATCGAAATTGGTTGGAAAAAATTCGTGTGTCCCGGCTCGTATCAAAATCCTCCCATCGTTACCCATAAAAATGAGATTTCGGGTCGTTACGAACAGAAAACATGCTGTTCCGTCTCAAACAGAGACTTTTACGATGCGCAAGGGTTGAATTTAGTGCCGCGATAAAAGGAACAGATGTATAATTAAGCACAATACTGAAATTTCATCCACGAACGAAATCCATAAACGCGAGCCGAATTTTATGCTCGAGCATAAATTAAGGCTTACAGTAGGAGATACGGAGGGCGCGGGGGCGGATATAAAAGTACACAGGCGATGTTATGTTAATTGATCGACACAAAAGGCCATCGAAATTAGTAGCGTTGTTAAAAAATGTTTCAGGTGGCCATTAACCTCGAAACTGCACATCAATTGTGTTTCATGATATATGCAAAATTTGCGTATGACCTCCACTGCGAATAATCTTCACCACGATCATTTTTTACCACCACGAATAATTGCAACGATATTCATTTAAATCGATTAGAAAAGGATATTCTGCATTTTCGCTAGCAAAAATCGTTTCTTGCCCGCCAATTAAAAGCACACGCGCCGCAAACGTTTTATCAGACTCGATAAATCTCTCGGCGAATCCAGCACGTTCCCGAGGAAAGCGTCCGAAACCGTGCAAACGATTCGCGTGGCGTGAACGGAACCGTTTCAAGTTTAATTGCACACCGAGCGCGATCCCCTCGCGGAACGATCATGAAGAGGTCGCGGGGCGAAGCCTCGCCACGCGGGTCCACCGTATTTCGGTAACGGCAAATTGAAAACACGTGTAAACGTACAGTGCCGCAAACAAGAGACACGTGTACGCTTTGCTTTGGAGAAAGCGGAGCGGTGACAGCGGCGAGAGTTTTGTTAATCGACGTCAAGATAATAAGCAATCGCAGCACCGAAGGACGGAGACAAAGCTGAAGGTAGAAGGATTTCGGTGGAGGTGAGCTTCAATCTTAATTGGAACCGAGCTAATTTCGCTTACCAATGTAACGAAGGCTATATTAGTACCTATCGACATTTTTAAGGGAACGTTTGTGCAATTGTTTATATCTGATGAAATAGAATATATTTCGATTGACATTTCGGATCGAAACACTTCTTATTCCCATAAAAGTGATTTATGATTCGAGAAATTTAGAATTTTGGTAGGACAGAGTTGTTCGTCAGTACCTAATTTATTTCACGACCAAGTATTCTATTGATCAGTGTGACAAAAATGGTGAAAACTTGATTAATGGAAGCTTGGAGTTACAAGCGAGGAATAGAAACATAGATCAGACCTCCATATTTTAATTAGCCGTTGCTACAGTTTCACAGATTACGCGACAAGGAGACCAAAAGAAGACGCAGTGAGATATAACCGATCTAGGCTGTAACACTGCTGCTGGAACCCGTTTCATGCGTTCGCGTCGACGAGCAACAGCAACCGAAGGCAACGTCCTTTCCTGTGTCTTTACGAGACCGTAGAACGGCACGCGAGGGACAGAAAAGTACGAAACCACTAATGATTACCGGTAACACCTGTAATACCGCATTTGTTACTCTCAGATAGCTTGGATAATTGTTGATATCAGTGGGGCCTCGCGTGATACGCCGTCATAAAGGATACGTACGTACACCTTTCCAAGCGCTGCCGCTGCCGATCTCATCCGCGTTTCACGCGTTGCAGCGTTCGCTTGTGCTCGTGCCAGCAACGTGCCAGAAGGACGACCGATCGCGTGAAAGTATGTATCTTGGAATCATGCGACCTTGAAGCCGCGAAACGCACGCGGAAGTCTTCGTGGCGCAGAAGACGTCGAGCCACTCACTCGGTGGTAGATTCTTCGCCGATTGTGGACGAAAATTCAGGAAAGCACTGTGGCCGTTCCTTCTCCGATGGGAAATAATATTGCAACCTCTGCAGTTGCATAAATCTCTGAAGTGACTTCTACTACCTAAATTAAAACCTAATACTAAACGAAATCTGCGGGAAGCAAAGTAACAGTATTCTCTCCTCCATTCTACTTCCACAACTACATCACCCATGATTTAGCAGTAAACATCGACGAGATCTCGTTCCTCGACTAAGGAAGTCAGTATTGAAAATCGTCCGATTCGATCAGTTCGCTCGAACCGTGACGGCGATGAGCCTCGATTCCACAGCCAAGCCGATCGTTCCGCGATCGACCTCCACATCGATTCGTACGGGGCAACGCGACGACTCGTTTGTAATCCTGAACGATCCTGGGGGTCTTGGACGTCCCGCCAGAGCTTCGCCCGCGACCAAGATAATACTGGCGCCAAGTCATCCGTTTTGTGCGCCCCTTTTTTGTCGTCGAAGTAGCCCCGGTCCTCGTCTTCGCCGTCTTTCGTTAACCCTCCCCTTTTTCTTCGTCGTCCTCTTCGTCGGCGCAATGTCAGCGCGACACGCATTCGTCGCATATAATTGTCCGCGGTACGCATTGTCTCGTTCCTCCAGCCCTTCAGCCCTCCTGGCCGGCGTTCGTTTCGAACGCTGCCACGAGGCTGCGGGAGCTCGTTCGGCGAATGCCTGGCCGCTCACGGTATTTTCGGCCGCTCTATTTATACCAGGAGTCTCTCCGCCCGCGAGGGCTCGTAGGTGCCGGCAAGTTCGGGTCAGAGGACACACCCCGGGGAATTCGAAAAAGGACAGCTTCTGCCTTGGCGCGGTCTTCGTTAGGCCGCCGTCGGCTCGTGTAAACATTCGACACAGGGTACTTGATGAACTGCTTGCACGAGCGGAATTAATTGACCGGTCTGGCTGGCTCCCGGGCGCCACCGAGGAACGCGTTTCGAGTTTGGGGCCCGTTTCTTTTGACGCTGCGAGGCTGTCTTGTGGAACGTTTATAAAGGAGAGGGTTGATTTCAACCCTTTGCGATTCAATCCAATTCGGCGAACGCTGAAATCGACCATTCTCGAGTCGAACGGCTTTACAACTCCCCTTACCCCTGAAACGTTAATAACTTCTCAGAAATTTTACGATTATGGGCAAAAGCATTCGCGGCTGCTTTTCACGGCCCGCCTGCAGAACGGCTATCGCCGGTGGACGCTTCTTACTCGTTTCAGCAAATGCGTCTCTAGGAATAGCCTTAATGGAATGGCGCGTGAAGAATCTCGATACTTTATGGCAGTGATTATCGTTTAGCCGAACCGTCCCGGCCAAATCGCGCTACCGGAGACGCCTCTTATTTTCATCATTAAGCCGTGACTAATCTGCTATATAACCGTGACAAAACTGGCCAACCGCCGTCGCCTTGCAGTCGCTCCGAGACGTGCCAAAACGCTCGGCCGCTGGACAAAGTCTCGTTACCACGGCCAGTGACGAACTCGGGGTGCGAACGTCTTCATGGTGGATCAACCGCGCCTCTTACTCGCTAACTCGGTGAGGAAACTTTAACCCTTCAACGCGAACATCTATGCGTCGAGCCAGCTGAGTGAACTGGATGCTGCTAGGGACGACAGCTTTCGAGTGTTTTCGTTGGGCAACGGAGGCATCGAAGTGACCTGCGACTTTCGGCTGCTCCTACTGACCCAACTTTCTCCAAGCAATGAAGCGTTTGGCTTTGTTGCGTTGGATACGCTTCGGAACGAATTTGCGGGTGTTGCGAGCGGAGGTTAAAGCTTCGTCGAGTGTGCTTGGATGAGATCGATCTTGAAATTGAGGAGTCGATGAGTAACGACAAGTATTGGTTAACATCGAGTTCCACTTCCTGTGCGCAGGTAGAAACTTGAGGGTTGTCTGTGCCTTCCTGCATCCACCCGATAGTGCTTTTTATTTATTTATTTACGGGACAAGTCCATTAAGACTGTGCCATCAAGATCCCCTATTCATCTGCTCTTATCTTCCCTTGCATCTTAGGATCTGGCGAAATTTTCTGCCAGCCGAGCGTGCACCAAGCACCGCGTGAAAATTGCGGCGACGCTTGATTCCAGTTTCTCGAAAGCACGCAGGGTAAATAAGAGCATCGAGGGTAGCCAACGACGTGGATGATTAATATAAAGATATGCTCCGGGAAGTCGTCGGCAATTAATTCAATTACTATCAAATCATAGTTTTCAGCGGAACGACGACCCGGGCCGGGGGAGAAAAATGAAGCGAAATGGCGGAAGGCCGGGTGATTAGTCTTCGTTTGCCCGGTTTCCTGCCGTGTTTACATTCCTGCGTATGATGAAGATCCCCGCTCCCATGAAGGATATCCGTGCCCGTTATACCAAGCAAAACTTCCAAGTGAAGTCGTTACGCTGTCTCGTACCTACTGGCTGACTTTTTGTTTTTCGTTTTCACTCTCGTCTCCCTCTCCAACCGTTCGACGTCGCGGGATCAACGGCAGACTCGTTTCGCACACGAAGCGCGGACACGTATACACGGCCATACCCCCTCGACGCCTCTCATCTTCCTGCTCATCTTGCCATTCGACGTCGCCGCGAAATGGCGCCGTTCTTGCGCGTATCGCAGTCTAATCGCGGGTCGTTGGCACGATCGTTTACATCAATCCTCTTCGTCGACTTCGTTATCCATTAAAACCCCGCACAATTTGCGGTATTCTTGTCGTCGAATGGAAAATGGCGGCGCTCTTACGTGGCTCCTGAGAGCTGATGGTTCGCGAGTTGATTCATTTGGTCCATGATTCCATATAAAATTTCCCATCTCCGCCCCTTGCAATATTTTTATATAAATAAAATTTCGAGAAGCGAATGAAAGTTAAAAAACTTATTCGTCGTTCGTTCATTAAGGGGTCTCCCTACCTTGACGGACGAAAAATGATGCGAAATTTGGGAATTTTTTAAAACAAAGCCGTTTAATATATTTACTTCCAGCTGGGTGGCTTTATTTGTCAATCTTTAGAAAATATGAAAAAAATTGTGTTTAAATAGCGCCTTACAAAAATCATATGCGCGTGGTTGGCATCAAATCAGTCGTTGTAATTGTCTGAAATAGGCATAGAGTTTTCAATTAATATAATTTGAGGATTTCTCTTTAAAAAAATCCCAAATATCCGTTAAAGTAGGGAGACCCATTGACCTGGGTTAACTTTATTCGACACGTGACGAATATTTCTTTTAATATTTATTCACTATTCGAAAGTTGCCCATCTCCGGTCCCCTGCACGTTCATACTAAATTTTACACTTCCTTGATTTATCGAAGAAACCATTATCCACTTTCCTTCCTCCGTTATTCGTTTCCATCGGAATCCCCAGAGAAAGGAATCAAACTTCTAGTTTCAATTCTCAACGAACAACGGGCCATTCGCGAGATACCAATCGACGCCAGTCGCAAGGTGACAAGGAAGTCATTTTTCAGGTCACGTACGTGTCGAGGCACCGGTAAATGGGGCGATCGGCGGTATATGTACTTTCTTGCTATCGTTGGCAAGACTGTCTGGTGTCGTGGCAGCCGGCGCTCGCGGCGCTAATTGCGAGCCATCGACCAAGATCGAAGGAGCGCAGTAGGAAGTGGTTGGTATGTGTGGACGTTAGCTGTGCTCGAAGATCGATCGTCCAACGTCCGTTTCGACAGAGTGGAATCGAAATCGCGTCGCGCGATAGTCACGCACCAGGGGAACGACGCTCTGATTTAATCGGCGCGTTGCAACCGAGCGTGGTATCCGCGCGAGGAGAAGCAAGACTAACGGGCTCAAAGCGGCGGGGAGGAGCTGACTGCCACCGATGACAACGGTGTAAAAGAGACGTCGATTTTATTTTGATTTTGTTTCGGCCGGCCGCGTGGAACCGATTCTCCATTTTGTTCCCGCTGACGCGTGCCGTGTTTCAGGGGCTGCTGCTCTGCTCGTTTTTCGTTCCGCGATAATGCATGGCGTACAATATCGCGTATGAAGTAGTGAAAGACGATCCGAAGTCCGACGTGGAAGTGGTTCCTCCTTCCATTTGACCGAGCGCGGGGAGGCTGTTCCGAATACTTTAAGGGGTCAGTCCACTGTGACGGTTTGAAAAATTAAGTTATTTTTAAAGATTTTTTTCTATGTAGATACAATATATAATGAGATAAATATATCTGGTATTTATTAAGGTACTCTTATATTATACAAAACAATTAAAAGAATTTTTTAATTTGTTTCAAAACTTTAAACGCGATTATCTCAAAACAGCATTGTTTCAAATAGTGCAGGTGATTGAAAAAAAACTATTTGACCAATCAGTCTGAAATTTTTTCATGTTATTCAGCACATCAGTGGCTATGGCCGGGACTACGGAAACCTTTTTTTGGTTAACCCTTTCATACTTTTTACAAGGAAAAATGGTTGAAAAATTATCGCATTTCGACACTTGAACTTAAAACCTCTGGCATTTTGTTAATTTTTTATCAATAAAAATAATCATGGTTCCGGCGATAACTACACTCATAATGATTACAACACACTTTGATTTTTTTGTTTCAAATGCGGCGTTCTCCCGGAATCATCTGCACAAGCACTACGTCAGTTTAAAACTGTTAAAAATTTAAAATAGATTTTTTTATACTATCAATAAGTGTATTAATTAATAGACAAAACAGTATTTACGTTGAACATTCCGTTTACTAAAAAATAAATCCTAAAGAATGACAATTTTTCACGACTTCGCAGTGGATGACCCGTTACTTAAGTGACAGTTGCGTGGAACGTTTTGGTGGGTATTTTTTAAATGGGTACGCTAGTGGTGCACCGATAGTTCCATGAGAAAGGATTAAAGGACTGTAAATGCCAAAATGGAAAAATAAATTTATCAGAAAATGTTCTATGTGAAAATGATAATACTATGTACAGTATAGAATTTCAATACAATTTCCCTTTATAAATAAGTCCAATTTCACTTCTGCAGAAAGCAATGTAAGAGTCAATTAACTAGGGACAAACAGGATTGGACCTTACAATGCTTGCAAATTTAAATGAATGGCATATTCAATTTACTCCACAACTAATTGTAAGAGCTGGCACTTACAGGGTTTTCTAAAAATAAAATTTTTCATGAATTTGGACTATACTAATGCAAAAAATGAAAAATTTTGTGATGCATTTGGGTTATTGTATATTTGAGTATATTTAGCAATGAAAACAAATCAAATTTCGTAAATAATTTAAAGTCGAGGAAGTTTCTTCTCTCTTCTGGACACTTTGATTTTTAGCACTTATAGTTTTTTTCCTACCAGTACTCTTCAATTATATTTAAAAATTTATATCTCATAGATTAGAGAGAAGGTAAGTTAGTTATGCAGCCATATAAAAACACGAGTTTTAAACTGTCATTCGACCACCACTGGTGGAACGGTTATACGTAGCAGAATGTTAGCTGGTAACGATTAATCGTGCTTTTGAAGTATAATTGAAGAAAATGGTAGATGTAGAAAATACTTGTTGATTAATTGATAAGTTACGTGTAAAATTTCAAATGCTACATCTACCAGCTTTTCTCGCGAGAACTCGGAAAGGTTGAAAGTTCAAGACAACAGTGTTTCCAACTCCTCTGCGTTTCGGTATTCAGATCCAGTGGTACTTTCTCGCCAAGAAAGAGGCGTTACCAAAATTAGTCTTACAGCGACGGCGAAGTAATTTCTCATCCCCTTTGGCTGTTCACCTCGTGACTCTCGCCTCTCGCGTTTTTCTTTCTCTTGCCCGAGTCGTATTCCCCTCATACCGATCGGTCCACGAGTACCTGGGATGCTAATCACTCGTCAGAGATGAGGTTTCGCGAAAGAGTTTCACGCGAGTTCTAATGATACACTCGGTATCATTGATAACCCCTGTGATACTAAATAATACCCCCCAATATCTAGAAACCGAACAGTATAAATATCTGTAGAATTTAAATTCTATGGCATTACATAATTGATCTCGCGTCAAAAGGCAATTCTGAGATTTGCCTGTCGTATTTGTCGACATACTATTATATATTAGTATCCCAACAATAATAACACGAAATGTTCTCAAGTATAAAGCACCGCGATCAATAATTTTAACAGAATGCCCACAGAAATTGAATTTGTAGTAGCAAAGCCATAATCCCTAGATAAGAAAAGCCAAGAGATCACGAGGCAATAATACAGGAGGATAGTGACTTTCAAAAGGAATCAAGATTTCCTACGAAATCTAGTAATCATCCTCCCCCTTTCCACAGAAACTCGTCTCCGTTACTTCTAAATCTAAATCGCCCTATATTTACTCCCTTCAACGTCATCAGCAGAAAGTTTCTGACATCCCTTCGCAAGTAGCGAATCCCGAAACTTCTGGCGCCTTGCCTAATTGCCACCACATTGGTTTGCAACAAATTAGTCGACTGCTCTATGAAACGGACATTAGGCGTCGCGTGATCGTTCGAAACGCCGAGAAGAGTGGCCCGCAGCTAGACACGTTCGCGGAAAAGTGTCTCGGAGGAATACGCTACGAGGCCCCGATCAGCTCACGATGTTTACCAGACATCTGTTTTACAGAACCGGCTTTGCAAAATAATACTCGCACGTTTAATAATATCCCAGACTGGCGGAGGGGACTTTATATTCCAATTAGCGGCCCTCTCTGTCCTCACCAGCCTCTGTTCTTTCATGCGACCGAAGTCAACGATTCCCGGCATTTCATTTGT
The DNA here is from genome assembly GCA_963932335.1 of Andrena marginata. Taxonomy (NCBI): domain Eukaryota; kingdom Metazoa; phylum Arthropoda; class Insecta; order Hymenoptera; family Andrenidae; genus Andrena; species Andrena marginata. The sequence goes on from OZ010660.1 coordinate 43,002,698, forward strand.
CCCAGGTGACAGTGGGAAATGGTCCATTCTCCGGGATCTATGAAGAGATCTATAGCGGCGGACGTGTCCCGCTCTCGGTTGACATTCTAATGCAGCACAGATAAATTGGATTGACAACTCGGATAGGCGGGATTGGCCTGGCTCCAGCCTCGAATACCTTGATTAATATGCCGGTAATTAGTTAGCGCTGCAACCGCGAGTTACAGATATTATTATGCTAATTACGACGGAGACGTTGAGTAATAGGCTGCACGTGAAGCAACGGGACGAGAGGAGCCAGCACGGCCCACGTTTCTGCCATTTGTAGAGGGCCGACGTTCGGTTCACCGTTCCGAAACGGAGGGGAAAAACGACGACCTTGAGTGGGGAAAAAAAGGGAGAAGATTCGCGTGAAAACGAAAGCATAACCGTATGTTCCTACCGCGACACTTTGTGGTAGGTACATTCAGTGGTTTTAGCGTCGCTGATGGACGCTTGGAGTTTGAAGCATGTGCGTTCGTGATCGCGAACGTTTCGAGTACTGAAAACAGAGTACACGATGATGAATAATAAGACCAGTAATATGTAAAAAGGTTACAGAGCTCCTAGATGAAATGATGACCTGCTGTAGACACCAAAATAAATAGTAACCAAGTTGTCGAGGCTGTCTTCATAGAAGAAAGGTTGCTATGTTGGTAGGAGTTCGAAAGAAGAGGAGTCTACTTTAGCAAAAGTTACTTGAGAACCTCGTGAAGCCCTGAAATTTGCCTCTCCATTTGCATGGCAGGGTAGCAACTTTCCTTTTGATCCTTTGCAACCCCAATTTGACTCAGCTTTAATATTCTTCCTTGCACTTATCTACATCAAAGAAGCACGCAGGAAAACAAGCAACCTTGCAACACTGAAGGAAACTGCTGCATCGAATTCCAATTTTCACTCAGCTCGATGCGCACCTTAGATCACTTCCATTCCCCCCCGCGAATTCCCTCCAACAGATTTAACCAGAATTCTGATCACCGTCAACGCCACCGCGCAATCCCCCTGAGAATCCTCAGAAGAACGTTGGGACCGATCATTCTTTTCGAGTCTCGCGGCCCAAGCACCAACGCGACCGCATTTGTGGAGGTCCAGTAGGCCCGAGAGGAGGAGAGGCCCCGCGATGGGGAACAGATGGAGGGCAACAAAAATGATTCGAGCCGCTGGGATCGCGAGGCTCGAACTTCTTACCCGAGTTCCCGCCAGTATTTACGATCGCTTCGTCGAGGCACCGTCGCGGTACGTCGCAGGCAGAAACAGCGCGAGAACGGACGAGCAGAGGAGGAGCGGGGTAAAAAAAAGGGTGGCGCGGGAAGGTGACGAGGTGCGTCGATTCGGGCATCGAGCGGATAGGGCGAGGGAAGCTCGAGGATTCGGCCGACGAAGGCGAAGGACCGGGGCGAAGTCGAGGGTGTCGCCAGGGCGGGCGAGGAAAGAGGAAGGGCGGGGAGCAGGAAATGTGCAAAAAGGTGTAGACGATGCAGGAAGAATATCGACGATCGTTGAACGCGAGGGATGCTGTTCATGAAAATTCCCGATGGTGACCGCGAGATCGAATTCCATCGAACCCGGTCCTGGTGAGATCCAGCGTTGATCATCGACCACAGGCCACGTTTCTTTTTGGTACAGCCGCCTCCGATCGGATTTCGAACTTCCTCGAAACTTCGCACGAGTATTTTCGACCGTGATTCGCTCGGAGCTGAACGGCTCGAAACGCAGCGGCGTCGTTCATTTGCGTACGGCGTTCGACCGGCTTTGCTAATGGAAGAATAATCACGCGGTTTTCATCGAATAATTAATAGGCTCCCGCGTTCAACGTGGAATCTTCCCATTGTTAGCCCAGCGTATCGTAGGTGAATCGACTCGACCCTCTGCTGGCTCGTTTCGTTAATTCGCTTTCGATGGAAACCTGCAATGTTGCCTAGACTGGCTTACAATCTCGCGGAGCTAAGGTATTTATGATAGTATATATTAGTATATAGTACACACCGAAACTGATTGACTTAACGAGCTCGCGGAAGCTAGGTGTCACAAAACAGAGTCGCGTGTCAGTGTCTACGTTGTAAAATTACGTATGATTGCCGTTTATCGAGTGAATTTGATTTTCCAAACTCTTTCGCTGTTTAATCGGTTCGAGAAGGGTTAAACGACCTTTAAATTATCGGCGTGAAAGTATCGAAGGAAATACGCAGAGCTGGTGTACTATTATAGTATAGAGGCACGAATGTTTAATTAATACACTGTTGGAATTAATATCGTGTACTTATACCACTTTCGCCACGCTCCATTGCTCGACGCGTTTATGGAGTTATCTCAGTGATTAATCATCCCTCCTGGAAATGCCATACGATGCATAATTCATGCACTCGTAACTCCTTAGAAATTATACGGAAACTATAATTTAATCACAATTCAGAGTGTAACTCGGAATCGGAATACGTTCAACCTTGTTCCTCAAAACGTTTTCTCGGGAAAATTTTTCTATCCAGTTCTGGATTAATTCTGCACGAAATTTCATTCATACTATTATAATAAATTTTATATTTACTATTCCTAAACAGACACTCGTGCTCCAGTCACCCCGTTTGTACTCTCAAAACACAGTGACCACTCTTGTTCGTCTCAAAATTAACCACCATAATTTCAGTTCCTAACATCAAATCCTTTTTAATGTCACACGATCACGATTTTCCATTCATTCTCACCATTATCTTACTATTATTGCAAAGGACCCCGAAAAGTATCAACTATTTCTTCTTGTATCCTCTCGACACACCCCTCAATCGAGGAGCCAATGATCAGCCTACCATCAAGAACATCGCGCATTCGATGGTAATTCATTCGGAAGTTTCCTCGCGTCCCTTCATTTCTTGTCCCGTTTCGTGTTCCGTCTCGTTCAGCGGCGAAGACGCACGGGACAGGGACACGTGCAAGTTTTGCACGATGGACAAGAAAAGCGGCGGCGTTATCTTCGAGGTGATCGGAGGCGGACGTGCCGACACGTATGGCCGACGACATTTTTCGTGGTTGCGCGGGTTCGCCATGTACCGCGTGTGGAATCCGCGAACCGTTTGCCCTGTGGATCTTTTGGCGGATTTTCAGCGCGCGTAATCGAGTCGTCAGGCTCCAAATGGCGACTACCTTTTTGCCAGTGCAAAAATTAACGCTGTAACAAGGGTGCTGGGTGTACGATACTGGGAATTGGCGAGCAGGTGAAATTTTAGCTTCATTCGCGATTGTGCGGGAATATGGACGCGAAACGTGGAACTCCATTTTCCATATTTAATTGAAGGATGCTAAGCGCGTGTGCGTTTGATTAATATGGGAGTTTTATGTACGCGGTGAATAAAAGGAGTGGGAATTCTGCGCGCAGGGTTTGCCAGGCGTTTAAATCTTATTGTTAGTGTTGGAAAAGGTAATTGAGGGATATAAGTTTTGGTTTTATCCAAAGTTTATAAATCTTAAGGATATATGTAGAGTCCTCCGCGATGAATTGTAAATTTCACTTGTTATTATTATTAATTAAGTCGTTAGAGAAGTTGCATAAAAGTACTCAGGTGAAGTTACGTGAAGTTTCTTCATGCTTGTCTGAAAGTCATACATCAGTGGATATGCAAGATCTCAATTGCATTTTCACAGATTTTGCATCTGCATTCTGTGTCGTTCTTAAACGATCGACGAATTACAGTTTGCGAAAAGGTAATTTGTGACAGATTAACAGGACGCAGTTGGTCTTTAACCGGGAATGCTTGTTGAATGTATATTCGATTCGCCACGAAATGGAGTCGATGTGCCACTGGTAATTGACATTTAATCGTTTCTAATAACTGGCCATCAAAATAAGTTTCGCGAGAATGAAGCGGTAAAGTGGCCTGACGTTTATTTGCGATCGACAACTTCTACATTACCGTCATCACCGACATCACCGCGAGCTTATTACGATCATCATCATCATCATCATTCCCGGTGATCATCGTTCATTATCAGAGTTCTTTCGTACGATATAGGTGTCGATATCCGCTCGCCTTCTTTTCTCTCAGCAAATTTCGTCACTATTGAACGAATCATTTCGTTTTTTTCAAACATGATGAACTCGCTGGCATTCTTCAACCTACATAAATGACTTTTATTTCTTAATTTATTTCATTTCAAAATGAACGAGCAATTTCGATGGAGATCAAGTAAAGGCTTACCCACTGACCACTTATACTGCTTCATTGCTATCTCATCGAATAGGATAAATTTGATTTTTAGAACAATGAATCAGGCACTTCTCGTTACGATTCGATTCGATTTTTAATAAGCATCGCGCGAATTCCTTAGGAGAGGAATAAAATTTAAGCAGGATGTAAATTAAAAGAAGGTTTTGAAACTTCATATGTCTAATAAGAATTAATATATAAAGTAATATATCTAACTAAATAAGTAAATAAAAAGAACTGATTTTGAATATGATACAAGATTAGACGTTCAAATTCGAGGTTGAGAATTTCAAAACAATTCCCTCGAACAAGTCCTACCAACCAATAGAAATAAACTTTGCGTCGCACAGAAAAAAGATGATAATAGATATGAAACATGAAGAAGCTTCTCTCCTCCGTTTCAGCAGCCTCGCGAAGGTCAATGACACCTGCAGTGTAAGAAAGTGTAATAAAATTGGCAAGGGTTTCGAGGTGGAAGCAGCTCCAGCCGTACGATTCAGCCAGCTCGTTCTCACGACGCCCGTAAATCGATTAAACCGTAACACTTCGTCAAATCGACAAGGAACAACACGACCAACAACTAAGTAGTAATACCCGAAGAGTAGCCAGCTATTCGCGACCGTGTTCCGGGAGCGGAGAAACCGAGGATGCTGGGTTCTCTGAACAATCAGAAACCTGTTTCCAGAGTGGTACCTCCGGCTGGATCCTCTTTCTCTCCATCCCTCTGTTTCGTTCGTTCTTTCCAGCCACTCTCCCTCTCCCTTTCTCGCTTTGGGAGGAGGTTAGATGAGGATCGCCGTGCGTTCATCAATCATCCATTGAAACGTAACCCATGGCGTTCCATAATTAACGACCCCGCCACGGATCTCGAAGAGGTCCCACGCCCAAACCTGCCCTGTTCCGTGTATCCACCTCGAAGATACGTGTCGACGCGTCGGTACCGAAGGAAAAAGGTCACCGAATTTTCTTCGCGTAATCATAGAACGAATCGTTCTATTTGCTAGAGAGAAACTTTTACTCCGATTACTCTCTTTTCAGTGACAATAATTAGCTCGTTTATCTAAAATTTCAATTTCGCCAGGAAAATAAGAACAGATTCGGCGGAAGTTCGCTCGAAAAGGAAATTGCTGTCGCGGTAACAAAACGATGCAAGAAAAGTCTTTCCCTCTTAACCAGCGGTACGAGCTGTTTACAAGGCACCTTAAGCTGCTCCCATCGCGACTCCGCTCGCGAAAATAAAGCACATCGATAATCTGTGCGCGCCCGTTGCTATTTAAAGCGGAACACGTAGACAGGAAAACATAAGGGAACGTGTTACATTACATCAAACTAGATTTGCAATGATCAAGGGAACCGGCGAAGCCCTCGACCCTCTCTTGCACGCTGCAATCACGGTCACGTGATCAATTTAATTATCACGCGGCTTGATGCGCGGCTTCGCTATTCCCGCTACTGATTGCAACCGTGAATGATTCGATACGACTTCCGGTAACCGCCCGATCGCCGCTATCGTCCGAAACGAAAGCAGTTGGACGAGAATTAATGTAGACTTTATCGCTGGTTCTGCGTCATTCGTAGAAACCGAACAAGCGCTAAATGATATAATCAGAAATAAACTGATTGCGATTAATTAAACCCTGACGTACGTCGGACAGTTTAATGCACGTAGGAGGCTGGGTCGATTCTCGCCAATGATTCCATGTAAAAGCATTTTAAAATAAGCTTTTGCATTGGAATTCAATGTTGTTTTGATTTAAAATCCTTTTCACGAAGTAATACTAATGCCGTATTACTAATTTCGTAATACTAGTCCCGCTAATACTATATTCGCCAGATGTTTAAAACGGCTAAAAAAGAAGTTCTGAAAATTATGGAAATTAAGAAATAAAATTGAAAAGGAAATAAACCCACTGCAAGTGGTATAACTAAAAATTGGATGATTACAAATTGAAGCAGTGTAAGTAGAACATTCGCAAATTGATCTGTTGCACACGGGAGAGCTTCAAGTGGAGCTATCGCAAGTAAATCGACCTGAAGTGGTATAATTCCGAAGAAAACGCCCACGAACAAAAGAACGGTAAATGAAACCACCACTGCAAACCGAATGGCTGAAAATGGGACCACCATGAGCCATTACCACTGCAAACAGAACAATCCTAAACGAAACTGTTACAAACCGAATAGCCGCGAGTGAAAATATCGCAAATAAAGCGGCCCCAAATAGGATTATCGCCGGCAAAGTGTCTGCAAACAGAAGAACTGTAAACAAAACCACTATAAATGAAGTAGCTAGAAATTGGCCGGTCAAAAGTGGTATGTAGCATTGCAGGTAGGACAGTCGCGAATGAATCCACTGCAAACAGAGGAGCATCAAGTGGAACTATCGTAAATAGAGCGACCTCAAATAGGATTGCAGTGAATAGAACGCTCACAAACAGGGGAACGGTAAATATATCCACTGCAAATGAAGTGTCTATAGACTGAATGATGTTAAAGATTAAATTCCTGTACACGCACACGCGTACTGTACAAAATCTATATCAGACGAATTACTCTAGTAAAGCGGTGCAATATTATAGGACCTCGTGCGTTTAAAGCCAACTTCTTCTACCATAGTTGATCCAGTGTTAGGTGGAAGATCGAAGGAAGATCCAGTGACATTACGTACTTTCACCGACGTGAAATGCGTTGCCCGTTTTTCTCCGGCGCTGGTCCCTTTTTCCTCTCAGCCGCGATCTGTTAAACATTATCATCGTATACGGGACTCGGTGGGAAGGGGCGGCATATATTACGAAACCGGTAACAGACTAATGTCATGAAAACTGGCCAAACGGGTTAAAAACCGGCCGGCTGACCGTCCTGGACTAAAACCGGCGCCAAACTGGGCCCCGAACTTGTTGTTCTCAGAAAACGGAGTATCATCGGTACCGAATTACAAATTCCTTTGGCGCCGATGGAACATGAGCGCCTCCGTGCGCCAATGTTACACTCGACCTGTGACGAAAAATGTTCTTGGGTACGACGTGGAACATTATTTTTTCTGACGCAACATCGATTGATTCTGCCTTCTGGATATCAGGATTCAAACGTTTAGATTTTGTTTCTTTTCTCTCTTTTCCGTTTGTCCAAGAGAAATTACTCATGTGTTATAAGAACATCCTAGATTGCTAATCCTTCCAAATTATTGATTTCACATGGATTATTGAATTAGTGATTTCACATGGATTGCGATATTAACAAAATGGAAATTGGTGGAGTTCGAGATGGATCCAGTGTAGGTAGCACTAGGTTCGTTTGATTCTTCCAAATATAAGCCACAGGAAATGGAAATGATCTTAGAATTTTGAATATTCTGCTGGAAACGAAGAATCTATATTCTTATACTAACACTAATTCCTCGAGTAAAAGTACACACAGGGTGCAATCGAAGCTCTTCAAAGCAACAAATTACCTCCTCCCCCCATGATGCAACATTCGCGCAGTATCGTGGACCCTCAAAGCCCTGATTTAATCTGCCTCTCGATCTCGTGTCCTCGATATCCACCAAGGAACACAAAATGGATCGCCTATTGGAATCCTCAAAGCTTTATAACATCAATGGGGCGAGCGTAGAAGAAGAGTCAGAAAGGGAGGGCACTTGTGGCTTGAAGAGGTCGAGAAAATCAGGCGTTCGGATAAACGACGCGCATTGTGTCCCCTCTACCCCCAACGCCACCCCGTAGAACTGACCGATATTTGGTCAGAGTCGGTCTAATAGGGCGGATTAAGGGTCCAGGATGTGGACCGAAGGGTGAACCGCTAGCAGGACCGACTGTAGTGCAGGTGGCCGGAGAGAAATCGATGGAGGGAGAGGAAAGAAAAGGCGGCCCCACTACAAGAAAGGATCCAGGGGTGCAGGGGGAGAAGAGAGAAGAGGTGCTCGAAAGCTTCGTCCATTCTGGCTGACAATGCCGGTTCGTCTGATATCAACGAGTGTTCCCAGACTAGACGTGTCCACACCGATATACCGGGTGTTTTAATGGTGTATCTAATCACGCATCCATCCACCGTAATTCACTAGAATAATACACGATAATTAATGAGAAGAGATTTAATGAAACTAGAACACATGTAATAATAGAAAAGAAGTGATAGTTTTGTGTCGACTGAGGTTCGATATGGTATTTGATAATTGACTTTAAATAAATCTGACAGTTTTCTGTAAGTGGTAATGGATATGTTTGCTTTGGAAGGTATGGAAGCTTTGCAATATTTTGTAATAGATATTTATGAGTTCCCGCACGTGTTGCGCTCGAATATAGTGACACACCCAGTATATACAGTCGGTTGGATACAAGTATCGGAGAAGTCAAAGCCCGCGGGTATTATTCCGTAAATCGGTTGTAAGATGTTTGGAGAAACGATTGTTTCGAATCGATCCCCGCCGGAGGTTCGAGTGTCGAAATGAAACTCTCGACGTCTGATCGAGACTCCATCGCGGAGCACCACCTTCATCGGTCCTTTCAATCCCCTTCACAATAGTATAATAGAGCCCATTCACGTTAAAAATGGTTCTCCACTATTCTTACGCGATGCCGTTTTAAGTCTTGACTCGGTTCGAATACTTCCCCGGTATGCCTCTTTACTTTTTCTCTGACAAATTCAGGAAAAGCCGTTCCCCTCTCACTTTTCACTTTCCATTCACCTCGATAGAGAGGATGACTGTCTTTATCGAATGAGTGAATACCAAATCTAGAAAGAGTATGTGATCCATAATTTTCTTTCCTATTCTCTATCAACAAAATATTAAATAGCTGCGAGGCGAATTTTTTTAGAAAGAAAAGGAAGCAATTTTATAATTTCTTTCGAAGTAAACTCAAAGCCAACGTCGAAATAGCTCATAGCAAATTATACAGGTACGTTTAAAACTTATTACTTACAAACATCTGGTTTTCGAAATCGAACATCTTTTGTTCGTGAAATTATTTTGAAAATAAAACCAAATCTAACGTAAAGTAGCAATTACACAGCCTTCGAACAGAAGGAAACTACTTCGATTACAAAGTTGAATAGTGATATAGAAATTTATGAAGATGAAGCATAATGTCGCGCACAAACTTCAGATAGAAACCGCCGTTGGCCCAAGTTCGCAGCCACAATTTTGCAACATGACAAACCACTCGTGATCTTGTACTCGTGTATACAAAGTACGTGCACGTCAGCCCGTCAGCATATGTCGCGACAAAGTTGCAAACTTTCTCCCTGCTACTGGCACGCCGTCCTATCGCATCAACAAGCACGACACACAACTTTTTGGGAAGCAGTTACATTCGTTGATAAGATATCTGAGAAGGGGCACATTGACGGGCAGGTGAAGCGTCACTTATTTCAATGTAAAATTGAACGATAAAAGGCACACCACTTTGACAGAAAATGGAGCAGAGATAGGGGAATGAAGTTGGAAGTCTGCAACGTTAAACGGTCAATTAAATGTGGAAGGTAAAAACTATTTTCTTAAAATGCAGTTTAAACGACAAGTTCTTATAGTATTGTAATTATTTAGAAACATAAGTAAATGGTTATTATTGTTAGGTTTAATATTTATTTAATACATCCTCTTTTATTCGCCATTTTCGTTAAAAGGAAAAACGTGATTAATTCGTAATGCAGTGAAAATTAAATATCCACGTAGCACGAACCTATCCTTCGGACACATTCAAGAATACATTACACCGAAGGCAGCGTCGAACGTTTAATGCCTTTCAAATGTATCAGGCTTCCATGTTCTCAGCTTTTTATGCCCCTTTTATCGTACTTCGTTCCGCGGAGTCTCGCTTAATACGTCCGTTCGAGAAGCTTTCGAGCTGACAATAAAGATATCGAGCTCTTGCGTTTGAAACGGACGAGCGCTCCGGTATTAATTCACGATAAAAGCGCTCTTCCGTTTCCTAAACGTCTCCATGCAGTAAATCATCCCGACGTGCCGTGACGAATGCAGTATCGTAACTTTCCATCATTTTTATTATTAAAATCTCCTTTTAACAGCACTTACGTTAAAGGACTTCGGATTAAGCTACTCGAGTGCCCGGATAATATTTCAACGCGTTTCGTACTAAATGTCGTGGCATTCAGACATTCGAATAAAAAATAAACGAATATGTGTTAGAGAAGCCTCGTTAGCCAGGGAATATCCAAATATCCGTCCACTGGAATTATTTTAATTTGTGCAAACGTTGCGGTGGCCGAGCGTTTGCTCGAACTGATCACCCCTCCCGAAATTGAATATTTCATCCCCCATTCGGGTTTACATTTCGAACACGCTCGTTCCGCCTCGCGTACAAGTGTCTAGCGCTAGCGCATTGAAAAATGTGCTTCCTACCCCCCCGGTGCGATATCCTATTGCCGAGAAACATCTATTAAAGTCCGTGCATTGTATCGGACAATAGCTCGCGCCCGTTTATACGTTCGCCAAACACGCGCAAACAACGAGCAGCGCCCGCAAACATCCCACCGCGCTTCGAGCAGGTAGCACTCGCGATGGAAAAGAGGCGAGCAAAGGACAGGGGCGAACCAGGGGGAAGAGTGGAAAGGAGGACGAGTGGCCCGATACACGGGACCCTTCCTGATCGATTAATATCAATGCAATAAACGTCAATGCACGTCGAAGGGGAGGATCGGTGGCCCGGTGATCGCGCAGAAAAATACACACCTCTTTATCCCGCGAGAACACGCCGCGTTCCCCCCTTTGCAACCATCGTGACAGAAATCGGTGACTGTGCCCGTGCTTCGAGAGGGAAACAGGGTTTAAGGGGTGTAAATGATTCCCTGACTATATTTTCTCGTGGTGCCCCATCGAAGCGAGGGATAATTCTATAAGGATATAAATGGTGGGGTACAGTGGGACTTGCATAGTACCTTCGCACTGTGAAATTCGCAGTTCAGGTAGGACTGGAAAAATGCTGAACAGGCATCGATGTCTCTCTTTCTCTAACTATGCTTCCTGTTGGTGACGGTTCCGAGGGAAAGGTTGAAAACGACACACGAGCACCGAAACGAGAATCGATGCTCCACGAGTATCGATGGCGTATCAATGCAACCCCGCTGCGAGCCTCTTTTACCCTCCCCTTGGTCGACAATGGAATTATACCTCGACAGCGATTGATACGATTTTCATGTGAAATCTCGCGACTCCTTTGTTGCCTCTCGGTGATCCTCGTCTTACGCGTGTCTTTAATCGCGCGCGAATGCCGCCGTAACGAAATAATAAAGGTGGGGAGGGAGAAGGGAAAGAGCGGGAAACTGGGGAGAACGAAAACCTCCGACTGGAATAAATCAGCGGGCGGGCGAGGGTGTACGCGAAGGCTGGACGCATCTCGCGGTTCGCCGCGACATGAACGCGCAAACGGCGTCGCGGCACCGGGTGCATCGTCAGTTTGGGAAATTTATGGGAACGGTGGTGGCGTCGGTTAGTAAACTGCCACTGAGACTCGTAGGATTCTTTTACCTGAACGAACTTGAATTATCTCTGAATCGAATACTTTAGCTGGATATTAATTTGGAGTTAAAACTCCGACACGTTCATCGCGGTGCAATTAAAAGTTCAATTCCGTAGTTATTAATTCTATAAATTCCCTCTAGTTGTTCGTTTTTTTTGGTAACTCGACTGCCAAATATTAATTATCATTCAAAGACGCGGATGCTTCAGCGATATACGATTACCGTGCACGTGAAAGGGAATCCTAATTAGATTAACTGTTTTAATTAGGACAGTGGAATGCGAACAATACTCGACTCTAGCATTCCAGACACTCGTCCGTGATTGATTTTTAATCGGTAGACGGCCGGCGTTAATTCAATCACCTTTTAATCGAATTCCTCGGATACCTGTCTCATGGTTGGCGGCCTTTGATCGAATATAAAATTTCCGCCAGCAAATACAGGTTTTCCAATCACGGTGGACAACGTTGAACCGTGTGCCCCTGTGCGATCTGTCACCGATATGCTGCACCGTTTCGTTTCGACAGGTTCACCGTCGAATTCCCTAACAAACTTTGTCAATTACGCCGGCACTGTAAACTGTCGGTTGCGTGTACCCATCTTAATTGAACGGGCACGTTCGACACGGATAGATTTGTGTCGCAAATAACAGCCGGGCGTAAAATTCGCTCCGTGCATTACGTATCTAGCCATAATTTATACGCACGGGCATTTTATTCGCAGTCCGAACGACCGTGCTCTGGCATGGAACGCGATTTCGGAGCTATGATTCGATCCCCCAATGGTATTAGTAGAAACATGTGTGCTCCGATCTCTTTAAATTCGATTGCAAGAGAGAAATGACACGTCGGTTTCGGTAACAGAATATCGGAAATGACGGGTGGCTTTCCTTTCACTGATTGACTTTTAGTTACTGCTGAAGATAAGAATATATGAATTTATTAAAGAATCTTATAGAAATATGATTACATACAACGTGGTAACTTCAGCTCGTTTAAGTTACGTGGAAAAGGAACCCAGTGAATTAAAAATGATTTCACGTAATGTGGAGCCCATTCTCGATTCAATACTATATATAAAATAGTACCGTAAACTGGGGTGAATTTGCCCGTCCGGGGTAACATTGCCCACTTTTCGGAAAGACTTTATTTTATTTTATTGTAAAGTAATTAGAACATATCGTGTTTTATAATCGATAGCAATAATTTCTCCAAGGTCTAACGAAAAAAAAATTAGCGAATTCAATCAAATGGTAATTTTTCAGTCAGAGTAAAAAAGTGGGCAATGTCACCCTAGCGGGCAAAGTCACCCCAGTTTACGTTATTCTATAAAATCAAGAGTGTTATTAGGCATATTCAAATTTTCCCGATTTTCAAAATACCCATTTTTCAGGCGTCACATTAACGAATGAAATACAATTAGCCAGAATTTCTCACACACCGACCTTACCTATACAATTTGTTAGCGTTAAGCTGCCAAGTAACCAAAGTGATTTTTATATCCTAAAAGGATTTCTATCAAGTCCCCTTCATTACCATTTCATGGATAGATACTTTCGCTTTCAAGCTCGACAAACACCGAAACTCAACGAAAGTATCTATCCATGAAAACCAAACCCTCCAACTGCATTTCTGCCATCGTTCCATCTAACCAACCTCGGCTCTTCTCCCATGCGTGGAACAGCGTCACACGTCTCCACGAAACCTCGATTAATCGCAGAATACTCCGCGCGAGGTACAAGACACGGAGACACCGGGGCACGCCATCGGGCCACGAGGCCGACGATTTGCATTTCCACGCGCGGTTTCTTCCCCCGCAGTGACGGTCCCTTATCAATTAAAACGCTGCTTAACGCGCTCGTAAAGCGCCGCGGGCCGACGACAAGCCGCTTCAATCGGCGCTGGTATCGGGTGCAACCTCTCCTAATTATCCCCCTTCCCGTTCGTAGAAACGGGGAAGCTGGGCGAGATGGGGGAAGGCAGAGAGAACGGAGGCCTGGCAGAGGCGTGTAAATAAAGAGGTTTATTTATACGCGTGCAATTAACCAGGGAACAGTGCACGGAGTCGCAGATGCAACCGGCGAGTGCATCAAGTAGCTACTTATCCGCACTGCAACTGCATAGTTGATAGCGCTAATAGCGGTGCGTCTATGGCGGAATCGTCGTTAAAGCGACGTAATCCAGAAAATAGGGCGCACCATTTATCGGGCGGACGTTTCGCCACGTTTTCGACCGCGGCAGCGGTATCGGGGGGCCTAAAGACACGGGACACCGAGAAATAATGTCGTCCCCGTCGGTCCCGGATCGCGACGAGTTTGAAAGGGGATGCGTGTTCCTCTGTATCGAGGCATTTAAGCGTGCCGATAAGTGACGATACGTTTACAGGTGCGGCAACCTGTCGACGAGTCGAGAAAAAGATGAGTGACGGCGGCTTTTCGCGGTGGATATCGTCGATTGGATCTGTGTGTAGGAGTTAGTAGATTGTAATCATCTAGGGGGGATTATAATGTGAATGGCAAGTGACTCAGGGAAGCCCTATCTTTCTAAAGTCTAACTTAATTAATCTAATATTGAAAATTATTTACTTCCCTACAGAATCAACTTATTCTTTAAACTTGGAAATCAAGCTTTCCCCTCTCCCACAACAGTGGCGGTAAACCTGAAGAAGTGGAAGTTAAAAGCGAATTCTATTAAAGCCCAGCGAGATATTCCGAAAAACTGTGAGTGACGGGACCCGACCAGCCACGAAGCGTAAACCGTGACCGGTAGGCCCACGGTTTCATCGGCTGTTGCGGCCGCCTTTCAGCCGCGAGACAGGTGGTAAAACAGCCGCGTAACAAGAGGGAAATAGTATCCGCTATCGATTACGGCCGGCGTAGGCTCAAGAGCTGGATTTTCCCGAAACGGGCGACGCACGATTTCACGGGCGTTAACTCGAATCGGGGCGAGCCGTCGATGGGCGCTCGATCGCGACAAGATAAATGACCGTGTGTCCGGTCGACCAGCAAACCGGCACTATTCTCCCAATTATGTGGGGGTCTCCATCGACCCCAGTGTCCACCTGTCGCCGGGAACAGCGTGATTGATGGACCACACGCGAGCCGTACGCGCGCCCCTCACCACCATTCCCTCTCGAGCCCGTCCTCTCTTCTTCGTTCCACGCGGGGCTGAAATTTCGCGGCATCGTGGCCGCGTGACGCTTTAATTGTCTTAATGCCCCTCTGCCTTTGATTGCGCGGCTACTTTGACGCACTGCCGTCACACCGACACGACGCGAATCTCCGCTGGATTCTGGCGAACCTTCCAGCCTCTTCTTGGCAAGAACCCTTTGCGCTCGGACCGACCGTCGTGTCGGCTACCACCCGGTCGAGTTACTCTCAGCATCCTGTTCTGGTGGTACGTGACGCCATGCCGCTGGATCCCGTTTATTGCTAGCGTTTAGGGGCATTCTGTTGTTTGGTACTCGTTTAGGAGCGATGATTTAAAATGGGAATGACTGACAGAGTAAAAATACGATATGTAATATCCACGATATTTCTTGTTAATTTATATTTAGGCATATAAAGTAGAACTACTAAACCCTTTGACGGATCTGAGCCTTTTGCGCGGTTACTCCCTAGGAGCTTGCAGAAAATATAGGGTACCATCTTCCACTTGATTCCATACCTTTAACACTTTATAATATAAGAAGCTAATAAAGGGACTATTAACGATAGAAGATATGTAGATGGATGTTGAAAACAGTGAAAACTACAGTGAGTGAAGGAGAATAGAAACAACTTAGTCGATGAGTACGTAGAAGTTATCAGTCGAAACCTCGAGTTACTCAAGGAAAGCAGGTATCTGGTCATCCAGCATGGCGGCCGTCGAATCTCGCGGGCCTCGATTGCACTTTTCAAGGAACAACGCCCGTAGACCCGGGGTAATCCAACACCACACCGAGTACGTTGTTCTCTTCTTTATTTCGTCCCTCGATCCTCCTTTTTTCCTCTGTGTCTTCCTGCGCCCGTGGTCCCGATCTTCTTTTACGGTCGTCGTTGCTGGGCACCTCCCCTAGACGGCATCTAGTATCACCGACCAAAAAGAGCGCACCCCACGCTGCGACCCATCCTACGGGCGCTCTCCATCCGGACCATCGCATCAGCCCCAAAAATAGGTTACTTTCGCCTGGTACCTTACGACAGCGTATTTTTTCACGTTGTACGACGGGACGTGTTCGGCGTTGTCCTCTCGTGGCTCACCATCATAAACAAGGAGAAATATTGGTCACCCCGGGCTACCATGCCACTTTCTCCTCCTTCAACAGACGGGCCAATTAATTCACCACCCCTCGTAACGTCCTCTTAGTCGTACACGACACATTATTGTTCCTCTGCTGCGCCTCCTGATGGGTCCGATAAAACTGGAAGAGGCTCGAGTCTTTAATTGGTAATATTTTTATGTGCTTCTTCTTGTTTATTGTAAGCTGTTCGACTTAGTACATTCCTTTAATTGTTATCGGCTTCTAGAATAAGTGTAATCAGATCCCTAAGTACTATTACATCCACTCTGACAATAAATGGCACTGTACCGAAGTCCCCGCGAGGATAATCTTGAAACGACGTCGTTGTTCGTGTATAGGACACTGATTTCCACTCTGCGCAAGATTACGTCAAGTACGGACAATAAACATCCCTCGATTTATTCTGTAAATTGGTCACGCTATTATCCCACACGATGGCGCGGCTATATAAAATTATTTCTCGACGGTGGAAGTTATGCGACCCCTTAAGTCCCCAACGTTTCGCGGCCAGGATCCACGCTACCCAGAAGCGATTTGAGATTCAAATGCGGATAACGCGAATGGCCGGGCGCGATCGTATCTGTCCGTCAGACGGTTGCGTCTTTGACGGCATCATGGAACGCGGGAGCCGGTCAATTAAAGTTAAACGTCTCCACGTTTGATCCGGTGTGCTGCGTGTTGGAGTCATGGATGCGCGTCAGATCTCGACAGTGTGTTTCTATCTGGATCGAAGAAGAGGGGCTGATGATACAGGGTAAACGGTTGTCCGCGATTCACTCCGTTCCACCGCCCGTTGAATGCGGAATCGCCGAGGCGAATTTGCATCGACGACGTTTGATGCACTGCTCGCCAGGAACGGGTACAAAATGTATGAACGGGGAAGCAGTTAATCGACGATGGATTCGAAGATAATTGGACCATTTGTAACATGCGCCGAATGCTATTATTCTTTACAGCGAATGAGCTTGCATCCAATGGACTCATTTCGAGTGACACTTTGTAGGACATCGTAGCTACTATCAGTCGACGTCATAGTTTCAACAATTTCTTAATTAAATTTTATGAATATTAATTTCGGGTTACCCTTGAACTTATCGTTAGTAATTCGCATTCATATTTAAGTATTTAAAACTAATTCCCTCGGGAACAAACTCCAATACGAAAAACTTAAATTACAGATAGGTATATAACTTATCGTTAATCGGTGATAACCGTAGAAGCCAGGGCCGCGGGAGCCTAAAATTCTTCATTCGTATAATAACTTACTTTCCACCACGGATTGAAATGCGCCCGTGTACGATAGCGCTCACTTCGCTCAAGGGCCAAGCGGAGCGCAGAGCAATCCTGAATATCGTCGTTCGATCCGACAAACTTGAGAAGCCAGCCAAGCCTCCAACATCCCAAGTCACGAAGCAAGAAACAGAGATCGATCGGCGGGACACTCGGCCAGGATCTCGGTGCCGATAATCTTCGCGCAATTTCGCGGAGCCGGTGGCCCCCGAAGGCATCGGTCGCGTCTGACTCGAGCGCCGAGGTGATCCAGGACAGAATCGGGCGAACGGTTTAAGAAACGATCTCGTAGTCGTGGCTCGATAACCAACCCCCCGTCATTTACATATTCATACCCTATCGGTGGATCTCGATCAGCGATCCCGATAAAACAGTTTAAGCGCTAATACCGCTCGCCGGATAGCCAGGTCCTCCGACGTTCTCGCCAAGATAATCTGCCGTTCGTTGGGATTTTTAATCGGGCTCCCGAGGAGTTTCCCCCGTCTCGAGTCGCGCGAGAAATTACAGGCGCATATATACACGCAGAGTGGAAACGATTTCGAATGCGTATACGAGGGCGGATCGAGAAACTTCAGGACCTGATATAGAAAGGCAGTAAGATTATTTTTTGTGAGGTTAGCGAAGGGTCAAACCACAAAAGGACAGTACTACGCTAACTTTTGACGTCAACTTCGCGAGGAAATAAAGAGAAAGCGACCTGGAATGCTACCGAAAGGTGTGCTCTTCCACCAAGGCAATGCTCCAACCCGCGCATTAGCAGTTTCGGTGGCTCAAATTCACCAGCCCGACTTTGAATTGTTACCCCATCCTCCCTATTCACCGGATCTAGCTCCGTCAGACTTCCCCTCATTTCCCAAGCTCAAGAACAACCTGGGAGAACAAGGATTTTCTTCAACTGCAGAAATTGCAGCAGCGGCGACAGAGTATTTTGCAGACCAGAACGAGAAATTTCACCAGACCGGGATCATGGCTGCGAAACGACCGCTGGATCAAGTGTACAGATTTGAAAAGGGACTACGTTGAAAAATAATGCGAGAACGAATATTCTTAATACACTCCTTGTCGGTTAGACCGCGAAGATTTCGATCTACCCTCGAACGTAGCGCGGTGGAAGTATAACCGGGGAGTTTAAGGAAACGCGCTCTTCTGAACTGTCATCGTGCACGCCGCTGGTAGCCGTTGGTTGGCTTCGTTGTTTATCCACGTGCGACTGAACAGCGCGTTGAAATATCATAGGAGCCCGGGGGGTTAGAATAATGTTTGCTTAGAGGAGAATTGACCGGTGACCACGTAGGAGGAACACGTTTTTAGCTGACGTAACGCACGCTGAAAGGCGCGGGGGACTATTTTTGTAACTGTTACACGGGCGGTTGTTCGTCATTCAGGGAATAGGGTCCCGGCTGCGTTGCTACCAGTTGGTTTTACTCCTGTGCGGAGGTGTCGTTCACCGTCGCGGTTTCTGTTGATCGACCTAGAGAGGCCGAGTAACCAGAGGGTTTCGATGCAGTCAGTGACTTCCAGTCAAATGGATTTTTTCTAGCAATACTAGCAAGCATATTAAGATTCAATTTTGGAGGTGAAATTATTGACAGAGAAAAGTGACGAAACGCCCCGACAGAGGTAGCAGCGATTAAAATCAGCACTCCGTAGTATTAAAAAGCAGTGAAACTTATTTCAGAATAATAAAACCTCACGCCAGATCCGAAACTATCCCATCGTTGCAGAGCCTCGATGCCATCGCGTATTTCCCCTGCAAAGCCCCCACTCCAGTTTCACAAAAATTCCATTCTCCTCGAGTGTCCTCGAGGAAACGATTTGAATATTTCTATCCGAGGATTTTACGGAAGAACATTCGCGTCGATCTGCAATGCCCCCCCCCCCCCAACCCCTCGTCCCGGAGTCTACGCGCCTCTTCGTTTATCGTCCCGATAAGAGAGTATCCCAAGCAGATAGTGTCTACCAGGACAAGGAGCATTCCACGGCGCTTCAAGGAGGAGGAGCCCCGGCATTCCTCCTTCGTATCCATTTCAAAGGACAATGATCCAGCAGTGTCTTTGTGCGATCTGCAATGGAGTGGTCGGATTGTCGTTGATTACTGGCAAGGAGCGTGGGTGAACGGCAATGACAGGGAAGAGATAGGGAGAAACGGAGAGGAAGAATACCGGGGGGAGAGAGAGTTTTCGGGGGCCGCTATCAATCACACAGGGAGGATGAAAGCCACGCGACCGGCTCTGTGTCACCGTCATTCATCGCGAAATACCAGTCGAAATTCGAGCACGAATTGTTCGAAATTTTGAAACTTTAATTCGACGGCCGAGGGAAATCGTTCCGCCCGATGGAACGTCGAATATCGCGCGCTGCGCGGCGTACACGGACGACTGAAAATTATTATTCCCGCATACGGTGGGATATGAATGTGAAATGGACGGACAGAGTTGAAGATTTCAAAGGCGAACAATTTCGCTGCGGAGTTACGGGAATTAATTGATGTCTGGTGTGACTGGAATTAGGAAGAAGCAGCTGGGGCCGGAAATCCTTTGGTAACATTCAGTTGAAGGGGGATCTTAAGGATCTTACCACTCCAAACGTTAATTAACTATGGTATGCATGATAGGAATTCTTTATAGCGCGAAATTAAATCTCAAAATTCTTTTATTCATAAACGAGTTCGGCTTCAACCAATTTCTATAATTTCCGAAGGTGCGGATAAATGTATTCGCAAAGTGATCGACAGTAATTAGGTAAGTGGACAGCAAAGTGAAGCCGCCCGAGGTCAAGGAAAGTCTCCTCGGGTTAATTCGTACCACGGGTCTGGATTACTGGCAACTAGACGCTTTTACGCGTGATCGTTGCATTCGCGAATTACGTGGTATGCTCAGTCCTTAACGACGACACCTTTCTTCCCCGAGCGACACGACTGTTGGCCATTTTTTTAGCTTCTCCCTTATATCCAATTCATGGCCAGAGAAGCCAGAGAGGACTCGACAGAATACCTTTGATGCGCCTTGCCTTGGAATCTCCACGACGATCATATGCGCGAACGTCCCCCACACTTTTCCATTCTGCGAAATGACAATTAAGATTCCATCGTTCGCGAAGCCGCTGATTAAAACGATGCCTATTCGTGATTTTTCTTGCCAGAGGGGGTCGATGAGGATGAGGACGGATTCGATTTTCAAGCTGGCTAAACGACGACACGGCTGGCGAACTCAAACTGCTACGCGTAGCCTAGTAATAGGATCTAGTTGGGCCCTTTGTCGCCGCTAGAACAAGATCTTCTAGATCGGAGGACGATCTTGGCTATCTACGTTGTTGCAGGTTGTTACAAACTTTTTTGAAATCTCATCAGCGTCTAGTCGACGGAGGAATCTAATACCCCCCGGCTCCTAGATTTTCACGAGGACACGGCCGGGGTCGTGTTCGAACAGCGCGCCTGTATCCGAATATTATTTTACCTGAACGCACGGAGGGAACGAATTAGATGTCCTGGGGCGACCACCGGCCGGTTTCCGGTTACACATGGGACCTCCAGAGGTCGGGGGAGTTAATAAAACATTGGCACCCACGGTCACTGTCCCTTTATTACGAGTGTAACATGCTTTTTACGATCCCAGTAATGTTGACTGAAATATTCTCTGTCATAATACGTCACTCGTTGGTATCGTTCTGAATTTGGGAAAAGATAACGCAGGGTAGGCGAAGTTTGTCGTATTTTTGCTGTTGGTATCTGATGGTACAGTGCACGTCTTATTACTTTTCCTCGTGCAGTTAATACGAATAACTTGTGTTAAAAATTTTATGATGAATAATGTATATTAGATTTAGAAGTTTAATATATGTTGTTGGTCAACGGTGATGTGCAAGAGATCTACAGTGTACGTATCAACAAAAAAGATACTTGAATCCATCTTCTCTCAATTTATATTCATTAATTACAATTAAAAAGCTGTATAACGAGTCACTGCAACCTGACGAGATTTAATACTCTTTTAATTGTCTTACCCATTCGACGGCCTCCTCATTTACATTTGAATAGATCCTGATCGACGATCATTAAGAGACGGTACAGCTGGAAGTAGCTCCGAGTGAAAGATAAGAGATTCGAGACATGGGGTTTTCGATGAGATCGTTGAACGATTTATATCGACTCACAGTAGTCGATCGACCGGTAATCCTACGCTGATCGAACCCTTTTCACCATCGAGACCTCAAGTAATTGAGCCGTAAGCTCGAATCACCAAATTAACGTTATACCCGTCGTTTACTTTTAGTTTTAACCAATCAACGAAACAGCATTGCTAAAAGTAATTCTCATCGTGGCATCGAAACCGTCGTTAATCTGATCACTGAATCAACTAGAAACATACATTCTTGAACCTTGAGGCTTGAAGCGCGTCGAATGAAAATCAGAATGGCAAGGAAATGATTTCTTTAGGGAATGGTTTCAGTAAACTGAATGTTCCAAGAAGAACACAAATGAAACGAACCTCATTGGAGGTTCCCAATGCTTAATAAAAAACAAGAACACAAATTTCCTTTCACCCCATTAACTAATTTTAAATTACGTTCATTTGAACTAATTTTGAATTTCTTAATTCTCGCGAAACAACATTTTATTCTTTACGACTGGCACCAGCACGAGTTCCCAAGGATATTTCCAACCCCACGATGAAAAATGTCATGGAACGGAGTGGATGTACACCTGAAAAGACAGCGGGAACGTCTCCCAACTGAGGAGCGTAATAAATTTCCCGTGTCACACCATTTTCCCCCGAGGCAACGGGATCCTCCGCGAGGATACATTCCAGCCACAATGAATTCCGTATTGAGGGGCATACACGTAATCGAACGGGACAAGCGCGAGTCAACCTTGGTTTCGAATTGACAGAGGTTCGCGCGGCAGTGTCAGTAGAGTCAGGAAAGTTAAAGATCATCGTGAATATCGCGCGTCATGGATTTCACTGGAGGCATCAATGTGCCTTTAGATAAGAGCGCGCAAGGAGTCAAGGGATCGTCACGGGTATCTATCACGGTGTCTATGGCGAAGCGATTCATACGCTAAAACGTAACTTCTCCTCGTCTGCTCTACGATCTCTCGCGAAGTTTGAAAAAGAAGCCGAGAGAAAGGTCCGTTCCTACAGACTTTATCGACAGGATCTTCGGAGGAGAGAAGACCCCTACTAAAAGATATTTAAAATGCATCGCTGAAACGTGGGTGATTGTGTGAATAATAAATATATTAGAGACTTAGGGATACTTGTAACAGGAAATTGCTCTTTGGAGAAGAATATTCTAAGCTAAGGAAATATGTTTGACATTTGAAACCAAGTGGTTGCAAAGGAATTATAAAATAATAAAAAAATCTAGACTTGTAGACAGTGTTCTATATGAACGTACGTATGGATATTATTCAAATTCTAGAATTGCGAAAATAAACTCTGTTGGCGAATTATTAGACACGTATGACAAGGAATATGTGGTACACAGTTGCAGGGTAAATTACTGTTACTGCAGACGGGAAGAAATTGCACTTGCAAACGGACGCGTAACCGTTCTGAAGAGAAGTATTTCAAGGATAAGGGAATACCGCTTGCCAATCTACTTTCACGTCATAAGTAGGTACGGTACATTTTAATTCAATCCACACTGAAGGCTCGTAATTTCCTCAACAACCCACACTGGAGCAACCCCGGCATCCTTCCTCTTCTACGCGTCGCATTTAATCAAGGAAATTGAAAGCAGGCAAGCAACAGTCAAAACTCTCACCAACCCACAGTTAAAGCAACCGACATTATCAAGGTCTACCAATACAAAATCGGAGCTCACAAAACAGTCGGATAGTCTTTTATTCGAGCGCGTATCGCGAGGCCTACATTTCTCGCGCCATGTGGGCCAGCCTCGCCTTTCCCACACTTAGCATCCCGTGGTCATTCCTCTTCTTCTTCTTCGTTTCGTTCCATCGGTCTCCTGCGGTATTTCTACCCTGCAATCTTTCGCGGGCCCCGAGCCAGGCTAATTCTAGGGCACCGAAATGCATCCTCGCGGATTTGTACAGGCCGGGCCGAACCAACGAAGAAACGGTCCGAACGGCAACGACGTGCGGCGGTGTCTGCACGGTAAACAATTAAAATACTACGGCCCAGCCGGCGCGGTGTTCCGCCTTTCCCCCATCGCTGGCCGTGGCTTCGAAGATGAAGCTGCAGAGGCGCCCACCAGCAGCAAAGGCAACGATGGGAATAACTGTACTTGGACGTATACACACGCGAGAAAGGCAAGGGTAAACGCGGGCCCCCATGCAACGAGAGCTGCCTCGTAAATTGTCTACGGAGGTTTTACGGCCCCCGTCTAATGCCCGGTGTTCAGCCCCGCACGGAGAAATGATTCTGTTTTTCAATTGCCGCTGACGTCGCGATGATTAGTGGCATGGGAGCCAGCTCGATGCGCCGACGCTCACGAATCTCCAGTCGATTCGAAGATGCGCAATCACGGTAATGCCTGTCGCGAGGAGCAGTTTTTCTTTCAGCTGCTTGGGAAACGATTGGTGTCGCAACGTGGCGGTAAGATCTAGGATGATTGCATACGGGGATGCTTTGCACGCGATTCAATGGCAGAGTTAAATAAGGATTTTGTTTTATTTCGCTCTATAGGCCACCGCTACGCTTCGCCCCGGCGTATTTTATTTTCCCTGTGCTTCTCTCATGCAGTTTGAGAATTTGACCCACGCCACGGGTCGCCTCGGCGCGACTCCAATCGACGGATCTATCCTCGAGAATATTGTGAGGAAGAGAAGCGAGCCGAGTCGTGGATGCAATGTCAACGCTTTCGGTGACAGTATTCTCTCAATGACTCAACAAAAATGTGAACCGAGGCAAGTTGAAAGGTTCAGGTAGGTTCAGAAAAGAAGTCGGCGCCTGGTGGCAGCCTGTCTTGTGACCTGCTCCTGTTTGTATATTGTTTCGAAAATAGCTGAGCGGAGTTGCGCCGGATAACTCGAAGATCTTGACGTAACGATGGAAAGAGTTTCGTGTTCCGGTGCGCTGTGGCATTTTCAAAGTTCGATAGCGTATCGGCGTGCACGATAATAGTCATCTCGAGGCGTTTCCACTGGAGGCAGCTCGCTTTGCTGCCGTGTAATTCGGATTTCAAGCGTCACGAAATATCGGGCCGCCTTCGTGTCGTGAGATACACGCTCTCTCGGCCGTTTGCATAACGCGAAATTGCCACCTAAAATGACCACGCACGGTTATTATTTAAATTTCTCGCGGTCACACCGGGCATGACCTAGTTCCGGTGCTCGGTTACACGCGAGAAGGAGAGCGGGGACGAAGTACTCGTCAATAGCCCGCGGCACGTCATCTTTGAGTGACGATTTCACTTCGATCAGCCGCTACCGCGATCAAGAGCTTGCGGTAGATCTCGCGTGACGAGCAGCGCTTGTCGTCGTCACGATTTGTAGTTTTGATTAATGGAACATGCGCGTACTCTTCAATCGTCCACCGTCTTCTCCTTTACTTGCGTTTAATGAAGCATCAACGATCTTGAAAAAGATCGAAGAAAAAGACGAATGTACGCGTATCGACTACCACGTCCATATTAATAATAATTTCAATGAACGCAATTATCCTTCCACCTCGAATCACTTCGAGTCACTTGGAATATTATTCAAATCACAAAAATCGTAAACGTCCCGACGGGTCTTGAAACTCTGAATGGGTCCTGAAAGCCTCGACGAGTCTTTTGTTTCGCGCACGCCTGTGTAAAGAATATTTCTCATTGTGAGCCCGTCACGCGCCGCCAGAGAAACAAAAGATTCCTCGACACCTTCGTAACCCATCAAGACTTTTAAAATCATTCATATACGATTGACAGCACGCGCCCGAAGTAGTTTAAACTGTCTTGAAACCAATCGCCACAATCGTCATAACAAAACACCTCGATCCATCTCTGGGCTGAAGAAATTTTGTTCCCACGGAAAAAACGCTCTAACTCAAGCTAATCCATCCACATTATCACTCGATACTCTAGCAGTTCTGGCGCGCAGCACGAGACGAACGTCCAAGCCGAAATTTTTTAATAACGTCACGCATCGATCTTCCTACTCGGGCATCGGTATCGCTTCCACCCTTCCCTTCTCCCGGCGACAACGAGCGCAACGACCGGAATGATCGAGGCGACCGACCCATCCTCGGTCTCGTTGACGAATCATTCCCATCGATGATACGGATAATAGCCGATCCATAACGCCGGTATCGCAGTTTCGCGCGTGTTATCCGAATACCGGGGCCTAGTGACAAATGGCCGCTATCGGGATCGCGCATGATAAATTCCCGGCGATCACGTTGCTTGGCCGCGAGAGGCAACCGGTTTGACCGATTCCAGATCACCGCGGTTGTAGGTTTACCCGGTCGCGGAAGATCGATCGATATCGCCCGATAAATCCCATTATTAATGCGCGCGCGCGGCCCAAGATGTTGATAAATCGCCGATGAAGGGTGAACGCTTAGCCAGTTACAAAACGGTCCTCCGAGGCCAGCCCCGTGAAAGATTTATCCCCCCGGCTCCATCGTCATTTGCGCGAACCCGCGCTCGCCATTCGCCCGCGTGCTTACCCTAATGACGTGTCGTTTTTTCGTGATCGCGGAGGAGCAGCGGTTAAACCGGTATCGCCTGTCGCGCAGGAAATTATCGCGAGGCTGGCCCGAGTTTTGCGCGGTAGACAAGCGCGGATGTCTCGCGAGCGCGGCCCCCGTCAATCCGACGAGTCGGAAATTGATGGTTCGAGGTGGATACGAGGTAAAAGAGTCCCATGAGTTATGAGACCGATGGCGGCTGAGGTTTACGACTACTGTATATTCTAGTATTCGAGGAACTGCGTTCCTGGGCACAGGTTCTGAGATAGTTCAGGTAAGTTCAGTGCAAGGTAATTTCTTCTTTCGAATACAGGATAAACTGGACAATGATCGAGCCTTTTGTTTTAAAAATATTCAATGAAAAACAAACATAGACATAAAAGCACAATCGTTGGCACCCCAAAAATTGAGGTTATATAGAAACAAAATAGTTAAAAACGAAAGTTAATACGAACAACACTTAGTAGATCTGTATGTCAATCCATTACTTAATTATAAAGAAAAGATACTTACACCTTATCAAGATTTTAAGAAAACGCTTAAAACTCAGTCCTTCGTCCCACCGCTACCTTTAAGACTCTTTTTGTGGTGTTGCCAGATGCAAAATCTGTAGTTTAACTACCGGTATTCGCAGTGTTATAGTGCAAGAAAAAGAAGAAATTTTAAAAAAAAAGTAGTTTCAAAGCTGGTGCTTCTTAATATTTAGCTTTTTAATCAGGAGCGCCAATGATTAGTGCATTGCGAGCATTAGTGCAGTTTACCCTACCAGCGAAGTAACGAAGAGATTTGATCACTGGAAGAATACCGACCAATGTTCTGATTTTCGGAAACAAAACTTTAAGGACCATTGTGATCCAATTGCAATTTTAACTATGTAGTTCTATTGCAGGTGAAATTCTGTACCAGGCTTAATCTCCGTGTAATCAAATCAGTCGTGTGTTGAGATCATTATGCCCGCGGGATGAAAACCTTTTTTACAAACTATCTCCGGCGACACCTCTCGTGTAACACCTATGCAGGAGAAACTCTTTCGTGCAAAAGTTTTGAAAGAAGAAAGGGGTGAACGAACCCCAACCCACGCCTCTCTGAGCCTCGGGGAACAGCTCTAAAACACACGTGTCAATAAACAGGATCGCCGATTCACCGTTATTACCGCCCCGAACGCCGAGCTTCTCCTCCAGCCCCTCTAAAACACCTTTCTCCCTTCTTTCGAAACAGAAACTGACCTGAATCGCGGTGCATCTATCACGGCGAAGAATCGCGACGAGACACGTACATACATCTCGGGAACACCGTGCACACACACACACACACACACACACACACACAGTGGCCGAACGGTGTGTGGCGGTCGCTGTGTTCTCTCTCGCTGGCGTGTTATTGCATGGCGCAAGTCGAAGCTGCAGCCGGCTGCAGGTGCACCGCTTCTCCACGCTCGATCCGGAGACGTTTCGGTGTGCATTGTGATCGAATGATATAATAAAGGCTGAAGCCCGTGGGAAACGGAGAACAGAGCCACCTGACGCACCGTCAGCAATGTCGTAGAAAGCAGTGTATATAGTATACAGGGTGTCCAGGCAGGTAACCGACAAAATTTTCTATAATAGTGTATAGTGTTTAATATTGATTTACGATGAATTCAATCATTAACTTCTGTTTTATTCTAATTTACGTACAGTTGTAGTCACAAATTTAACTACGGCTTGGATAGGAAATAGTTTTCATTTAACACACTGCGGTACAATCTTCTCAAAGTATATCGCAACTATGGAATAATCAAGGTGCTATGTAAGTATACAAATTTCAAATTATCGAGAGCCTGTGGGAGAACCATAGAACGTCTAAAAGAAGGGAACGGATAGAGGCACGCTGATCCTAAGTTATAAAATTAACTGGTCGACTCGTTAAACGATGAAATGCGAACGATCATCAGCCATGCCTGTTCGAGCGACGCTTTATGAAAACGTAATCATTTCCACGAAACCGTTGTCGACATGGCTGTATACGCGTATTACTGTAATTACACTGTGAACTAGCAACAAAAGGAACACTTCGTACCAAAAATAACGCACGACAGATGATAGAATGGTATTAAGAAACAGATGACAACGGTGCCTCGCTGCATCGCCAATTAGGGATATCATTAACGGAAAAAAAAATTGATGCAACTCGACGGGGTCGAGGGAATGCATTGCCAAGACACAGAAGGGTTGGGGGAAAAGATTATAGCGTGCAACCAAAAATTAAAGTCGCCCTTCTCCATTGTTATTTGCCTTCTATGAGTCGCGTTCTCGGTGCAATTGAACTGGTGGTTGAATACTACGTTGCCTACAATGACATGGAAACAGATTACAGCTGACATCAAGGGGGAACATCAAAATATATACTAGAATATTTAAATAATTACTCGAAACGCTAATAATCGCCACCTAAATTCTTCCAAAATCCAATAGCAGAATATTAAACGAACCTTCAAACTTCTCCACAAGATGTAACTATACCCTCCAACTTGGGCCCACGGCAGTAATACTATAGGGTCAAAAGAAATACCAGAACCTTTTAATAACCCTACTACTGCCCAACCAACGTAACCAAAGATAAACTTACAAACTTACGAAAGATCGTTCGAGCATCCCTGAAAACGCAATTTGGTGGGCGAGTTCAAGAAGGGTCAACGTTAAAATTCACACTTCTGACTAATTGGCGTTAAAAATTTTGACATTGGCCCTTCTTGAGCTCACCCAAAGAATTATGAAATGGCGTATTAAGCACACACCGTTTTGTATGTCCTTAATCCCATACTCGAAGTGGAAAAACTATTGAATCCTCAATTTTCGTGCACACTTGCGGGGGAAGCATGGGAACAGGGAGATATCGAAGGTAAACCGTAAATGTTGGGCATTTTTAGCGCCTCCCACGATAGACTGGCATAAGAAGAAGATGTTGGTACGCCCTCGCTTAGAATCGACCACGTCGAAAAGCCCACGAGTTATTCGAACCGTTTGCTCGCAACGGGATATCGAGGCGGCATCCAGCGGGGCACGGCGTGGTGCCACGGTGCTATCATCCCGAGCTTTCACCATCGTCATCATCATCGTCATCTGGCGGCTCTTATTCTTACGGCCGGCGGCCCTTAATGGGTCGATTCGTCATAACCCGTTTCAACACCTTGATCGACCTCTGGTGTATCGATCCGAATGGGATTCTACGATTTCACGTCGAACGGAAGCAGCCAGGATGTTGCCAGCTACCATATGGCGCGCGTGTTCCAGAGAGCAGAGGAGTTGGCGCTCGAGACCTTAAGGAATTACGAAACGCTCCGCAGAATGTGGGAAGTTAAGATCGTTACCAACATTTACATCCCTAAGTGAAACACTATTTACGACACGCGTGTCCAAAGCCAAGCTTCTTAAAAATTCACTGCATCCACTGCACCCTAAGAGACTTTCACCGGTCGCCGTTCGGGACTTACGTTAGAAATGTCAGAGAGCCGCAGCCTCCGACCTCGAAGTCAATACACCATAGGAACTCGAGTAGCATTCATTGCTGGCTCAGCATCCCCGTATCCCTCTCAGGAAAATAAGACAGCCACGCCGCGAGCCTATTCGACGATCCACCGTAACCAAGCCGTGCTTTCACTAATCCCACGATTTCTCACAATCAGCCGCTCCCCTTGTCCCGAAAGGGGCGACCGACCACTTTCTCGGATTAGACATCGCGGCATCATCGAGATTAATAGCGATCCGGCTCTCGCGTTTCCCTAAACGCCGCGTGGCTTTCCACGGCCCGGGCCGGTGGAAAGAGGAGGAGCCGCTCGGCGCTGGATACGCTCGTGTGCGTGGTACACGCCGCTAACCTCGCTCGTTTCCTAAGCCAGAAGAATGGGCGGCCAACTGGTCCGGGGCGTACAATGCCCGGCAATTTCTACGAGTAAACCGCGTTTACATATGCATACAAAAGCCGTGTGTTTCAGCGCGACAACGCCACGTATATACGTGGCCGGGGCACATCGATTCGAGGAAATAAAAGGTACGGGCGGAGGAGAGCGGACAGCAGAACCACGACGACGACGACGACTATGACACACGCCGCGTACATATACGTCCATAGAAACGTCGCCGGATAGCGGCGGCCGTTTATGTACCCGCTCCGAGGGCCGGATTAATAGCCCTTGTATACCTCTCCTTTAGGCCGAGATACCGTTCCTTGCACCTCGTACAACCGCGTAATCGAACCTTGTATCCCGTTCCTACGCGGCCCCTGACAATTTGCAACGCCAAATAGGGCGCCTCATTTCACAAGGCCCCTCGATTTATCTGCTATCCCCGGCGACGTCGCGCGACAATCGAATCGAGGGCAACGGCTCCACCGGGAGAAACCGGGGGATTGGATTTACGCGGAATAAGCGGGGGCGCGCACGAAACCGCGAGCTTGCAACACTTCGGATGGAGTCAATGATTCCTGTGTCAGAGACGGGGATTTCGGGAAGTTTAGAAAGATCGTGAAATTCTGCGCCCGCAGAATTTGGTAACACACCCTCTATTCGCCATGTTGAAACGAGGCTATTCGCCCGAGTCGTAGCTACGACAAAAGTAGAGTCGGACAACTAAAGCTGGACTCGAACGCGCCAATTGTGGATCTCCTTCCAAGCCAAGCAACATTCGTTATTCCTCGTATGCGCAAGGCGGCGGAACCTTATGCATCGTTCCTAACTTGGCAGCGACAATTCGCAACGCCAAATAGGGCCGGTTATTTAATGCTCGTTGGGCTTGTTTATTCGATCCGCGGCGGACAATTGAAT